>OX439483.1:262220526-262838997 GCA_949320155.1 Melangyna quadrimaculata
TTTTACTTATTATGTTGTTATCGAATAAGTATTTCACAAAGTTGTTGTTCATGTCCTGTAGTTTGTTGGTCGGTTCGGTCCTTATTGGCCAGTACACTTTTCTGTCCTCCATCATAGTTTTCATCTTCTGGTCATATTCACTCTAGTACATTGCGACAGTTACATTTCCCTTGTCTTCCCACACTATGGATATTTCTCTATGATATTTAAGAAATTGTTTAGCTTCAATGAAAATATGTGTCATGTATTTATTGAAATCACAGAACTTTCTCTTTTCCATACAGTTATCCAATATATTTGCAAATTTAGCACGTGCCTTTTCTCTATCATCGTTGTCACGTATAGTGTTAATGCAATCTTCGCCGTCGGCAATTATTTTGAATAATGTACTAGAAGTGGAGTGAATCGTACTGGGAAGAGCGTACTTGGGACCAAGTGAAAAAGGGTAATGAATGTCTTCTGGTATGACAACGCTGGTTTTGTTTACAAACCATTTCTCGTTTAGTTGCATATTGTATTTTTCTCTCATCCTTTGATTTAATGCAATTAGTTTTTTGTCGTGTTTTTGATTTTGCAGGTCTTTATTGTTGCTGGTATTGATGCTTTCATGATGCAGAAAGCTTGAATATTCTTCTGCAGTAAGGGTGGAAGCTATTGAGTTGCGGGTGATTAGTATATACTTTGCCGTAGAGCCTATGCGTTGATGTTTGGCCGAAATAAATATATTTAAGATTTTACAATGGATATTGTACACTGTTTTCTCTAATGTAGAAAATTAATGATGTTTTTTACCAAGTTCCTGTTGCAGTAATTTCTCAAACTCAATTGTACACTGTTTTCTCTAATGTAGAAAATAAATGATGTTTTTTACCATGTTCCTGTTGCAGTAATTTCTCAAACTCTGTTGTTGTGGTGTTGGCGATGAAGTTCGGTATTAATCCAACCTGTCTGCATCTTAAGAGAAAAGCTCGGCTTGTTGTTGTTTTTACCTGCGAAATGCTAAGCTTTTTGTGTTGATTTAGTGTGTTGCAAGTTTTGTTCCCGTACTTATCCCTCATACTTTTGTAGAATGCCATTTTGATTTCTCCGCTATTTTGTATTTGTCAGTAATAGTATCTGCTGTTTGTTTAATGTACGTAAAAGATTTATATTTGATAATTTGTTGTTGTTATTCTTGATCCTGTTGTTGATGTTGTTGTTGTTGTTGTTGTTGTTGTTGTTGTTGTTGTTGTTGTTGTTGTTGTTGTTGTTGTTGTTGTTGTTGTTGTTGTTGTTGTTGTTGTTGTTGTTGTTGTTGTTGTTGTTGTTGTTGTTGTTGTTGTTGTTGTTGTTGTTGTTGTTGTTGTTGTTGTTGTTGTTGTTGTTGTTGTTGTTGTTGTTGTTGTTGTTGTTGTTGTTGTTGTTGTTGTTGTTGTTGTTGTTGTTGTTGTTGTTGTTGTTGTTGTTGTTGTTGTTGTTGTTGTTGTTGTTGTTGTTGTTGTTGTTGTTGTTGTTGTTGTTGTTGTTGTTGTTGTTGTTGTTGTTGTTGTTGTTGTTGTTGTTGTTGTTGTTGTTGTTGTTGTTGTTGTTGTTGTTGTTGGTGTTGTTGCTGGGTTTGTTGTAGTTGTTGTTCCTGTCTTTGTTGTTGTTCCTGTCTTTGTTGTTGTTCCTGTCTTTGTTGTTGTTCCTGTCTTTGTTGTTCTTGTAGATGTTGTTGTTTTATCAATGAGCTTATGACATTTTTAGGGAAAGAGTTTCTTTGTAGAACGTCTTTAATTTTGTTTTTTGTATGGAACTCCTGATCGCTGATAGAGAAAACTCTATCGAGTCTTAGGAGAAAATCTCGGCTTGTTGTTGTTTTTACCTTCGAAATGCTAAGTTTTTTGTGTTGCTTTAGTGTTTTGCAAGTCCCTGATACTTTTGTAGAATGCCATTTTGATTTTTGTGTGTTGTTTAGTTGATGTTAGTTTATTCGGTGTGCCCTCCGAAAATATGATATGTAGAGTAGGTGACCTTTTTTGATTGCAGTGTTTTTATTGTTAGTTGTTGGGCTTTTGGGTCAATAAATGAAACAAGTTTTTATTTTTGTGTTCACGACGTTTCGTCCATGTCTATGGACATCATAAGGTGTAACACAAAAAATTATCTATATTTGTATTGATAAAAATACGTTTACAAAATCGAACACACTGTAGAAATAACAATTTTAAAAAACTTACAGATAATTACATTTATATATATTAAGTAAAAACAAATCGGAAAACAAGACTTTATAACCTGAAGTAAGACTAACAAGTAATAAAACTTTATAAACATGAATCTCTTAATAGTTTCTTTTTTTCTTTTCTAATAAGTGTTTATAATGAGGGCTAACGTTTTCCATGTCCGTTCTTCTGTTCATGGTATTATTTGTGTTGATGATGTGAAGAGTTTCTATGACAAACCTCTTACTTTGGTTCTCTTCTCTCTGCAAAATTTCGATGTCATCAAAATTAGGAGTGTGGCCGTGTGAGATACAATGTGCTGACAGTGCTGTGTTCTGGGGAACGTTATTTTTGATGTCTGATTTATGTCCTGCGAGTCTCTTTTTTAGTTTTTGTTTTGTTGTACCTATATATGTTTGGTTGCATTCTTCGTCGTCTTTTCCTTTACAACTTATTTTGTAAACTAAGTCAGAATGATCCATTTTGTCCGTTTTTGTTTTTAGTTTTGTATATAGTTGTGAGGTCGTATTAGCAGATTTCATCGCAATTTTGTATTTGTCAGTATCAAAAAGTTTTTGCATACTTAAATGTATCTGCTATTTGCTAGTGTACGTAAAAGATTTATATTTTATAATTTGTTGTTGTTGTTCTTGTTCCTGTTGTTGGTGTTGTTGTTGGTGTTGTTGCTGTGTTTGTTGTAGTTGTTGTTCCTATCTTTGTTGTTGTTCCTGTGTTTGTTGTTGTTTTTGGTGGTTGTTGTAGATGTTGTTGCTTTATCAATGAGTTTATGACATTTTTAGGGAAAGAGTTTCTTTGTAGAACGTCTTTAATTTTGTTTTTTGAATGGAACTCCTGATCGCTGATAGAGAAAACTCTATCGACGAAGTTGCTGGCGGTGTTGGAGATGGTTTTTTTGGGGTGTTGCGAGTGGTAACTTATCAATCTTCCGGAGAGAGTGGATTTTTGAAACCAGTCCATTTTTAGGCTATTCTCTGCTAGAATGACAGGAGTGTCTGAGTATGAAATTCTATTGTTCTCTTCAATTTCGCAAGTGAATTGTATTTATCTGTGAAAGTTATTAAGAGCGCTCAAAATTACATCCACATCAACTCTTTTTATGATGGCGAAGATGTCATCCACATATTTCGTAATTATCCTCGGTTTATTCGTTAGTTTGTCGAGGCAGTCGTCTAAAAGTTATTCGAGGATAATGTCAGCTATTATGGGAGAAGCCGGGTTACCCATTGGCATACCATCTCTTTGTTGGTAACTTGTGTTACCGTAAACCAGGTAGATATTGTCGATAATGCAGAAGCGAACAAGTTCGATGAATTTCGCACTCTTTATCAGGGTGTGTTTCTTTAACTTCTCCCAATTTTTGTTGGCTAATTCTAATGCCATTTGTAAAGGAATGTTAGTGAAAAGGCATATCACGGCAAACGACACCAGAATTTCGTCCTTTTCAATGATTAATCCATTCATTTTTGTTTTGAAATAATTGGAGTTCCTTACATTGTATTTGGAGTCAGATGTTAAGTTCTTCAGAATCGATATAAGATACTTCGCTGAATTATAGCTAGGGACTTTGAACGATGAGCAGATTGGACGGAGAGGCATCCCTTCTTTGTGAATTTTAGGGAGACCGTAAATTCTTGGAGCAACAGGGTTATATGTCGTCATCTGTTGTCTTTCATTTTTACTTATTATGTTGTTATCGAATAAGTATTTCACAAAGTTGTTGTTCTTATCATGTAGTTTGTTGGTCGGGTCGGTCCTTATTGGCCAGTACACTTTTCTGTCCTCCATCATAGTTTTCATCTTCTGGTCATATTCACTCTAGTACATTGCGACAGTTACATTTCCCTTGTCTTCCCACACTATGGATATTTCTCTATGATATTTAAGAAAGCGTTTAGCTTCAATGAAAATATGTGTCATGTATTTATTGAAATCACAGAACTTTCTCTTTTCCATACAGTTATCCAATACATTTGCAAATTTAGCACATGCCTTTTCTCTATCATCGTTGTCACGTATAGTGTTAATGCAATCTTCGCCGTCGGCAATTATTTTGAATAATGTACTAGAAGTGGAGTGAATCGTACTGGGAAGAGCGTACTTGGGACCAAGTGAAAAAAGGTAATGAATGTCTTCTGGTATGACAACGCTGGTTTTGTTTACAAACCATTTCTCGTTTAGTTGCATATTGTATTTTTCTCTCATCCTTTGATTTAATGCAATTAGTTTTTTGTCGTGTTTTTGATTTTGCAGGTCTTTATTGTTGCTGGTATTGATGCTTTCATGATGCAGAAAGCTTGAATATTCTTCTGCAGTAAGGGTGGAAGCTATTGAGTTGCGGGTGATTAGTATATACTTTGCCGTAGAGCCTATGCGTTGATGTTTGGCCGAAATAAATATATTTAAGATTTTACAATGGATATTGTACACTGTTTTCTCTAATGTAGAAAATAAATGATGTTTCTTACCAAGTTCCTGTTGCAGTAATTTCTCAAACTCAATTGTACACTGTTTTCTCTAATGTAGAAAATAAATGATGTTTTTTACCATGTTCCTGTTGCAGTAATTTCTTAAACTCTGTTGTTGTGGTGTTGGCGATGAAGTTCGGTATTAATCCAACCTGTCTGCATCTTAAGAGAAAATCTCGGCTTGTTCTTGTTTTTACCTGCGAAATGCTAAGTTTTCTGTGTTGATTTAGTGTGTTGCAAGTTTTGTTCCCGTACTTATCCCTCATACTTTTGTAGAATGCCATTTTGATTTCTCCGCTATTTTGTATTTGTCAGTAATAGTATCTGCTGTTTGTTTAATGTACGTAAAAGATTTATATTTGATAATTTGTTGTTGTTATTCTTGATCCTGTTGTTGGTGTTGTTGTTGTTGTTGTTGTTGTTGTTATTGTTGTTGTTGTTGTTGTTGTTGTTGTTGTTGTTGTTGTTGTTGTTGTTGTTGTTGTTGTTGTTGTTGTTGTTGTTGTTGTTGTTGTTGTTGTTGTTGTTGTTGTTGTTGTTGTTGTTGTTGTTGTTGTTGTTGTTGTTGTTGTTGTTGTTGTTGTTGTTGTTGTTGTTGTTGTTGTTGTTGTTGTTGTTGTTGTTGTTGTTGTTGTTGTTGTTGTTGTTGTTGTTGTTGTTGTTGTTGTTGTTGTTGTTGTTGTTGTTGTTGTTGTTGTTGTTGTTGTTGTTGTTGTTGTTGTTGTTGTTGTTGTTGTTGTTGTTGTTGTTGTTGTTGTTGTTGTTGTTGTTGTTGTTGTTGTTGTTGTTGTTGTTGTTGTTGTTGTTGTTGTTGTTGTTGTTGTTGTTGTTGTTGTTGTTGTTGTTGTTGTTGTTGTTGTTGTTGTTGTTGTTGTTGTTGTTGTTGTTGTAGTTGTTGTTCCTGTCTTTGTTGTTGTTCCTGTGTTTGTTGTTCTTGTAGATGTTGTTGTTTTATCAATGAGCTTATGACATTTTTAGGGAAAGAGTTTCTTTGTAGAACGTCTTTAATTTTGTTTTTTTTGTATGGAACTCGTGATCGCTGATAGAGAAAACTCTATCGAGTCTTAGGAGAAAATCTCGGCTTGTTGTTATTTTTACCTTCGAAATGCTAAGTTTTTTGTGTTGCTTTAGTGTGTTGCAAGTCCCTCATACTTTTGTAGAATGCCATTTTGATTTTTGTGTGTTGTTTAGTTGATGTTAGTTTATTCGGTGTGCCCTCCGAAAATATGATATGTAGAGTAGGTGACCTTTTTTGATTGCAGTGTTTTTATTGTTAGTTGTTGGGCTTTTGGGTCAATAAATGAAACAATTTTTTATTTTTGTGTTCACGACGTTTCGTCCATGTCTATGGACATCATCAGGTGTAACACAAAAAATTATCTATATTTGTATTGATAAAAATACGTTTACAAAATTGAACACACTGTAGGAATAACAATTTTAAAAAACTTACAGATAATTACATTTATATGTATTAAGTAAAAACAAATCGGAAAACAAGACTTTATAACCTGAAGTAAGACTAACAAGTAATAAAACTTTATAAACATGAATCTCTTAATAGTTTCTTTTTTTCTTTTCTAATAAGTGTTTATAATGAGGGCTAACGTTTTCCATGTCCCTTCTTCTGTTCATGGTATTATTTGTGTTGATGATGTGAAGAGTTTCTATGACAAACCTCTTACTTTGGTTCTCTTCTCTCTGCAAAATTTCGATGTCATCAAAATTATGAGTGTGGCCGTGTGAGATACAATGTGCTGACAGTGCTGTGTTCTGGGGTACGTTGTTTTTGATGTCTGATTTATGTACTGCGAGACTCTTTTTTAGTTTTTGTTTTGTTGTACCTATATATGTTTGGTTGCATTCTTCGTCGTCTTTTCCTTTACAACTAATTTTGTAAACTAAGTCAGAATGATCCATTTTGTCCGTTTTTGTTTTTAGTTTTGTATATAGTTGTGAGGTCGTATTAGCAGATTTCATCGCCATTTTGTATTTGTCAGTATCAAAAAGTTTTTGCATACTTAAATGTATCTGCTATTTGTTTAGTGTACGTAAAAGATTTATATTTGATAATTTGTTGTTGTTGTTCTTGTTCCTGTTGTTGGTGTTGTTGTTGTTGTCGGTGTTGTTGCTGTGTTTGTTGTAGTTGTTGTTCCTGTCTTTGTTGTTGTTTCTGTGTTTGTTGTTGTTTTTGGTTGTTGTTGTAGATGTTGTTGTTTTATCAATGAGTTTATGACATTTTTAGGGAAAGAGTTTCTTTGTAGAACGTCTTTAATTTTGTTTTTTGAATGGAACTCCTGATCGCTGATAGAGAAAACTCTATCGACGAAGTTGCTGGCGGTGTTGAAGATGGTTTTTTAGGGGTGTTGCGAGTGGTTACTTATCAATCTTCCAGAGAGAGTGGATTTTTGAAACCAGTCCATTTTTAGGCTATTCTCTGCTAGAATGACAAGAGTGTCTATGTAAGTATGAAATTCTATTGTTCTCTTCAATTTCGCAAGTGAATTGTATTTTTCTGTGAAAGTTATTAAGAGCGCTCAAAGTTACATCCACATCAACTCTTTTTATGATGGCGAAGATGTCATCCACATATTTCGTAATTATCCTCGGTTTATTCGTTAGTTTGACGAAGCAGTCGTCTAAAAGTTGTTCGAGGATAATGTCAGCTTTTATGGGAGAAGCCGGGTTACCCATTGGCATACCATCTCTTTGTTGGTAACTTTTGTTACCGTAAATCAGGTAGTTATTGTCGATAATGTAGAAGCGAACAAGTTCGATGAATTTCGCACTCTTTACCAGGGTGTGTTGCTTTAACTTCTCCCAATTTCTGTTGGTTAATTCTAATACCATTTGTAAAGGAATGTTAGTGAAAAGGGATATCACGGCAAACGACACCAGAATTTCGTCCTTTTCAATGATTAATCCATTAATTTTTGTTTTGAAATAATTGAAGTTCCTTACATTGTATTTGGAGTCAGATGTTAAGTTCTTCAGAATCGATATAAGATACTTCTTTAAATTAAAGCTAGGGACTTTGAACGATGAGCAGATTGGACGGAGAGGCATCCCTTCTTTGTGAATTTAAGGGGACCGTAAATTCTTGGAGCAACAGGGTTATATGTCGTCATCTGTTGTCTTTCATTTTTACTTATTATGTTGTTATCGAATAAGTATTTCACAAAGTTGTTGTTCATGTCCTGTAGTTTGTTGGTCGGTTCGGTCCTTATTGGCCAGTACACTTTTCTGTCCTCCATCATAGTTTTCATCTTCTGGTCATATTCACTCTAGTACATTGCGACAGTTACATTTCCCTTGTCTTCCCACACTATGGATATTTCTCTATGATATTTAAGAAATTGTTTAGCTTCAATGAAAATATGTGTCATGTATTTATTGAAATCACAGAACTTTCTCTTTTCCATACAGTTATCCAATATATTTGCAAATTTAGCACGTGCCTTTTCTCTATCTTCGTTGTCACGTATAGTGTTAATGCAATCTTCGCCGTCGGCAATTATTTTGAATAATGTACTAGAAGTGGAGTGAATCGTACTGGGAAGAGCGTACTTGGGACCAAGTGAAAAAGGGTAATGAATGTCTTCTGGTATGACAACGCTGGTTTTGTTTACAAACCATTTCTCGTTTAGTTGCATATTGTATTTTTCTCTCATCCTTTGATTTAATGCAATTAGTTTTTTGTCGTGTTTTTGATTTTGCAGGTCTTTATTGTTGCTGGTATTGATGCTTTCATGATGCAGAAAGCTTGAATATTCTTCTGCAGTAAGGGTGGAAGCTATTGAGTTGCGGGTGATTAGTATATACTTTGCCGTAGAGCCTATGCGTTGATGTTTGGCCGAAATAAATATATTTAAGATTTTACAATGGATATTGTACACTGTTTTCTCTAATGTAGAAAATTAATGATGTTTTTTACCAAGTTCCTGTTGCAGTAATTTCTCAAACTCAATTGTACACTGTTTTCTCTAATGTAGAAAATAAATGATGTTTTTTACCATGTTCCTGTTGCAGTAATTTCTCAAACTCTGTTGTTGTGGTGTTGGCGATGAAGTTCGGTATTAATCCAACCTGTCTGCATCTTAAGAGAAAAGCTCGGCTTGTTGTTGTTTTTACCTGCGAAATGCTAAGCTTTTTGTGTTGATTTAGTGTGTTGCAAGTTTTGTTCCCGTACTTATCCCTCATACTTTTGTAGAATGCCATTTTGATTTCTCCGCTATTTTGTATTTGTCAGTAATAGTATCTGCTGTTTGTTTAATGTACGTAAAAGATTTATATTTGATAATTTGTTGTTGTTATTCTTGATCCTGTTGTTGATGTTGTTGTTGTTGTTGTTGTTGTTGTTGTTGTTGTTGTTGTTGTTGTTGTTGTTGTTGTTGTTGTTGTTGTTGTTGTTGTTGTTGTTGTTGTTGTTGTTGTTGTTGTTGTTGTTGTTGTTGTTGTTGTTGTTGTTGTTGTTGTTGTTGGTGTTGTTGCTGGGTTTGTTGTAGTTGTTGTTCCTGTCTTTGTTGTTGTTCCTGTCTTTGTTGTTGTTCCTGTCTTTGTTGTTGTTCCTGTCTTTGTTGTTCTTGTAGATGTTGTTGTTTTATCAATGAGCTTATGACATTTTTAGGGAAAGAGTTTCTTTGTAGAACGTCTTTAATTTTGTTTTTTGTATGGAACTCCTGATCGCTGATAGAGAAAACTCTATCGAGTCTTAGGAGAAAATCTCGGCTTGTTGTTGTTTTTACCTTCGAAATGCTAAGTTTTTTGTGTTGCTTTAGTGTTTTGCAAGTCCCTGATACTTTTGTAGAATGCCATTTTGATTTTTGTGTGTTGTTTAGTTGATGTTAGTTTATTCGGTGTGCCCTCCGAAAATATGATATGTAGAGTAGGTGACCTTTTTTGATTGCAGTGTTTTTATTGTTAGTTGTTGGGCTTTTGGGTCAATAAATGAAACAAGTTTTTATTTTTGTGTTCACGACGTTTCGTCCATGTCTATGGACATCATAAGGTGTAACACAAAAAATTATATATATTTGTATTGATAAAAATACGTTTACAAAATCGAACACACTGTAGAAATAACAATTTTAAAAAACTTACAGATAATTACATTTATATATATTAAGTAAAAACAAATCGGAAAACAAGACTTTATAACCTGAAGTAAGACTAACAAGTAATAAAACTTTATAAACATGAATCTCTTAATAGTTTCTTTTTTTCTTTTCTAATAAGTGTTTATAATGAGGGCTAACGTTTTCCATGTCCGTTCTTCTGTTCATGGTATTATTTGTGTTGATGATGTGAAGAGTTTCTATGACAAACCTCTTACTTTGGTTCTCTTCTCTCTGCAAAATTTCGATGTCATCAAAATTAGGAGTGTGGCCGTGTGAGATACAATGTGGTGACAGTGCTGTGTTCTGGGGAACGTTATTTTTGATGTCTGATTTATGTCCTGCGAGTCTCTTTTTTAGTTTTTGTTTTGTTGTACCTATATATGTTTGGTTGCATTCTTCGTCGTCTTTTCCTTTACAACTTATTTTGTAAACTAAGTCAGAATGATCCATTTTGTCCGTTTTTGTTTTTAGTTTTGTATATAGTTGTGAGGTCGTATTAGCAGATTTCATCGCAATTTTGTATTTGTCAGTATCAAAAAGTTTTTGCATACTTAAATGTATCTGCTATTTGCTAGTGTACGTAAAAGATTTATATTTTATAATTTGTTGTTGTTGTTCTTGTTCCTGTTGTTGGTGTTGTTGCTGTGTTTGTTGTAGTTGTTGTTCCTATCTTTGTTGTTGTTCCTGTGTTTGTTGTTGTTTTTGGTGGTTGTTGTAGATGTTGTTGCTTTATCAATGAGTTTATGACATTTTTAGGGAAAGAGTTTCTTTGTAGAACGTCTTTAATTTTGTTTTTTGAATGGAACTCCTGATCGCTGATAGAGAAAACTCTATCGACGAAGTTGCTGGCGGTGTTGGAGATGGTTTTTTTGGGGTGTTGCGAGTGGTAACTTATCAATCTTCCGGAGAGAGTGGATTTTTGAAACCAGTCCATTTTTAGGCTATTCTCTGCTAGAATGACAGGAGTGTCTGAGTATGAAATTCTATTGTTCTCTTCAATTTCGCAAGTGAATTGTATTTATCTGTGAAAGTTATTAAGAGCGCTCAAAATTACATCCACATCAACTCTTTTTATGATGGCGAAGATGTCATCCACATATTTCGTAATTATCCTCGGTTTATTCGTTAGTTTGTCGAGGCAGTCGTCTAAAAGTTATTCGAGGATAATGTCAGCTATTATGGGAGAAGCCGGGTTACCCATTGGCATACCATCTCTTTGTTGGTAACTTGTGTTACCGTAAACCAGGTAGATATTGTCGATAATGCAGAAGCGAACAAGTTCGATGAATTTCGCACTCTTTATCAGGGTGTGTTTCTTTAACTTCTCCCAATTTTTGTTGGCTAATTCTAATGCCATTTGTAAAGGAATGTTAGTGAAAAGGCATATCACGGCAAACGACACCAGAATTTCGTCCTTTTCAATGATTAATCCATTCATTTTTGTTTTGAAATAATTGGAGTTCCTTACATTGTATTTGGAGTCAGATGTTAAGTTCTTCAGAATCGATATAAGATACTTCGCTGAATTATAGCTAGGGACTTTGAACGATGAGCAGATTGGACGGAGAGGCATCCCTTCTTTGTGAATTTTAGGGAGACCGTAAATTCTTGGAGCAACAGGGTTATATGTCGTCATCTGTTGTCTTTCATTTTTACTTATTATGTTGTTATCGAATAAGTATTTCACAAAGTTGTTGTTCTTATCATGTAGTTTGTTGGTCGGGTCGGTCCTTATTGGCCAGTACACTTTTCTGTCCTCCATCATAGTTTTCATCTTCTGGTCATATTCACTCTAGTACATTGCGACAGTTACATTTCCCTTGTCTTCCCACACTATGGATATTTCTCTATGATATTTAAGAAAGCGTTTAGCTTCAATGAAAATATGTGTCATGTATTTATTGAAATCACAGAACTTTCTCTTTTCCATACAGTTATCCAATACATTTGCAAATTTAGCACATGCCTTTTCTCTATCATCGTTGTCACGTATAGTGTTAATGCAATCTTCGCCGTCGGCAATTATTTTGAATAATGTACTAGAAGTGGAGTGAATCGTACTGGGAAGAGCGTACTTGGGACCAAGTGAAAAAAGGTAATGAATGTCTTCTGGTATGACAACGCTGGTTTTGTTTACAAACCATTTCTCGTTTAGTTGCATATTGTATTTTTCTCTCATCCTTTGATTTAATGCAATTAGTTTTTTGTCGTGTTTTTGATTTTGCAGGTCTTTATTGTTGCTGGTATTGATGCTTTCATGATGCAGAAAGCTTGAATATTCTTCTGCAGTAAGGGTGGAAGCTATTGAGTTGCGGGTGATTAGTATATACTTTGCCGTAGAGCCTATGCGTTGATGTTTGGCCGAAATAAATATATTTAAGATTTTACAATGGATATTGTACACTGTTTTCTCTAATGTAGAAAATAAATGATGTTTCTTACCAAGTTCCTGTTGCAGTAATTTCTCAAACTCAATTGTACACTGTTTTCTCTAATGTAGAAAATAAATGATGTTTTTTACCATGTTCCTGTTGCAGTAATTTCTTAAACTCTGTTGTTGTGGTGTTGGCGATGAAGTTCGGTATTAATCCAACCTGTCTGCATCTTAAGAGAAAATCTCGGCTTGTTCTTGTTTTTACCTGCGAAATGCTAAGTTTTCTGTGTTGATTTAGTGTGTTGCAAGTTTTGTTCCCGTACTTATCCCTCATACTTTTGTAGAATGCCATTTTGATTTCTCCGCTATTTTGTATTTGTCAGTAATAGTATCTGCTGTTTGTTTAATGTACGTAAAAGATTTATATTTGATAATTTGTTGTTGTTATTCTTGATCCTGTTGTTGGTGTTGTTGTTGTTGTTGTTGTTGTTGTTATTGTTGTTGTTGTTGTTGTTGTTGTTGTTGTTGTTGTTGTTGTTGTTGTTGTTGTTGTTGTTGTTGTTGTTGTTGTTGTTGTTGTTGTTGTTGTTGTTGTTGTTGTTGTTGTTGTTGTTGTTGTTGTTGTTGTTGTTGTTGTTGTTGTTGTTGTTGTTGTTGTTGTTGTTGTTGTTGTTGTTGTTGTTGTTGTTGTTGTTGTTGTTGTTGTTGTTGTTGTTGTTGTTGTTGTTGTTGTTGTTGTTGTTGTTGTTGTTGTTGTTGTTGTTGTTGTTGTTGTTGTTGTTGTTGTTGTTGTTGTTGTTGTTGTTGTTGTTGTTGTTGTTGTTGTTGTTGTTGTTGTTGTTGTTGTTGTTGTTGTTGTTGTTGTTGTTGTTGTTGTTGTTGTTGTTGTTGTTGTTGTTGTTGTTGTTGTTGTTGTTGTTGTTGTTGTTGTTGTTGTTGTTGTTGTTGTTGTTGTTGTTGTTGTTGTTGTTGTTGTTGTTGTTGTTGTTGTTGTTGTTGTTGTTGTTGTTGTTGTTGTTGTTGTTGTTGTTGTTGTTGTTGTTGTTGTTGTTGTTGTTGTTGTTGTTGTTGTTGTTGTTGTTGTTGTTGTAGTTGTTGTTCCTGTCTTTGTTGTTGTTCCTGTGTTTGTTGTTCTTGTAGATGTTGTTGTTTTATCAATGAGCTTATGACATTTTTAGGGAAAGAGTTTCTTTGTAGAACGTCTTTAATTTTGTTTTTTTTGTATGGAACTCGTGATCGCTGATAGAGAAAACTCTATCGAGTCTTAGGAGAAAATCTCGGCTTGTTGTTATTTTTACCTTCGAAATGCTAAGTTTTTTGTGTTGCTTTAGTGTGTTGCAAGTCCCTCATACTTTTGTAGAATGCCATTTTGATTTTTGTGTGTTGTTTAGTTGATGTTAGTTTATTCGGTGTGCCCTCCGAAAATATGATATGTAGAGTAGGTGACGTTTTTAGATTGCAGTGTTTTTATTGTTAGCTGTTGGGCTTTTGGGTCAATAAATGAAACAATTTTTTATTTTTGTGTTCACGACGTTTCGTTCATGTCTATGGACATCATCAGGTGTAACACAAAAAATTATCTATATTTGTATTGATAAAAATACGTTTACAAAATTGAACACACTGTAGGAATAACAATTTTAAAAAACTTACAGATAATTACATTTATATGTATTAAGTAAAAACAAATCGGAAAACAAGACTTTATAACCTGAAGTAAGACTAACAAGTAATAAAACTTTATAAACATGAATCTCTTAATAGTTTCTTTTTTTCTTTTCTAATAAGTGTTTATAATGAGGGCTAACGTTTGTTGCGAGGCAAGAGGAATCATTGGATAGTTGGTGAGGTGGTAGGGTAGGAAAAATAAGGAAAGGTTAGGAAATTGAAAAAGGAAGCGATCAGAAAATGGTTAGAGTGGTAAGTTCCGGGGAACGCGGCCTGCTTGCGATGCTCGACATTAGCTCGCCGGAATGGGGGGGATCTTGCCCCCGAAACTTTAACCTAGCCTGCAAACAAATAAACACAAATCAGGCCTGAAAAAAAAAATCAAACAAAAGGATAAGACTGCGGACCGACGATCACCACTTCAAGGTACTGCTGGTGTAAACGCAGTATGGCCTAACCCACCCAACCTAGGAATCCAGTGGCCTTATTTAGGATTCCCCCTTTATTGGCAATGACTACGTTCCGGTCATACCATCTTCACTGCAGTAGCTTTGCTACTATCCACACCCCTGGTAGTTCAAATTTAGCACCACATGATTTCTCTTAAGAAATCAAAAGAAAAAAACCATGATTTCATCAAAACGAGACTTTGCATGAAGTTTATTGAAGTTCAAACTTTTGATTATTAGAAATATTTTTAAATTTGAATTTAAACTTTTACTATTATACAAATATATAAATGAAAACTAATTTTGAAAATTGACTTTCCTTGTTGGTTTTACAGCTAGCAAAAAAAAGGAACATCAAAGATACTAAGCAACGTGAGATAGATGTTTTTTTTTTCAAAAGGGCTATCATTAAACTCTGATGGAAAAGACACATAGATGCCATAAAACAGTACCCTACCTACTAAGAGCTCTTTGGAGGTGATTTTTATCGCAAAAGGAATAAAATATCGAAATAAGAGTAACACAATTGATAGACCCTGAAAAATAATCCCATTCACTTACAAAAGGAAATTTAATAAATATATAAAAAATCAAACTTTGGAAAATAATAAATAATATAATATAATAATATAAGAAAATTGATTATAATACCCAATTGAATATGAAAATTAATATAAAAAAAAAGGAATATAATACTATAGCAAAAAGGAAAAAAATCTGTTTGATTAAATAAAACTTCACGTCTCGGAAATTTACAGCAAAATAAACGTTATACTGGAACGAACCAGCAATCAGGATCAAAAATTACCGGAATTAAACGGACTTGGGAAGTCCTTTATCTTAAGTAATATACTTTTTATGACCATTAAGGTAATTGCTTAATTTGAAGCTTAACTTTTCAATTTTTCAAGTTTTCTTAAAATTTAACTTTTCTTTAAATTCTTGATAGGTTCACCTGTTGCCCTAGATGAGAGGGCGTTCTGGATAATTAATCCACAATCCAATACCGCTTGGTCCAGGATTTCAAAAAAAAAAACAGCTTCTTTCGGATACCAATTTATGTTGTTCGGAATGCCAGTTTTTTGAAGATAGATGGGATTATAAACCACCAGAAGTAAGGATAAGGAAGTATCAACCACAAAATACAGGATACACCAATAACGGCACATGAACGTTATGGTTTTTGGTTCTTCACAGCAAGAATTCTCCTCCAGAAAAAGCACGAGTTATAGGTATGGCCAACAATACTGCATGAAAATAAATTTGTGTGGCGGTCCAGCGCTCTGCTGGCCAGCTGGAACCGCCAAAGAAATGTCGAGATGAAAAGCTAGCCTGTAGAAAATTTTCGTGTAAGCACTTATTTCCTCATTAATAATTTCGTTTTCTGACACAAAACTCACCTCACTAGTTTTTATCGCTAATAAAAAAAAATGATTGGCTCGGGTGATTATTTTAGCGAATATATCGGACTTGCACAAGTAAGTATTTCTACAATATGAAAAAAAAGACGATTATAACCTGGCTTTAATTTTCACAGAAATATTAAATCTCAACCGGCACTTATTTCTTACATTTAAAACTATTTAATACGTTTCATCAAAAAAAAACGTTTAGGTGTAACCCGAACTCAAATATAATTTCACGTCTGCTCGTGTCCACTATTCACCCTTGGATATGTTCATTTATGACGTTTCGCTTTATCCCAACCAAATTCGTTGCTTTGAACATGCCACTTCTTTTCTATGAAATTTCCCCTCACACACCTAAGGTCATACGGTGAAATATGCCCGCTAGTTTTCTTTTAGTTTAATATTTTTTTCTCCGTATGTGTCAATGTAGTGGGAGATCTCAATTCGCTTCATGAATTGACATTCCGAACAAAATGTAACCTCATCACCATTTTCCAAAAGTCCTTTCATAGTATTACTACTCTTGGATAGATGGCAGTACTCATGCCTTAATCACACGTGCACATATGGTTTAAGGTGAAGTTTTGTCGCACCCAGTTTGCTTATCGGCAAATTATTCTGTACTTATATTCCATAAAACGACCAACCTCAAACAACCAACTCCCTTGAAACCGATCCATCCCACCATACCCAAAATTCACCACACCAAAACATAGGTGAAAACACCACAAGTCTACATTAATTTTCGGTATCTTTTCCCGGCTATACCATATTACTGCAGTATAGTACAGATTAATAAACCGAAGGAACAATTTGACGTTTATAGAACCGATTAAGTTTGGTGAAAAACTCCAGCTTTGAAATTGACATTTTCACTAATAATTTATTTGATTTCATTGATGATCATTTTAACCAGCTGCATCGGAAACCCACGTAAACACACATCTGATGATAGAAATGTTGGTATGTATTTGTATCCCCATGTCAAATGTCAATAACAACCATTCTACCTAAAACCTACCAAACCTACCTAATATGGATACTAATGCTGCTAGTGCAAAAAGTGGAGCGGGACAGATGTATATAAATATCCGAGTGAGTGAAAGAGAACCATCAAGAAGATCTCTGCTTTATGGCACTTTCCTATACTGCCGAAATGAAGTTCATCTACATTTTGATCTTTTCTCTCTATCTAACCAATATACATTTTGTATTTGGCATCCCATATTCTTCGCATACTTCAAATGCAACTACATGTAAACCCACTATAGTTTATCATAGTCCCGAACCACATTGAACGATCTTTCCAGTGCCGATCTTTTGTTCGTTAGTGAAGGGAGTGAAAAGTGAGGGGTAGGGATCAAATCGTTTGTACCAGAAAACTCGAACGATTTTTCCCGTCTGCTTATGTTCTCTCTTCTCCTTTCCAGTTTTTTGTGTGTGTTCGGTGTCAGTGTGCCGTTCGTTTGATGGTGTGAGTGAATATTGATGAAAAATGAAGAGCACAGCAATAAAAGAAGGAAGAAGAAAAAGAAAAAAATCTTATGGAAAAAATCGTTCTGTGTGTACATTTTACACAATTTCTGGTTAAATCTTCGTGGAAAAGTCGGGCAATGTAGATCGGGACATAGATAGGCTATCGCATAGGCTTCTGAACGCAACCAATTTTCCTATCTTTCTTTGTCGAATATTCCTTGGATCTTTAATATCGAATGCGACCAATTGCAATTTATCTTTTTTTTGTTTTCCTTTCAGCTTTCCGCATCACTAACAACACTACAAACAACAGCAGCAGCACGTAAAGAAGACATAAATTGCGATGGTAAGTATTTATTTTATTTTATTTTGTTCATATTTTTTTTTTAATCAATCTTTTTTTTTTCCATTTAGTTAAAGCCTCTCCTTCAATGGACGACACCGGCAGGACGACCGCAACAAATTTTGTTCGTTCGTCGGATACACTCCGACAGACGGACAAAAAAAAGGACGCTGGGATTCCTCTTGCCTACCTAGGAAGTGAGGTGGGGAGTCAACCCATGATAGGACGCCGGGCAAACTATATACGGCCAGGGCCAAGCAAATCCCGTTGTTGGCGTGGGACGCCATGTAACAAAAACAGGTAAGTACCTACATATTATCAGCACGAAACAATATTTGTTTATAATGTTTTTTTTTTCTTTTTACCAGTCGCTTAGGATTTTGGGGTAGCCGGAGAAATCAAAAGGGATATATGCCAACGTGTAAAATCTATAAACCTATACAAACATTGAATTTTTTATCGGAAATGACCTGTCACCATTTATATAGGAGAAATATTCTGCAAAACAGAATTTCATCTCACAAATTGGAAGCGGATAGCGTAGAAATTATTCCATACGCTGCAATGAATGACATGTGGCATGCAGTTTGGGGATTTTCCATGTTTGCTCAAGTATTTTTAATGGGGTGTTCGTGGGTTTTCATTTCACTCCACTTCTTCCAAAATAAATCGATTGGCTGTGCCGAGTAATGTTGGAGAGTTTTTCTGTTCCGGATTTTATAAAGGAGTAGATCCGAAACACATATATGTACATTTACCCTTTCATTGAATCATTGTCAATTTAACTTCACCTGACTGACAGAGGGAAACCGATCTGAAACAGATTCGAAAAATGATATACTCTGACAAATGTGGGTAGTTATCTTTTTTGAAGGTATTTTGTTTTGTACAAATTGTTTTCTTTCTATTTCAGATAGGTTATATTCATGTTGAGGAAACTATAATTTCGATACAAAACATCGGCATCAGCACCGGCCACCATCTACAACCCCCTACATCTTCACATACCCAAAGCAGCATATCTTAAGAAGAATCTCTCCGGTGAGCGTTTGCGATTGTTAGTTTAGTCGAAATAAAGTATCAAAAAATATATAGGTAGATAAATTAAGTTAGTTAATAAATAAAACAAATTAGTTAATAAATAAATCAATATAAAACTTTTGAATTAATAAATAAATAAATAAAAGAAAGTAAAATAAGTTAGCATGCAAATTAAATAAATAAAAAGAATATCACAGTATATACCTACTTACTAACTAAATTATAAATATCACAGTAGTTTTAAATCATTTCGGATGCTTACTATTAATATCACAGATGTTATATTGCATAATTATATTAGTAAGTAAGTAATAAATAAATAGATTTTGATAAATAAATAGTATATAAATAATAAAGAGAAATAGCGTCAATAAATAAACAACTACAGTTTTTAATAAATAACACCGACTTTCATGCAATAAATACTAAACAAAAATTAACAAGAATATTGTTTACATGCAGAGGATAATCATGTTTCAGGTACTAGGTGATTTCAGTGTTCAGTGCATTGTCATATATCTATGGGTTATTAAACAACTTTTTGGTAGTTATGGGGACGGACTAAACGAAGAATAGTTGATTCAAAAGTGATGTGCAAGTGATAAGGTTTTCAAAGTACAAATTTGGTTAAGCGGTTTTCAATGCGTATTCTTTCGAATAAAGTTTTATTCATTGCCTTAAATCTTTGGCATGAAATATGCCAATCTTTTTACCAGATAGATTCTCCAGTTCATACATTTGGCGTCCTACTTGTTTGATTACACGACACTTTACGTATTTAGGACATAATTTTGCAGAAAGGTTTTTGGACGAATCGCTTAAAATAAAGTTCTTTCGATAGACTTCCTCCCCGGGCCGGTATCGAACATTTCTTGTGCGGGTGTTATATGTTTTTGCTGATCGTTCATTGGATTTAAGAATATTTTCGCGAATTCTTTTGCGAATGCATTCCAAACGATCACGGCGAGGGAGAATCAACAGTTCGCTATCGTCAACCGCACTTAACTTTTGTGCCAGTTCATAACTGCTACCGTGCATTATCATGTTCGTTCCGAACAAAGCAAAGTAAGGAGATACGCCGGTAGAGCTATGAACTGCACTTCTCAAGGCACAAGCAATGTCGTTCAGATGGTAATCCCAGTCTCGTTGGTCTGTCTTGAGATAAGAACGGATTGCTGCCAACAACGTGCGGTTGACTCGCTCCGATGCATTTGATTGAGGTGCGTAGTTCGCGGTCCTAAAGTGTCGAATTCCGTTTTTTTGCAATACGTTTTGGAATTCCTTCGCAAGAAATTGCTTCCCGTTGTCGGAATGAATTATACGTGGCACACCGAACATGCTAAACACCTCTTGTTGCATGAACTTTATGACACTTACCGTGTTAGCGTTTTTTAGAGCTTTTAAAAACACAAATTTAGACATATGGTCTAGCACAACAAAAACATATGCATTTCCCGATTTCGATCGGGGATAAGGACCTAAAAAATCTATGTACAGTTTTTTGAACGGACGTTCAGAACAGTATGAATGGACAATAGGAGGACGTGAGACTTGATTGGACGCTTTACATTCTTTACATATAGAACAGTTAGTAACATACTCGCGCACTTGAATGGTCATGTTTGGCCAATGGAAATTTTGTCTTATTCTATGTAGGGTCTTAGCAATCCCTCCGTGGGCTACTTTTGGGGGGTTATGGGCTTTTTTAATTATGTCTTCGGTAAGACCAGACGGAACCCATAAAAGCCAAGTATGCTCTTGCATTGGTTCATCACCTGCACTTCTAAAAGCACGCTTATACACAAAATTATCTTCGATCTTAAGATCAGGGAGTTCCTCAGAATGATCATTTATAGTTTTTATCAAGCTCACATACTCATCTGAGCGAAATTCAGGGGATTCTAAGTCGATAAGTGGGGCAACTTCTTCTATGGTCAGAGAATCTACGTGCACCCGAGAAAGAGTATCCGGTACAACATTCAGGCTGCCCTTTCGATGTTGTATGTCGAAGACATACGACTGTAAGAGCAAACTCCATCTGGCTAACTTACCGCTCAAATCCTTCATAGTCATTAGCCAGCGGAGACTAGAGTGATCCGTAATTACAGTAAAGTCCATGCCTTCGACATACGGCCTGAACTTTTGTACAGCCGTCACCGCAGCCATACACTCCTTCTCGGTAACACTATAGTTTCTCTGACTTTTATTGAACTTCTGTGAGAAGAATGAGATAGGGGCCTCTTCATCGTCTGCATTCTTCTGAAATAACACCGCACCGATTCCCGCATCCGAAGCATCACACTGGATGTAAAAACGTTTTGAAAAATCGGGATGCGTAAGAACCGGTGCCTTGATCAACGTCTGCTTCAAATCCTCGAACGCTCTCATCGCTTCATCTGTCATCTTAAACTTTTCATTTCGCTTTTTCAGCAGGTCAGTCAGGGGGGCAGTCAGGCTAGAAAAATCCTTGATGAACTTCCTATACCACCCTGCTAAACCAAGCAACCGTCTAACTTGCCTTGCGGTTTTGGGTACTGGGAAGTCAACAATAGCTTCCACCTTAGCAGGATCGGTTTTAAGGTTCCCACCACCAACAATGAAGCCCAAATATTTAAGCTCTTTGAAGCAAAACTTGGATTTCTTCATGTTGATGGTGAGGTTTGCTTTACGCAAGCAGTCGGCTACTTCGTTCAACAGGGCTATATGCGTTTGGAAATCCGGTGCCATGACTAACAAATCGTCAAGGTATACGAAGACGCGATCCCTAAGTCGTGCAGGAATTACCTTGTCCATTAACTGGCACAACCTTTGAGCAGCATTACACAACCCAAAAGGCATGACAGTGAATTGGTACAAGGGTCTTCCCGGTACCGCAAAGGCAGTCTTTTCCCTACTATGTCTCTCCAGTGGAATTTGCCAGAATGCTTCTTTAAGATCAATACTACTAATGTAGTACGTATCCGGTAGTCGGCTGGTGAGCCCCTCGATATGTGGAAGAGGATTAGCATTCTTCTTAGTCAGTGCATTCACCTTGCGAGAATCCAGGCAAAGTCGATTTTTGCCTGGTTTCCGCAAGAGCACTACTGGTGAGCACCAGGGACTTTCACTCTCTTCGATAACGCCGAGGCTCAACATCCGATCTAACTCTTCATACAAAATGGTTTGTATCGCTGGAGAGACAGGGTAGTGACGCTGTTTCACAGGGAGTGCATCTCCAGTATCAATGACATATTCCATGAGCATCGTCTTTCCCAGACCATCACGGTCGAAGCAAAGAAATTTATCCCTAACTGAATCTAACTGAGCCTGTTGGTCTTTGCTCAGCTGATGAGCGTTCGAAACATCTGAAGCTTCAGTCAACGAAATTGCATTGATAACGTTCGGTGCTAAGTTGAAAACTCTCCAGAAGTCTACCCCGAGGTAGATCTCCTGGTCTAAACTGGGAACGAGGAAAAAGGTTATAAACGCTTCTCTGTCTTTATATGTTATTCTCGCCTCTACTTTCCCCACTATCGCTTGACTTTTTCCGTCAGCAGTCTTAACACCGGATCTGTACGCAGCTATAGACAGTTCTAGCTCCTTGACCAGCTGTAAGCAATTTTTGCCGAGAATGCTTACACTGGCCCCGCTATCTAGCAAACCTAAAACATCTTTGTTACCTAATTTAATTTTCTCATAGGGTCTCGGGTCAGATGCTAAGTCTACTACAGAAGAGGAAATTCTTTTTCTTGTGTCTTTTCTTGCCTTGTATCTTCCTCGGGCTTTAAGGATTTTTTTAGACGGTTTATAAATCGCGCTGTTAAAAAATCTATTACGTGCTTGATTATATTCTGTAATTCTAATATGCAGAGGTTTTATATGTGAAAATGTTGGTTTTGTATTTTTTTCTTCATTTTTATTTTCAGTTGGGTTTCTTTTCAGTATAGTAATTTGATTTTGTCCCTCTTCCTTAAGAGGACATTCAACCCTTTTTATTGGAGGATTGAACTCAACTTTTGAATTTACTTCGGGTTCTGGTTTTGGCTCGGACGCGATTCCCCCGAAGCTTTCGCGTCCCAGGTTTGGTTTCCCGGGTTGCATCGAGTGCACTGTGGTGTTTTTACGTCTGCCAATCCGCACTTGAAACAAAACAGATTGCGGACGTCAGACTCACAGTCAAAATAGGTGTGACCCTGTACTTTGCAATTCCAGCATACTAACTTAGACGGGTCAGCGTATTTCCGTGGAGGAAGTTTTGAACGAGCTCCACCAAACTGGTAAGCTGCTAATTGTTCGTCAGGGTGCTGCAACGTCTCATCGTATTCTATTTCATTTGCTGAATATTTGACGGATGGCTTAAAAAATGATTTTTGAAAATCTTTTTCCTTCTTTGGAAAGGCGGATTCAACATCTTTGCACGCGTCCCTCAGTTGATCCAAGGAATAAATTGGCATAGGATATACAAGTTGAACCAATCGGTCATTCAGGCTTTTCTTCAGGATTTTCACCAATTCCACTTCCGGAATTGGTATCCTCAGTTGGGATTTTATTTTGCTGACCGCGGCCAAGAAGTCGTCAATGTCTTCCGAGGAACCCTGTTTACGCTCCATTATCTCACGCATTATATCATAATCGGAGCGAGTGTTTTTGAACTGGCGCATCAGTGCTTCTCGAAGAGTGGACCAGTCGGGCTTATAATGCGTTCTAAGGAATTGCCAGTACCAATCGTTGGCGTTTCCCTTCATTAAAAGGTGAAAGTCCCGCAATATTATGGACCACGGACACCTATGGTCGGCCTGGAGGGTCTCTATTCGCAAAACGAAATTTTCCACCGATAAAGTACCGGGTTTTCCATCAAAAGGAATATTCCAGTGATCGATCTTGATCGGAGCCTTAAAACCAGAAGTCCACCAGGGTGGTGGATAACCAACTTGGTAATCTTGGAAGTCCGGATTCATTGAAGCTCTCTCAGGTCCAAAACAAGCATCTTGCCGATAGTCAGGCTGGTTTAACCCATCCTGGCTTTGACGAAAGGGTTCTCGTGTTCTTTGTCGCTGTGGAGGAGGTTGCACAAAATCATTCCTCCTTGGATCTGGCTGAGGAGGCTGCTGTGGAGGTGGATAGTTCGGTGGTGGAAGATTTGGTGGTGGAAAGTTATACACTGGAGCGGGTGGTTTTGGTACTTGCTCGGTGGAAATCGGAGACGGCCTACCTAATTTCAACTCCCTCAAAAATCCACTAAGTTGACTTTGGATCTCTTCTTTTAAGGTAGTTGACAGTTCCCTTTGAATAACTTGCCGGGTGGTAGACAAACCTTCAACCATGGCCAAGTTTATGTAGGCTTTCAAGTCCTCAGGTATTACTCTTTTGTCTTTTACTTTCTTTACAGGGGGAGGAGGTCTCTGAGCTAAGCTATCTAGAATATCCCTAGAGCCCCCGAAACCAACGGAGTTTCCTGAAAGAGGCCTATTGGTGGTGTCAGGTACCCTTCCTGTCACTTGTCGGATAGTTTCATTTATCGAATCGGTACTTTCCCTGAGAGGCAAACTCGCTGCTCCCATACCACTAAGTTGACTAAAAGAGGGAGGAAAGACGGACTCGATATGGCTGTAGTTATCGTTATCGGTAAGAGGACCACCTGACCTAGCGGGTTGGTTCGATTCGGCTCGGAGCTGTCTATCCGAAATGAGGGGAGAATACATGACTTTCTGTCTAGTGGTACTATCTAAACCTTGACTTACTGATCTAGTTAATCTATTTTCTTCATTAATTTCATTAATTTCAGCATTACGTATTATGCGATTGATACGTTCCTCCTCCTCTTTGCTGGAATAAGCCATCTTCACAATTATCGGAAAACGAAGGCGAGTTAATAACAAAAATCAAAAACGACTATCAATATGGTGAGTTTCTCAAAGAAAGGTTTTCTTAATTCAAGTTCAGTGCAATATTATCTTAGAACTGAAACTTGTAATATTAACTAGCATTTGAAAAACTTGTAGAAAACTTTAATACATAATCTGAACTGGTAAAGCAATTTCCAAAATTATATTTGAAAAAAAAACTAACAAAATTATAATGAAATAATTCAAAGTAGAAGCAACAAAGAAACAGTATGTAAAAACAAGAAATGTTTCTTACGAAAATTTTATTACTTAGAACAAAAAAAAAAACCAATTGATAATGAAATCAATTGAAATAAATAATTGAAACAAAAGTAACTTAAATACCATTACGAAAACTAGTAACGTAAAACAAAATCTAAGATAGCCTTATACCAAAAATAATTCTAAAAACGTTATTTTAGAAAACCTAGTATCGGTATCATCTAAACAAAAAATTGTTTTCTATCACAATTAAAGTATTTTTTTCTGTACCAGAAAAATAACTTAATAATGCAAGAAAACTTTACAAAATTAACTTGTCAAAACAAGAAAACAAAAAAATTAACGAAAACTAATGATAACTTATAATTTGCTTATGAAACGTAAAGTTTCTTTAAATTAAAAGAATAAATAACGCAAAAGCAAAATAAGTTAAACAACAAAAAAATTTCTAAAACTATTTTTAGAAAACTGATTTCAAAAGCTGTAAGAAAAAAAACATTGAAAAGTTTTTTTCAACAAAAATAAACAAAAAAAATATTGTCTTGATAAACAAGTATATAATAAATAAGTCAGATTAATATAAGTATAAGAAAGTTTTTCTTTGAAGAAAATTCTTTTAACAAAAAGATCTACGACGAAATCGAAAATTTAACAATTATTTCACAATAACGAACATTTTCACTTGAAAATAAGTGTGATTTTTACTAACAAAATGGAAATGAATGATTCTTTCACTCGAAAAACTATATATTTCAAAACGTAGTTTGGGATTTAGTTTTCATAAAGGTACGGAGTGCTTCAAGTGGCGTCTACAGTGGTTTCTTTTCGACATGGTACGACCTTACTAATAGCATCTTTAAAAAAAATTGACATCAGACGGATTTAATTAAATTCCTTGAAGCGGTGATGTAAAAGGGAAGTACAGTAAGAAGAGAATTCACAATAGACAAGAAGTAGTTTTACCTCACCGTTCCCGCTATTCTAATCAGTCTCTTGGGACTTTGTTAAAAGACTTGAAACGGTGAGGGAAACGAAACGCAAAAAAAAAGGAGCTAAAACCCGAAAAGAAAAGAAGAAAGAAGATAAGGTTGGAATGGTGCAGCGCTGTTTCAACTATTTGTCGAACACGGTCACCATATCCAAATCGAAAACTAAGAAGACAAGGCATGAGGAATGAAAATGAAATTTAGAGATAAATAGTTGAAATTTGGGATAGGGGATACAGGGTAAACAGGATTTAGAAAAAGAAGTGAACTGACAGCAAATTTCCGGAATTCGTCGCAGTTCACCATAGTATGTCTGAGACTTTCTAAGTGAAGACATTCGAATCCGAAAACTTACTTCCAGTCCATTTGGAGGAAGAAATAAAACACTCAATAACCGCAGTCGCTATGAACTTCCAAGAAATCGTCGCAATACACCTGAGTGCGTCTGTGACCTTCTCGATGCAGACATACGATTCCTGAAAATTCATAGCAAGTTTGGTTGAACTATCACGAAACGTAGACTACAAAAAGTATTAGCTAAAAGCCAATACGTTGGGCGCCATATTTGTTGCGAGGCAAGAGGAATCATTGGATAGTTGGTGAGGTGGTAGGGTAGGAAAAATAAGGAAAGGTTAGGAAATTGAAAAAGGAAGCGATCAGAAAATGGTTAGAGTGGTAAGTTCTGGGGAACGCGGCCTGCTTGCGATGCTCGACATTAGCTCGCCGGAACGGGGGGGATCTTGCCCCCGAAACTTTAACCTAGCCTGCAAACAAATAAACACAAATCAGGCCTGAAAAAAAAATCAAACAAAAGGATAAGACTGCGGACCGACGATCACCACTTCAAGGTACTGCTGGTGTAAACGCAGTATGGCCTAACCCACCCAACCTAGGAATCCAGTGGCCTTGTTTAGGATTCCCCCTTTATTGGCAATGACTACGTTCCGGTCATACCATCTTCACTGCAGTAGCTTTGCTACTATCCACACCCCTGGTAGTTCAAATTTAGCACCACATGATTTCTCTTAAGAAATCAAAAGAAAAAAACTATGATTTCATCAAAACGAGACTTTGCATGAAGTTTATTGAAGTTCAAACTTTTGATTATTAGAAATATTTTTAAATTTGAATTTAAACTTTTACTATTATACAAATATATAAATGAAAACTAATTTTTAAAATTGACTTTCCTTGTTGGTTTTACAGCTAGCAAAAAAAAGGAACATCAAAGATACTAAGCAACGTGAGATAGATGTTTTTTTTTTCAAAAGGGCTATCATTAAACTCTGATGGAAAAGACACATAGATGCCATAAAACAGTACCCTACCTACTAAGAGCTCTTTGGAGGTGATTTTTATCGCAAAAGGAATAAAATATCGAAATAAGAGTAACACAATTGATAGACCCTGAAAAATAATCCCATTCACTTACAAAAGGAAATTTAATAAATATATAAAAAATCAAACTTTGGAAAATAATAAATAATATAATATAATAATATAAGAAAATTGATTATAATACCCAATTGAATATGAAAATTAATATAAAAAAAAAGGAATATAATACTATAGCAAAAAGGAAAAAAATCTGTTTGATAAAATAAAACTTCACGTCTCGGAAATTTACAGCAAAATAAACGTTATACTGGAACGAACCAGCAATCAGGATCAAAAATTACCGGAATTAAACGGACTTGGGAAGTCCTTTATCTTAAGTAATATACTTTTTATGACCATTAAGGTAATTGCTTAATTTGAAGCTTAACTTTTCAATTTTTCAAGTTTTCTTAAAATTTAACTTTTCTTTAAATTCTTGATAGGTTCACCTGTTGCCCTAGATGAGAGGGCGTTCTGGATAATTAATCCACAATCCAATACCGCTTGGTCCAGGATTTCAAAAAAAAAACAGCTTCTTTCGGATACCAATTTATGTTGTTCGGAATGCCAGTTTTTTGAAGATAGATGGGATTATAAACCACCAGAAGTAAGGATAAGGAAGTATCAACCACAAAATACAGGATACACCAATAACGGCACATGAACGTTATGGTTTTTGGTTCTTCACAGCAAGAATTCTCCTCCAGAAAAAGCACGAGTTATAGGTATGGCCAACAATACTGCATGAAAATAAATTTGTGTGGCGGTCCAGCGCTCTGCTGGCCAGCTGGAACCGCCAAAGAAATGTCGAGATGAAAAGCTAGCCTGTAGAAAATTTTCGTGTAAGCACTTATTTCCTCATTAATAATTTCGTTTTCTGACACAAAACTCACCTCACTAGTTTTTATCGCTAATAAAAAAAAATGATTGGCTCGGGTGATTATTTTAGCGAATATATCGGACTTGCACAAGTAAGTATTTCTACAATATGAAAAAAAAGACGATTATAACCTGGCTTTAATTTTCACAGAAATATTAAATCTCAACCGGCACTTATTTCTTACATTTAAAACTATTTAATACGTTTCATCAAAAAAAAAACGTTTAGGTGTAACCCGAACTCAAATATAATTTCACGTCTGCTCGTGTCCACTATTCACCCTTGGATATGTTCATTTATGACGTTTCGCTTTATCCCAACCAAATTCGTTGCTTTGAACATGCCACTTCTTTTCTATGAAATTTCCCCTCACACACCTAAGGTCATACGGTGAAATATGCCCGCTAGTTTTCTTTTAGTTTAATATTTTTTTCTCTGTATGTGTCAATGTAGTGGGAGATCTCAATTCGCTTCATGAATTGACATTCCGAAAAAAATGTAACCTCATCACCATTTTCCAAAAGTCCTTTCATAGTATTACTACTCTTGGATAGATGGCAGTACTCATGCCTTAATCACACGTGCACATATGGTTTAAGGTGAAGTTTTGTCGCACCCAGTTTGCTTATCGGCAAATTATTCTGTACTTATATTCCATAAAGCGACCAACCTCAAACAACCAACTCCCTTGAAACCGATCCATCCCACCATACCCAAAATTCACCACACCAAAACATAGGTGAAAACACCACAAGTCTACATTAATTTTCGGTATCTTTTCCCGGCTATACCATATTACTGCAGTATAGTACAGATTAATAAACCGAAGGAACAATTTGACGTTTATAGAACCGATTAAGTTTGGTGAAAAACTCCAGCTTTGAAATTGACATTTTCACTAATAATTTATTTGATTTCATTGATGATCATTTTAACCAGCTGCATCGGAAACCCACGTAAACACACATCTGATGATAGAAATGTTGGTATGTATTTGTATCCCCATGTCAAATGTCAATAACAACCATTCTACCTAAAACCTACCAAACCTACCTAATATGGATACTAATGCTGCTAGTGCAAAAAGTGGAGCGGGACAGATGTATATAAATATCCGAGTGAGTGAAAGAGAACCATCAAGAAGATCTCTGCTTTATGGCACTTTCCTATACTGCCGAAATGAAGTTCATCTGCATTTTGATCTTTTCTCTCTATCTAACCAATATACATTTTGTATTTGGCATCCCATATTCTTCGCATACTTCAAATGCAGCTACATGTAAACCCACTATAGTTTATCATAGTCCCGAACCACATTGAACGATCTTTCCAGTGCCGATCTTTTGTTCGTTAGTGAAGGGAGTGAAAAGTGAGGGGTAGGGATCAAATCGTTTGTACCAGAAAACTCGAACGATTTTTCCCGTCTGCTTATGTTCTCTCTTCTCCTTTCCAGTTTTTTGTGTGTGTTCGGTGTCAGTGTGCCGTTCGTTTGATGGTGTGAGTGAATATTGATGAAAAATGAAGAGCACAGCAATAAAAGAAGAAAGAAGAAAAAGAAAAAAATCTTATGGAAAAAATCGTTCTGTGTGTACATTTCACACAATTTCTGGAAAAATCTTCGTGGAAAAATCGGGCAATGTAGATCGGGACATAGATAGGCTATCGCATAGGCTTCTGAACGCAACCAATTTTCCTATCTTTCTTTGTCGAATATTCTTTGGATCTTTAATATCGAATGCGACCAATTGCAATTTATCTTTTTTTTGTTTTCCTTTCAGCTTTCCGCATCACTAACAACACTCATACAACAGCAGCAGCACGTAAAGAAGACATAAATTGCGATGGTAAGTATTTATTTTATTTTATTTTGTTCATATTTTTTTTTTTAATCAATCTTTTTTTTTTCCATTTAGTTAAAGCCTCTCCTTCAATGGACGACACCGGCAGGACGACCGCAACACGTTTTCCATGTCCCTTCTTCTGTTCATGGTATTATTTGTGTTGATGATGTGAAGAGTTTCTATGACAAACCTCTTACTTTGGTTCTCTTCTCTCTGCAAAATTTCGATGTCATCAAAATTAGGAGTGTGGCCGTGTGAGATACAATGTGCTGACAGTGCTGTGTTCTGGGGTACGTTGTTTTTGATGTCTGATTTATGTACTGCGAGACTCTTTTTTAGTTTTTGTTTTGTTGTACCTATATATGTTTGGTTGCATTCTTCGTCGTCTTTTCCTTTACAACTAATTTTGTAAACTAAGTCAGAATGATCCATTTTGTCCGTTTTTGTTTTTAGTTTTGTATATAGTTGTGAGGTCGTATTAGCAGATTTCATCGCCATTTTGTATTTGTCAGTATCAAAAAGTTTTTGCATACTTAAATGTATCTGCTATTTGTTTAGTGTACGTAAAAGATTTATATTTGATAATTTGTTGTTGTTGTTCTTGTTCCTGTTGTTGGTGTTGTTGTTGTTGTCGGTGTTGTAGCTGTGTTTGTTGTAGTTATTGTTCCTGTCTTTGTTGTTGTTTCTGTGTTTGTTGTTGTTTTTGGTTGTTGTTATCAATGAGTTTATGACATTTTTAGGGAAAGAGTTTCTTTGTAGAACGTCTTTAATTTTGTTTTTTGAATGGAACTCCTGATCGCTGATAGAGAAAACTCTATCGACGAAGTTGCTGGCGGTGTTGAAGATGGTTTTTTAGGGGTGTTGCGAGTGGTTACTTATCAATCTTCCAGAGAGAGTGGATTTTTGAAACCAGTCCATTTTTAGGCTATTCTCTGCTAGAATGACAAGAGTGTCTATGTAAGTATGAAATTCTATTGTTCTCTTCAATTTCGCAAGTGAATTGTATTTTTCTGTGAAAGTTATTAAGAGCGCTCAAAGTTACATCCACATCAACTCTTTTTATGATGGCGAAGATGTCATCCACATATTTCGTAATTATCCTCGGTTTATTCGTTAGTTTGACGAAGCAGTCGTCTAAAAGTTGTTCGAGGATAATGTCAGCTTTTATGGGAGAAGCCGGGTTACCCATTGGCATATCATCTCTTTGTTGGTAACTTTTGTTACCGTAAATCAGGTAGTTATTGTCGATAATGCAGAAGCGAACAAGTTCGATGAATTTCGCACTCTTTACCAGGGTGTGTTGCTTTAACTTCTCCCAATTTCTGTTGGTTAATTCTAATACCATTTGTAAAGGAATGTTAGTGAAAAGGGATATCACGGCAAACGACACCAGAATTTCGTCCTTTTCAATGATTAATCCATTAATTTTTGTTTTGAAATAATTGGAGTTCCTTACATTGTATTTGGAGTCAGATGTTAAGTTCTTCAGAATCGATATAAGATACTCCTTTAAATTAAAGCTAGGGACTTTGAACGATGAGCAGATTGGACGGAGAGGCATCCCTTCTTTGTGAATTTAAGGGGACCGTAAATTCTTGGAGCAACAGGGTTATATGTCGTCATCTGTTGTCTTTCATTTTTACTTATTATGTTGTTATCGAATAAGTATTTCACAAAGTTGTTGTTCATGTCCTGTAGTTTGTTGGTCGGGTCGGTCCTTATTGGCCAGTACACTTTTCTGTCCTCCATCATAGTTTTCATCTTCTGGTCATATTCACTCTAGTACATTGCGACAGTTACATTTCCCTTGTCTTCCCACACTATGGATATTTCTCTATGATATTTAAGAAATTGTTTAGCTTCAATGAAAATATGTGTCATGTATTTATTGAAATCACAGAACTTTCTCTTTTCCATACAGTTATCCAATATATTTGCAAATTTAGCACGTGCCTTTTCTCTATCATCGTTGTCACGTATAGTGTTAATGCAATCTTCGCCGTCGGCAATTATTTTGAATAATGTACTAGAAGTGGAGTACTGGGAAGAGCGTACTTGGGACCAAGTGAAAAAGGGTAATGAATGTCTTCTGGTATGACAACGCTGGTTTTGTTTACAAACCATTTCTCGTTTAGTTGCATATTGTATTTTTCTCTCATCCTTTGATTTAATGCAATTAGTTTTTTGTCGTGTTTTTGATTTTGCAGGTCTTTATTGTTGCTGGTATTGATGCTTTCATGATGCAGAAAGCTTGAATATTCTTCTGCAGTAAGGGTGGAAGTTATTGAGTTGCGGGTGATTAGTATATACTTTGCCGTAGAGCCTATGCGTTGATGTTTGGCCGAAATAAATATATTTAAGATTTTACAATGGATATTGTACACTGTTTTCTCTAATGTAGAAAATTAATGATGTTTTTTACCAAGTTCCTGTTGCAGTAATTTCTCAAACTCAATTGTACACTGTTTTCTCTAATGTAGAAAATAAATGATGTTTTTTATCATGTTCCTGTTGCAGTAATTTCTCAAACTCTGTTGTTGTGGTGTTGGCGATGAAGTTCGGTATTAATCCAACCTGTCTGCATCTTAAGAGAAAAGCTCGGCTTGTTGTTGTTTTTACCTGCGAAATGCTAAGCTTTTTGTGTTGATTTAGTGTGTTGCAAGTTTTGTTCCCGTACTTATCCCTCATACTTTTGTAGAATGCCATTTTGATTTCTCCGCTATTTTGTATTTGTCAGTAATAGTATCTGCTGTTTGTTTAATGTACGTAAAAGATTTATATTTGATAATTTGTTGTTGTTATTCTTGATCCTGTTGTTGATGTTGTTGTTGTTGTTGTTGTTGTTGTTGTTGTTGTTGTTGTTGTTGTTGTTGTTGTTGTTGTTGTTGTTGTTGTTGTTGTTGTTGTTGTTGTTGTTGTTGTTGTTGTTGTTGTTGTTGTTGTTGTTGTTGTTGTTGTTGTTGTTGTTGTTGTTGTTGTTGTTGTTGTTGTTGTTGTTGTTGTTGTTGTTGTTGTTGTTGTTGTTGTTGTTGTTGTTGTTGTTGTTGTTGTTGTTGTTGTTGTTGTTGTTGTTGTTGTTGTTGTTGTTGTTGTTGTTGTTGTTGTTGTTGTTGTTGTTGTTGTTGTTGTTGTTGTTGTTGTTGTTGTTGTTGTTGTTGTTGTTGTTTTTGTTGTTGTTGTTGTTGTTGTTGTTGTTGTTGTTGTTGGTGTTGTTGCTGGGTTTGTTGTAGTTGTTGTTCCTGTCTTTGTTGTTGTTCCTGTCTTTGTTGTTGTTCCTGTCTTTGTTGTTGTTCCTGTCTTTGTTGTTCTTGTAGATGTTGTTGTTTTATCAATGAGCTTATGACATTTTTAGGGAAAGAGTTTCTTTGTAGAACGTCTTTAATTTTGTTTTTTGTATGGAACTCCTGATCGCTGATAGAGAAAACTCTATCGAGTCTTAGGAGAAAATCTCGGCTTGTTGTTGTTTTTACCTTCGAAATGCTAAGTTTTTTGTGTTGCTTTAGTGTTTTGCAAGTCCCTGATACTTTTGTAGAATGCCATTTTGATTTTTGTGTGTTGTTTAGTTGATGTTAGTTTATTCGGTGTGCCCTCCGAAAATATGATATGTAGAGTAGGTGACCTTTTTTGATTGCAGTGTTTTTATTGTTAGTTGTTGGGCTTTTGGGTCAATAAATGAAACAAGTTTTTATTTTTGTGTTCACGACGTTTCGTCCATGTCTATGGACATCATAAGGTGTAACACAAAAAATTATCTATATTTGTATTGATAAAAATACGTTTACAAAATCGAACACACTGTAGAAATAACAATTTTAAAAAACTTACAGATAATTACATTTATATATATTAAGTAAAAACAAATCGGAAAACAAGACTTTATAACCTGAAGTAAGACTAACAAGTAATAAAACTTTATAAACATGAATCTCTTAATAGTTTCTTTTTTTCTTTTCTAATAAGTGTTTATAATGAGGGCTAACGTTTTCCATGTCCGTTCTTCTGTTCATGGTATTATTTGTGTTGATGATGTGAAGAGTTTCTATGACAAACCTCTTACTTTGGTTCTCTTCTCTCTGCAAAATTTCGATGTCATCAAAATTAGGAGTGTGGCCGTGTGAGATACAATGTGGTGACAGTGCTGTGTTCTGGGGAACGTTATTTTTGATGTCTGATTTATGTCCTGCGAGTCTCTTTTTTAGTTTTTGTTTTGTTGTACCTATATATGTTTGGTTGCATTCTTCGTCGTCTTTTCCTTTACAACTTATTTTGTAAACTAAGTCAGAATGATCCATTTTGTCCGTTTTTGTTTTTAGTTTTGTATATAGTTGTGAGGTCGTATTAGCAGATTTCATCGCAATTTTGTATTTGTCAGTATCAAAAAGTTTTTGCATACTTAAATGTATCTGCTATTTGCTAGTGTACGTAAAAGATTTATATTTTATAATTTGTTGTTGTTGTTCTTGTTCCTGTTGTTGGTGTTGTTGTTGGTGTTGTTGCTGTGTTTGTTGTAGTTGTTGTTCCTGTCTTTGTTGTTGTTCCTGTGTTTGTTGTTGTTTTTGGTGGTTGTTGTAGATGTTGTTGCTTTATCAATGAGTTTATGACATTTTTAGGGAAAGAGTTTCTTTGTAGAACGTCTTTAATTTTGTTTTTTGAATGGAACTCCTGATCGCTGATGGAGAAAACTCTATCGACGAAGTTGCTGGCGGTGTTGGAGATGGTTTTTTTGGGGTGTTGCGAGTGGTAACTTATCAATCTTCCGGAGAGAGTGGATTTTTGAAACCAGTCCATTTTTAGGCTATTCTCTGCTAGAATGACAGGAGTGTCTGAGTATGAAATTCTATTGTTCTCTTCAATTTCGCAAGTGAATTGTATTTATCTGTGAAAGTTATTAAGAGCGCTCAAAGTTACATCCACATCAACTCTTTTTATGATGGCGAAGATGTCATCCACATATTTCGTAATTATCCTCGGTTTATTCGTTAGTTTGTCGAGGCAGTCGTCTAAAAGTTGTTCGAGGATAATGTCAGCTATTATGGGAGAAGCCGGGTTACCCATTGGCATACCATCTCTTTGTTGGTAACTTGTGTTACCGTAAACCAGGTAGATATTGTCGATAATGCAGAAGCGAACAAGTTCGATGAATTTCGCACTCTTTATCAGGGTGTGTTGCTTTAACTTCTCCCAATTTTTGTTGGCTAATTCTAATGCCATTTGTAAAGGAATGTTAGTGAAAAGGGATATCACGGCAAACGACACCAGAATTTCGTCCTTTTCAATGATTAATCCATTCATTTTTGTTTTGAAATAATTGGAGTTCCTTACATTGTATTTGGAGTCAGATGTTAAGTTCTTCAGAATCGATATAAGATACTTCGCTGAATTATAGCTAGGGACTTTGAACGATGAGCCGATTGGACGGAGAGGCATCCCTTCTTTGTGAATTTTAGGGAGACCGTAAATTCTTGGAGCAACAGGGTTATATGTCGTCATCTGTTGTCTTTCATTTTTACTTATTATGTTGTTATCGAATAAGTATTTCACAAAGTTGTTGTTCATGTCCTGTAGTTTGTTGGTCGGGTCGGTCCTTATTGGCCAGTACACTTTTCTGTCCTCCATCATAGTTTTCATCTTCTGGTCATATTCACTCTAGTACATTGCGACAGTTACATTTCCCTTGTCTTCCGACACTATGGATATTTCTCTATGATATTTAAGAAATTGTTTAGCTTCAATGAAAATATGTGTCATGTATTTATTGAAATCACAGAACTTTCTCTTTTCCATACAGTTATCCAATATATTTGCAAATTTAGCACGTGCCTTTTCTCTATCATCGTTGTCACGTATAGTGTTAATGCAATCTTCGCCGTCGGCAATTATTTTGAATAATGTACTAGAAGTGGAGTGAATCGTACTGGGAAGAGCGTACTTGGGACCAAGTGAAAAAAGGTATTGAATGTCTTCTGGTATGACAACGCTGGTTTTGTTTACAAACCATTTCTCGTTTAGTTGCATATTGTATTTTTCTCTCATCCTTTGATTTAATGCAATTAGTTTTTTGTCGTGTTTTTGATTTTGCAGGTCTTTATTGTTGCTTGTATTGATGCTTTCATGATGCAGAAAGCTTGAATATTCTTCTGCAGTAAGGGTGGAAGCTATTGAGTTGCGGGTGATTAGTATATACTTTGCCGTAGAGCCTATGCATTGATGTTTGGCCGAAATAAATATATTTAAGATTTTACAATGGATATTGTACACTGTTTTCTCTAATGTAGAAAATAAATGATGTTTCTTACCAAGTTCCTGTTGCAGTAATTTCTCAAACTCAATTGTACACTGTTTTCTCTAATGTAGAAAATAAATGATGTTTTTTACCATGTTCCTGTTGCAGTAATTTCTTAAACTCTGTTGTTGTGGTGTTGGCGATGAAGTTCGGTATTAATCCAACCTGTCTGCATCTTAAGAGAAAATCTCGGCTTGTTCTTGTTTTTACCTGCGAAATGCTAAGTTTTCTGTGTTGATTTAGTGTGTTGCAAGTTTTGTTCCCGTACTTATCCCTCATACTTTTGTAGAATGCCATTTTGATTTCTCCGCTATTTTGTATTTGTCAGTAATAGTATCTGCTGTTTGTTTAATGTACGTAAAAGATTTATATTTGATAATTTGTTGTTGTTATTCTTGATCCTGTTGTTGGTGTTGTTGTTGTTGTTGTTGTTGTTGTTGTTGTTGTTGTTGTTGTTGTTGTTGTTGTTGTTGTTGTTGTTGTTGTTGTTGTTGTTGTTGTTGTTGTTGTTGTTGTTGTTGTTGTTGTTGTTGTTGTTGTTGTTGTTGTTGTTGTTGTTGTTGTTGTTGTTGTTGTTGTTGTTGTTGTTGTTGTTGTTGTTGTTGTTGTTGTTGTTGTTGTTGTTGTTGTTGTTGTTGTTGTTGTTGTTGTTGTTGTTGTTGTTGTTGTTGTTGTTGTTGTTGTTGTTGTTGTTGTTGTTGTTGTTGTTGTTGTTGTTGTTGTTGTTGTTGTTGTTGTTGTTGTTGTTGTTGTTGTTGTTGTTGTTGTTGTTGTTGTTGTTGTTGTTGTTGTTGTTGTTGTTGTTGTTGTTGTTGTTGTTGTTGTTGTTGTTGTTGTTGTTGTTGTTGTTGTTGTTGTTGTTGTTGTTGTTGTTGTTGTTGTTGTTGTTGTTGTTGTTGTTGTTGTTGTTGTTGTTGTTGTTGTTGTTGTTGTTGTTGTTGTTGTTGTTGTTGTTGTTGTTGTTGTTGTTGTTGTTGTTGTTGTTGTTGTTGTTGTTGTTGTTGTTGTTGTTGTTGTTGTTGTTGTTGTTGTTGTTGTTGTTGTTGTTGTTGTTGTTGTTGTTGTTGTTGTTGTTGTTGTTGTTGTTGTTGTTGTTGTTGTTGTTGTTGTTGTTGTTGTTGTTGTTGTTGTTGTTGTTGTTGTTGTTGTTGTTGTTGTTGTTGTTGTTGTTGTTGTTGTTGTTGTTGTTGTTGTTGTTGTTGTTGTTGTTGTTGTTGTTGTTGTTGTTGTTGTTGTTGTTGTTGTTGTTGTTGTTGTTGTTGTTGTTGTTGTTGTTGTTGTTGTTGTTGTTGTTGTTGTTGTTGTTGTTGTTGTTGTTGTTGTTGTTGTTGTTGTTGTTGTTGTTGTTGTTGTTGTTGTTGTTGTTGTTGTTGTTGTTGTTGTTGTTGTTGTTGTTGTTGTTGTTGTTGTTGTTGTTGTTGTTGTTGTTGTTGTTGTTGTTGTTGTTGTTGTTGTTGTTGTTGTTGTTGTTGTTGTTGTTGTTGTTGTTGTTGTTGTTGTTGTTGTTGTTGTTGTTGTTGTTGTTCTTGTTGTTGTTGTTGTTGTTGTTGTTGTTGTTGTTGTTGTTGCTGCTGGGTTTGTTGTAGTTGTTGTTCCTGTCTTTGTTGTTGTTCCTGTGTTTGTTGTTGTTCTTGTAGATGTTGTTGTTTTATCAATGAGCTTATGACATTTTTAGGGAAAGAGTTTCTTTGTAGAACGTCTTTGATTTTGTTTTTTTGTATGGAACTCCTGATCGCTGATAGAGAAAACTCTATCGAGTCTTAGGAGAAAATCTCGGCTTGTTGTTATTTTTACCTTCGAAATGCTAAGTTTTTTGTGTTGCTTTAGTGTGTTGCAAGTCCCTCATACTTTTGTAGAATGCCATTTTGATTTTTGTGTGTTGTTTAGTTGATGTTAGTTTATTCGGTGTGCCCTCCGAATATATGATATGTAGAGTAGGTGACCTTTTTTGATTGCAGTGTTTTTATTGTTAGTTGTTGGGCTTTTGGGTCAATAAATGAAACAATTTTTTATTTTTGTGTTCACGACGTTTCGTCCATGTCTATGGACATCATCAGGTGTAACACAAAAAATTATCTATATTTGTATTGATAAAAATACGTTTACAAAATTGAACACACTGTAGGAATAACAATTTTAAAAAACTTACAGATAATTACATTTATATGTATTAAGTAAAAACAAATCGGAAAACAAGACTTTATAACCTGAAGTAAGACTAACAAGTAATAAAACTTTATAAACATGAATCTCTTAATAGTTTCTTTTTTTCTTTTCTAATAAGTGTTTATAATGAGGGCTAACGTTTTCCATGTCCCTTCTTCTGTTCATGGTATTATTTGTGTTGATGATGTGAAGAGTTTCTATGACAAACCTCTTACTTTGGTTCTCTTCTCTCTGCAAAATTTCGATGTCATCAAAATTAGGAGTGTGGCCGTGTGAGATACAATGTGCTGACAGTGCTGTGTTCTGGGGTACGTTGTTTTTGATGTCTGATTTATGTACTGCGAGACTCTTTTTTAGTTTTTGTTTTGTTGTACCTATATATGTTTGGTTGCATTCTTCGTCGTCTTTTCCTTTACAACTAATTTTGTACACTAAGTCAGAATGATCCATTTTGTCCGTATTTAGTTTTGTATATAGTTGTGAGGTCATATTAGCAGATTTCATCGCCATTTTGTATTTGTCAGTATCAAAAAGTTTTTGCATACTTAAATGTATCTGCTATTTGTTTAGTGTACGTAAAAGATTTATATTTGATAATTTGTTGTTGTTGTTCTTGTTCCTGTTGTTGGTGTTGTTGTTGTTGTCGGTGTTGTTGCTGTGTTTGTTGTAGTTGTTGTTCCTGTCTTTGTTGTTGTTTCTGTGTTTGTTGTTGTTTTTGGTTGTTGTTGTTTTATCAATGAGTTTATGACATTTTTAGGGAAAGAGTTTCTTTGTAGAACGTCTTTAATTTTGTTTTTTGAATGGAACTCCTGATCGCTGATAGAGAAAACTCTATCGACGAAGTTGCTGGCGGTGTTGAAGATGGTTTTTTAGGGGTGTTGCGAGTGGTTACTTATCAATCTTCCAGAGAGAGTGGATTTTTGAAACCAGTCCATTTTTAGGCTATTCTCTGCTAGAATGACAAGAGTGTCTATGTAAGTATGAAATTCTATTGTTCTCTTCAATTTCGCAAGTGAATTGTATTTTTCTGTGAAAGTTATTAAGAGCGCTCAAAGTTACATCCACATCAACTCTTTTTATGATGGCGAAGATGTCATCCATATATTTCGTAATTATCCTCGGTTTATTCGTTAGTTTGACGAAGCAGTCGTCTAAAAGTTGTTCGAGGATAATGTCAGCTTTTATGGGAGAAGCCGGGTTACCCATTGGCATACCATCTCTTTGTTGGTAACTTTTGTTACCGTAAATCAGGTAGTTATTGTCGATAATGCAGAAGCGAACAAGTTCGATGAATTTCGCACTCTTTACCAGGGTGTGTTGCTTTAACTTCTCCCAATTTCTGTTGGTTAATTCTAATACCATTTGTAAAGGAATGTTAGTGAAAAGGGATATCACGGCAAACGACACCAGAATTTCGTCCTTTTCAATGATTAATCCATTAATTTTTGTTTTGAAATAATTGGAGTTCCTTACATTGTATTTGGAGTCAGATGTTAAGTTCTTCAGAATCGATATAAGATACTTCTTTAAATTAAAGCTAGGGACTTTGAACGATGAGCAGATTGGACGGAGAGGCATCCCTTCTTTGTGAATTTAAGGGGACCGTTAATTCTTGGAGCAACAGGGTTATATGTCGTCATCTGTTGTCTTTCATTTTTACTTATTATGTTGTTATCGAATAAGTATTTCACAAAGTTGTTGTTCATGTCCTGTAGTTTGTTGGTCGGGTCGGTCCTTATTGGCCAGTACGCTTTTCTGTCCTCCATCATAGTTTTCATCTTCTGGACATATTCACTCTAGTATATTGCGACAGTTACATTTCCCTTGTCTTCCCACACTATGGATATTTCTCTATGATATTTAAGAAATTGTTTAGCTTCATTGAAAATATGTGTCATGTATTTATTGAAATCACAGAACTTTCTCTTTTCCATACAGTTATCCAATATATTTGCAAATTTAGCACGTGCCTTTTCTCTATCATCGTTGTCACGTATAGTGTTAATGCAATCTTCGCCGTCGGCAATTATTTTGAATAATGTACTAGAAGTGGAGTGAATCGTACTGGGAAGAGCGTACTTGGGACCAAGTGAAAAAGGGTAATGAATGTCTTCTGGTATGACAACGCTGGTTTTGTTTACAAACCATTTCTCGTTTAGTTGCATATTGTATTTTTCTCTCATCCTTTGATTTAATGCAATTAGTTTTTTGTCGTGTTTTTGATTTTGCAGGTCTTTATTGTTGTTGGTATTGATGCTTTCATGATGCAGAAAGCTTGAATATTCTTCTGCAGTAAGGGTGGAAGCTATTGAGTTGCGGGTGATTAGTATATACTTTGCCGTAGAGCCTATGCGTTGGTGTTTGGCCGAAATAAATATATTTAAGATTTTACAATGGATATTGTACACTGTTTTCTCTAATGTAGAAAATTAATGATGTTTTTTACCAAGTTCCTGTTGCAGTAATTTCTCAAACTCAATTGTACACTGTTTTCTCTAATGTAGAAAATAAATGATGTTTTTTACCATGTTCCTGTTGCAGTAATTTCTCAAACTCTGTTGTTGTGGTGTTGGCGATGAAGTTCGGTATTAATCCAACCTGTCTGCATCTTAAGAGAAAAGCTCGGCTTGTTGTTGTTTTTACCTGCGAAATGCTAAGCTTTTTGTGTTGATTTAGTGTGTTGCAAGTTTTGTTCCCGTACTTATCCCTCATACTTTTGTAGAATGCCATTTTGATTTCTCCGCTATTTTGTATTTGTCAGTAATAGTATCTGCTGTTTGTTTAATGTACGTAAAAGATTTATATTTGATAATTTGTTGTTGTTATTCTTGATCCTGTTGTTGATGTTGTTGTTGTTGTTGTTGTTGTTGTTGTTGTTGTTGTTGTTGTTGTTGTTGTTGTTGTTGTTGTTGTTGTTGTTGTTGTTGTTGTTGTTGTTGTTGTTGTTGTTGTTGTTGTTGTTGTTGTTGTTGTTGTTGGTGTTGTTGCTGGGTTTGTTGTAGTTGTTGTTCCTGTCTTTGTTGTTGTTCCTGTCTTTGTTGTTGTTCCTGTCTTTGTTGTTGTTCCTGTCTTTGTTGTTCTTGTAGATGTTGTTGTTTTATCAATGAGCTTATGACATTTTTAGGGAAAGAGTTTCTTTGTAGAACGTCTTTAATTTTGTTTTTTGTATGGAACTCCTGATCGCTGATAGAGAAAACTCTATCGAGTCTTAGGAGAAAATCTCGGCTTGTTGTTGTTTTTACCTTCGAAATGCTAAGTTTTTTGTATTGCTTTAGTGTTTTGCAAGTCCCTGATACTTTTGTAGAATGCCATTTTGATTTTTGTGTGTTGTTTAGTTGATGTTAGTTTATTCGGTGTGCCCTCCGAAAATATGATATGTAGAGTAGGTGACCTTTTTTGATTGCAGTGTTTTTATTGTTAGTTGTTGGACTTTTGGGTCAATAAATGAAACAAGTTTTTATTTTTGTGTTCACGACGTTTCGTCCATGTCTATGGACATCATAAGGTGTAACACAAAAAATTATCTATATTTGTATTGATAAAAATACGTTTACAAAATCGAACACACTGTAGAAATAACAATTTTAAAAAACTTACAGATAATTACATTTATATATATTAAGTAAAAACAAATCGGAAAACAAGACTTTATAACCTGAAGTAAGACTAACAAGTAATAAAACTTTATAAACATGAATCTCTTAATAGTTTCTTTTTTTCTTTTCTAATAAGTGTTTATAATGAGGGCTAACGTTTTCCATGTCCGTTCTTCTGTTCATGGTATTATTTGTGTTGATGATGTGAAGAGTTTCTATGACAAACCTCTTACTTTGGTTCTCTTCTCTCTGCAAAATTTCGATGTCATCAAAATTAGGAGTGTGGCCGTGTGAGATACAATGTGCTGACAGTGCTGTGTTCTGGGGAACGTTATTTTTGATGTCTGATTTATGTCCTGCGAGTCTCTTTTTTAGTTTTTGTTCTGTTGTACCTATATATGTTTGGTTGCATTCTTCGTCGTCTTTTCCTTTACAACTAATTTTGTAAACTAAGTCAGAATGATCCATTTTGTCCGTTTTTGTTTTTAGTTTTGTATATAGTTGTGAGGTCGTTTTAGCAGATTTCATCGCAATTTTGTATTTGTCAGTATCAAAAAGTTTTTGCATACTTAAATGTATCTGCTATTTGCTAGTGTACGTAAAAGATTTATATTTTATAATTTGTTGTTGTTGTTCTTGTTCCTGTTGTTGGTGTTGTTGCTGTGTTTGTTGTAGTTGTTGTTCCTGTCTTTGTTGTTGTTCCTGTGTTTGTTGTTGTTTTTGGTGGTTGTTGTAGATGTTGTTGCTTTATCAATGAGTTTATGACATTTTTAGGGAAAGAGTTTCTTTGTAGAACGTCTTTAATTTTGTTTTTTGAATGGAACTCCTGATCGCTGATAGAGAAAACTCTATCGACGAAGTTGCTGGCGGTGTTGGAGATGGTTTTTTTGGGGTGTTGCGAGTGGTAACTTATCAATCTTCCGGAGAGAGTGGATTTTTGAAACCAGTCCATTTTTAGGCTATTCTCTGCTAGAATGACAGGAGTGTCTGAGTATGAAATTCTATTGTTCTCTTCAATTTCGCAAGTGAATTGTATTTATCTGTGAAAGTTATTAAGAGCGCTCAAAGTTACATCCACATCAACTCTTTTTATGATGGCGAAGATGTCATCCACATATTTCGTAATTATCCTCGGTTTATTCGTTAGTTTGTCGAGGCAGTCGTCTAAAAGTTGTTCGAGGATAATGTCAGCTATTATGGGAGAAGCCGGGTTACCCATTGGCATACCATCTCTTTGTTGGTAACTTGTGTTACCGTAAACCAGGTAGATACTGTCGATAATGCAGAAGCGAACAAGTTCGATGAATTTCGCACTCTTTATCAGGGTGTGTTGCTTTAACTTCTCCCAATTTTTGTTGGCTAATTCTAATGCCATTTGTAAAGGAATGTTAGTGAAAAGGGATATCACGGCAAACGACACCAGAATTTCGTCCTTTTCAATGATTAATCCATTAATTTTTGTTTTGAAATAATTGGAGTTCCTTACATTGTATTTGGAGTCAGATGTTAAGTTCTTCAGAATCGATATAAGATACTTCGCTGAATTATAGCTAGGGACTTTGAACGATGAGCAGATTGGACGGAGAGGCATCCCTTCTTTGTGAATTTTAGGGAGACCGTAAATTCTTGGAGCAACAGGGTTATATGTCGTCATCTGTTGTCTTTCATTTTTACTTATTATGTTGTTATCGAATAAGTATTTCACAAAGTTGTTGTTCTTATCCTGTAGTTTGTTGGTCGGGTCGGTCCTTATTGGCCAGTACACTTTTCTGTCCTCCATCATAGTTTTCATCTTCTGGTCATATTCACTCTAGTACATTGCGACAGTTACATTTTCCTTGTCTTCCCACACTATGGATATTTCTCTATGATATTTAAGAAAGCGTTTAGCTTCAATGAAAATATGTGTCATGTATTTATTGAAATCACAGAACTTTCTCTTTTCCATACAGTTATCCAATACATTTGCAAATTTAGCACATGGCTTTTCTCTATCATCGTTGTCACGTATAGTGTTAATGCAATCTTCGCCGTCGGCAATTATTTTGAATAATGTACTAGAAGTGGAGTGAATCGTACTGGGAAGAGCGTACTTGGGACCAAGTGAAAAAAGGTAATGAATGTCTTCTGGTATGACAACGCTGGTTTTGTTTACAAACCATTTCTCGTTTAGTTGCATATTGTATTTTTCTCTCATCCTTTGATTTAATGCATTTAGTTTTTTGTCGTGTTTTTGATTTTGCAAGTCTTTATTGTTGCTGGTATTGATGCTTTCATGATGCAGAAAGCTTGAATATTCTTCTGCAGTAAGGGTGGAAGCTATTGAGTTGCGGGTGATTAGTATATACTTTGCCGTAGAGCCTATGCGTTGATGTTTGGCCGAAATAAATATATTTAAGATTTTACAATGGAAATTGTACACTGTTTTCTCTAATGTAGAAAATAAATGATGTTTTTTACCAATTTCCTGTTGCAGTAATTTCTCAAACTCTGTTGTTGTGGTGTTGGCGATGAAGTTCCTTATTCACCCAACCTGTCTGCTTCTTAGGAGAAAATCTCGGACTGTTGTTGTTTTTACCTGCGAAATGCTAAGTTTTTTGTGTTGATTTAGTGTGTTGCAAGTTTTGTTCCCGTACTTATCCCTCATACTTTTGTAGAATGCCATTTTGATTTTTGTGTGTTGTTTAGTTGATGTTGGTTTATTCAGTGTGCCCTCCGAAAATATGATATGTAGAGTAGGTGACCTTTTTTGATTGCAGTGTATTTGTTGTTAGTTGTTGGGCTTTAGGTCAATAAATGAAACAAGTTTTTATTTTTCTGTTCACGACGTTTCGTCCATGTCTATGGACATCATCAGGTGTAAACCAAATCAATTTGTATTGATAAAAATACATTTATAAAATCGAACACACTGTAGGAATAACAATTTTAAAAAACTTACAGATAATTACATTTATATATATTAAGTAAAAACTAAATTTTTTCCAATCGGAAAAAAAGACTTAATAACCTAAAGTAAGATTTACAAGTAATAAAACTTTATAAACATAAGTACCGAACTGCCTCCCATCGGCTGCACACGCTGTTTAGTCCCGTCGGAAGTCAAAGTCCCTTCGTTTTGCTTAATCTGTTTTCTTTCTGGTGTCACTGTTACAATCTAAATAATTCTGTGTTTCTTGTTCAAATTAAAAAAAAAAATATAATAAGCCATACATTGTATATACCTACCTACTTACCCACAAAAAAAAAATAAAATAAAAAAAAACAACTCCAACTCCAACTCATGTCGCGCAATATACATCAGTGCAAGTGCATGTGCCATCAATATATTTAAAAGAGAAAGAAAAAAAAAAAACAATAACAACACCTAAGCACAACGAGTGGTTTAATCCTTCCCTTTCCTTCCCATCTTCTCTCGCAGTTGAGTTAACTAAATCGTTGCAGCAATGTGCGTGTAACCCCCGCACACTGCGCGCAGGGATTAAGTTAACATGATCTCGGATAGATAATTGTTCGTCTCTCTAAATAACCAGTGGCGGTTCAGTGCAATTTGTCACTAAGGCATAACACTGGTGATAAATTGTAATTGAAAAGTTCAAATTGGAATTTAGAGGTGACGTTGAATTTAGGTAATTGTCCGAGTTGGTTTTTAGTTAGTTTTGAATTTTTTAATGGCGGGTAAGTGTAGGGTTGATTATAGCAACATTCGTGGGCTTAGGAAAAATTTCTATGCTGCGTATGTCTATACTGTGCAAAACAGGCCAGCTGTTTTGGCACTGAGTGAAACTCAGATAGGTGAAAATTCTGATCATTCGGAATTTAATTTATTTGGGTACAACTTAGTGCCATTATTCTTTCCCCACCATGGTCTTGCCGTTTATATAAGAAATGATGTAGCATACCAACTTCAACCACAATATGGTTTGTGTTCTAACACAAACTTTAATTTCATGTGGTTAAAATTTACGGTAAATAAGCACATCATTTACACTTGTTTCGTTTATCGAAGCCCCAATCTGGACAGAAATTCAACTTGTAACGAGTTTGATGCTCTGTCCGACTCCATCCAAAGAATTGTTGCCCATTATCCTCACACTGAAATCGTCATTGCGGGCGATTTCAATGTACACAATTCTAGTTGGCTTCGCTTTTCTGGCCAGACAACACCCGAAGGAAGGTATGTTGAGCTCTTTGCTGAGTTAAACCACCTGACTCAGCTTGTTGACGAGCCAACTCGAATCCCTGATGTTGCAGGTCAATCCGCCAACACACTTGACTTGTTTCTTACCTCTGACCCTGATAAATACACTGTTAGTGTATTATCGCCTCTAGGCACATCAGACCATTGTGTCATATCTGCTAATTTCTCGTGCCAACAAAACTCAGTTAAAGAGAAAGTACCAACGAGAACCGTTTGGCAATACGAGAAAGCCAACTGGGACTGGGACCAAAAATTAAGGCAAAAAATACTACAATGTCCCAATAGTAGTAAAAATTTTTGGTCATTTGTAAAAAATATTCGAAACACTACTTCGTCTTCGGTTCCAACACTCGTCTTCAACGACACACCTGCTGTCAGCTCGCAAGATAAAGCCAATTTGCTTGCAGCACAGTTTGCTGTTAATTCGACGCTGCCAGCAAGTGATAGAACTCCGCCTGTACTTGAGAGCGTAAACGATTCTATGGGTCAAATCTTCTTTCGCACTCGTGCAGTTGCTAGAGTTCTAAAAGACCTCGACATACACAAATCCGCTGGCCCGGATAGTATCCCTCCCATTGTTCTGAAGAGGTGTTCTTCAACGCTGGCAAAACCACTGCGTAAGCTTTTCCATCTGTCCTATTCTACTGGTCTCTTTCCGAGTGGATGGAAAACAGCATTTGTCCAGCCTGTCCCTAAAAAAGGCGTATCTTCTTCACCCTCAAACTATCGGCCAATTGCATTAACGTCCCTTCTTTCTAAGGTCATGGAAACGCTGATTAATTTCCAGCTCAAGAAATATCTTGAAGAACGAAAGCTTCTTAATGACCGGCAGTACGGCTTTCGTAGCAATAGGTCCACTGGTGATCTGATGGTGTATCTCACCGAACAGTGGAACAAATCTTTACATCGCTTTGGAGAAAGTAAGATTATTGCGCTTGATATTTCTAAGGCGTTTGATAGAGTTTGGCACCAAGCTCTCTTATCGAAAATGCGCGCATTTGATTTCGATGAATCTCTTCTTCGTTGGATTAGAAATTACCTTTCGGACCGATCAATACAAGTTGTATTGGACGGTTTCAAGTCTGAAATTCACAAAATAATCGCTGGTGTGCCCCAGGGCTCCGTTTTGTCTCCGACTCTCTTCCTTATATTCATAAATGATCTTTTGTCTGAAACTTCTAATCCATTAAACTGTTTCGCTGACGACAGCACCCTCAGCTTCTCATATTCGTTTTCAGATTCACATGCATGTCCTTCGGATGTGGAACTAGAACGGCAGCGTATGATTAGCTCATTAAATTCTGATCTCGACAGCATTGTCCAATGGGGAATCAAAAACCGCGTAGAATTTAATGCTTCGAAAACTCAATGCTGTCTTCTGTCATCAAAACGAAACACACCTCCCATGCCGCTATCCATGAGCGGCACTTGTATTGAAGAAACCGAAAAGCTTTCAGTCCTCGGTATGTGTATCACAGACCACCTTCTGTGGAACGAATACATATTCGACGTCGCCAAAAATGCAGCGAAATGCTTAGGCTTTCTTCGGCGATGCAAGAAATTTTTCTCCCCTTCTGATCTGGCTGTAATCTATAAAGCATTTATCCGTCCGAAACTTGAGTACAATTCTCATACTTGGGCAGGTGCCCCAATAACCCACTTGAGTATCTTAGATAGGATTCAAAAAAGAGCTTTGAAAATGATAGGTGACAGAAATATAACAGAAATATTTGCATCCCTCGAACACCGCCGCGATGTTTCATGTCTAACATTATTTTACCGTTACTTTTATAAACACTGTTCTAGTGAAATAGCCAGCTGCTTTCCTCCCCTAAGACAATTCAACCGTAATACTCGTACCTCTAGGAATGCACATCAGTTTACCCTCGAGTCCAACTTCGGACGTACTGTCAAGTATAGAGATTCTTTTTTTAGCCGCACTACCCGAATGTGGAATGCTTTACCCAGCTCTATCTTTCCCGACCATTTTAATATTCAGAGGTTCAAAACCAATGTGCATCGGTATCTCCTCTTAAATCCTTCCCTATTTTCCCAACGCTCGCACTGTGTTTAAACATTTTAAGGGCAGCCAAATCCCTTTAGTGCATGAAACATGAATCTCTTATGAATCTCTTAATAGTTTCTTTTTTTCTTTTCTAATAAGTGTTTATAATGAGGGCTAACGTTTTCCATGTCCGTTCTTCTGTTCATGGTATTATTTGTGTTGATCATGTGAAGAGTTAATATGACAAACCTCTTACTTTGGTTCTCTTCTCTCTGCAAAATTTCGATGTCATCAAAATTAGGAGTGTGGCCGTGTGACAGTGCTGTCTTCTGGGGAGCGTTGTTTTTGATTTCTGGTTTATGTCCTGCGAGCCTCTTTTTTAGTTTTTGTTTTGCTGTACCTATATATGTTTGGTTGCATTCTTCGTCATCTTTTCCTTTATTACTTATTTTGTAAACTAAGTCAGAATGATCCATTTTGTCCGTTTTCGTTTTTAGTTTTGTATATAGTTGTGAGGTCGTATTAGTAGATTTCTCCGCCGTTTTGTATTTGTCAGTAATAGTATCTGCTGTTTGTTTAATGTACGTAAAAGATTTATATTTGATAATTTGTTGTTGTTATTCTTGTTCCTGTTGTTGGTGTTGGTGTTGTTGTTGTTGGTGTTGTTGCTGGGTTTGTTGTAGTTGTTGTTCCTTTCTTTGTTGTTGTTCCTGTGTTTGTTGTTGTTTTTGTTGTTGTTGTAGATGTTGTTGTTTAATCAATGAGTTTATGACATTTTTAGGGAAAGAGTTTCTTTGTAGAACGTCTTTAATTTAGTTTTTTGAATGGAACTCTTGATCGCCGATAGAGAAAACTCTATCGACGAAGTTGCTGGCGGTGTTGAAGATGGTTTTTTTGGAGTGTTGCGAGAGGTAACTTATCAATCTTCCAGAGAGAGTGGATTTTTGAAACCAGTCCATTTTTAGGCTATTCTCTGCTAGAATGACAGGAGTGTCTGAGTATGAAATTCTATTGTTCTCTTCAATTTCGCAAGTGAATTGTATTTATCTGTGAAAGTTATTAAGAGCGCTCAAAGTTACATCCACATCAACTCTTTTTATGATGGCGAAGATGTCATCCACATATTTCGTAATTATCCTCGGTTTATTCGTTAGTTTGTCGAGGCAGTCGTCTAAAAGTTGTTCGAGGATAATGTCAGCTATTATGGGAGAAGCCGGGTTACCCATTGGCATACCATCTCTTTGTTGGTAACTTGTGTTACCGTAAACCAGGTAGATACTGTCGATAATGCAGAAGCGAACAAGTTCGATGAATTTCGCACTCTTTATCAGGGTGTGTTGCTTTAACTTCTCCCAATTTTTGTTGGCTAATTCTAATGCCATTTGTAAAGGAATGTTAGTGAAAAGGGATATCACGGCAAACGACACCAGAATTTCGTCCTTTTCAATGATTAATCCATTCATTTTTGTTTTGAAATAATTGGAGTTCCTTACATTGTATTTGGAGTCAGATGTTAAGTTCTTCAGAATCGATATAAGATACTTCGCTGAATTATAGCTAGGGACTTTGAACGATGAGCAGATTGGACGGAGAGGCATCCCTTCTTTGTGAATTTTAGGGAGACCGTAAATTCTTGGAGCAACAGGGTTATATGTCGTCATCTGTTGTCTTTCATTTTTACTTATTATGTTGTTATCGAATAAGTATTTCACAAAGTTGTTGTTCTTATCCTGTAGTTTGTTGGTCGGGTCGGTCCTTATTGGCCAGTACACTTTTCTGTCCTCCATCATAGTTTTCATCTTCTGGTCATATTCACTCTAGTACATTGCGACAGTTACATTTCCCTTGTCTTCCCACACTATGGATATTTCTCTATGATATTTAAGAAAGCGTTTAGCTTCAATGAAAATATGTGTCATGTATTTATTGAAATCACAGAACTTTCTCTTTTCCATACAGTTATCCAATACATTTGCAAATTTAGCACATGGCTTTTCTCTATCATCGTTGTCACGTATAGTGTTAATGCAATCTTCGCCGTCGGCAATTATTTTGAATAATGTACTAGAAGTGGAGTGAATCGTACTGGGAAGAGCGTACTTGGGACCAAGTGAAAAAAGGTAATGAATGTCTTCTGGTATGACAACGCTGGTTTTGTTTACAAACCATTTCTCGTTTAGTTGCATATTGTATTTTTCTCTCATCCTTTGATTTAATGCATTTAGTTTTTTGTCGTGTTTTTGATTTTGCAAGTCTTTATTGTTGCTGGTATTGATGCTTTCATGATGCAGAAAGCTTGAATATTCTTCTGCAGTAAGGGTGGAAGCTATTGAGTTGCGGGTGATTAGTATATACTTTGCCGTAGAGCCTATGCGTTGATGTTTGGCCGAAATAAATATATTTAAGATTTTACAATGGAAATTGTACACTGTTTTCTCTAATGTAGAAAATAAATGATGTTTTTTACCAATTTCCTGTTGCAGTAATTTCTCAAACTCTGTTGTTGTGGTGTTGGCGATGAAGTTCCTTATTAACCCAACCTGTCTGCTTCTTAGGAGAAAATCTCGGACTGTTGTTGTTTTTACCTGCGAAATGCTAAGTTTTTTGTGTTGATTTAGTGTGTTGCAAGTTTTGTTCCCGTACTTATCCCTCATACTTTTGTAGAATGCCATTTTGATTTTTGTGTGTTGTTTAGTTGATGTTGGTTTATTCAGTGTGCCCTCCGAAAATATGATATGTAGAGTAGGTAACCTTTTTTGATTGCAGTGTATTTGTTGTTAGTTGTTGGGCTTTAGGTCAATAAATGAAACAAGTTTTTATTTTTCTGTTCACGACGTTTCGTCCATGTCTATGGACATCATCAGGTGTAAACCAAATCAATTTGTATTGATAAAAATACATTTATAAAATCGAACACACTGTAGGAATAACAATTTTAAAAAACTTACAGATAATTACATTTATATATATTAAGTAAAAACTAAATTTTTTCCAATCGGAAAAAAAGACTTAATAACCTAAAGTAAGATTTACAAGTAATAAAACTTTATAAACATAAGTACCGAACTGCCTCCCATCGGCTGCACACGCTGTTTAGTCCCGTCGGAAGTCAAAGTCCCTTCGTTTTGCTTAATCTGTTTTCTTTCTGGTGTCACTGTTACAATCTAAATAATTCTGTGTTTCTTGTTCAAATTAAAAAAAAAAATATAATAAGTCATACATTGTATATACCTACCTACTTACCCACAAAAAAAAATAAAATAAAAAAAAACAACTCCAACTCCAACTCATGTCGCGCAATATACATCAGTGCAAGTGCATGTGCCATCAATATATTTAAAAGAGAAAGAAAAAAAAAACAATAACAACACCTAAGCACAACGAGTGGTTTAATCCTTCCCTTTCCTTCCCATCTTCTCTCGCAGTTGAGTTAACTAAATCGTTGCAGCAATGTGCGTGTAACCCCCGCACACTGCGCGCAGGGATTAAGTTAACATGATCTCGGATAGATAATTGTTCGTCTCTCTAAATAACCAGTGGCGGTTCAGTGCAATTTGTCACTAAGGCATAACACTGGTGATAAATTGTAATTGAAAAGTTCAAATTGGAATTTAGAGGTGACGTTGAATTTAGGTAATTGTCCGAGTTGGTTTTTAGTTAGTTTTGAATTTTTTAATGGCGGGTAAGTGTAGGGTTGATTATAGCAACATTCGTGGGCTTAGGAAAAATTTCTATGCTGCGTATGTCTATACTGTGCAAAACAGGCCAGCTGTTTTGGCACTGAGTGAAACTCAGATAGGTGAAAATTCTGATCATTCGGAATTTAATTTATTTGGGTACAACTTAGTGCCATTATTCTTTCCCCACCATGGTCTTGCCGTTTATATAAGAAATGATGTAGCATACCAACTTCAACCACAATATGGTTTGTGTTCTAACACAAACTTTAATTTCATGTGGTTAAAATTTACGGTAAATAAGCACATCATTTACACTTGTTTCGTTTATCGAAGCCCCAATCTGGACAGAAATTCAACTTGTAACGAGTTTGATGCTCTGTCCGACTCCATCCAAAGAATTGTTGCCCATTATCCTCACACTGAAATCGTCATTGCGGGCGATTTCAATGTACACAATTCTAGTTGGCTTCGCTTTTCTGGCCAGACAACACCCGAAGGAAGGTATGTTGAGCTCTTTGCTGAGTTAAACCACCTGACTCAGCTTGTTGACGAGCCAACTCGAATCCCTGATGTTGCAGGTCAATCCGCCAACACACTTGACTTGTTTCTTACCTCTGACCCTGATAAATACACTGTTAGTGTATTATCGCCTCTAGGCACATCAGACCATTGTGTCATATCTGCTAATTTCTCGTGCCAACAAAACTCAGTTAAAGAGAAAGTACCAACGAGAACCGTTTGGCAATACGAGAAAGCCAACTGGGACTGGGACCAAAAATTAAGGCAAAAAATACTACAATGTCCCAATAGTAGTAAAAATTTTTGGTCATTTGTAAAAAATATTCGAAACACTACTTCGTCTTCGGTTCCAACACTCGTCTTCAACGACACACCTGCTGTCAGCTCGCAAGATAAAGCCAATTTGCTTGCAGCACAGTTTGCTGTTAATTCGACGCTGCCAGCAAGTGATAGAACTCCGCCTGTACTTGAGAGCGTAAACGATTCTATGGGTCAAATCTTCTTTCGCACTCGTGCAGTTGCTAGAGTTCTAAAAGACCTCGACATACACAAATCCGCTGGCCCGGATAGTATCCCTCCCATTGTTCTGAAGAGGTGTTCTTCAACGCTGGCAAAACCACTGCGTAAGCTTTTCCATCTGTCCTATTCTACTGGTCTCTTTCCGAGTGGATGGAAAACAGCATTTGTCCAGCCTGTCCCTAAAAATGGCGTATCTTCTTCACCCTCAAACTATCGGCCAATTGCATTAACGTCCCTTCTTTCTAAGGTCATGGAAACGCTGATTAATTTCCAGCTCAAGAAATATCTTGAAGAACGAAAGCTTCTTAATGACCGGCAGTACGGCTTTCGTAGCAATAGGTCCACTGGTGATCTGATGGTGTATCTCACCGAACAGTGGAACAAATATTTACATCGCTTTGGAGAAAGTAAGATTATTGCGCTTGATATTTCTAAGGCGTTTGATAGAGTTTGGCACCAAGCTCTCTTATCGAAAATGCGCGCATTTGGTTTCGATGAATCTCTTCTTCGTTGGATTAGAAATTACCTTTCGGACCGATCAATACAAGTTGTATTGGACGGTTTCAAGTCTGAAATTCACAAAATAATCGCTGGTGTGCCCCAGGGCTCCGTTTTGTCTCCGACTCTCTTCCTTATATTCATAAATGATCTTTTGTCTGAAACTTCTAATCCATTAAACTGTTTCGCTGACGACAGCACCCTCAGCTTCTCATATTCGTTTTCAGATTCACATGCATGTCCTTCGGATGTGGAACTAGAACGGCAGCGTATGATTAGCTCATTAAATTCTGATCTCGACAGCATTGTCCAATGGGGAATCAAAAACCGCGTAGAATTTAATGCTTCGAAAACTCAATGCTGTCTTCTGTCATCAAAACGAAACACACCTCCCATGCCGCTATCCATGAGCGGCACTTGTATTGAAGAAACCGAAAAGCTTTCAGTCCTCGGTATGTGTATCACAGACCACCTTCTGTGGAACGAATACATATTCGACGTCGCCAAAAATGCAGCGAAATGCTTAGGCTTTCTTCGGCGATGCAAGAAATTTTTCTCCCCTTCTGATCTGGCTGTAATCTATAAAGCATTTATCCGTCCGAAACTTGAGTACAATTCTCATACTTGGGCAGGTGCCCCAATAACCCACTTGAGTATCTTAGATAGGATTCAAAAAAGAGCTTTGAAAATGATAGGTGACAGAAATATAACAGAAATATTTGCATCCCTCGAACACCGCCGCGATGTTTCATGTCTAACATTATTTTACCGTTACTTTTATAAACACTGTTCTAGTTAAATAGCCAGCTGCATTCCTCCCCTAAGACAATTCAACCGTAATACTCGTACCTCTAGGAATGCACATCAGTTTACCCTCGAGTCCAACTTCGGACGTACTGTCAAGTATAGAGATTCTTTTTTTAGCCGCACTACCCGAATGTGGAATGCTTTACCCAGCTCTATCTTTCCCGACCATTTTAATATTCAGAGGTTCAAAACCAATGTGCATCGGTATCTCCTCTTAAATCCTTCCCTATTTTCCCAACGCTCGCACTGTGTTTAAACATTTTAAGGGCAGCCAAATCCCTTTAGTGCATGAAACATGAATCTCTTATGAATCTCTTAATAGTTTCTTTTTTTCTTTTCTAATAAGTGTTTATAATGAGGGCTAACGTTTTCCATGTCCGTTCTTCTGTTCATGGTATTATTTGTGTTGATCATGTTAAGAGTTAATATGACAAACCTCTTACTTTGGTTCTCTTCTCTCTGCAAAATTTCGATGTCATCAAAATTAGGAGTGTGGCCGTGTGACAGTGCTGTCTTCTGGGGAGCGTTGTTTTTGATGTCTGGTTTATGTCCTGCGAGCCTCTTTTTTAGTTTTTGTTTTGCTGTACCTATATATGTTTGGTTGCATTCTTCGTCATCTTTTCCTTTATTACTTATTTTGTAAACTAAGTCAGAATGATCCATTTTGTCCGTTTTCGTTTTTAGTTTTGTATATAGTTGTGAGGTCGTATTAGTAGATTTCTCCGCCGTTTTGTATTTGTCAGTAATAGTATCTGCTGTTTGTTTAATGTACGTAAAAGATTTATATTTGATAATTTGTTGTTGTTATTCTTGTTCCTGTTGTTGGTGTTGGTGTTGTTGTTGTTGGTGTTGTTGCTGGGTTTGTTGTAGTTGTTGTTCCTTTCTTTGTTGTTGTTCCTGTGTTTGTTGTTGTTTTTGTTGTTGTTGTAGATGTTGTTGTTTTATCAATGAGTTTATGACATTTTTAGGGAAAGAGTTTCTTTGTAGAACGTCTTTAATTTAGTTTTTTGAATGGAACTCTTGATCGCTGATAGAGAAAACTCTATCGACGAAGTTGCTGGCGGTGTTGAAGATGGTTTTTTTGGAGTGTTGCGAGAGGTAACTTATCAATCTTCCAGAGAGAGTGGATTTTTGAAACCAGTCCATTTTTAGGCTATTCTCTGCTAGAATGACAGGAGTGCCTAAGTATGAAATTCTATTTTTCTCTTCAATTTCGCAAGTGAATTGTATTTTTCTGTGAAAGTTATTAAGAGCGCTCAAAGTTACATCCACATCAACTCTTTTTATGATGGCGAAGATGTCATCCACATATTTCGTAATAATCCTCGGTTTATTCGTTAGTTTGTCGAGGCAGTCGTCTAAAAGTTGTTCGAGGATAATGTCAGCTAATATGGGAGAAGCCGGGTTACCCATTGGCATACCATCTCTCTGTTGGTAACTTTTGTTACCGTAACCCAGGTAGTTGTTGTCGATAATGCAGAAGCGAACAAGTTCGATGAATTTCGCACTCTTTATCAGGGTGTGTTGCTTTAACTTCTCCCAATTTTTGTTGGCTAATTCTAATGCCATTTGTAAAGGAATGTTAGTGAAAAGGGATATCACGTCAAACGACACCAGAATTTCGTCCTTTTCAATGATTAATCCATTCATTTTTGTTTTAAAATCATTGGTGTTCCTTACATTGTATTTTGAGTCAGATGCTAAGTTCTTCAGAATCGATATAAGATACTTTGCTAAATTATAGCTAGGGACTTTGAACGATGAGCAGATTGGACGGAGGGGCATCCCTTCTTTGTGAATTTAAGGGAGACCGTAAATTCTTGGAGCAACAGGGTTATATGTCGTCATCTGTTGTCTTTTATATTCACTTATTATGTTGTTATCGAATAAGTATTTCACAAAGTTGTTGTTCATGTCCTGTAGTTTGTAAGTCGCGTCGGTCCTTATTGGCCAGTACACTTTTTTGTCCTCCATCATAGTTTTCATCTTCTGGTCATATTCACTATTGACATTGCGATAGTTACATTTTCCTTGTCTGCCGATACTATGGATATTTCTCTATGATATTTAAGAAAGCGTTAAGCTTCATTGAAATTATGTGTCATGTATTTTTTTCATTACCTTTTTTCACTTGGTCCCAAGTACTCTCTTCCCAGTACGATTCACTCCACTTCTAGTACTTTATTCAAAATAATTGCCGCCGGTGAAGATTGCATTAACACTATACGTGACAACGATGATAGAGAAAAGGCAGGGGCTAAATTTTGGATAACTGAATGGAAAAGAGAAAGTTCTGTGACTTCAATAAATACATGACACATATTTTCAATGAAGCTAAACGCTTTCTTAAACATCATAGAGAAATATCCATAGTGTCTGCAGACAAGGGAAATGTAACTGTCGCAATGTACAAGAGTGAATATAACCAGAAGATAAAAACTATGATGGAGGACAGAAAAGTGTACTGGCCAATAAGGACCGACCGACCAACAAACTACAGGACATGAACAACAACTTTGTGAAATACTTATTCGATAATAACATAATAAGTAAAAATGAAAGACAACAGATGACGACATATAACCCTGTTGCTCCAAGAGTTTACGGTCTCCCTAAAATTCACAAAGAAGGGATGCCTCTCCGTCCAATCTGCTCATCGTTCAAAGTCCCTAGCTATAATTTAGCAAAGTATCTTATATCGATTCTGAAGAACTTAACATCTGACTCGAAATACAATGTAAGGAACTCCAATGATTTAAAAACAAACTTAACATCTGACTCCAAATACAATGCAAGGAACTCCAATGATTTTAAAACAAAAATTAATGGATTAATCATTGAAAAGGACGAAATGCTGGTGTCGTTTGACGTGATATCCCTTTTCACTAACATTCCTTTACAAATGGCATTAGAATTAATCAACAAAAATTGGGAGAAGTTAAAGCAACACACCCTGATAAAGAGTGCGAAATTCATCGAACTTGTTCGCTTCTGCATTATCGACAACAACTACCTGGTTTACGGTAACAAAAATTACCAACAAAGAAATGGTATGCCAATGGGTAACCCGGCTTCTCCCATAGAGCTGTGTCAATCGCGATTGATTCGTTCTTTTTGACTCGTTCACCTTAAAGATTGATTGATTGCAATCACCAGTTTACTATAGATACAATCATTTTTTCAATCTCGTTCAAAATTTAAGAAAAAAAGTGAACGAACGGGAACAAAATATTTCGGAAATCAGAACATCAATCAAAAACATGATGAAATAGAACACTAAGAATGCGAACAAACTTGACTTTGGGTCAGTTTCTTATGGTACGTTCGTACTTGTATCTATTTAAGTTCACCAAAAATATATCAAAGACTCTAAAAATAGTCGTTTTAAACATAAAATCTTGGGAATTTTCATTTATAATGACTTAATGTGAAAACAAGATTTGATAATACAAACGAAACGTTCATAAATTCATAGAATAAAAACGAATCGAGAAACACTCTAAGTGAAACAATTTTTTTTTTTAAATAATATATAAATTTGTCTTTAGAAAGTTAAAAAAATCATGCTTATTTAAATTTTCTATTCAGCTGAAAAAATAAAGCTACCTGTAAAATTAAAATAAATTCCCTTGATTTAAATTTTTGTAAGCATTAATTTGCTGCCTAAGCCAATAGGTAGGTATTTTATGTAACTTTGATTCGCAACCAAAAACCAAATACCAAAAGAAAGAATGAACGTTTAAAAATAACGAAGTTTTCCCATTTCATTCAAAAAAAAATGAAACAGAAATCTAAATGATTGAAAAAGTGAACGATTGGAATAGAATGAAATTTCCCCATTTTATTCGCAGCCAAAATGAAACGGAAACCAAAATGATTGAAAAAATGAACGATTGAAAAGAACGAATCATTCAACTGAACGACATATGAACGATTGAATCTTTTCAAATGAACGATTGACACACCTCTATTCTCCCATAATAGCTGACATTATCCTCGAACAACTTTTAGACGACTGACTAACGAATAAACCGAGGATAATTACGAAATATGTGGATGACATCTTTGCCATCACACAAAGAGTTTATGTGGATGTAACTTTGAGCGCTCTTAATAACTTTCACAGAAAAATACAATTCACTTGTGAAATTGAAGAGAACAATAGAATTTCATACTTAGACACTCTTGTCATTCGAGCAGAGAATAGCCTAAAAATGGACTGGTTTCAAAAATCCACCCTCTCTGGAAGATTGATAAGTTACCACTCACAACACCCCCAAAAAAACCATCTTCAACACCGCCAGCAACTTCGTCGATAGAGTTTTCTCTATCAGCGATCAGGAGTTCCATTCAAAAAACAAAATTAAAATTAAAGACGTTCCACAAACAAACTATTTCGCTAAAAATGTCATAACCTCATTGATAAAACAACAACATCTACAACAACAAACACAGGAACAACAACAAAGACACAAAGACAGGGACAACAACTACAAGAAAACCCAGCAACAACACCAACAACAGCAACAACAACACCAACAGCAGGAACAAGAACAATCACAACAATTTATCAAATATAAATTTTTTACGTACATTAAACAAATAGCAGATAGATTTAAGTATGCAAAACTTTTTGATACTGACAAATACAAAATGGCGATGAAATCTGCTAATACGACCTCACAACTATATACAAAACTAAAAACAAAAACGGACAAAATGGATCATTCGAACTTAGTTTACAAAATAAGTTGTAAAGGAAAAGACGACGAAGAATGCAACCAAACATATATAGGTACAACAAAACAAAAACTAAAAAAGAGATTCGCAGGACATGAATCAGACATCAAAAACAACGCTCCCCAGAAGACAGCACTGTCAGCACATTGTATCTCACACGGCCACACTCCTAATTTTGATGACATCGAAATTTTGCAGAGAGAAGAGAACCAAAGTAAGAGGTTTGTCATTGAAACTCTTCACATCATCAACACAAATAATACCATGAACAAAAGAACGGACATGGAAAACGTTAGCCCTCATTATAAACACTTATTAGAAAAGAAAAAAAAAACTATTAAGAGATTCATGTTTATAAAGTTTAATTACTTTTTAGTCTTACTTCAGGTTGTTAAGTCTTGTTTTCCGATTGGAAAAACTTTTTGTTTTTACTTAATATATATAAATGTAATTATCTGTAAGTTTTTTAAAATTGTTATTCCTACAGTGTGTTCGATTTTGTAAACGTATTTTTATCAATACAAATATAGGTAATTATTTATATACAGATAAAATTTTAATTGGTATTGTTTTAATCAAAAAAAAACTTATTTGAAAATAATTTTTATATGCAAAATTACTTGTAAATTTTAAGAGCATCGGCATAAAACAAATAATTTTGATCGGTTTATCTAAATAATGAGAAAATGTGCGGAAAGAATCAAAAATCTCCGGCAATTTTGTTTCTTTTTGTGAAAGCTACATAAGACAATTAAAGAAAAACGTCAAAAAATTTCCAGCAACTGGTTTCCCTATGTGAAAGGGGACTAAATTACCAACAAGTAGCCTCTCTCCTTGTAAAAATAAAAAAAGTAAAATTAATATCTCCAGTTTGATTTTGTTTACGAATCCAGCGTTTTTCTTTTTTGGCTCTTAAAACAGCTCTGAGTGGAGGCAGAGCGATCAGAGCAGAGCTCTGAGCAGATTATGATCAGAGCCCTAAGATTTATTTATGAAACACACTTGAGCACTGAACTGGCATCTCATAGGTGTTTTACTAAAATACTTTTTTGTTTTCCTGAAGTAGACGGGAACCTGTCCTGTGAATACGTTTTTAATTTTGTGTATTTCTTGCGTCTGTCAAATCACAAAAAAAAAAGTGAAGTTGGCTTCGCTCGATTTGGTTGGTCATTTTATTCTGAGCTAATCGATCAAGATCTGAGCTAGCTCAGATGGAAAAAAGAAACACACTTTTTGTGCTCTGATATTATGTCTGAGCTAAAAAAAAAAACCGAATGTTTGTTTGAAAATATCAATAGAATCGTTTAAGAGAAAATCAATTCGTCCTTAGTTCATTCTACTTTTTTATCATTTAAGCATTTGTTATATGTACGACCAAAAACCACTAATGTTAACGCTGCATAACACCGAAAGCCTAAATACAGCCTTCAACCCATGTCAACGTCAAAAGTTACACCATGTTTTCCGCTTTGCGCCAATTGTCGCTAGTGTATCAATTTTGTTTTGTTTTATAAATGGAATCATGGTGAAGTTGGCTCCTAGCAGTCCAGATATAATAGGTCCATGACTATCATGGTGAATGTCGAATGTACTGACATCTTCATTCAGTAGGCAACAGAATCTCAATAATCTCATTGAATTCTACAACCCTATCTCACGGAGACATTTGAATTTTGTGGAGAATTATTAGCAAGAATAGGAAAGGAATAGTCTAATTTATAATAGTCAGTGTGAAATAGGTAGAAGGAATATTCTGTTAAGGTTTTTTTTTTGCTGTTAAAGAGGAAGGATGTTTGTGTGTTGGGTGTCTTGTGCAGCGATGCCAGATCGTGGGATTTATCCCTTTTTGAGGGATTTTCCCGTCTAAAATAATAGTCAAAGAGTCCGTGACAGATTTTGGTGACCAATAGAACCACAGCTTATCTTTTGGTATATGGTTAATTTGACGTTATAATGAAGCCCAGTGGAATTCAGCTGGCGGACCATGGGTGTGGCTACAGCAGCCCCCAAACATGTAAAAAAATTGGGTTGCGACTCCACCAAAGCTGAAATTTGGTTATATAATAATTAACACCTTATATTATGCAAAAACAAAAGTCAGCTGACTGTATGCGGGTGGAAAGACAGTCAGCTGACGTAGTGAAGTATGCACGCATAGAACCACGGTAAGAAGCCATGCTCACAATTCACTACGTCAGCTGACGGTCTTTCCACCCACATACAGCCAGCTGACTTTTGTTTTTGTATAATATAAGAGGTTAACTATCATGTTACCAAATATCAGCTTCGGTGGTATTATCTTTCTAAAGTTATTCTGCAAATCGTGGGTTATATGCGTGCAGCTTAAATCGTAATCTAAAGATTTTGTTTATGACGCATTTTTTTTATTGAGCGGAATTTCTCATATTTAAACTTTATTTTATTGACTGCACTCAAAGGATTTTATACAAATTAAAGGAACACAAAATGAAAAACCCATTTTATTCATTGAAATTTGAAAAAATTGCGTAGGCAAGACAAAATGGTAAAGCTAAAAATCAATTATTAGTGGAGGCTAGATAGCATTTTAATCAAGAACCCGGGAAACCTGATCCGATTTGGATGATTTTTTTTTTTAATTTAGGTAATAAAATTTTAAAAAAGTTTACAATTCAAAAATTGACGCTCTCAGCTCAAAATTTTTAAAATTTCAAAAAACCAACATTTTTCAAAAAAAAAGTTATTTTGTAATATTATTTGTAAAAATATATAAATTAAGTACAAAACAGTTGAAATATTTATAAAATATTTTTTAATTTTGTATTTAATATAAATATTAATACTTTTAATACTTTATTATAAGCATCCTTATAGAGACAAAACAAATAATTTTAAGTAGGTGTAACTACTTATTGAAGGAAATATCTTGAAAATTTGTTTAATTTTTGAAAAAAAAATTGAGCTGCAGAATCTAAAAATATAATTTTGAAAAATGTCCCAGAACAAAATAAATAAATATCTGACAAAAAAAATTGTCCGATATTCTTATTATACATAACATTATTTTTTAAATTAAATTAATAGGTATGTATGTATGTATTATTAATTATTTTGAATTGATTAAAAGAAACTGTGCATATAAGCGGGTTTTACTAAAAATAGTTTTGAACTTTTATATTAAATATTACTATTAAAAAGATATATATTATTTAATATCACTATTAATATTATAATTACTATTTGTTATTTTAATTGCAAATAAAAAAAATCGAACGTCTACCTGTGAATATAAGCTGGTTTTACTGTTATAAGTTTTGGAATGTGTATTAAATACAAAATAAAAACAAAATTTATAAACAATTCAATTGATTTGTACTTAATTTATATATTTTTACAAAAATATTACAAAACAACTTTTTTTTGAAAAATGTTGTTTTTTTTTGAAAATTAAAAAATTTTGAGCTGAGAGCGTCAATTTTTGAATTTTAAACTTTTTTAAAATTTTATTTCCTAAATTAAAAAAAAATCATCCAAATCGGAGCAGGTTCCCCGGGTTCTAGCTTCATTTACGTTGTTGACCTCGCGGTTTGGTTAAAAAAAAACATAAGTCTTTTTTTTATTATTTTTTTTTGTTTCTTTATTTATTTTATTTTTAAAACATTATATCTATTTCTTAAATTATTATTTTATTCTTACATAAGGCCGCTGTCCATAGCAAGGCTGCACCTTATTGAAAGAAGTGTGAATTAGAACTGAACTTAGAAATATATTTAACACCAAATTAAACTTTTGTCTGAAGTGCTTCCCGTGGGATAGGAATGCACTTGTTTACAAAATATTCATATTTCATTTTCGTTAGTGAAATATGAATACTTTGTTATGTGTTATGATGGCAAACGGGGTATAGGGGGTGTATCCGATTTGGATAGGTTTTGCAAGTTAGCAAAAGTGGCGTGGGAAGCCGTTGAGGAATTTGAAGTACCGTTAGTCGAGGGGAATAGTGGATTTAGGGTATAGGGTGAAGTCTCAGACGTAACTCCTCCCCCCTTAGGATTGTGCTCCGCAGAATCACTATTTTGAATATTTACTTTAATTTTATTTTTTGTGATTCTTTTTGTGGAACAAATAATCAAAAAATACAATTATTAAACTCAAAATTAAAAGGTTAAAACTATAATGTATACTCGTATTTATCTTATGTTTAAATTTAATTTCTTCGATGAGCTTTCGATTTTCTATTTGTTTTACATTGATTTCAGCGCTCGAAAAATTCATATCAACTGTTTTAATTTTTACGTTACTTAAGTTAGGTATTATAAAACTTTCATAGTATATAAAATTTACGTACTTAATATTATTTATGTTTATTACACAATTTTCAAATTTAATAGCATAATTGCCCATCAATTCTAGTTTAAAGTTATTACAGTTTTGTTCAATAATTGTTTTAGGCATGTTTTTAATTATTAAAATATTATTTTCTAATTGTTTGATTTCTATATTTTTGTTTTTTATAAAATTACAACTTGTATTTTTTTTGGAAATATTCTTTATACATTCATCATCAATTTTTTATAATTCATCTTTTCTTAAAATTTTATTATCATCTTTATAGTTAATTTTTCCATCTGTTATTATTGTTTTGTAATTAGAGTTAAGTTCAAGAAATTCTAAATTTGGAATTGGTTCTATAAATACACGGTGAAATTTTATATTACTATATATTGGGATCATTTTATATTACTATATATTGGGATCATTATAACAAAGATTATTTGGTTTTTGTGAAATATACTTGAACTTTTGATATCCTTAAAATTTTCAAATGTAACATTAAAATTTTAAACTTCTTTTGGTGACAAAATTCTTAATTCATTTCATCAAAATATACAGTTTACAGTCGAAATTGAAAAAGAAGGTAATTTACCATATTTGGATGTCATGGTTATTAGCGATCTATTGTTTCGTCAAAAAAATATCAAAATTATAACAGAAATTCTTTTAGCTAATTCATTTCCAATCCAAATTAGTAAAACTTTAATTAACAAGTATATTGCCCAACCTAGAATAAATTCTAATAGAGTAAATGATGCCCAACAAATCGTATATAGAAGTGCAATATATATTGCAAATCTTGCAAACTGCCTATCAGCTGCACCTATTACAGATAAATTAAAGACGCGAATTGCTTTCAAAACTTCAAACTCTCTTAAAACTAAAATCTTTTCAAGAATTAAAGATAATATCAAAAAAGAAGAAAAATGTGATATTGTTTATCAAATTAATTGTTTAGGTGGAGGATCTCCATGTTCTTCAGTCTATGTGGGAACATCCAAACAAACATTAAAAAATAGAATTGCTGGACACAAATCAGATATCAGACACGGTAACCATCAAAAAACTGCATTAGTATCACATTGCATAGAACAAAATCATAGAGCTGATTTAAATTTTGCCAACATTAAAATTCTAGAAGTTGAAAAAAAACTATTCAAAAAGAATGCTGATGGAGATGCTGCATATACAGAAAAATAATAATGCAGTTAACAGACGTTCGGATTGCGATGGCTTAAGCAGCATATATAGCCAGCTTGCGAAAAAATAAAATTTAGGGGTTTTTAACTTAATTTTTAACTTGTTTTTTAAAAATTTATTTAATGTAGATTTTATTTTCAATAAATTTCTAAATTTAAAATTAAATATTATTCGATATCATACACATGTATGTACAAATTTAAGGCTCAATTAATTGTAAGTATTTATAATTTGTATTTTAGTTGATTTATAATATATTTATTTTAATAAAGGCCTGATGAAGGGCATAAACATACCCGATACGTCGAAATAAAAAAATCAAAATTTGTTTCATTGACCTATAGCCTACAAAACAAGAAATTTTTATACCATATATCTATATGTAAAATTTGATTGGGTTTATTAGGTGTTTCTGTGATTTTAAGTGGAATTTTATATGTACTTCTTTCATATTTTGATTTGTTGCATATTTCACAATTATTGATAATAATAAGTGTCTTTGATTTCTAGGTATGTTTCGTTTATACCTCTGTGATTTAGGGACTTATGAGTTTCTGAAATAACTAATAATTCTTTTTCTTTGTCTTCAAGATCTCCTAAAAATTTTGTACATTTGACGAATTTTAAAAGTTTGTTTTTACTAAAATATTTCATATAAATATCTTGAAATTTAGCATACAGGCTATCGTGTTGTGAAAAAATACCTACTATTCCTCCTGGTGGAATAAATTTTTTCATTATATGAAGGAGGAAATTCTCATTAAAATTTTTTATTTCTATAACTATTCTTTTTTTTTGAAAGCATGATATATTTTGTGGTTACTAATATTACTAGTTTCATTAATTATTATTTGGGTTTTGTAAATATTAACTGTGGACTCGAGTATTGGAATATGATCGCTCATTTGCACTGTGAATAGTGGCTATCATAGATTCTACGTCTGAATTCTCTTCAGTTCTATTAACAATTGGGTTTATTTCATTTTCGGTAAAATAAACTTCCATTCTTGAAAGTCCATCGGCAACTTGATTGTCTTTGCCCTTTATATATTCTATTTCGAAGTTATATTCTTCTAATTTTATCTTCCATCTTTGAAGTTTGGCATTTGGTTCTTTTAATGAACTCAGCCAAACAAGGGGTCGATGGTCGGTTCTAACTGTAAATTTTCTACCAAATAAGTATGGTCTGAAATACTTTGTATTAGAATGTTGAATCAACAATAGCAAGAAGTTCTTTTTCAACTGTAGAGTACTTCGTTTCATGTTGATTTAGTGTTCGACTATAAAAACAGATTGGGTGATTTTCTTGACTTAACACACCACCGATTGCATAGTTTTATGCGTCTGTGGTTACAGTGAATCTCTTCTCAAAATCTGGGTATTTAAGAATTGGACGGGAAGTAATTAAAGTTTTTAGATTTTCGAAGCTTTCAACGTATTCTGGTTCGTTTACTTTAATTTTTGCTCCTTTTTTTTAGAAAAGCAGTCATGGGTTTTGCTACTTTACCGTAGTCTTTTATAAATTTCCGGTAATATCCGGTAATACCCAAGAATGCTTTGATCTGTTTTGTTGTGGTTGGTATTTTATAGTCTTGAATAGCAGAGATTTTGTTCGGGTTGGGTTTGATACCCTCAGTCGTAACGATATGACCCAAGAATTCTGTTTCTTTCTTTAGAAACTCTGTTTTGTCAAGTTGTACCTTTAAATTAACTTCCCTTAATCTTTGAAATATTTTTCTCAGTGATACCATATGCTCTTGCAAAGATGTAGAAAAGACAATGATATCATCGAGATAAACTAAGCAAATTTTTCCAATAAACTCTGACAGAACAGAGTTCATGACTCTCTGGAAGGTTGCGGGCGCATTCTTCAATCCGAATGGCATACGAACGAATTCATAGTGACCACTATCGGTTGAAAATGATGTTTTTTTTATGTCTTCTTCCGCGATTTCGATTTGGTGAAACCCCTTGGCCAAATCGAGTGTAGTAAAGTACATTGATTTTCCTAGTTTGTCGAATATGTCGTCCATATTCGGAATATTTTTTTTTTTTTTTTTTTTTTTTTTTTTTTTTTTTTTATTTTATTTATTTATCTACAAGCGATTTGCTTAACAGATGCAATTACAAAATTTATACATATTAATTAAAATATAAATTTATACAATAACTCAATTTTAAATTTATCTCGAGATAAATGCAAATCAAAAATAACACATACTTCATTGAACGAGGAAATTGCTCGTGATATAGGTTCATTTTTACCATAATTCGTTCTATGCAGTTGTTCAAAAAGGAAATAACTTGTTCTTAACTGTCTAGATGGTACATAAATGGAAATCTGAAAAAGCAAAAACGGACTTCTTATATGATAGCAAAGTATATCTCTCACAAACATTACATCATGGATTTTTCTTCTAGATTCTAGGGATTTCATCCCGAGCAATTGGCACCTAGCTTTATAGTCTGGACTAAAATTCCAACGCATTTTACGAAACACAAATTTAGTAAACCGCCTTTGGATCCGTTCAATCCTTTCAGAATGAACTCTATAGCCTGGGTTCCAAATTACATCAGCATATTCGATTGTTGATCTAACCAGTGAGGTGTAAAGGGTTAGTAAGACATAAGGATCCGTAAAATCCTTACTATTCCTTTTAATGAAACCGACTAGGGTATTCGCCTTCGCAACAATATAATCGATATGCTTTTTTGGAGAAAAAGTATTGTCAAAAATAACGCCTAGATCTTTGATGTAGTTCACTTTAGACAAAAGATTTGATTCAACTTTATATGGAAAATTAATAGCAAATGCAGATTTGGAAAATGTTATAGCTTTACATTTTCCAATATTAAGTTTCAAACTATTTAAAGAACACCAACTTGAAATATGGTTTAAATCTTGTTGAACTCTTACACAATCTTCAATGGTTTTAACTTTAAAGTACAACTTTAAATCATCGGCATATAGCAGATAATTACAATTTTGTATTATGTCAACTATATCATTAATATATATTAGGAAAAGTAAAGGACCAAGATGACTCCCTTGCGGAACGCCGGAGGTACATTTTATACTTCTCGAAACTTTGTTGTCAATAATTACTCGTTGAGTTCTGTTTTCTAAATACGAAGAGATCCATTGAAGCATCTCAGAATGAAAACCAAAATACTGAAGCTTTTTCAGTAAAATAATATGATCTACCGAATCAAAAGCTTTACTAAAGTCTGTGTAAATAGCATCTACTTGACATTTATTCTCCATTGCATTTAGAACATATGAAGAAAAAACCGCCAAATTAGTCACAGTAGACCGACCAGATACGAAGCCATGTTGTGACTCAGATAAGCATTCCTTTATCAAAAATTCTATTTTATCTTTAACCAAACTTTCGAAAAGTTTGGGGATGGCTGAGAGCTTGCAGATTCCTCTATAATTTTCTACTAGATTTTTAGAACCTGCCTTGAATATAGGAACAAGAAATGCTTCCTTCCATTCTGGTAAAAAGAACCCCATGGACAATGAGTTGTTAAACATTTTCAACAGAGGCAAACAAAGAGAATCACTGCAGTTTTTCAGAATGGTTGATGGTATTCCATCGGCACCACCACTATTATTTATTTTAAGGGCGCAAAGCGCTACTAAAACCTCATCGAAACTTAATTCCATTGAACCAATGTCAACCTTTTCTTCCAAATTAGACACAAACGTGTTTAGTGGGGAGCAGTAAACAGACTCAAAAAAGTTAGCAAAAAGTTCCAAATGAGTATCAACATTTGACGAATTGACTCCATTGAAACTAACATTTTGAGGAATTCCAGATGACTTTATTTTGGAGTTTATGAAAGACCAAAACGATTTACTATTTTTTTTTATGTTGTTTTCAATATTCACAATGTAATTTCTGTAGAGGAACTTATTTAATACTAAAAAATCTCGTCTAAGGTTACTAAAAACCATATAATCAGTATGGTGTCCCGTTATTTTAAATTTCGCTAATGCTTTATTTTTAATATTTTTAAAGTGTAAAAGCCTTTTGTTATACCATAAAGGTTTCGAAGATTTCCGTTTATGTACACGAGGGACAAATTGATTAAAGCCCATAAACAAAGTTTCAGAAAAACGATTATAATTGCGTACTAAGTCAAAAGAATTTAGTTCAATATTCCAATCAATACCAGAAAAGAAATTTCCTAGTTCATTGAAGTTAGTTTTTGAAAAATTAAAAGAATTAACATTTGAATTAGCTTCGATTTTTTGGTAATCATACATAACAATATCAATAACAATTTCTTTATGGTGAAGAGAATTATTTAGTAATGAAAATGGAGCTTCTGTAACACTTACGTTAAATTCATCAGAGCAAATAAAAACAAGATCTAATATTTTCATTAAACAATTAGTAACAGCATTAACTTGGCAAAGGCCTAATGAGTAAATATAATCAATAAAAATAATTTCAAAATCTCTGTTTAAATTACAAGCAATAAGCGTTTTTTCATTTTCGGACCATGTCCAAATAATATCTGATAAATTGAAATCACCAAATACACTTAAATTATCCAATACTGAGCATTTACAATTTATAAATTCAATATTTTGAATATGCTTTTCATATAAATCTAAACTACTTTTTGGAGGAACATAACTTACTACAAAATAAAGATGATGTTTTGAACCAGTCTTAACACGAACGCAGATTTGTTCAATATCTTTAATAGGCAGAGTAATTTCATCGCTGCAAAGAGTAGTGCGAACAGCAATTATTATGCCACCACCACGTTCAAGTGATGTTTTGCACCGACCAATACGATAGACTTTGTAAAAGCGACAGTCAAATATTTCTGTGGATAAAATTCCACTGTATAACCAAGATTCTGTGATGATTATAATGTCATAATCAGAATGGCAAGCGAGATTAAACAGTTGAGCTACCTTAGTACGAATTCCACTAGCGTTATGGTAATATACATTTAAAGCTGAGTTAGTTTCCATTGTTACGATATTTTTTTTGAACTATTTCCGCAGGCAGGTTTTTTGGAATATACACAAATGGACGAATTTTTACCCCAATAGGCCAAAAAGATGCGTCGAAGACTTTTTTTGCAGTCTCATATGGGATTCCAACTTTAAAATTAATGGTATTACGATGAGGAAGAGTGCGGTTTTACAAGCCTATGGCAAAATATTGTTGTTGGATGAATGCACAAATTGGTAGATATAAAACCAATTATTTCATCAGTTGTTGTAGAGGAATGAAAACTCCCTAAATGGTACCACTTAAGGTTTCTTGCAATTTTGAAGTTATGCCTCACAAGGAAATTCGTTCCTCCAATTTGTTTAGGCCTTGTTTGTGATTGGCCATCATGAGTAACAACAACACCTTTACTTCCACTCTCCGGATGAACAGCATCAGTAAAACCACCCTTTTCCGAAACAGCATCATCAATAACACCCGTAGCAGCAACAGCGTCATGAGCAACCACAGCACCATCCCTTCCACTATCAGTATGAGCAACTTCAACAAAACTTTCCCTTTCACCACCAGAATCAGCATCAACGACGCCCGCAGCAGCAACAGCAACAACAACTTCACCACCATCAGAAGAAGTTTTATCATTAGCAGCTAATCTATCGTCATTTACTAGACCAACAGCAACAACAACTTCAGGAGAATAAGCTTCACCATTCGCATTCGATTTATCGTCATCCACTGAACCTATCATAGACACACTATTGTCAACATCAGCCGGCACAGTCATCTCTGCAGGTAAACTAGATTGACTCTTGTCAATCTTATCTAAACACGTAGATAATGAAAGAGATCTAGCAACAGCATGGGCAGCCCCAGCATTTAAAGCAACATCATTTAAAATCCCAGAATTTCCTTTTGGCAAATCATCAAGATTCTTATCAGAATTAGAGTTTACCGATAATAGATTCGGGACAGAAGATGAAATTTTAATTTTAACTTTGGATTTTTTTAATGCACCAGCAGCGCTTAAGAGAGAGCAACCAGCAGGAGAACGATCATTACGGTTAGCAGAAAGACGATTCATAGGCGAAGATGTGCGAACAGACATTCTACTGGTATTTAATGCACTTGACTTAGGTTTAGCAATGGGCAGTTTTTTTTTTGCATTATCATCCAAAGAATAACCGAATTTATTTAAGTCTTTTATACATTCTTGTAGGTAGAGAGAGAGATCATTTATTTTTTGTATGCAAGCAGGCAAAGCATTATTACTCATGCACTTATCACATTGAAAGAATATATTGTTATTAGATTTAATAAATTTAAGTTCATTTGTTTGAAACTTTGAGCATTCATTATGAATACTTATAGCACAAACATCACATGAAATAAAATTAACATTACTTGTTAATTTATTACAAAGTCCGCACTTAGAATTCATTATGCAAAAATAAAAGCAAGAAAATAAAATACGCTTTGTTTGGAAACTTGTCATCGATTGAGACCTCATTTAGTCTCCGATAATCAATTACTATCCTCCATTTCTGTTCACCAGAAGCGTCTAACTTCTTGGGAACGATCCAAATGGGAGAAGAGTATCGGGAATTGCTAAAGCGTATTTCTTGTATCTGTGTGGATACTTCAACTTTATGAATATGGGGGTATCTGTAACTTTTTTGTGTAAATAGGAATATCGTTAACCGTTCTAATAGTATGCTTAATCGCATTTGTCCTTTTTGATAAAAAATGTACGAATAATTGGAAATTAGATTAGTAACTAATTTTTGTTCTTCTGTGTTTAAGTGATTGATTCTGGTTTGATCAGAAATTGGGGCCTTACTTGTTTCTGTGTGGAATTTTGATTTCATAGTCCTCTTCATCTTTATTGAAGAAGATTGGTATTTCAATATTATCTACAACCAATACTTTCTTTTTGAAGTCAAGAATTGTCTCTAAGGGTAGAAGGATATTGTTACCTATTAATCCATCAAAAACTTCATGAAATTTAAATTCTAAAAATTCTGCAGTTTTATTTTTGCCGAACTCTTTGAATAAAGGTATTTTAACTTTTTTGTCAATGAAGAGAGATGTGCTTGTGGTCTTAATTTTGACTGGTTTTTCTACCTGGCTGGCCCATTTGGGATGGCAAATTCCGGGATTAATTATACTCGTTTCCGAGCCTGGATCGATTAAAATTCTTAATTTGTGATTGTTGATATTAGTCCCTACGACTATATAGGGTAATCTACCAGAGGGCTGGTTTCCCGAAAATCCGAGTCTTGCAAATTGATTTGCCTTTGGTAAGAGGCGGAAAGGGTGTCCATTTGTTCTTGGTTCCCATTTGAACTTGGATTGGACGACATTCTGGTTTGACCAGAATTTCTCCCGCGTCCTGAGTTAGAATAACTGATGTTATAGTTATTATTGTTATTTGAGGGGTTTTGAGAACCGGAATTTCTGGTTCTATTGGTATTACTAAAAGGGTTGTGGTTATTATTATTATTGTTGTTGTAGTTGGTATTATGGTTGTTTCTGTATTGCCCTGAGTCATTATTGGAGTTCTGTCCCGAGTTATTGTTGCTGTTGTTGTTATAACCACTATAATTACTCCTAAATATACCTGAATTATTATTAAAATTATTTCTATATGTACTTGACCTATTGTGATTATTATAATTATTGTTTTGATAACCAGTCTTTACATTTGAATTATTATAGAATTTTGATTTTAAATTTCCTTGGTCTTGTCCTATGAATTTTTTTATTATATCTCTCACATCACTTATACTATATCTATCTGCTAATGCGTGTGCTAAAGCGCCAGCTGCCAATTCTTTAGATTTTTGAATAAGCATACTATTGAATATATTAAATATTGAATCGCCATTTTCACTGAAAGCCGCGATTTCTGCTATTTCTTCAATTGGACCTTTTAATCTTAAATCTAGTTCTAAAATGGAACTTACTCTAAGTGATCCTATGTTTTTTGTAATCGATTGTTCGTCTTTTGAGGGGCGAAAATGCCTTCTGAGTTTTTCTAAGCATTGTGTCCAGTCTGATGGGGGTTCCGCATATGGTATGTTCTTCGCCGGTCCTTGTATTTTTGTATCGAAGATGACTTCGTACACAGTTGGTCTCTCGTTCTGTGTGTGGTTTGCGAGAATTTTGTTTACTGCAATCGCGAATGACGGAAGTGTTCCAGCATTGCCCGTGAAAACACTTAGATACCGAATCTCTTTCTAAATTTACGCAAGAAAGTTGTTTGCGTTATTATTGTTCACCACGATTTGCGTCAGTGCTTCCAGGCACTGCTCTATATTTAACTGAGCCATTCTGTTGGCTCTCTGTAAATCGAAGTTACGTCTTCGGTTAATTGTTAAATTTGACACGCGCACTCTTAATGCACTTAACGAATATGATTTTAGATTTTTGTTGTTTGGATTTCTATTTTTCGCACTTTTCCAATGTTACGCACTTTGTTTTTATTCTCCTCAAATTCACGATATCTTAATCGAATCACGAAAATTTTGTTTTGTTGTCTGGAATTGTACTTTTTCGTACTTTCCCAACGTTACACACTTCACGATATCTTAATCGAATCGCGAAAATTTTGTTTTCACTGCTTATCCTTGCTCGGATGCACTTGGTTCTTTCGAGTTTAAAAGTCAAAACTTAACGCGTTTCTTAATTTCTTGATCGTAAAAAACTCGCCTACTCGAAAACTATCGACTGCGCCATTTACGTCGTTGACCTCGCGGTTTGGTTAAAAAAAAATTATTTTATTTTTAATACATTATATCTATTTCTTATATTATTATTTTATTGTTACATAAGGCCACTGTCCATAGCAAGGCTGCACATTATTGAAACAAGTGTGAATTAGAACTGAACTTAGAAATATATTTAACATAAAATTAAACCTTTGTCTGAAGTGCTTCCCGTGAGATAGGAATGCACTTGTTTACAAAATATTCATATTTCATTTTCGTTAGTGAAATATGAATACTTTGTTATGTGTTATGATGGCGAACGGGGTATAGGGGGTGTATCCGATTTGGATAGGTTTTGCAAGTTAGCAAAAATGGCGTGGGAAGCCGTTGAGGAATTTGAAGTGCCGTTAGGCGAGGGGGCGTGTGGGGAATAGTGTATTTAGGGTATAGGGTGAAGTCGCAGACGTAACTCCTCCACTAATAATTGATTTTTAGATTTACGATTTTGTCTTGACTACGCAATTTTTTCAAATTTCAATGAATAAAATTGGTTTTTTATTTTGTGTTCATTTAATTTGTATGCTAACTATAAAACCCTTTGAGTGCAGTCAATCAAATAAAGTTTAAATCTGAGAAATTCCGCTCAATAAACAAAATGCGTCATACACAAAATCTTTACATTACGATTTAAACTGCATGCATATAATACACGTTTTGCAGAATAACTTTAGAAAGGTAATACGACCGAAGCTTAAATTTGGTTACATGAGAGTTAACACCTTATATTATGCAAAAACAAAAGTCAGCTGGCTGTATGTGGGTGGAAAGACCGTCAGCTGACGTAGTGAATTGTGAGCATGGCTTCTTACCGTGGTTCTATGCGTGCATACTTCACTACGTCAGCTGACGGTCTTTCCACCCGCATACAGCCAGCTTACTTGTTTTTGCATAATATAAGGTGTTAACTATCATATAACCAAATTTTAGCTTTGGTGGAGTCGCTACCCAACGTTTTTTTTTACATGTTTGGGGGGCTGCTATAGCCACACCCACCCGTGCTCAGCCATCTGACTCTCACTAGGCTTCATTATGAACCCAAATTAACCATATACCAGCAAAATTATCTATGGTGGAGTAACTGACTAAAATATGTCACGGGCTCCCGGGCTATAAGCTAAAAGGGATTTTTTTTTTAACCCCTTAGTGAAAAAAAAATGGGATTTTAAGTAATGCTCAAATACCCATTACTCGTTTTATAAAAGAAGATAATTTATCCAACTAAACAACAAATTTGCAAAAGAGAACTTATTCTTTATATCTGAATTCATTCATTTTCTTACAATGGTTTATAACTTATATAAACTCACAGTACACATACACATATCTAAGATATTATCAAGCGCAGCTTTCCAAATTTCAAGATGGCTGCCTTTTGTGTAAGTACACAGTAAACAAATACAAATTTGTTGTTATTGTTTGAAATTCAATTTTTTTTACTAATTAACGATTCTTTTACTAGTCAAAATAACAACATGCGCAGAACTGAACAGAAATAAACATGCTAGTGATATTACCTGTAATATATGTATCTTGATATAAACTTGGTGAATTTCATCACAACATACACATGCACAAAAATACGTCAACTATACTTTTTTTTCAATTGGGTCAACTCACACATACCATGAAACAAACGAGGAATACGTCAAATGCTTTACGGCTAATAATACATGCCATGTACTTCATGTCATATCCAGAATGGAGTTTTTTTTGTCGAAATGTACCTATAGGATGTACATGGCCCATTAAGGCCATAACACATAATGATGTTAATATTTATGTATTTATTTTTCTTTAAACTTTTATAATTATTGTTAATGTATCGCAATATTACTACGAAATAACTTCAAATCGTTCCTAATAAAATAATGAAAACACTGAATTATAACAAAATATTTTTTTCTTAATCTTTTTTCTTTCTTGGGATAATTGAGGGATATTGACAATAACGGCGTGGGATAAAATGGATTTTTTGGGTACCGCTGTGGGAAAACGTGCTTATAAAGTCTGGCATCACTGGTCTTGTGAACAAGAAGACAACGGTGAAGGACGGCGGCGGTGGCGGCGGCAGCGCGGCGGCATGAAGGTCAAGGCAGGTAGAATTTTGTTCGGTTTCTAGATATTTAGGTCTCTTGGTAAGTATATGAGTGATGCAATAATTTATGAGTTTGATGGCGATGATGTTTTTTGATGTGTAACATGCTCATGGTAGGTAGGTAAGGTAGGTATGTCGCTTTTTTATTTTAACCTAGGTAAGTAGTGGTAGGTATGTTTGTATATAATTTTTATTAATAGCTATGTAGGTACTAGGTACCTTAGGGGTGTCTAATAATTTTGTTTGTCAGGTATTCAAAATGGGTATCGTGGATCTTGTAAAGGATACCTACACAAGTATTTCTACGTCCCGGAAATTTTTTAAAATGGTACTTCCAGACCCCGCGGCCGTTTTTTATGTAATTAGACACCCCTAAGGTACCTGTATGTGAGTTCCTACCCAATTTGTATGTAAATGTTTATGATTATTTTTCGTGGATTTTTGTCTTTTTAAGGAGTTAGTTTGAAAGTTTGAAATTATTAGGGATGATGGCTATCATTATTTAGGATTTTCATTGAGAAAGGAGAATGGGCATTTTTGGGTGTGAGCGGCCACGAATGAAATTAGTCTCAAATGCAAGGTCTGCTACAAGGGAGTAACTTTCAATATGGCTGTTTCGTTGCAGTGCATTTAGGAAAGGAGATATGAAGATATTTTCAAATGCATTTTTAAATGCATTTTTGGGGCAGGTGGCGTTTTCAATTACTATCTGATACTTATCCTGATTTGAAAACGTCTAATGACACAATAAGTACCAGGTCAAGATATAGCCCGCGGTAATTTTACTAAGCTCCTTATACGAGTTTAGAAGGCAACAGTATAAGATTATCTAGTTCATCACAGCTTTTTAAAAAGAGGGTACCAACCGATTCTTTTAGTACAATCATTAACAAAGCCGGTGGTGGTGGTCAGATAAGCTTATTCAGGCTGTTTCGGTGGGAAAATGCAATTTTCCTTTTGCATTTTGGTCTAAGTTAGCTTAGTAAGGTTAAAAAGGTATTTCCAAGAATGTAGTATCAAATGACAAAGCTAGATTGCCCTCTTTATACGAATGTAAGGCTCAAACAGGCTCCGGTCTAAGAATGTTGGGCCTTTTTTGAATTCTCTGAGAACACATATTTCTCGTACTAATGTGAATAGGCAAAGACCAACTTTAGGAAGCATCACTGATGTCCATCCCAATTTTGACGATTTTCCAAATCTATCAGAAGATGATTTTGTTCTATTTGCTCTGGGTACGTACCAAGTGAAGATAGCCCGCGGTTATTTAGCTTAGTAACTAGTACAGGGCTTGTATAATATTGAAGTGCACCGAGGACAAGAAGTAAGACATCTTCCGCAATATACCGAAGAGCAAGACATTTGGTTACAGCGCGCAACTACAGTTGGATGCTGAGCGCATATTATGTGCGTATTTTGGTATTACGGCTGGGCAAGAAACCAAACCAATGATATTCGCTTTACAGCAGCGGAATTAATTACGATTATAGAGGATGAGTAGTGCCTACTCATTTTTAAAAAAACATTTTATTAGTATAGAATATTATACAAAGTATGGTAATTGTAGTATTGAACTAATATTTAATGATTTATGTGCTTTGTTTATAATAAAAATCTTTGAGACTGATGTCTATAATTGTAATTCCACTTTCCTTTTCTATTTTTCCATTCACATTAGCCATAATACTGACTAAAACTCTATTAAAGTGGTAAACACAAAAATGCATTTTATCCTAGTTTGAAGTACACCACAACCAAAAAACTTCTACGCTGTACTTTAACGACCAAATCACATCCAAAAATAATAAAACCATTATTGGCCGCTCGCACCCACTTTTCAAACAAATTTGCCCATTCTCCTTGGAACTTCTAATTTACCACTATGTAACCATGTTAACGTTCAGTTATCAACACCACTATGTATCATGTATAGATCGCCTACCAATTTTCTAATTGGATTTTTAAAAAAGAATAACTTCATTTCTACTGTACATTCAAATTTAGCCTTTAAATGTGGCTAAATGTTTGACTAAAATTTATGGAGGAATTAACTTTTATACAAAAAAAATTAATTTTTTTACAAAAATAAAATTATCTTAAAAAAAAAAAAATGTACTTAAATAGGCCTAAATTGGGTAACATTTTAAGGGTTGCCACATCTTTAGAATAACTTTTTTTTGAAAGTGAAGCGTAAGGAAGTTAAATAATTTTTATATACCTACCTATGTATATCTACGCTCAGCCCTGACTCACATTAAATAACTTAACATGTTCGACGGGCGCCTTTGACAACCTGCTACCTATTTGTATGGATTTGTATTTATTAATCCAACGGAAACAAAGTAAGGGCGTTTGAATAAAATAATCACAATTTTGGTTTAAAAAAGTCACTTTAAAATTTACAAATTAAAAAAAAAAAACTAATGATATACAATTATATATAGGTATATAAACTTAAATAAAATACCCGTAAATGGCCATAACTTTCCCTTGGCCAAAGAATTCCCTTCTTATATCCGCGTTTTCTACTATAAAAAATTTTTAATAAGAAAGAAAATTTCTTATATAAATAAAATCTATCTAAGAAAGAAAATTTCTTGTATAAATAAAAATACATAAGAAATAAAATGTATCCACTGTCAACGTATGGGCTTTTATCCTTTCTCGCTGATCTTCAATCTGTCATTTCTTTGGCCATTCAATAATGGTGGGTTCAGAAATTTGGTGGTACATACATTTATAATTTAAAAATATTAATATAATTATAATATTAATTTATAATTTTAAAATATTAATAATTTTAATTCGATACACAACAGGTGTATTTCAAAAATTGCTAGGTAGGTAGGTACCTACCTATACTCAAATAAAAAGAAATTTATTTCACAACTAAAACTTATAAGACCAGCCTTCTAGGATGTTGCCATTGGTAAAAATTTAACCACCGCATTGACAGAATCTAGTGGCCAGGGCCGGCCCCAGCCAAACTTGCACCCTGTGCAAGATTTGTAGAAAGCGCCCCTTTTTTATATTTTCACACATACACTGATACACATGCATAAGCCTTTTCCAAATTACCCATGAGGTAGACTTTCAATGCTTTTTTTTATTGAGGTATCCCCGGTGGCCTTATACTCAGTAACAAACAAATATGTTTACATATATGATTGTATGTATCAAATGTAATAAAAGTACATATTTAGAAAAAAAATAACAAATACATTAAAAACAAAATAAAATAAATATATATATGTACATACATACATTTATATAAACATACACAAAATAAAAAAATTATAAACTTCATTTAAAATAAATAAATAAATTAATTAAATAATTTAAAAACAAAATAATATAACAATATATACATATGTATATACAGTCAGAGTGTCCGTTATTTCCCAAACTCATTTTTTTGGATAGCACAGCCCGTTAATCGAAAGTTTATGCCGAAAGAAAAAATTACTGACCAAAAAAAATGTTTGCCGAGGTCGTTAACCCGTGCCCTAGAATAACTGTTATAGTTCCAGAGAAAAAAAAATTAAATGTGAAAAGTGTAAAGTGTAAAGCTCCCATACAAATTTGTATGGGAAAAGTATAACCTTGGAGGCACGGGTTAATGACCTCGGAAAAAATTTTGTTTGGTCAATAATTTTTTCTTTCGGCATAGACTTTCTATTGACGGGATGTGCTATCCAAAAAAAATGAGTTTGGGAAATAACGGACACCCTTATATACATATAAAAAATAAATAGGAACTTCAGTTAAATTTTTAGGAAAAAAAGTAAAACCATACACTAAAACGCAGCGAAGAAACGAGCAGAGGGGAAACTTTTAAACTCACTTTTCTGGCCTTACATTTTCCAAATTCAGAAATGAGATCATCAAAGTCTATAGAATTTTTTTGTAAAGTTAAACGTTATTTTTTTTTTGTAAAAAAGTTAATTTATTTTTGTAAAAAAGTTAATTTTTTTTTTGTAAAAAAGTATTTTTTTTTTGTTTAAAAAAGTTATTTTTTTTTTTTTTTTGAAAAAAAGTAGTTTTTTGTAAGAAATTTAATTTTTGTTTGTAAGAAAAAGTTTTTTTTTGTAAAATCGCATTGCAGCGTTACTTACATTTTCACCATCTGCTTGTTCCTCGCTGCGTTTTAAAAATTTTGCAAAATGTTTGCTAGGTTCTTCATTTTCGGCCTCAACAAGCCTTCGCCTTTTTCTAAATTCTGCCCCCAAGGCTTTTTTTCACAAAATGCGTCACTTATATTAAAAACTGATAGCTATTTATTTAATCCTAACCAACAAAGCGAAAAAACAATTAAAACAATCTGCACCAGACCAATAAACAACGCGACACTATTCTCCTTTTCCTTTCTATTAAAATTTCCATATTCCATCTCCTGTGTAAGCAGGCACTTAACACTTTACAGTGTGCAATAAGAAAACCTGCACGCTCTGACCCATGTGATTCCGTATAAATAAGTTTTTTTTTTAAATATTTTCCCATATTAGTTTCGAAACTCAGTGTGCAGAAAAAAAAACTTGCACATCACACTTGCACATTGACTGTAGTAGTGGGTTAGTAGGTAGCACAGCAACCTACCTGTTCTCTTTTTCGTAGAGAGGTACGGTGCGTAATAAAACAAAACATAACAAAACCTGCACGTTCTAGCCCACATGATTCAGTATGAATAAGTATTTTTCGTTGTCATATTCTCTAAGTTAATTTTGGGACTCAGTGTGCATGAAATATTTGGAAATTAGGTAGGTAGGATTGAACTTGCATGGATCTAGTGGGATTTTTCATTGTACGATATCTTGACTCTTGAGTTAAATTTTCCTTTAATGCAACAATGAAAGTGATGTTAGTTAGTGTGCAAGAAATAACTTAGCACGGTTGTGATGAATGTTATTTTGGGATTATTTGAAGAATGTTTGTGGTTAAAATGCAAATGGCAGTACATATTTGTTTGCGCAAGATGAGATTACATTTTCTTGCTCTTTGGGATTTTTCGTTCTACGATATCTTGACTCTTGAGTTAAATTTTCCTTCAATGGAACAATGAAAGTGATGTAAGTTAGTGTGCAAGAAATAACTTAGCACGGTTGTGATGGATGTTATTTTGGGATTATTTGAAGAATGTTTGTGGTTAAAATGCAAATGGCAGTCCATATTTGTTTGCGCAAGTTGAGATTACATTTTCTTGCTCCTTGGAATGCGCCCCAGAATGTTGCACCCTGTGCATTTGGACATCTTGCACATATGGTTGCTTGAATATGCGATTGCGGTTATTGTTATATTAATACTAGTATATTTGATACTTAAATGTTTCAAATAATGTAAGAAAATAAGAACAATTTCATTCATTAATGATGACATTCGTACATCAAGTAATTGTCTTACACCGATCATAAATAATTGTTGTTCTAATACTGAGCAACAAACAAATGAAATGATAGAATTAGGCGAAGGGAGTTCTTCAATAATGACATCCCCTGAAACAGCAGAAAATGTAAGCATTAAATCTAGAAAATCAATTAGAAATCCAAGGAACAATTTTGGTTCAAATTATAACCTTACAAATTAAAATTAATTTTACCTTAAAAATTTAAATTAATTTTGTTTTAAGGGGGGACGTGTTATGAACCTAACAACCCCATATCAGTATCTTATACATATACATATCTCGTTGTATTTTATGCAACGTGCAGATTATTCTTTGTTACCCAAACCTATAACAGTAATTTCATCAAAACTTTAAGATAAACAAACTATCTTGTTGCATTACAAGCATACAAAGCATAATATTCTTTGTCATCAAAATATTCTTCCAAGAAGTCGCATACGCCATACTTGGCGTGGGCAGACACAATAGTTTTGCATTCGAATCTGCCCTTTGATTTTAATTTCTGTATCTTTCATAAGTAAGTCTTAAATTTAGAGTCATAAACAACAAGTCACAAAGCTCCAATCTAGAACTTATATTTACAAGAGAATAAATTAATTATAAATAAATCATACTAAAATAAAAGTGTTGTTCTTATTTTGAAAGTATTGCCAAGGTACAATATCTAATAAATCCTCTACAACGGAACAATCAAGTTTTTAATGAAAACTATACAACGAGGAAAATAACATGAAATAGCAGTATCTACATTTGGGAACATAATAATTGGTGTCAGAAGTATAATTCTCGGAAATCATCATGCTGATAATATTGTAAGAACATAAACAAAAAAAAATTAAAGTATATCAGATTGAATCTCAGATTGTGTCTCAAATTTGGAATAATTTTATTGGAAAGCATTTTACTTGTCCATTAATATAAACTCGTATTATTCTACAAATATAATTACGTATCAAACTAGACTTGTGGCTCAAAATTCGATTAATCATAAAATAATCAATTATTCAGAAAATCTCATATTAATTGAAATTGAATCAGAAAATTTTAAACTTGTTGTGCAGAAAATTTTAAAACTTGTTGTGACCCAAATCGTGAATTAGAAAATTTATAACTTTGAAAACAGAAAATCTTATATTAATTGAAATTGAATCAGAAAATTTTAAAACTTGTGTACCAAAGGCAAATTCGAAAAGATTAACTTAAATTAGATTGAAACATGAATCCAGATGGCAATAATGTTGATGGTGAGAATATCTCACTGAATACCCTATTCAAATTCGTCAAACCCTTCGATGGGGACAGACAGAAATTCATTCCGTTTCTGAATTCAATTGACTCTGCTTTTTATTAAGCAACTGTTGAACAATCAAACGTTCTCCTAGCTTATGTAAAAAGTCAACTTTCTGGCAAAGCTGAAAGCTCAGTATCAAACCACGATTTTGATACCTGGGAGGAATTGAAAAAATACCTAAAAAACATATACTCACATACAAAACATCATGGGCATTTGCTCATTGAGCTATTAAATTGCAGACAGAATACTGAAACGATTTCCCAATATATTTGCAAAATTGAAACTGCTTTAAAAATACTGAACGTCTACACGACAAAATAATGCAATTGAAGCTGAATTAGTTGATCAATTAGCGGCTATGAATGATTTAGCCCTTCACACATTTATTTTAAATGTTAAACCAGAAATTATTAGAATGTTGAGCGCTAGAGATATAGAAACTCTCAACGAAGCATTCAACATAGCGTTAGAAGAAGAAAGAATACAACTACTTATTAACCTTAAGAATCCAAATTCTAAAAATTGCACTATTTGCAAAAAATCAGGACATATATCGACGCATTGTTTCTTGAATAAACCTTCAGGTAGTAAACCTAAGCCTATGTATACTCTCCAATCAGAAAAAGTATGTAATTATTGCAAAAAACTTGGGCATTTGATCCAAGATTGTAGGAAGAAAAAATGGAAGGATAATAATAAAAAATCTTTGAATCAGAACTCAACCAGAAATTTTGGAAAGGAACAGGGAAACGTAAATTCACTCGGGATGATGGGAACAACAGATCGGGTGAATTTAAATGAAATTGTTGCAAACGAAATAAATTAATTTTACTAAATGAAAATACTATCTTCATAAATATAGCATCCGAATTATCTATTTCTTCTTATTTCAAACTTCTAGTAGACAGTGGTGCGAATATTTCTCTAATAAAAAAAGAATTTTTAGTTGATAAAGTCAAAATCAACGATGGTGATATAACTAAACTCAAAGGCATCGCATCAAGCGATAATCCAATCAAAACAATAGGTTCGATTAATATTTCACTTAAATTTAGTGAAAATGATAGCATTAATCATAAATTCTTTATCTATACTTAATTTTGAAAATGATAAAAATCTATTCAAATATGAAAAATTAAAACATATAATTCAATTTATCTTCCGTAATTCGAAAATTTAAATTATTGTTCATCAATATACAATCATTAATCCAGAGGGTTCAGATATTCCTATTATCCTTAAAGAAAATCATGACGGTCCTCAATCAGGTCACTCCGGTTTTAGAAGAACTTATAATCGAATAAAAGAATTCTATTATTGGAAACATATAAAGTCAGAAATAAAAGCGTATATTAAATCTTGTAAAAGCTGTCAAAAGAATAAAACTTTATGAAGAACATTTAAAGCTCCCATGGAAATAACAACGACGGCGAGTCAGCCTTTTGAAAAATTAAGTTTAGATATTGTAGGACCTCTACCATTAACTATTAACGAAAATTAATTCTTACTTACTCTTCAAGATAATCTCACTAAATATATCCAAGCTTTTCCTTTAAAAAATCATACCGCAGAAACAGTTGCGAATAATCTTTTCAAATTTATAAGCTTCTATGGCATTCCAAATTCTATTTTAACAGATCAAGGATCCGATTTTATGTCTTCCCTATTAAAACAATTTGCTAAACTTTTCCATATGAAACAAATAAACACAACAGCTTATCATCCACAGAGTAATGGAGCACTTGAACGCTCACATTCTACTTTAAAGGATTACCTTAAGCATTATATCTATAAATGCAAACCAGGATGATTGGGATGAATGGGTACCATCAGCTATGTTTGCTTATAATACCTCAGTTCATGCTTCTACTAAATTCACACCTTATGAACTGTTGTTCGGACATAAACCTATATTGCCTTCATCATTAACGCAAGCTCCAGAATTTAAATACACATATGAAAATTATATAGATCAACTTAAGTTTAAATTGAATAAATCTCACAAAATCGCAAAAGAAAATATAATAGCATCTAAGGAACTATCTAAAAAGTATTATGATAAAACTGTTAATAATCAAAACTATAATATAGAAGATAAAGTATATCTTCGTAAAAACAGTAATAAGCTGAGTAAAAAGCTTTCACCTACTTATAAATGTCCATATGAAATAATTCAAACCCATAACAATCAAAACATAACAATCAAATTCAAGAAGAAACCACTACGGGTTCATGTAAATCGGTTAAAACCAGCTTTTAATTAATTAAAACAAATTCTTTGAATTTTCAAAAATCAAATAAAATCTGTATTTTATTGGAGATTGTCAATTCTTCTATGCAACGTGCAAGGATCTGAGATAAATAATTATGAAATCAAGGAAATCAAAAAAGGAAGCGGCCTTTATTATGAACACTAAGGTCATGGAAAAATAGCTTCAACCACATATAAAGTAATACCGTACATAAATATTACGGCTATAAGTCAAAATCTTTTACTTATTAAGAATATTTATAAAAAAACATCAAACAATTATTGTAGTAATCTAAGCGTCAATCATATTAATTTTTACTTTTGTAAACAATCTCTTAATTACTTAAAGATTCAACTTCCTAACTTATTCTTAAAATATCAGGCAATAGAAGACTTAATAGGAAAACGTAAAACTAAGCGAGGTCTTTTTAACGGTATTGGAACTATCTTTGGAACTCTAGATTATGAAGACGCCGAGTTTTTCGAAAAATAATTTATATTATAAACATACCATTGACAGAATTAACATTATACAATGTACATATATCATGTTATTCCTCTTCCGATACAATACGCAAATGATAGTCAAACCTATGCATATATACGACCGACATTTACCTATTTGGCAATAACGGATAATTACGAAAAAAATATTAAGTTTAATTATCTAGATCAATATGAGAAATTATCGGATACTGATTATATTTGCAAAGCTAACACTTTTTATTCAAATGCTTATAATCCTGTTTGTGAAGTATTACTGTTATCAAACACAATTAATAAAATTACTAAAAATTGTGATACAGAGATATTACATAGAAATTTAGAATTATACCATAAGCTTAACTTTAATAATTGGGTCATAGTATTAACAAAATCTAAACAAATAACTTTCCTCTGTGAATACAGTTAAAGAATTAATAACGATATTATAACAGGTACATCTTTATTAACTTTAAATAAGAATTGTCAAGCTTACATAGGATCCAACTTTTTGAAAACTGATAATTATATCTCTTCAAACTATAAATCAATAATCCCATTAGTAAATATAATTGAAGATGATTGCTGCGAAAATAAGTTAACAAATTTATCTCATGAATATGTTAAAAGTACACCGCTAAATCTATCAAACGTAAACTTAGATCACCTTAAATTAATCAAACATTCTCTAGATCAAATAAGGAACAAAATTAATGAGGCAGATATTCATCCAACTCTGATAAAACATCCTTCCTTTTTTCAATATACGCAGGGCCGGTCCCGCCAAACTCGCGCCCTGTGCAAGATTTGTAGAAAGCGCATTTTTGTATATTTTCACACATACACTGATACACATGCATATGCCTTTTCCACATTACCCAGGTGGTAGACTTTCAATGAGTTTTTTCTATTGAGGTATCCCCGGTAGGCCTAATCCTCAGTAACAAACAAATATGTTTACATATATGATTGTGTGTATCAAATGTAATAAAAGTACATATTTCCAAAAAAAAATAGTAAATAAATTAAAAACAAAATAAAATAAAAATATATATACATATATTTATATATACATATACAAAATAAAAAATATATAAACTTCATTTAAAAAAAAAAAATAAATAAATTAATTAATTAATTTAAGAACAAGATAATATAAAAATATATACAAACATATGTATATACATATAAAAAATAAATAGGAACTTCAGTTATTTTTTTTAGGAAAAAAAATTAAAACCATAAAATAAAACGCAGCGAAGAAATGAGCAGAGGGGAAACGTTTAAACTTACTTTTCTGGCCTTACATTTTGCAAATTCAGAAATGAGATCATCAAATTTAAAAAAAAATTTTTTTGTAAAAAGTAATTTTTTTTTAAATAAAAAAGTAAATTTTTTTTTGTAAAAAGGTTATTTTTTTTTTGTAAAAAAGTTTAATTTTTTTTTTTTGTAAAAAAGTTTAATATTTTGTTTATAAAAATGTTTAATTTTTTTTTTGTAAAAAAGTTAATTTTTGTTTGTAAAAAGTTAATTTTTTTGTAAAAACTATAATTTTGTAAAAAAGTTTTTTTTTTGTTAAAGTTATATTTTTTGAAAAAATGTTTTTATTTTTTTGTAAAAAGCTTAATTCTTTTTTGTAAAAAAGTTATTTTTTTTTGTAAAAAAGATAATTTTTGTTTGTAATAAAGTTAATATTTTTTGTAAAAAAGTTATTTTTTTTTTGTTAAAAAGTTAGTTTTTTTTTGAAAAAAAGTTTTTTTTTTTGTAAAAATAGTTTTTTTTTGTAAAATCGCATTTTACATTATTTATTTATTTATAATATAATAACTTATATTTTCCCCATCAGCTTGTTCCTCGACGCGTTTTAAAAATTTTGCGAAATGTTTGCTCTGTTCTTTATTTTCGGCCTCAACAAGCCTTAGCCTTTTTCTAAATTCTGCCCCGAAGGCTTTTTTATCCATATTGGAAAAACGAATACTAAACACTTTCATAAAACACGCCACTTATATTAAAAACTGATAGCTATTTATTTAATCTTAACCAACAAAGCGAAAAAACAATTAAAAAAATCTGCACCAGACCAGATACAACGTGACTCTATTCTCCTTTTCCATTCTATTAAAATTTCCATATTCCATCTCCTGTGTAAGAAGGCACTTAACCCCTACACAATTACAGTGTGCAATAAGAAAACCTGTACGCTCTGACCCATATGATTCCGTATAAATAAGTTTTTTTTTAATATTTTCCCATGTTAGTTTCGATACTCAGTTCTCAGTGTGCAACAAAAAAAACTTGCACATCCACAGCAACCTACCTGTTCTCTTTTTCGGAGACATTTTTTTTTTTGTAGATGAGAAGTCACATACAAAGGTACGGTGCGTAATACAAAACCTGCACGTTCTAGCACACATTTTTCGTTGTTATATTCTCTATGTTAATTTTGGGACTCACTGTGCATGAAATAAATCTTGCACATGAGGTGGCATGGAATTTTTTTGTCTTGAGATTTTTTCTTTTGTACGAACAGGGTGAAATATTTGCAAATTAGGTAGGTGGGATTGAACTTGCATGGGTCTAGCGGGACTTTTAATTGTACGATATCTTGACTTAAATTTTCCTTGAATGCAACAATGAAAGGGATGTTAGTTAGTGTGCAAGAAATAACTTAGCACGGTTGTGATGGATGTTATTTTGGGATTATTTGAAGAATTTTTGTGGTTAAAATGCAAATGGCAGTACATATTTGTTTGCGCAAGATCAGATTACATTTCCTTGCTCTTGGTAATGCGGCCCCAGAATGTTGCGCCCTGTGCATTTGCACATCTTGCACATATGGTTGGTCCGGCCCTGCTAGTGGAAAATAATTAAAAAATACCTAGGTAGGAACCTACTTACATGCCAACTCGTATGATAGACATAAGTAGTGAATTCAAAGTCAAAGCAAATTAAACTACCTACCAGGCCATGGCGTCAATAATTTTAAATGGGAAGACGCAACAAAAATGTTTGATCTGCGAAAGTAAACAAAACTTACCTCTTTGTATTTTGAACAAAAAAAAGAAAAACAAGCAGATACATTAAAATTAGTTAAAAAACAACTAGAGTGGCCTTTCATTAAAACGATTTTTTATTAATAAAAGATACGTTGTTTGCTTAATTCATTTGATTCCTCCAAGAGAAAATCTGTAAAGCAACAATCTATGCTTTAAAAAAAAATTAAAAAGCAATCAAAAACCAAGACTAAAAACCTAGCTCTGAAGTATTTACATAGCTTTCAAACAAAAAATAAAGAACAAAACCTTCAACTTCTCAAATATGTAACTACATAAATAAACACTATGGGGCGTATTCATATTCATTTTAGACCTGGGTCTAAGTTAAACATAAGTTAAGCTGAATTTTTGAACGTTGATTTTATTTTTTTAAGTTTATCATTTCAAAATATTTGAAGCTATTTGTGTAGTATACCAAGTTAATTATCTTCTAAAAATATAAAACCAACAATTTTTAATTAAAGTCGGTCTGTATTCATTGAACCAAAATTGTCTTAAACTTTAGTTTAGTTAAACCTGGTACTATCTGCGACTATGAATATGCCCCTATTTCATTACAGATATTTTTAGGAACTCTTTTTTATTTTTGTTTAACAACACCCCAATTAAACTTTTCTTAATATTTAGCTTGTTGTTTTGAAAAAGTCCCATATCAAAGAATAGTTTTTTTTTCAGACCCAGCGTTAAAAAGTACCCTAAAATCATGTGTCATATTCTTACATTTAACCATACCAAATATTTCAGATTGATAAATCATACCTTCTTCCCTTTCTGCAATTATACCTAAAATAATATTGTATGAATTAATTTTTTCACCGCTTACCCGTACCCATATTAAATTACGCATTTAAATCTTTCGTAGAATATACTAAGCTTAACCAAAAAACAAGCAAAATTTATTTAACAACTTTCATAGCAAATAAGTCGAAGAAGAGCGTGTTATTCTTCAACGAATATAAACACAAACGGAGTCAAGCAAAGGAATAAAAAACATTCCATTACATACATACCAAGTGCCAGTATAACACGAGGAACTGCGACGGCGTCTTATTTTTCCTATGTTGTGGCGTGTTGGACAAAGAGGGTCTAGAAAGAGAAACAAAAATTCTCAGGGAAGAAAGGGATACAAAACAAATTTTATAAGACGGTGAAAGACGTGTTTTATTTCTAAATTAATTCTTTCAAAGAGAGCGTATGTTCAGCAGTTGAGCAAAGAGCGAAGAGAAGAATGAATTGACGGTGTTTATTCCATAGCGTATGTTTGTGTGTTTGTGCGAGTTTTATAATTCAATTGGTAGGGTTGCAAAGTGTATGTTTATTTGGTAGTATTTTTCGTACAGTTTTTAAAAGGGAAGACGGTAGGAATCCTGTTATATGGACGCCACGCCATCCACTGCTACCTAGCAGTGGCGATTCAATTGAAATAGACTACAAACGGAAGAGTTGTTTTTTAAGTAATTTTAATGTATCTGCTCGTTTTTTTTTTGTTCAAGATACAAAGAGGTAAGTTTGGTATATTTTCGCAGAAAAATCCTTTTCGTTACGTCTTCCCATTTCAAATTATTGACGTCAAGCCACTGCTACCTATACTCTGTTCAGTTCGTATTTTCGGTACAGGGAAGATAGGGTTTTTGCCACTCACCCTTACTTTTATGGATTTCAATAAGCTATCTCTTTTCTTATAAAGCTTTTGCATTTTCCATGGTTGCCGTATCGCGCATTATAAATTGGCATATTTCTCTCTTTTCTCTCATTCAAATGTCAGTAGAGTTACCAACTGCTAATTAAAATTTCATAAATAGAAAAAATGTAGATCGTAAACTAAATCTAAAAAAAATTATGTAAATGCAAATAAAAATTAATCTATCTTTTTCCACAACACTAAGAGGTAAGATATATTTCAGGAAAAAGGATAAGTAATGCCTTGTTACAATTTTTAAAAAGGAAATAAATTTTATTTTATGAACCCTTGGTAAAATATTAAAATAAACACGAAACAATATTATTTTTATTTTTATTTTCATGAAGAAAAAAAACTATTTGGCAATTCAAATTGCAGTTAGTTAATGAACCGAACTCCATCAAAAACTTTAAAAAAAAAAACCAACAAATATTGTATAGAAGCATTTTAACCAGGAAAAAAATAAAACGAAAAGATGTAAGCAGAAAAACACGAAGTGACAACACTTAACACACATACTTAAAATATAATGCTCTCAAAAGCTATTATACTGAAAGCTACATAGCAAAAACCAAAGAAAAAAGTATTAGAATTTCCATCGCCTGACGTATGGGAACTCTGAATCAATGTGTTGTTTTTAAGAAACACATTAAGCTAGCTAGCAAATTGTGTTCTTTCTTGTTTCAGTCTCCTCACAATCACGGAGCAGACAGGTCATGATGGGATGTAAGTGGGTTTATGGAATACTACAATAACACTTTCAATGGAAGTCAGGGGTTCTGTTTTTTATTTCACAGTCAATATCTTAAGTTGAGTGCAATGCAAACACCAGCCAGCACGTGTATGTTTGAAAAAGCTCTCCCATAAGGCCTGTACTGAAAATACGAACTGAACAGAGTATAGGTACTCAAGCCAAAGACAGGAAATTTGTTTTTATTTTCTGTACCTAGGTACAACCTACCTACCACCAAGCACTTACTTACCTCAAAATTGCATAGAAATTCTCACTTTTTTCATTAACTTATTTTTATACCTACCTAGGTACATATATGTAGGTATGTAGGTAGTTTGTACGGACCGTTATTCGTCGGTATAATAAATTGTAAATTTCTTGCAAAAAATTTCAAGTCAAACTCAAAGCATGCAAACCACTTAAATATTAATAAACACCTACCATTCATAATTTATACGAATATATCTACCTATATGTATGTATATGTATATTTTCTTTTCCCGCAAAAAAAAATGCTCAAAATCTTGCACTTGCAACAATTTTCCCAGAAAAACTACCCTCAATAACATACGATTGCATATACCTACAAATGTACTTACACATGACCATATTTTTCTTTTCCGCATTAAAATCAACCTACCTACATAGCCTTGATAAATGATAATATACGAATGTATACCTCCACGCATAATCTTTCCCGCAAAAAAAAACTATATTCCTTCCTTCAAGGTTGATGGCGACAACGACGACGCAAACAACTCACTTACATAATGTATGTACTATGTCTACTTCTCTTCTTGCATATCAGTATGTAAATTAAGCAAGAGAAAAATAACCTTTCACTTTGCACATTCAATCAAAGAGGATGCGAACATTTGTGTTGTCATTCTCCTCACCTTTTTCTCATCATTAACGTTTAAAAAAACCTTCAATTGGTAATCTCGCTTACTTCATTTGATTCTTACCAGAATCGGTAAAAATACACTCCTCTTGCTCTAACTACCTGCCACAGGCAGTGGGTCGCCCCCCTTGTATATGAGAACCATAGTGCTATCATGTATGTATGTATGTATATTTATTGAGTCTTTCTTTTTCTTTTATAATACATGAATTCTTAAAATCTAGTTCTTTCTTGTTAGTTAAAATCGGAGACTGTAATGTATGGCCATCCTATTCAGTTGCGTTATAAATTGTATGCCAACATGGCTTGTCATTTTCTTTTTAATTTTTCAGTAGCTCTTGCTCTCGGAGCTACATATATTTTGCTTTAGACGGTTGTCTTTACACTAATATACCTACAATAAATAAATAATTTTTACAATATATACAAAAAAATGTATAAAGAATACATATTATTCGCCTGTTGACTATATTTTTATCACGTTTTGTGAGCGAGTACGCTCTATAGTTAGGACAAATATATATGCACTTTTTTTTATAGTGACATTTACACAAATGAGATGATATATATATATATTAATTTGTTTGCTTTTTTTTATTTTTTTTTTAACACAAATCACTTTGTTTTTGAAAAAAAAAATCAACAATTCATGGTGATGAAGAAGAAAATGATTTGAAATGCAGGCTCAATCAACTCGTGTAGGTTACTAAATTCTTTTTTTTCCGCTAAAAGGCTCTGCCGAAGTCAAGTGGTCCGACTGACGGTTGTGGGTAGAAGTAGTCATGAATTTGCCAGACTTGGCGGGGCTTAGAGTGACACTTATCATCCAATTAAGGCTGGATCTGTTGCTAGTCAGGAACATTATTCTACGTTGCTAGGCAGAATTTGTATTCTACCTCAAGGATCCGTTTTAACGGGAACGAATAAACGTTAATCTATTTCTGGCTGTAAGCCCAGGAAATAAACTTTTTGCTAGGTAGAACTGGATTCTACCTTGTGGTCCGTTTTAACGGGAACGGAATAACGTTGTCTCTAGTTCTGGCGATGAGGCCCAGGAACTAAACAGTTGCTTGGAGAACTGAATTCTACCTGGTGGTCCGTTTTAACGGGAACAAACGGGAAAACGATTTAACTGTTGCTGGGGATTAATCCCCTGTTGGTTACCAAGAAGGGCTCCCTCTCCCAAAAGAACCCCTCCAGTATTTTAATGTTATAATTACTTTAAAACAAAATTTTTGTTTGTTTGCTGTTTTATAATAAAAACTGTATTTATGCCGGCTGTGCCTGGCACAACCGGCCTCTTTGCGAAACTCGAACGAACTCTCCTAGTGCTATCATGGTGAATGTCGAATGGACTGCCATCTTGAGAAGGAACGCGAAAGAATCTCTATTCGGCTTATCCCTGAAACGTCAGTGGCTAAAAAAAAAACACAACAGACAACAAAAAAACTCTCCATCAAGGGAAACAAATAGCGTTGCCACAATTTTACAAATGTAACAAGAGTGTTACAATGGGGTATTCATGCAAAACGCGGAAAACCCATAGAAAGCTTATAAACCATAGACTTTTATATCGGTAGAAATGAACTGTCAAAATGTGTATGGGAAAAATAATTTGCAAAACATAGAATTTTATCTCAAAAATTTTAAGCGAGAAGCGTAGAAATTAAAACGAGCCGATATCTTGTAACCCATATCTTAAAGCTCCAACTTGATCGCTCAATTTGGCATAATAAACACAGCAAGAAACGTGTTCATTAGTTAAAAACTAAAGTTATAAAAGTATGGTGGTAACGCTGGTCCCTTGATATACATTTTTTTTCTTTATTTTTTTTTTGTAATGAACTTCAAAATTAGAAAGAGAAAAGACAGAGTTAAATCTGCGAAAAGCCGAATTGAATTCCACAACCCTAGGTCCAGTAGCGGATCTAGGATTTGGCTGTGGGGGGGGCTTGGTAGATCCAGTTTGATACATTAATGGCAAGTTTCCCAAGTTAAACTACAATTTATGTTTAAACTTAAGTTCAGCACTTGATTTGGTTTCAAAGTAAAACTTGAACTTAGATAATTCTGTAGTTCTAGTTAAACGAATATATTCTGCCATTTAAACTTCATAGCCTAAGAGCCGGCAGCAAATTTTGGGATTGGATTGATAACCAAAATATGAGTATGATGGTTTGTAGGTGCATATATCGCGGTATCAAAAACAGCAGTCTGACAGGTTTATTTTTCAGCCTTTTGCGGGGGTTTGAAAATACCGATTTTCCAGTTTATTTTGTCATTTTCTTTAAGTCAAAACATCATAATCTTTGCAATTCGACCAATAGAAGTCAAAATATAAGCTTTTTAAGAGGACCTTATCGTCTTTATCTTGGAAAATTGTAAAACACACAAAATCAACAAAACAAAGTCTCCAAAAAAATCTATTAAAATTCGCTTAAAAACCTAATATCTTGAGTTCTATTGGTCGGATTGCCAAGATTTTGACGTTTTGGCTTAAAGAATAGGGTAAAATCTATCAAACCCAAAGAAAACTCATGGTTTGATTCGAGCTGTAAAGAGGTTATTAGGGTCAGAGAAGTAAGTTTCCGTAGTTAAAAAGCCAACCCTACTGAGGAAAACCGGAAGAAGTTTCAGCAAGCCAGGAAGACCTGTAACGCTCATATTCGACGAACCAAATTTTTGCATGACCAAAAATTAGGGCAAAAAATACTACAATGTCCCAATAGTAGTAAAAATTTTTGGTCATTTGTAAAAAATATTTGAAACACTACTTCGTCTTCGGTTCCTACACTCGTCTTCAACGACACACCTGCTGTCAGCTCGCAAGATAAAGCCAATTTGCTTGCAGCACAGTTTGCTGTTAATTCGACGCTGCCAGCAAGTGATAGAACTCCGCCTGTACTTGAGAGCGTAAACGATTCTATGGGTCAAATCTTTTTTCGCACTCGTGCAGTTGCTAGAGTTCTAAAAGATCTTGACATTCAAAAATCCGCTGGCCCGGATAGTATCCCTCCCAAAACCCTGGCAAAACCACTGCGTAAGCTTTTCCATCTGTCCTACTCTACTGGTCTCTTTCCGAGTGGATGGAAAACAGCATTTGTCCAGCCTGTCCCTAAAAAAGGCGTATCTTCTTCACCCTCAAACTATCGGCCAATTGCATTAACGTCCCTTCTTTCCAAGGTCATGGAAACGCTGATTAATTTTCAGCTCAAGAAATATCTTGAAGAACGAAAGCTTCTTAATGACCGGCAGTACGGCTTTCGTAGCAATAGGTCCACTGGTGATCTGGTGGTATATCTCACCGAACAGTGGAACAAATCTTTACATCGCTTTGGAGGAAGTAAGATTATTGCGCTTGATATTTCTAAGGCGTTTGATAGAGTTTGGCACCAAGCTCTCTTATCGAAAATGCGCGCATTTGGTTTCGATGAATCTCTTCTTCGTTGGATTAGAAATTACCTTTCGGACCGATCAATACAAGTTGTATTGGACGGTTTCAAGTCTGAAATTCACAAAATAAATGCTGGTGTGCCCCAGGGCTCCGTTTTGTCTCTGACTCTCTTCCTTATATTCATAAATGATCTTTTGTCTGAAACTGTTTCGCTGACGACAGCACCCTCAGCTTCTCATATTCGTTTACAGATTCACATCCATGTCCTTCGGATGTGGACCTAGAACGGCAGCGTATGATTAGCTCATTAAATTCTGATCTCGACAGCATTGTCCAATGGGGTATCAAAAACCGCGTAGAATTTAATGCTTCGAAAACTCAATGCTGTCTTCTGTCGTCAAAACGAAACACACCTCCCATACCGCTATCCATGAGCGGCACTTGTATTGAGGAAACCGAAAAGCTTTCAGTCCTCGGTATGTGTATCACAGACCACCTTCTGTGGAATGAACACATATTCGACGTCGCCAAAAATGCTGCTAAGTGCTTAGGTTTTCTTCGGCGATGCAAGAAATTTTTCTCCCCTTCTGATCTGGCTGTAATCTATAAAGCATTTATCTGTCCGAAACTTGAGTACAATTCTCATATTTTGCAGGTGCCCCAATAACCCACTTGAGTATCTTAGATAGGATTCACAAAAGAGCTTTGAAAATGATAGGTGACAGAAATATAACAGAAACATTTGCGTCCCTCGATCACCGCCGCCATGTTTCATTTCTAACATTATTTTACCGTTACTTTTATAAACACTGTTCTAGTGAAATAGCCAGCTGCATTCCTCCCCTGAGACAATTCAACCGTAATACTCGTACCTCTAGGAATGCACATCAGTTTACCCTCGAGTCCAACTTCGGACGTACTGTCAAGTATAGAGATTCTTTTTTTAGCCGAACTACCCGAATGTGGAATGCTTTACCCGGCTCTATCTTTCCCGACCATTTTAATATTCAGAGGTTCAAAACCAATGTACATCGGGATCTCCTCTTAAATCCTTCCCTATTTTCCCAACGCTCGCACTGTGTTTAAACATTTTAAGGGCTGCCAAAATCCCTTTAGTGCGCGCTCAAAAAAAAAAAAAAAAAAAAAAAAAAAATGACAGAGCATCACATAATATATTTTTTAAATTTATTAAAGTGGTAATACCTATGAAAAAATAAACTGGAAAATCGCTATTTTCAAACTCCCACCCCCGCCAAAGGCTGAAAAAGAAACCTGCCAGACGGTTGTTTTTGATACCGCGATATATACACCTACAAACCATCATTCTCATGTTTTGGTTAGCAATCCACACCCAAAATTTGCTGTAGGCTCTTGGTCTATCAGTGCAACGTTCAGAACACGATCGTAATAATCATTCTCAAATCTTATTGACAACTGCCATGTAATAATCATAATAAATTATTATATTTCTTTCTATTTGAAATTATTTTTTTTTTTAATGTTTTCGAGTGACGAGGAAATGTAACATTCGTTGTGAGAGTAAAAAGAGAAAAACGCAATTTATTTTAACTATTGTGACGATGTTGATTTTATTTTATAATTTATATATTTTTATAATTTATACATAACTAATATAAAAAAGTTTTAGTTCAGGTTAAAGGTTTTTTTGTGACAATCTACAGTTATATAAGTAATTGAATTTTGGCATTCCCACGATATTACGTACAATAACATCTGTAGTATTTAACATTTAAAATATTTTTAAATGGAGATAGAAAAAAAAAATGTATATACCTTCAATTTTCAGCCAGGTCAAGCTTTGAACCACCAGAAGAAAAAATCTGTCAATAAATTTGCACGTCAGTCCAGAGGGATTGCAAATATTCACACGCATGATTTTCTGAGTGCCCAGAGAAAACTCAGATTTTGATTTGTTGTTCCCGAATTCTCCACGGGTTTTAGCCCCAATTTCGTTTTTTTGCAAAGTTAGCGAAGTTGTTAGGGTATATAATTTTTTTCATTTGGAATGTTAATTGTTAAGCCCCGACCCCGTTTTTTCAATTATCTCTTTAAGCATTAGACCCAACTTGGACTTGACAATCCCTTGAGTCAAGCCCAAAAACTTTCTGGAATAAGGTAAGTTTTAAAGGAATTATTTGCTTAGCCCCGACCACGTTTTTTTGTCCAATTGTCAAGCCCTACTCGCGAGCTGTTTTTTTTTTCGTCCCAATTTTATGTCAATTATCCGTAGCCCCAAACTTGTTTTTTGTACAATTCCCTTCAGAATTCAGCCCCAACCTTATTAATTTGGGGCTTAGAAAAAAAATACGTAGCATATAAATTGCGTAGCCCCAGCCTCGTTATTTTTTCTGACTCCTGATTCTGATTTCTATATTTCAATCAATTTTAAGAACCGCCTGTGGGGGGGGGGCTTTAGCCCCTATAGCCACCCCCCTGGATCCGCCACTGCCTAGGTCACGGAGAGAATTGAATTTTGTGGAGAATTTCAAGTAAGAATAGGAAATAAATACTCTAATTTATAATAGTTAGAGTGAAATAGGTACAATGAATGTTTTTTGTTAAGGGATAGCGACACGATAAGCAGATATAAGGTGTGCTCATTAGATACGCCCAATTCGCAATCTTGCTTATGCTGTGACGTCATCTGCTAGTTTGACAAGCAACATTGTTTATTGGAAGTTTTCCATTGATTTTTGATATTTTATTTGTTTATCCGTTTAAAAAGTGAATTTTAAAATTCTAAAATGGTTGTGTGTGCTGTTTTGGGGTGTAATAATACACCGGACAGAAAAAACAGTGACAAAAAGTTAAAATATCACTATTTCCCGAAGGACGCTAAAATATGCAAATTGTGGATTAGTGCTTGTGGGAATAATAAAGATTATTCTTTAAAAAACAGTCGTGTTTGCTCAGAACATTTTGTTGAGAGTGACTATACACTTAAAGATATATATAAATGTTCCTGAAAAGAAGAGAGCTTTAAGGAAAGATTCAGTGCCATCAAAAAATTTGCCAAATGAACCTGAGCAATCTTCGAGAGACAAAGAGCAAGAAATACGAGAGAACAAAAGGATCGTTGATGAATGTCTAGCTACGTAATTTGAAATAAACTGTCCTATATTATTTATTAACTTACTTTACTTTTGATGGCGCTCACAGCCCAGGATGGGCTTCGGCCTCAACTAACAAGCCCCTCCAGCCAGCTCCGTCCCTAGCTAGCCGCTTCCAGTTGCGCACACTGAGTGCTTTGATGTCGTCACTCACTTGATTGCGCCACCTGTTACGGGTGCGTACCCCATCGGGGTTGGATTCGAAGACTCGTCGGGCAGGTGCGTTGCTGTCCATACGCTCCACGTGCCCCAGCCATCTCAGCCGCTGTATTTTCAGCTTTTTGACCAGGTCAACGTCGCTGTATAGCCCGTATAGCTCGTCGTTGAATCTTCTCCTCCATACTCCTTCGATACACACCGGACCGAAAATCACACGAAGAATCTTCCTCTCAAACCACCCTAGCAGATTTTTATCCGAATCTTTCAGTGTCCATGCTTCTGACCCATAAAGCAGGACCGGGATGATTAGGGTTTTGTATAAAGTCTCCTTGGTTCTCTGAGAGAGGGCCTCACTACTTAAATGCCTTCTTAGACCGAAGAAACAGCGGTTGGTAAGAGTAATTCTTCGCTTGATCTCTGCACTGATGTCATTCTGCGATGTAATAGTGGAGCCCAGGTAGACAAAGTCCTTGACAACTTCGAAGTTATATCTGTCCATCGTGATATTTTGCCCGAGTCGACGATGTTGAGATTCCTCTCTCGATGACAGCATATACTTCGTCTTGTCCTCATTAACCGCCAATCCCATTCTAGCCGCCTTCGATTCAATGCTCGCAAATGCCCGCTTCGTTCTGCCTACAATGTCTATGTCATCCGCATATGCAAGCAATTGAACGGACTTTTGATAGATTTCCCGCTGGTGTTGACATGTGCGTTGCGTACAATGGCTTCAAGAACGATGTTGAATAGGTTGCATGATAACGCGTCGCCTTGCCTCAATCCTTGGTGGTGTTCTTACCAATTTTGACGGAGCAGCGAGATTTCTCCATCGTCATCCTGCACAAGCGGACGAGTTTAGCAGGGATGCCGAGACTCGACATGGCTCTATATAATTCGTCCCTTTTCACGCTATCATACGCGACTTTAAAATCGATAAAAAGGTGGTGTGTATCGATCTGGAATTCCCGGGATTTTTCTAAAATCTGTCGGAGTGTGAACATTTGATCGACGGTTGACTTGCCTGGCCTAAAACCGCACTGATAAGGGCCGATCAGATCGTTGACAAAAGGTTTTAAGCGGTCACACAGGATGGCCGCCAAGATTTTATAAGCGACGTTTAGGAGACTAATTCCTCTGTAGTTGGTACATTTCAGAACATCTCCCTTTTAATGGATGGGGCACACTATACCGAGGTTCCATTCATCGGGCATACTTTTCTCCGACCAAATTTTGCAGATGAGCTGGTGTATGCTCCTAGCCAATTCATCTCCCGCTGATTTAAATAGTTCGGCTTGTAAGCCATCCGCACCTGCAGCCTTGTACAACTTAAGTTTGGATATCGCCAGCCGCACTTCAGTTAGGTCGGTTGGACGGAACTCTTGGCCATCATCGTCCAAGTTGAATGGAGCGTTCTGCCTATTAGCGGCATCTTGGCTGTCTTCGCCATTAAGCAGTCTAGAGAAGTGTTCTTTCCAGATCCTCAGCACTGACTGTGTGTCTACTACCATATTCCCACTCTCATCTCGGCAGGCTTCCGTTCTAGCCTTGAATCCTTGGGTGGATCGCTTCACCCTCTGATAAAATTTTCGAACATCTCCCCTACCGCTACAACCCTCAATAGACTCTACCGCCCGCTTCTCGTGCTCTCTCTTTTTCCTCCTGAGAAGTCGGCGTTCCTCTTTTCGTTTCAGCCCGTAGAGCTCCCGGGCCACTCTCTCAGCAGCTCTTGTTCGAGTCTGCAGCATTGCCTGGTAGGCCTCGTCCTTAGCTGCATGCGCTAGCCGGCACTCTTCATCGAACCAGGGGTTTCGTTGTATTCGCCTAGTGAAACCCAGCACATCAGAGGCGGCACTTCTGATGGCTTGTTGACAGTGTTCCCACTGGTCCTCTGCACTTGATGCTGGTGGGGGACCTCCTGAGAGATTAAGAGTTACGTGGTCTGCAAAAGTTCTGGCAGTCTCTTGCGATTTAAGCTTCTCGACATCGAATCTTTTCACAGCATCTGCTCTGCGTTGTCGCGTCATGGATATCCGCATACGTAGTCTAGCTACCACCAGGTAGTCATCCGAGTCAATGTTGGCCCCTCGGAACGTTCGGACGTCCAAGATACTGGAAGCATGTCTCGCGTCTATCGCAACGTGGTCGATTTGGTTGACGGTTACTTGATCACGCGACCGCCAAGTCCCCTTGTGTATATTGAGGTGTGGGAAGTAGGTGCTTGAGATGATGACATTTCGCCCCGCCGCAAAGTCTGCCAGCCTGTGTCCGTTGCCGGAAGTTTCGTCGTGTAGGCTGTGTCCTCCGACTATCGAACCAAAGATACCCTCCTTTCCGAATCTTGCGTTGAAGTCACCAAGAATGATCTTCACGTCGTACTTCGGGCACATATCATACGTTGTCTCCAAGAGATCGTAGAATGCTTCTTTGGTTGAGTCTTCTCTCCTTTCATGGGGGGCGTGAACACAAATCAGCGAAATGTTCTTAAATTTGCCTTTGATGCGGATTGTGACCAGGCGCTCGCTTACACTTCGGAAGCCCAAGACTCCTTTCCTAAGTCTTCCCCTTATCACAAAACCACAACCAAAGAGCCCCTGACCCTGTTCCTTCAAGCACCCGCCGTAGTAGATGTCACACGTTTTCAGTCTCCGTACGCCCTCTCCATCCCATCGCACTTCCTGGATGCCTGTTACGTCAGCCTTTAGCCTGTCCAGGTTCTCCACTAATTGTTCGGCTGCACGTGTTCTGTATAAGGACAGGACGTTCCACGTGCAGATCCGAAATTCATTGTCCTTGTTTCGTTTGCTGGGGTCGTCAACTTTAAAATCATCCATATCCGAGGCTTGTTGTTGTTTCGGAACAACTTTTTTTTACGTGGTAGGAAAGTTACCCCGACGCACAACCCCCGACCCGGAGGACCAGACCCTTCGTATAACTCCAAGGGTAGGGAGCCGGATAAACCGCTCCTTATAGGCCTGAGCTACAAATATGTCGTAGTAGCCCATATAAGGTGTTCACTAAGTAGTTCAACCTAACTGGAACTGTAGACGCCACCGTTGATTCCATCTAGAGAATTCGTCCGCTGCCGCCTCGATGAAAGGAGAAGTGCCTTAGTGGGAACACTCCTCCCCCCCGCTCTCTCGTTGGCTGTCCCCAACAGCTTTCCACGGGGATTTAAACCCCGTCTCCAGCTGAGGTACTAGACACCCGATGTTCACCACGTGCAGGTGAGAGTAGGAGTTGGTAGACAGAGGTGGGTTTTGAGAAAAACCTGTGGACGCTTGTGTCCTCTTGAATGCACATAACTACCCTTTTGAACACCTATTATTTATTAAACTATGTTTAATATCTTTAGTTGTCAAAAACCCTGAGGATATTTATTCAGCCATATCCCTATATTCTGCTGGTGCCAGATCCTATAGACTACTTCGCAAGCGAAACTTCCCTTGACCCGCCCCTTCAACTTTGCGTAGATGGGCCAAACAAATAGAAATCAAACCAGGTACATTGAATAAAATAATTGAATTGATGTCTAAGTAGGACTACGACCAAAATGAGCGGCTATGTGTGCTCTCATTTGACGAAGTTAAATCAACTTATGAATACGACAAGGCTTATGACATTGCTATGTGCCCGAAAAAATATGAACAAGTTGTTATGGTAAGAGGGCTGGTCAAAAACTGGAAGCAAGTGGTCTACTATGACTTTGATGCACCCATGACTGCAACTATTTTAAAGTTTATTATTTCTAAGCTAGAAGAAATATGTTTCACAGTCATAGCTGTAGTTTCTGACATGGGACCCACAAGTGTTTTTTTTTGTGGAGAGAACTTTCCATTTCAGAGAACCAGCCTTTTATTTTTCATCCATGCAATCCTATGAAAAAGATATTTTTCTTTGCAGATATTCCACACATGATAAAATTATTACGAAATCATTTTATTGATACTGGGTTTGTCCTTAACGGCAAAATAATTAACGTCGAACCAGTCAAAAAACTCCTTGACCTAGAAAAAGATGATCTAAAAATTTGCTTCAAAATTCCCAATAAGCACCTTGAGGTACGACGTTGTGACCGTCACATAGTAAAATATGCCACTCAGCTGTTCTCACATTCCGTTTCCGCATCCATAAGGCGATGTATAACCTTGGGAAAATCATTTCCACCTTGTTCCTTAGAATGTGCTGATTTTCTTAAAGTCACCAATGATTGGTTTGATCTTTTCAATTCAAAATGCACATCCATTAACTCTAAGCCAAGGATGAGAGCATTTGGATTAGCCTTAGATGAACAGCGGATAATAATTAATTCTATGACTGAAAATATACGTAATATTCGAACACCGACTCGACGTTCACTTCTCCCTTTTCAAAAGGGAATTTTGTTAAGCAATGCATCTTTGCCTCTTCTTTTAGATTACGTAAGTTCTAATCATAGTTTAAAATATATTATTACAAATAGACTTAAGAGGCCTCCACCCAAAATTTCGAACTCAGATTTGAAAATTCAGAACTTCGAATTAAAATAAAAACAAAAAAAGGCAAGAGAAAAGGAAAGAGTTGCGTTTCGTTGAAGAGGAGGAAAAAAGGAACACAAAATAAAAGGTACACCAAAGAGTGACAGAATCATGCTCGATTCACAATGCGACGTGAAAACGCGACGTGAGCGTGACGAGAACTCGTCGAAGTTGTCAAGCCTATAATCATGTAAGTATACGAGGAAACGCCAGGGTATGCACAATGAAACGTTTCTCGTCGTCACGTCACGCCGGAGTTGGGAAAACTGAAAAAAAAAACGCTCTCGTCGACGCTTTTTATGTTTTTTTTATATTTGACTGATTGTGAATTTTGTGAAATTGTAGAAAAAAATAAAGAAAACAACAGATAAGTGTAAATAAACAAAAATAATTATAAATTTTGTTGACAATGAAATTATATTTATAGATCTATTTGTGTTGACAATATTATAATGTTGTAGTCTTTTAATTTATTTGCCACCGTTGATTCCATCTAGAGAATTCGTCCGCTGCCGCCTCGATGAAAGGAGAAGTGCCTTAGTGGGAACACTCCTCCCCCCCCCCGCTCTCTCGTTGGCTGTCCCCAACAGCTTTCCACGGGGATTTAAACCCCGTCTCCAGCTGAGGTACTAGACACCCGATGTTCACCACGTGGAGGTGAGAGTAGGAGTTGGTAGACAGAGGTGGGTTTTGAGAAAAACCTGTGGGCTCTTGTGTCCTCTTGAATGCACATAACTACCCTTTTGAACACCTATTATTTATTAAACTATGTTTAATATCTTTAGTTGTCAAAAACCCTGAGGATATTTCTTCAGCCATGTCCCTATATTCTGCTGGTGCCAGATCCTATAGACTACTTCGCAAGCGAAACTTCCCTTGACCCGCCCCTTCAACTTTGCGTAGATGGGCCAAACAAATAGAAATCAAACCAGGTACATTAAATAAAATAATTGAATTGATGTCTAAGTGGGACTATGACCAAAATGAGCGGCTATGTGTGCTCTCATTTGACGAAGTTAAATCAACTTATGAATACGACAAGGCTTATGACATTGCTATGTGCCCGAAAAATATGAACAAGTTGTTATGGTAAGAGGGCTGGTCAAAAACTGGAAGCAAGTGGTCTACTATGACATTGATGCACCCATGACTGCAACTATTTTAAAGTTTATTATTTCTAAGCTAGAAGAAATATGTTTCACAGTCATAGCTGTAGTTTCTGACATGGGACCCACAAGTGTTTTTTTTGTGGAGAGAACTTTCCATTTCAGAGAACCAGCCTTTTATTTTTCATCCATGCAATCCTATGAAAAAGATATTTTTCTTTGCAGATATTCCACACATGATAAAATTATTACGAAATCATTTTATTGATACTGGGTTTGTCCTTAACGGCAAAATAATTAACGTCGAACCAGTCAAAAAACTCCTTGACCTAGAAAAAGATGATCTAAAAATTTGCTTCAAAATTCCCAATAAGCACCTTGAGGTACGACGTTGTGACCGTCACATAGTAAAATATGCCACTCAGCTGTTCTCACATTCCGTTTCCGCATCCATAAGGCGATGTATAACCTTGGGAAAATCATTTCCACCTTGTTCCTTAGAATGTGCTGATTTTCTTAAAGTCACCAATGATTGGTTTGATCTTTTCAATTCAAAATGCACATCCATTAACTCTAAGCCAAGGATGAGAGCATTTGGATTAGCCTTAGATGAACAGCGGATAATAATTAATTCTATGACTGAAAATATACGTAATATTCGAACACCGACTCGACGTTCACTTCTCCCTTTTCAAAAGGGAATTTTGTTAAGCAATGCATCTTTGCCTCTTCTTTTAGATTACGTAAGTTCTAATCATAGTTTAAAATATATTATTACAAATAGACTTAAGAGGCCTCCACCCAAAATTTCGAACTCAGATTCGAAAATTCAGAACTTCGAATTAAAATAAAAACAAAAAAAGGCAAGAGAAAAGGAAAGAGTTGCGTTTCGTTGAAGAGGAGGAAAAAAGGAACACAAAATAAAAGGTACACCAAAGAGTGACAGAATCATGCTCGATTCACAATGCGACGTGAAAACGCGACGTGAGCGTGACGAGAACTCGTCGAAGTTGTCAAGCCTATAATCATGTAAGTATACGAGGAAACGCCAGGGTATGCACAATGAAACGTTTCTCGTCGTCACGTCACGCCGGAGTTGGGAAAACTGAAAAAAAAACGCTCTCGTCGACGCTTTTTATGTTTTTTTTATATTTGACTGATTGTGAATTTTGTGAAATTGTAGAAAAAAATAAAGAAAACAACAGATAAGTGTAAATAAACAAAAATAATTATAAATTTTGTTGACAATGAAATTATATTTATAGATCTATTTGTGTTGACAATATTATAATGTTGTAGTCTTTTAATTTATTTGCCACCGTTGATTCCATCTAGAGAATTCGTCCGCTGCCGCCTCGATGAAAGGAGAAGTGCCTTAGTGGGAACACTCCTCCCCCCCCCGCTCTCTCGTTGGCTGTCCCCAACAGCTTTCCACGGGGATTTAAACCCCGTCTCCAGCTGAGGTACTAGACACCCGATGTTCACCACGTGGAGGTGAGAGTAGGAGTTGGTAGACAGAGGTGGGTTTTGAGAAAAACCTGTGGGCTCTTGTGTCCTCTTGAATGCACATAACTACCCTTTTGAACACCTATTATTTATTAAACTATGTTTAATATCTTTAGTTGTCAAAAACCCTGAGGATATTTCTTCAGCCATGTCCCTATATTCTGCTGGTGCCAGATCCTATAGACTACTTCGCAAGCGAAACTTCCCTTGACCCGCCCCTTCAACTTTGCGTAGATGGGCCAAACAAATAGAAATCAAACCAGGTACATTAAATAAAATAATTGAATTGATGTCTAAGTGGGACTATGACCAAAATGAGCGGCTATGTGTGCTCTCATTTGACGAAGTTAAATCAACTTATGAATACGACAAGGCTTATGACATTGCTATGTGCCCGAAAAATATGAACAAGTTGTTATGGTAAGAGGGCTGGTCAAAAACTGGAAGCAAGTGGTCTACTATGACATTGATGCACCCATGACTGCAACTATTTTAAAGTTTATTATTTCTAAGCTAGAAGAAATATGTTTCACAGTCATAGCTGTAGTTTCTGACATGGGACCCACAAGTGTTTTTTTTGTGGAGAGAACTTTCCATTTCAGAGAACCAGCCTTTTATTTTTCATCCATGCAATCCTATGAAAAAGATATTTTTCTTTGCAGATATTCCACACATGATAAAATTATTACGAAATCATTTTATTGATACTGGGTTTGTCCTTAACGGCAAAATAATTAACGTCGAACCAGTCAAAAAACTCCTTGACCTAGAAAAAGATGATCTAAAAATTTGCTTCAAAATTCCCAATAAGCACCTTGAGGTACGACGTTGTGACCGTCACATAGTAAAATATGCCACTCAGCTGTTCTCACATTCCGTTTCCGCATCCATAAGGCGATGTATAACCTTGGGAAAATCATTTCCACCTAGTTCCTTAGAATGTGCTGATTTTCTTAAAGTCACCAATGATTGGTTTGATCTTTTCAATTCAAAATGCCCATCCATTCACTCTAAGCCAAGGATGAGAGCATTTGGATTAGCCTTAGATGAACAGCGGATAATAATTAATTCTATGACTGAAAATATACGTAATATTCGAACACCGACTCGACGTTCACTTCTCCCTTTTCAAAAGGGAATTTTGTTAAGCAATGCATCTTTGCCTCTTCTTTTAGATTACGTAAGTTCTAATCATAGTTTAAAATATATTATTACAAATAGACTTAAGAGGCCTCCACCCAAAATTTCGAACTCAGATTCGAAAATTCAGAACTTCGAATTAAAATAAAAACAAAAAAAGGCAAGAGAAAAGGAAAGAGTTGCGTTTCGTTGAAGAGGAGGAAAAAAGGAACACAAAATAAAAGGTACACCAAAGAGTGACAGAATCATGCTCGATTCACAATGCGACGTGAAAACGCGACGTGAGCGTGACGAGAGCTCGTCGAAGTTGTCAAGCCTATAATCATGTAAGTATACGAGGAAACGCCAGGGTATGCACAATGAAACGTTTCTCGTCGTCACGTCACGCCGGAGTTGGGAAAATTGAAAAAAAAAACGCTCTCGTCGACGCTTTTTATGTTTTTTTATATTTGACTGATTGTGAATTTTGTGAAATTGTAGAAAAAAATAAAGAAAACAACAGATAAGTGTAAATAAACAAAAATAATTATAAATTTTGTTGACAATGAAATTATATTTATAGATCTATTTGTGTTGACAATATTATAATGATGTAGTCTTTTAATTTCTTTGCATTTTTAGCCGAAAATCATTTCACCAGCCCAATGGACAAACACAATTATAATATTTAAATAATTAAAGAAATTTCAGTTTGATTTTTGTTCATTATTTTTAACGCACACTGCACAGCAAGAACAAAAATTATAAATAATTTAACGCTGTCAAAAAACTCGTCGTCAAGAAACTCGTCGCATTGTGAATTTGGGAATGATTTTATAACTAGAAAAAAATGACAGCGATTCACGTCACGCTCTCGTCACGTTTTCACGTCGCATTGTGAATCAAGCTTCACAGAGTACACACTCAACCTTCTTTCATTTTGTTGTTTTTTTTTTGCATCGTCGCGTCGGTCGGCGTCAGATCTGTCTGATCTCTGCGATGTATACACAGTTTGGAAGAAAAGAGTTGTATGTAAATGTTTAGGTATATATTTACTTGTTGGGATGTACTTGAACATTCAACGTTTACGTTGTGTGTGAAGAATTGTCCTTCAAGGAAAATCACGGACCCAAATTTCTCGGTTCACTTGGGACTCCAAAAAAAATGAGTGTCTCGCACACAATAACAAATTTTCTGTGTACGCATGTAAAAAGCACGAGAATCGAGAGTATTCTTTTTAAGCACCGAGAAATAGAGAGAGTATAGGCGAAGTATACAATCATTTTGCCTTAATTTCCACCACTTTTTTTTAGTTCAGTTTTGTAGGTAGCATGGCGAAGACGGTTGCTTTTTTATCTCTTTTTTTCTTGTTAAAACTTTGAAAAATTTCCAATCAGAAATGCAAGTTTCTATTTATTAAATGTAAATTTATATTTGTGGAAATATGTCATGGTTATTAGCGCGAAATAGTCTTTAGAAAAACTGTTATGAATGATAAATAAAAAAAACTCTTGAAATGAAAAAATTCTGTTTGTTTTATTTTTGTAGGCAATGGAGAAACTGGACTAGATGGGAAGTTTTTTTTAATACATTTGGGTTGGGGATGCCTCAATTCATTCATTTTTTTTGGAACCGTTTTAGATTCCATTTGATTTCGGTTCTCTGAGTATGGTGAAATGAAAAACTCTCTCTCTCTCACAATACATTCACATAATGGCTCCGTGGTGATTCTAATTTCCATATTAATTTGAGCCGCAAAACGCAGTTTTTCGATCCGTATTTGGATCCGAATGCGAAGTCGTCCATACGTTGTTTGATACGTTTGCGGACCGAAAACGAGCTCGCTTGCTTGAAGGGTGGGTTGTATTTTTTGTCATTCATTTGGCGTTTTTCTTTTTTGGCTCTAAATAAACCTCTGAGCAGAGGCTGAGCAATCAGAGCAGAGCTCTGAGCAGATTATGATCAGAGCCCTAAGACTTATTTATGAAACACATTTGAGCACTGAACTGTCATTTCATAGGTGTGTTACTAAAATACATTTTTGATTACCTGATTTAGACGGGCGAATGTCCTTTTTTAATTTTTTGTATTTCTTTCGTCTGTCAAATCACTGAAAAAAAGTGAAGTTGGCTTCGCTCAGCGTTTCGCTCGATTTGCTCGGTCATTTTATTCTGAGCTAATCGATTAAGCTCTGAGCTAGCTCAGATGGAAAAAAGAAACGCACTTTTTGAGCTCTGATATGTCTGAGCTAAAAAAAACATAGAATTTTTGTTTGACAGTTTCGTGATCTGTTCAGAGATAAAAAAGAAAAACGCCAATTGCATGATCAATGGAATATTTGACTTGAGCGGTGAAAAAAGTATTTATTCTACCCAGCGGACCAACTCGCATAGAAAATTAGAGTACAGTTATTGTTGTCATAGGTAGAGGATAGTTTGTGGTTGGTATCTAGCTACCTAAAAATTTTTTGCAATATTTTGTTTTCATGCTAACTTTACGCGGCTTGATCTTGAACTTGAATGATTTTAGATTTAAGGATAGGTATTGTTATGGTAGGTAAGGGATAAGATGGGTAGGTAGGTAGGTACGTATATTTTTTTTATAATTTCAGATAGGTAGTTAGGAAATGATAACTTTATAAATTTTACGGTGTTTTTTTAATTTTCGTGTGGTTTCAATATTTTTTTCTTGAAGGTATTTCAGTGAAGATAACAAAAGCTATGACATTTCTTTGTGGTGAAGTCTCCATGTTGTGTAGTAGTTTGAATGGAAAAGAAAAAAACAAATTTTAATTTTTTTTAAAAATGATTTAGATTTATTTATTTAACAATTTAATTATTTCACAACATTTATAGTTTAGATAAGAAGCGACGCGTTTCGGTTTTAAATAACCATCTTCGGGCTTTAATTTTTTCATACGTGGTGATGCTCTTGCAAAAATTTTGATTTCATAAGTATCGTTTCTTGAGGAAATAAGGATTAAATAAATATATTAATAAAATTAGTAAGGTAAGTACCTACATAGTTAGATTGATATGTAAGAGCTCAAAATCAAGTATGCCATCTGATTTGTTTGATAAATATGAATTTATGAAAAATAAAAAAACATTGGATCGGTTTTCTTAAAAATGAATTTCTTATATATAAAATTTTTCGCTCATTTTCAAAAATAAAATCTAGTATGCCAACATTAAGTATTTATTAAAATACAATTTTACACAAAATAAAAATAAAATTCATAAGCCCGTTTTTAAGATACTGAATTTTCAAAAAAAAAAAAAAAACATATTTTTTTAAAAATCTAAAAATTATTTTTTTGAAAATTCGTATTATTTGAATTGTGAAGGAGCTCTTGTATAAAAATTTTGGTTGAAATTGAAGCAGCCGTCAACGAGGTTCGAAAACAAAAAAATTGGTTTTATGACAGGTACCGTTATTAACCGTGTTGGCAACATTTGTTTTCAACAAAATATTCAACATACCTTAAATAGTAAACTCACATCTTTTTATCAAAATTCTTGGAGCCGTTTTCGACAAAAAGATTTTTTTTCTTAACGGGTTTTTAACATTTGTACGGAAGGTACCGTTATTTTCTAAAAAATAATAAAAAATTTACATCTAGTTTTGAAAATATTGACCAAGTCGTTATCAAAATATTTAGTTTTCAAAAAAAAATTTGATTTTTGTTTTTAATTTTCAAATTTTTTTTTTTTTTTTTGGTTCACAGTAATGTTTATGTTTTTTAGAAAATTTTCCATAAAAAAAAAGAAAAATTTTTAACTGAACTGCTTTCGAGAAAATCAAAAACCAAAAATATGGGTGTACTGTTGGTACCCAAAATATTCAGTTTTTGAAAATACAAAAATTATTAAAAAGTAGCATTTGCTTACATAATTTATTTGAATTTTTTTTACAAGATCCTCGGACCCGTTTTTTAGAAAAAATATTATTTTCCTTTTTGGCGAAAAAAAATTGTATGGCATGTATACCGTTATTTTGGGTCCTAAACAAAATTTAAAAAAAACGTCTGGGCATAATAGTCAAAAAACGCTTCAGTGAGTTTTTTTTTCAGATTAGAACAGAACAGATTAGAGCACAAACGTCAGACAAGATAGAACAGGCAGCCGTCTGACAAATGTAATTGTCAAAACAAATTGTAATTTACTTTTCGAGTTTGCTGGATAATCAAGCAATCCTTTTTATTAGAAACAAGTAGAAATGGAGTTGGAATTATTAAAAAAAAATGAGATTTAACTATACACATTTTAATTTAAATTGTATTGTTTTTTTTTTTTTAATATTAATGTGTTTGATTCCAAAGTAAGAGCACAAAGAGCCACGATGTTTGTTAAAAAATATCAACTTGCAAGTGATAGCAGCTGATTTTGACAAACCTAATCTAAGTTGTTCAAACTAAAAAGTAGGAACAGAAAATCGTGTGTTATTCTGTTCCAAACTGTTCGGAACAGACTCACTGAACAGCAATTCAGAACAGAAAATTGTCATTGAACAGCAAAAACTTTTTTCTGTTCTAAACTGTTCGTAATGTTAGGAAAAATTATTAAGGGTATTCATGCAACGTCGGAAAAACATCGTAAACGTCGGAAAGTTTACGACGTCGTAAACGAACTGTCACAATTTGTATGAAAATTCTTTTACGATCAATCGTAAACTTTCCTACACGAATTTGTGTCATAAACGTCGTAAAAGAAAATATAGTAAACGTGGAAAACTTTTTGTATAATGACGTTTATGTATCAAAAATTATCAAAAACAAACATTTCATGAACACAGAAAATTTTAAACTATTTTTTTCAAACGCTTGAACAAAACAAAATCCGTCCTCAGAATTTATTCATCACATCATTTATCGCATTAGACTTAAGGGGCGTTCATGAAACATGTGTCGGAAAATTTACGATTTTACGACGTCGGAAAGTTTCCGATGTTGCATGAATAGCGCTATTATCTCGAGTTCGACTTTTTTCTACAAATCCATAACTTACCATATAGTACCTACATATGTATATCGCAAGTAAAAATAAGTATGAGAGCCAAAGAGATATTGAAAATTCGGTTCATTATCAATAATTATCAAATTTATGATCAGTAGAAGATATTCAAACTTCAGAATTTAGTTTTTTTTTAACGGTTTAGGCGACTTTAGAGCTTCTATGTGGAAAAAGTATAAACAACAGTAGGTACTATAAATTTAAACTCTTTTGTCTTACTCCACACCAGATACCTCGCCACTTTTCAACCCCCATTTACTATAGCGCGCAAATACTATCAACCACCGTTACCGTGGTTCTGTTATACAATTAAAAAAAAAAAAATGCGAATAAATTTTGTTTTTCAAAATTGTTCTTCTAAATTTTGACTTTGAAACATTTTGTTTCAAAAACCATCAAAATTATACATTCAAATTTTTTTTTAAATACATAAATAAAAAGAATAGACTTTTGGCTTAAAAAAAAGAGACTATCGCATTATAATGTAATAACTATCGTTGATTTGTAATAATTTGCAATCCATTCAAAGAAAATGTTTTAGAAAATTGCACCTCTGCCAGAAACAGAAGGAAAACTATTTTTTTCACATAACATATGTATGTACATAGGTACTATATTACGAAAAATCAACCAGAGTAGGTGGGTCTAGGTACATTGGTAGTTACCTACATAGGTAGTTTTAGTTAAAACGACTTTTTAAAAATGTTGTACGTAGGTATAGGTACCTTCATACCTATGTACATACATATTTTACAAAATTGCTACACTAAAAAATAAAAAAATAACACTATTTTTATTTGATTTAATAACTTTTTTAAAACAGTTTATTTTGATACCTACCTACTGGGATATCACCCACATGATATATTATTAATTAACAGTCAACGCAAATAAACCTACATAGATAGGTGCCTTCCCTAAAAATCAAACAAATAAATTTCAAGCCATACCTACCTACACAAGGAATTTGTTTTTATTTTTTGTATCAAACACTTAAATATCCCAACATTGCATAGAAATTCTCACTTATTTTAAATTAAATGATTTCTACCCAAAAACTACCCTCCATTGCCTACCTACATACATAATGTATAGACCTACACATGACCATAATTTTCTCTCCTGCATAAAAATCAGCCTACTAACCATTCATAATAAACAAAAATGCATACCCACAAATGCAACCTATACAAATAATTCTTTCCCGCAAAAAAATCTACCTATAAAAAAAGCTACATACATCCCTTGATACAACGTTGACGACGACACGACGACGACGCAAGCAGCTGAGCTTATGTACACTTTCTTACTATACACGCCACACGGTCTATATTTTATTAACTTCTATTCTCGCATATAGCTCACTAAGCAACTAAAAAACAAAACCTGATGCAAAAAATCGAAATATCAATCAACCACCGTCACTGTGGTTCTTCTCCACCGCCTCTCATATGAACCATTCATACTTCATTCACAGAAACAACCATGCGCATTCCAACTTCCAACACTTTTTTTGTTGATTTTCGAAGATAAGTCATCTTGTAGCAAAGAGATGTATTAAAAATTCGAAATATTTGAAAATGACGAATTTTTATTGGATAAAAGACCTTTAGAAAATGTTTATTTTGCAATAGTTAGTTATATTTTGCAATTTTTTTTTTATTGAAACGGTTTTAGAAAACAGATATGGTATTTACAGAAAGTTATGTTGCTCCTTTTATATAATTAAATACTCAAAAATGCATTAGAAATCGTCCAATTTTGGTGTTTTTCAAAAGATAATTATTCGAAAATAGGGTCCAAAATTAAAAATCGGCTCCGAGGGATTTCAAGTTCTGCTCATTACCTAATAAAATGACGTTAAAATAAAATGTATGTATGTATAGGTATATGATAAAATATCATTCTTTCATAAACAATTTAGTTTTTTAGAATACGTGTTGTATTGACTTCTCAAACGTTACGGCCATTTGCCCAATTTCACGTTTTTCTCAAAATTTTGGGTGGAGGCCTCTTAACCAAGATGACTTAGAGCTCTTTTTTGGAGGGAGTTATTAAATCTAAGGGTGGTCTTCATGACCATTCAACACCATTAGAATTTAAGTATAGGTTACGTTCCTGCATTTTGGGTAAGCATTTTATATTCAATAAAACATACGTGTTCGTGCTGTCCTTAGTTATTAGTTGGTGGTAGTTTCATTAAGAAAGTGCTGTACCTTATAAACTTACTAACAAAACAAATAAACAATTGCTATTCTCTAACATAAAGTTACCTTATCTTTTCAGGAAGGTCGTATGCCACGCAACAAGTGAGTGACTACAGCAACGTCGAGAGAAAAAACGAGGACCACTACGACGATAATCAACTTATAGCACAAATGGTTTCTAAAAGTATTGGAATCAAAAATGAATCCAGAAGCTGCTGATGTTGAAGAACACGAATTACCAACAGAAGAAGAGGAAGAAATTTCATCACTTGAGTTCGACGTAGTGAAAGAAGATGCCATTGAATATCTCGCAGGATTCCTTATCAAAAAATGTAAAGTGCCGAACGATGCTAATATATCCTGCACCTTTACTTGGGTCGATGAAAAGTCGGAAGGTGGACTTAAGAAACCAAGCGATACATTCATTGACAATGTTAGACTTTTGGAAAATATTTTTATGAAAAACAATAAGGAGTATCTTTACACAGAAGGGAAGTTCATGGAAAAACATTTTAAAAAAAGCTGAAGCTGTCCCTTTAGATATAAGTGTAAGAAAACTATTTTTTAAGTGTAGACTCTATTTTAAAATTAAGCATTTAAACAAATTGGCGCAAAATTTTAGTCGATTTAGTACGAAGTTAAATCGTTTTTAATATGATACTAGGTTAAAAAGTGTATTTTGCTAATTTTAAACGAGTTTAGCATCATACTATCTCCTAACATTTTACTAAATTTAAAATCACCAAATGGATATTTTATCTTTTTAGTATCGTACTAAATCCATTATGACACTTTGACGTTTAAAAGTGTCAAAATCAGGGGTGTTTGTGAATTTTTTGCACGAGCTTTCACCTTTTTTGGGCGTGTTCAGCCGAATTTTATGAAGGAAATTCGTTTGGTATGTTAAAAAGTTTTTTTAATTTAGAAAATTTTAGTACACTGTTAAAGAATTAGTAAAATGTTAAGTAGTATTATACTAAACCCTTAACAATAGGTTGTTTAAAATTTTGCGCCATTATTTTTAAATGAAATCAACTGTAAGAATAGAAAAATAATAAAAACAATGCAATGAAATGGTATTATTTTTTTCCATCTTATATCCGAACCAGATGACGTCACACCACATCTGTCAAAACACAATGAGCATACCTTATATCTGTTTATCGTGGGATAGCGATAAAAATGAAGAAAAAGATAAAACTCATAAAGAAGAATGCATTTTTTTTGGTTGGTTTACATTTTATTGTCGATTACTTTGCTATGCAAAGGTGCAGAGAATTAAAAAGTGTGAACAAAAATTTGGGAATTCTCCTTGGTTTGTTGGGTTTTGCGCGGTTAAAGAGGAACGGGTGGTTTTTTTTTTACAACTTTGGGTGTCTTGTGTTTGTGTGTAATGCAAGAAGACAATGGTGACGTCGCGTCGGCTGGCGGCGGCGGCGGCGTGAAGGTCAAGGCATAGGTAGATTGTTTTTTTTTTTGCTTTCTAAATATTTATGTACGTCTGTTGGTAAGAAATTGAGTGATGCAATAATTCATGAGTTTGATGGCGATGATGTTCTTTGATGAGTATGGCTCATGGTAGGTTGTTAGGTATGTCGCTTTTTTATTTTAACCCAGAAAGGTAGGTATATGTTTGTAGATAATTTGTATTAATATCTAGGTAGGTACATGTAAGAAGGTAGGTACGTACCCAATTTTTATGTGAATGTTTATTTAATTATATTATGTATATAAATGAAAGAATAAAAATTACAACCACTTTTACTAATCATATATGATAGCAAATTTTATGTAGGGTTGCAATACGAACGGATTTTTTTTTAAATTCACACATTTAATAGGGTAAAATAGGGTAAAACTGAATCAAAGTCGAAAAACTAACTTCTAAACGCGACGCCGTAAAAACTTGATTTTGTTTTATATAAAAGATATTGAAAAATTAGGAAAAAAACAGACATCTTTTTTTTATTAAAAATCTACAAACCGAGATATACCTGGTTTAAACTGAAAATTTACAAATAGTCGTTGTGAAAAGTACTTAGTAGTTGTATGGGGGTACGTTTTTATTTTTTTTTATGTTTATATATTTTTATAGGGGACGAACAACAAAATTATCCATGTTTAAGTAATTTTTGACAGAATCTAATATTTTATAATCTTATAGATATATTTGAAAGCAATTAACTGGTAAAAATTTTATCTTAACTTATCATTTGACAGATTTATTTAAGAAAGGGTAAACATTTTTTTTTTTTTAAATTAAAAAAAAATTATATTCCTATTGTATCTACCATTGAGCTGAAATATTAACAATATTATATTTTTTACACATATTACTTAATAACATGTGAGTGTAGGCATGGATTGATTTAGTTTTTTCTTATATTTAATCTCAATAAAATAACCATTAATTTGAACAAATTCGAATACAATCCATAGAAATGCTTTGATTTGTTCCTTGTCAACAATTGTCAACCAGTGCAAAGCACCGGTATCTCAAATTTTTTTTTTGATTTTTTTAATATAAAAAATCATAACCATATAAAATTCATAAATCATATAAAAAATCACAAAAAATCTACATTTAGACAACTTGAGAGACTTCAAAATTGAGTAATACTTAATATAGTGCATAATAAATGATACATGAAATTAAGGTAGAAATTTATAACTAAAATTTTTGTGTAAAAATTATTGCAAAATATTAAACAAATTTGTACTAAAAATGTGTTTTAATGAATAATCAAATCAATTTTTCGTACTTTAAATTCAAAAGTTTATGAAAAATTTATATATTTTCGAAAAATAATGATGCACATTTATAGGTGTAACCTTCTTCTACAAACATGTGAGTAATTTTGTATTTGTAAATCTAACGGGAAAAAAAGTAGGGGCAATTTAATAAAATAAATCACAAAAAAGCTCAATTAAGCTAACTTAAGAGGCTTCAAACTTGAGTAATAGTTCATAACAAATGATACATGAATTTAATATAGAAATTTATAACATACATTTTTTGTATTAAAATGTTTGCATTATCTTAAAAAAATCATACTAAAAATGTGATTTAGTGAAAAATCAATTCGATTTTTGGTACTTTAGGCCGTGTGCGAATTGCCTTAAAATTTTGGTTAAATTTTCTACCACGGTTAAATTTTGGCGTTTATTTAAAAAAGAAATCAAATTTAATTCTTTGCTGTGCGAATTGGGTGAAAATGGGTTAAATGCGAATTCGATTTGACACCATTTGATTAAAATTCCCACAAGATAGAACAAAATTACCATCAAAAATGGTTTTGCCTATGTTCAATTATAATTATATTTTTTAACAAAATCCAACTGAAAAAATATCAAGTTAAATATTCTATTTTGAAAATTTAAGAAATTCTCAATTTCACATACCTACTTTCTTTTATTTTTATCGATAATTTTCCACTTCATAACGATCAAAAATACAATTGTTACACTGTGTTAATTCAGTTTTTGAAAACTAATTCACAGTTCACAGCTGTCAACAAAATAGAAATAAAAAACAAACAATCAATTCGTACATATTCCATTTTTCTCTTCTCTCTTGAGAAACATCAACATTTTAACCACTAGTGTTAGTGCCATATTTTAGCCTGTTCCGCAGCCACAGTACACATATCTAAGGTAGTATCAGGCGCAGCTTGTCAAATTCCAAGATGGCTACCCCTTGTGTAAGTACAGTGTAAATAAAAACAAATTTGTGGTGATTGTTTGAAATTCAATTGTTTAACTATTGATTTTGACAACATGCGCAGAACTGAACAAAAATGAAAACGCTAGTGATATTACCTGTAATGCTCCGCAGCTAGTTAAATTTTAACACATTTTATTCACCACGCTAGTGTCAAAATTTAACCAAACGTCAAGTTTTAATACACATTTTAACGCAATTCGCACACAGCCTTAAAAGCAAAAGTTAATAAAAAATAAAAAAAAAAATAATTTTGGGAAATTTAGGTTTAGTTAAAACGAGTTTTTAAAAATGTACACACCTACGTATGGGTAGGGTAGAGTTGCCAGTAGCCGGCCCCTTAACGAAATTTTCCGACAAAACTTATGAATAGGCCTTGAATTTTTAACTTTTTGATATTGTTTTATTTACCAAATTGTTCATTAGAGATTTCTTAAGAGTTATACAAACATAAAACAATAATATTTTAACGTAAAACAATATATTTCATTGTTTTTCTGAAAAAACTCACATTTTCCTGTTTTCGGCCCCTTGGATCCTGATTCCGGCCTTTGTGTTTCCTATACTCAGCCCCCTCAGTAAAAGGCTATATTTACGAATTCAACTATTTTATTTTTTTTTTCCTTATAACAAAACAACATACCTACCTACTTTCGTTTTTAGTTATATTAGAAAAACAAGTATTAAACATAAAAAAATACATTTTATGAGTTTCTTGTCTCCAAGTTGTGTTCATTATAAATGTTTAATCTTTAAATAAATTTCAAATTAATAAATTAAATACAAAATTCAAATTATTTTTCTAATTTTAGTTTTAATTTTTATTTTATGGGTACATAGGTATATTAAAACTTAATATCCCGATAGCCCAAGGATGGAGTAGCACTCCGAAACACGTCGCATAGTTATATTTAAAATTAAAAGTTGTGATATGAAGTTTTACTATATAAAATAAAAATAAAAATTAAAATAAAAAATTAAAATAAATTACGAAATAATTTTTGGGTATATTCTTAGAACAAAATCGTTGTACAGTATTGGTCTATCTCTAACTGTTACATCTTTTACCGGGGATTTAAGAAAAGTCTTACTTTGGTGTTCCCTTAGACATGTTAACAGAAATTTCTCTGTTAATACTAATGATAGAAACTTCGTTTAGGCTTTTATTTGTAGAGGAAATACCAGCCTTTGTAATGGCGTTTAAATAAATTTGATTTCGTTTTTGAGTACTCAGATATCCTGTTTGTAGCCTGTACCATTTTGCTTTTTGACTTTAAGGTCAATTTTTATCCAGAAAATAGGCTTTTTCTTTTTAAGCTCAGAAAAGAGTTCTGAACAGAGTCCGAGCATATCGAGAATGCTCTGAACATCCTCTGAACTAAGCGTGTTCTGACTTCTGAGCGCTCAGAATTATGTATTTTCGAAACACACCTGAACACTTAGCTGTCACTTTTTTATTTTACTAAAGAAATTAAAAGGACAGTCATGTTCCTCGTCCAGTTCAAGCCTCCTGAAATAAGACCAAGCCTTAAACAAATTTTGCTCTTTCTGAGGATTAAGTACCTACTAACGGACTGCTTAACTGACTATTGAAAAATTGGCCTTTAGGCCTAATTTATTTAATCCCCATTTAATTTAAACGCATCATTAAAAAAGGGATTGTTTAAAATTTTGATACAAATTTGATTAATTTCCCATTTTTAATAGCAAATTTAAATTTAATGTAGAGTGAATAAGTTAGGACCTAATTTATAATAAAATAATTAAATATAATAAAATTGTGGTATTTTTCCTTTTGTTTTTAAAGGGGCCGAAATAAGGAGACAGACAAAAAATAATGTTTCCTATCTTCGGCCAGGGTGGCCGAATATAAGCAACAGAGGTTTTTTGTGTGTCCTATTGCCGGCCCGCTTAAAAAAATCGTAAAAATTACTTGTTTTCGCTTTTTAAAGTAGATTTGACTAAAATATAACATAATAAACAAATATATATGCATAAAAGACATTTACTTCCAAATATTTCAAAATAAACGCTTATTTTGGAACAATGTCCAACTAACGTTTTTGACAACAAAACTTAATAAAATCGTGTGCCGGCGAGATCGCACAACTACAGATGTAAAAACTGAGCTAGTATATTTGTATAATGGAACGAAAAAAGTTGCAATTAGTAGGAGAGAGATGACAGACCCTTTAAAAACTCTAACCACAGAAGTATCACTACTATTTCACTAATTACGAGCCATTTTTTGGTAGGCGGCCGGCTACTGGAGACGGCCGGAATTAGGCAACTCTACCCTATATACCGAGTATAGGTACCTACCTAGGTATATACAAAAAAAAAAATGTATGCATACCTACCTAGGTGCATACCTATGTACGTACATACCTAGGTAGTTTTAAGTTAACGAACAATTTTTTAGTTATATACGTAGGTATAGGTACATAGGTACCTCGATATATTTCAAACATTTCTAGGTACCTACCTACCTATACTCAAATAAAAGAAACTACTTGACAACTAAAACTTATAAAACCAACCTACTAGGATATCGCCCACTGGCTGAAATTGAACCACCACATTGACAGACTCTAGCATCAAACAATTAAATCAGACCAAGGTAGGTACATACCTACCTACATGCCTACTCGTATGATAAATTATGAATTAAAAGTCAAAGCAAATAAACCTACCCACCCTGAAAATCAAACAAACAAATTTTAAGCCAAAGACAGGAAATAAGTTTTTATTTTATGTACCTAGGTATACAGCCTACCTACCTACCACCAATCACATAACTACCTCAACATTGCATAGAAATTCTCCCTTTTTTCATTAACTTATTTTCATACCTACCTACATATAGGTATGTATTATGTATGGACCTATATTCGTCGGCATAATAAATTGTAAATTTCTTTGCAAAAAATTTCAAGTCAAACTCAAATCATGCAAACAACCTTAATATTAATAAAATCTACCATTCATAATTTAAGCCTAGTACGCTGCTGATGCGAAACGAAAAATCCCATACAAAAATGACATGACGAAATCATAAACGAAAATTTTCGTTGTCCTTTTTGTCCTGTGGTACGCTGTTCGACCAGCGAAATTGATGATTATACCAGATTGTTTTGACAAGTCTCCACTCTCTTTTCGCAATGAATTAATTGCCTGAACCATTAATTGTGGTCGGAAAAATTACATTTGGGTTTGTTCGTGTTTTTATGTGTTGTTTCTTTCATTACAGCACTGGTTTTATTTGATTTGTTCGTTAAATTTCTATTTATTTATTTGCAATTTATTTAAACTCTCCATGAATATTTTTCCGCTGTGTTTTCGTAAGCATTTCGTTGTCTTTTTGGAGACCGCAGGAAAATTTCGTTTCGTATCAGCAGCGTACTAGGCTTTATACGAATATTATCTACCTATGTAGGTATATTTTCCTTTCCCGCAAAAAATATGGGTAAGGTTTCTATTAGGCACATGCTTCGAACAAAATTAAATTATGTATAATAGCATATCAAACACGAGGCGGAAAGTGTTATTAAGAAAGTTATAAGCAATTTAAGTTTGTACCGTACCTTCTTGAAAACTACTTTTTAACTCAATATGCAGTTCAACATGCTTGTTTTGTCTTTTCAAAACAATATCGTGTTAATATAAAATAATAATACAAAACTTGAAAAGGTTATACATAATTAACAATTTATAAATTATAAAGAAATACAATTAAATTTAATTAAATGTGTGCGCTTTCAGTTTAAGTGTAATAAATAGTACTTTGGGTCGCCCGCTTCGCGGGTTTAAGGATTTTAACTCCCTTATCGGGTCCTCTGTCCCGCTCACGCGACTCCGTCGCTCGGTTTAGGGTATGCGCAGTCGTCTGGCAGGCGCCTATATTGTCAGTCGACCTGTTATACAAGTTTTTTTTTGTAGTAAACAGTACCTTGGGTGGCACGCTTCGCGGGTTTAAGGATTTTAACTCCCTTTTCGGGTCCTCTGCTCCACTTAGGGTATGCTCAGTCGCCTGGCAGGCGCCTATGTTGTCAGTCGATCTGTTATAAAAGTGTTTTGTAGTAAAGAGTACCTTGGGTGGCGCGCTTCGCGGGTTTAAGGATTTTAGCTCCCTTTTCGGGTCCTCTGTCCCGCTCATGCGACTCCGTCGATCCGTTTAGGGTATGCTCCGTCGCCAGGCAGGCGCCTATGCTGTCAGTGTTTATGCTTTCAGTTTAAGTGTTATAAATAGTATTTTGGGAGGCCCAAAGTAACTTAAGCAACTACGTTCTGAGTCTTAACTCACATTTTCCTGATTTTCGTTGTTGGTGGTAGACATTTAAAAAAAACTTTTTAACTTTTATTATGTAGAGCCTACTAAACTTACCTAAAATTTGACCCACGTTTTTTCATGCATTATGATTATCTAAAGTGTTACATACTTTTAGAGTTATAGCACAAATCCTATTTTTCATTATTTTTTGTATGTAAAGACATAGTTTTATAGTGCAAACTTAAATTGTTTATAACTTTGTTAATAATTATTTCCGCGCAAAAAAAAATCATTTTCGCGTTTTTTGGCCCAGCAGAAATCTAAAACACATTTTTTTTATATTTTTTTGGCGTATGTGCCTAATGGAAACCTGAGCCCAATATCGTATGTTAATATAAAATAATAATTCAAAACGTGAAAAGGTTATAAATAATTAACAATTTATAAATTATGAGGAAACACAATTAAATTTAATTAAATGTGTGCGCTTTCAGTTTAAGTGTAATAAATAGTACTTTGGGTGGACCGCTTCGCGGGTTTAAGGATTTTAACTCCCTTTTCGGGTCCCCTGTCCCGCTATCGCGACTCCGTCGCTCCGCTTAGGGTATGCTCCAGGGGCGTATATAGCCTTACTTCTTGGGGGGGGTCACGCCGAAAAAAAAATAACACAGACTTATACAGTGCTTTGCATAAGTATAAACGCACCTGTAAAAATGGATTTTATAGAAAACAGGAAATGGAAGCGACACCTTACTATTTTTTTATTTAATGGCATCAGTAAACAAGTGAATTGAGCAAAAACAAAAGTCCCGTTATTTTCCCTAGCGTTGTTTAGAAAATAAAAACAGATTTTTTCGTATTGCAGAAGTATAAACGCACTATGCAAATCTCAATTAAGCTTCATTTAATTATGAGTTTCGGGATGACAAACAACGTAGCCGCGTGGTATACATTTAAGAAATACGGAAAAGGCCAAAATTCAAGACTTTCGTTCAAGTATCCTAAGATGTAGGGCTATTCTTAGGAAAATTTCGAGATTGGGTCGTTTTTCCGTAATTTCATACCAGATCCAGAATCTTATGGAACGAAAATAAGACCCGGGGGTCCGCAGATGCTGACACGTTGCGATAATAGCCGAACAATCAGTGTTGCATCTAATGGGGTGCAATTTTTGAGTGCAATTCGTTACGAATTGGGGTTAGGCGTTTCATTTTCGACGGTTTTTCGTACTTTGCAGTGGAGTGATTGTTAAGGGCAAAATGGCGCCAGCTCCAAATCTGACAACAGCCCACAAACAAAAGATATTGTAATTTACCCGTCAAAATATGGACCGCTATTGGAAAACCGTACTTAACATTTTATTATTTAACGCTTTAACTCTTCTTATTTCAAAAATTAATTTAATACCACAATCTAGTGCATTTTGTTTTACAAAGATTGTTTTCAGTGACAACAAGTAGTTAAGCCTTGATGGGCCAGATGGTTTTAACGGTTATTGGCACCAAAAATGCATTAAATTGTGGCATTAATACATTTTTAAAATAAAAAGAGTTAAAGCGTTAAATAATAAAATGTTAAGTACGGTTTTCCAATAGCGGTCCATATTTTGACGGGTAAATTACAATATCTTTTGTTTGTGGGCGTTTGTCAGATTTGGAGCTGGCGCCATTTTGCCCGAACAATCACTCCACTGCTTCTTTCGTTCCAATAATCAACAGTTTGTCCGGAAATCGTGTTTTTCGGAGACGAGACTTAATTATACGAGACCGACACGAGACCGAGACGAGACAGAAAATTTTCCATTTTAACGAGACCGAGACTTACAAAAGTCTCTCAGAGTCTCTCTCGTATTTTAATTTAATACAAAGATTCGTTTTCGTTGCTTTTCAATAAAAGTGTGAAAAAAGTTCAGGAGTGATTTGTATATGCTTCTGATTTGAAAAAAAAAATAATTTTGTTTCTAAGCTGGCCATACGTGACCGAACCAACGAGCCGAACGGCCCGGAGGTGAACCAAAATTGCCCGTGAGTGGGAAAACTCAGGTGGCTTCGTTTGGTTCGGCCGAAGAATTTGGGTTTTCAGCCTGTCCAAAATCCACGAACATGAACCTTCGAATGTTCGGCTCTATCGTCTGCGGGGAATCAGCAAGCCTAGCAGTTATGTTTGCTTCCAACTTTCCAATCGCTCCACCGCACCGTTACTAAATAATAAAATCCTACTTTCTCACTCTTCTCATTAAATTGTAGAATACGATTTTCACAAAAAACATCTAACTGTCTCATTTTCTCCATGAGAGACCGGAACCAAATAGCTCCGAGCTGTTCGGCTCGGTCGTGTATGGCCAGCTTAAGACTGCCAGGATGGCAAAGTGAAAGGAAAAATAAATATGTACAACAAATATACCTAATCTTATTATCTTTCTTACCAGTAAAGCCTTTCTGATAAAAATAATTGACAAAGTTGTTAAATTCTGTGAACCTTGTCGCGTTTTTGTCAAGGATTCCATTTGACTGGTCAAACGGTCACCAAGGAGGAGTTCCAATAAATCGCCTTTACCATAGCTATAAACTTTTGCATTACGGGATTCATAGGTTCCTTTGTAAAAATAATCCACATTCATATTAAGAACATTATTTTTCGATCATAAATGTTGAATAAGTGCAAACAAAATCCTATCATAATAGGTTTTCATCATAGTTTTATATATTTATGACTATTTCTCGTTCACATTAACATTTTTTGGTTAGAATAACAATAAATCGAAAGTTGTCACTCACATTATGTAGATATTTTTGTTTGCTTTTAAAAATAATCTACTCTGTCATACAGAAATCAAATAATACAATTTCTATATGGTGTTCTATAATGTGTTTAAAGATTTTATTTTCAGAAATATAAAATGTTCTTTTTCAAAATCCTATTGGTTTTACTTTACTGAGTGAACATTTGGAAACAACTACAGTCTTTAATTTCTGTTTGGTTAAACAGGTTTTGGCTGTCATCTTAAAACGGAACCTATGATTTTAAGATTTGAATGTGTTATCATATGAGAAGTTTGTTGTTATCTTAAATTTGAGGTACGAGGAAGAAAATCTTAGTTGCATCAATTGAATACAAAATATGGTAAAATTCCTAAATTGAAATCCAAGTTACCAACATTCAAATTTTCTATTGAATTCTGAACTTACCAATCGAAAATCATATTAGCTTTCTAGGTAACCAACTTGCTTTTTTTTGTATGTGGTTACTAAATAATTATTTTAGATCAACAAATTTATCTTGAGTTCTCGGGGGGGGGGGACATGACCCCGTGACCCCCCCCCTGTATACGCCGTTGGTATGCTCAGTCATCTGGCAGGCGCCCATGTCGTCAGTCGATCTGTTATCAAAGTTTTTTGTAGTAAACAGTACCTTGGGTGACGCGCTTCGCGGGTTTTAGGATTTTAACTCCCTTTTCGTGTCCTCTGTCCCGCTCACGCGACTCCGTCACTCCGATTAAGGTACGCTCAGTCGCCAGGCAGGTGCCTATGTTGTCAGTGTGTATGCTTTCAGTTTAAGTGTAATAAATAGTACCATTGATTTTATACACATAGAGGAACCAAGAAAAAAAAGTGATAACCTCACTAGGTGTCGCTACATACACCAAATCGATATTTTTGTGGAACGCATTGAATGTCGCAACAAAAAAAAAAACAACAAAACAGAGCAAGTAATAACAAGAAGAATAGTGTACGAGGGTTGGCTGTTTTATTTCGTGGATTTTTTGTGTACCTACGGATACTTACACAATCTTCCTTCGATGTTTTGTATACATTTGCTTGTGCGTATAGATACATCATCTGTAGGTATGTATATTATATCAAATCGTATAGAGTAAGAGGGACATATTGTGTGGGAAATGTATGTTTTTTTTTGTCGATCTATGAACAGATGTGTGGCTATATCGCTATGTCAATACGATATTTGTCTATAGTTTATGTAGGTAGGTAGGTATTCAAGTCAATTAATAGGCATTATATCAATAAAGCCGAAAAACGTCATTTGTTCTAACTTTCAAAGTGCAGCTCCGATTTTGATAATTTTTTTTTTATCTTATAAGGTATTTTGGAGGAGTTACACGTGTGTGTTTAAATATACGAGTAGGTATTGGTATATATATATACATAAGTATATTTAAATTTATTGAAGTGAAACTTCTTTGGGCGCGTTGAGAGTGAAATTTCAAGGTTGAATTTTTTTGAAACGAAAAAATGGAACGCCACATGTGCAACGCTGATATCGTTGATTAGCTAAGTGGTGGGAGGTAGGGTATAAGTAATAATTTGTATTGATAGGCTAATATATTTAATAGGGCAATAAGTTTGGATTTTTTGATAATCTATATTATTGTAGCAGATAAAAGGGAAAATGTCCTTCTATGTCTTTTCTAATTTCTTTAATCAGAATGCTAGAGTTTTGAAATTATTTTGGTGAATAATGAAATTCTAAAAATCTCACTAGTTTAAGATTTTTATCTATCTCATACTGGTATGGAGATATAAATTATTTTAAACATTTTATCTCAAAATAGGCTAATTTCAAACAATTGAATTAAGTCAGGAGAGTCCGCTAAAAATTTGAATTAGTACAGTCAACTCCGCTTAACTGCACTCCGCTTAACTGAAAAAATCGGTTATCTGAAACAAGAAATTTATTCCGGTGGCTTTTTGAGAGTTTTTCTAACAAACTGCTTCGCATAACTGAACTCCGCTTACTTGCAAATTCCGGATAACAAAATTGTTTGCCTCAAATGAACGTTTTTCACTTATTCAACTCCACATAAGTGAAACCACCGATGTTTTGTTTTTTAAATAAGTTTTATTCATATTCGTTTTGTGTTTAATAATCAAAAGACTTTGTTGTTTGAGTTGTTTCATGGAAATATAACTATTTTGACACAATACAAAAAATCATACCTACATTTTTTTTCATTTTAATTTGTTTTGAGAAAAAACTGCGCTTATCTGAAACAAGTTTCAGTTATCCGAAGTTCGGTTAATTGAAAACTTCGCTTAACTGAAACAAATAGTCTGCAATTATGATGTTTCAGTTAAGCGGAGTCGACGTATATACGGTTGCAAAATAAATAAAACCAAATTAAAGTTGTCATACACAAATTTTTGATTTTGCAGAGATTTTGAGTGTAGGAATTTTTGGAAAAAGTCGGAAAATCTACTCAAATAAACTGATTTATATTTAAATTTTCACCTTTTTTACTTTGAATTTTCACCATTATTATTTAATTTTCAAGTTTACAACCCCAACCCATCGATCATTTTGATATAGAACACATAGCTGCGTCTTACGCATATAAGATTCATATCCCTATAAATATCGAGATTTTTAGATCGCCAAAGAAGTTTAACTTCTGCCACGAGTACTGAGTTACACGCGCGCTTTTTATATACATAGGTATTTGGTTTCTCGGATATGGCTTCTACGATTTGGATGACATTTTCAGAGTTTGTTTTTATAAATAATAAAAAAATTAAAATTAATTATAATAGAATCATCCCACAACCACACCCTATTTTCTTATTTCTTTGTTTAATGGAAAAGACTCGTTTCTAGGGATCAAGCGTTTAAGATTAAATTTTCAAAGTAGGTATGTTTTTATGAGCAAATTAAAAATTCAGGAATTGTTTTAAAAAGTCAGTTCGGAAATGGCTGCAACGACTTCTAGAAATTTTCAGAGATCGTTTTAATAAGCAAAAAAACAAATAGGTACACCCACTTATCTCTATTTTTGATTTCTCGGAAACGGGTTCTACGATTTGGATACAATTTTCAGAGTTCGTTATTTTTGACAAGGAAAATATTTCTTTTCTTATTTCTTTTTTTTATGGAATTGACGGAATCGACTTGGAGGATTTTCCCGTTTTGATCGATTTTAAGAACAAGGAAAACAATCAAACAAATTTTTTTAAACAAACATGCAAAAAACAGTTGATTATACATAAACATAACAAATTTTGACTCGACTCTACTCTTTAGGTATGATTATTTTCGTTGAGTGGTAATGAGATTCGTTCATTCATTCAATACCACACAAAGTGATCGTAGTAAATAACAAACTTAATACCTTATTAGTCTCCTCATATTAAATAGTATACCTTAATATGTAATGTCTTGTCTTTAAAACAATAAACTTTACATTAATAGTCTTCTTATTTTTAAAGATTTTAATTTATACCAAAAAGTTTAAACTTAATATTTTTTTTGTAATCAAAATCATTTCGGAGGAGGCTTTAGCCCCTCAAGCCCCCCTGGCTACGTGTCCTTCCTATCAACCAATTGATAACCCTTTTGTATATGTAGGTATGTAACCTACCAACCAAAGATTCAACAAAACATAGGTACCTGCATAGGTATTAATTTTTGTGCATACCTACCTACTTAGAAAAAATATGTCTTTTTCTTAAACATACAAAGTTTTTTTTTTTAATTTAATTCAACTTGAAGGTAGGTATGTAGGTACATTACCTACCTACCTACAATTTTGTAGTCTAAAAGTTTACGTATCTCAAAAAAACCTTCAAGTTTAAATGGCTAAAGTTCCCTTTTCTTGAATTGAAAAAAAAACTACACAGATCTTGAAAATCCAAAATCAATCAAAATTAAATTTTCATCCCGAAATTTAAATATTTTATGAACAAAAGGCTTTATTCGTTATTATCTGACCTACTTACTTTCGAAAAATAAAGAAGAAAATTATACGTGCACCTGCACATACATATTTCCATAATCACAAAGAAAACAAAAATAAAATTCTACCTTCCCTTTGCTCATTTATGTATGTAGGTACTCATGAGCTCACTCTGCTCAGTCACTCTGCTTAATACCCTTGTATGTATATGAAAACATATCCAAGATAAGTACATGAATATCGCATAAAAAAGCTGTCTGAGTTCCACATTCCACCATTTTCAGTCAACAAGATTCCACAAATAGTCTAACTTTAGGAGCAATTGTATTGATTATCTGTGGATCTTGTTCTTGCTTTTTGCATCGCCACCTAGATTGGATGTAACACCCTTGTATATATAAACTATAGTACTATCAAGGTGAATGTCGAATGGACTGCAATCTTGAGAGGGAACGCAAAAGAATCTCTATTGAAATCCACAACACTATTTCACGGAGAGAATGGAATTTTGTGGAGAATTTTAAGTAAGAATAGGAAAGAAATACTATATTTTATAATAGTTAGGGTGAAATAGGTACAATGAATGTTTTTTGTTAAGGGATAGCGATAAAAATGAAGGAAAAGTTAAAACTCATAAAGAAGAATGGAGTTTTTTTATTTTTTTGTCGGTTACTTTGCTATGCAAAGGTGCAGAGAATTAAAAATTGTGCACAAAAAATTGGGAATTCTCCTTCGTTTGTTGGGTTTTGTGCGGTTAAAGAGGAAGGGGTGGTTTTTTACAACTTTGGGTGTCTTGTGTGAGTTAACGTCACACAAACTCATTCCATTAAGGCATGGAATCATTCATCATTCCCACACTTTCGCTGACGCTGCGTCTGGCAACAAACAACAGCCAGAGAGAAAAGCTGCATTCCAGCACGTAGCTTGGAGTAATAAAACACCACCTGTGGGAACATCTGAACATCCGCTACATGCAGCACGGGTTGGATATTAGGTTAGATAATTTTAAGTAAGATATTTTGTAGTTAGTTCTAAGTTGGATATCAAATAAAGAGGTACATCCTCCGAGAAAAAATATTTTTTTTTAAATTAAAAACTTTAAAATAGTTTAATTGGCGCCCGAGCAGGGACCCGTTCCGTGTGTGTTAATAATTATAATATCGAGCCAGTGATCTTAAGTAGCCCCCGTGCTCGTATTAAGAAAATAACCACGCAGATCGGTGTTCCGTTTAATAGTTAGAACTTGAACCAAAATAAAAGCGTGTGTTATAATAATAATAATAATATTGAGCCAGTGATCTTAAGTAGCCCCCGTGCTCATATTAACAAAAAAAACCGCGCATCATCAGATCAGTGTTCCGGTAAAAAAATAGAAAACCGAACAGTTAAAACTCGGAACTCAAATAAAGTGGAAAAACAAAGAATAATAATAAATTAAACTCGACTGAAATAAAAGCAAGGAGTCAACGAGGGATCCATTAGTAACCGGTCATAGGTAAAAAGGAAGACATCCCATTGGCCAGCAGCATGATAGTTTGGTGTTTAATGTGAGTTAATATTTAAGTTATTTTTTTTTTTTTTTATGAAATACTTATAGAAAAAAAATCTGTTATAGACAAAATTAAGTAATATAATAACTAAAATTGAATTTATAAAGAAATTATATATATGTAAAAATCTATACCATATAACTTCACTGAAGAGGATAAATCAATTTAACAATAATCAGTATAATTGTTACAGTTAAATTTAAAACGAAAAATAAATTAGAGTGACTACGGTTAAACTTATCGAAAGATTACAATAACCAAAACTAAATATATTATCAAAAATGGTTGTAACAAGAACAGGTGCCGGTGATCCCCTAGATCTTAATCAAATTCAAGGACAGTCCCAAGCTCCTTCAGTTCCTATTACCATTAATCCATTAATCAATCCTACTACTTCCCAATTAACATTTCCTTCCCAAAACCCTCCCACATACACGGGAGCAAATCGGGCTTCGGGCTCGAGCTTAACTCAAGGCATTCATACTCTCTCCCCAATAATGGTCAAGACCATAATTGCTCCTTTCATTCAAGTGCATCTAATACTGACCCCCCGCTTGTGACAGAAGTAAGATCCACTCCCGAATTAGATACGCTCGTTTCCTCAATTGTAAGCCGAGTACTCGAGCAGCAAGGGAAGCAACTATTAGAAAACATAATAAATCCTACTACACCACGATTCTCTGCCGTGGATCAAATAATCCTTCCTCAATATCAAAATGATATGCATGATCTGGAAAAAATTCCCGACATCGTAAGATGTCTTCGAAACTTTTCAGGAGAGACTTGCGAGTTCTCTTCTTGGAAAAAAAGTGTGGAAAGAGTCTTAAAACTCTACGAAAACATTAAAGGAACCACCAAACTATACGGGATACTAAACGTTGTCCGTAATAAGATTACCGGTCAGGCAGATGCGGCCTTAGAGGTCAACAATACACCTCTTGACTGGAAAAGTATAGTCGATTGCTTATCTATGAGCTATGCCGATAAACGAGACATCTCAACACTTGAGTACCAAATGTCGGGCTTAGTTCAAGGGAATTTATCCATTCAGCAATTTTATCAATCTGTAACATCACATCTAACTCTGATAATCAATAATATATCATGTACGGACATTTGTCCGGAGTCAATGAGGTTATTGACTAAAACCTATCGTGACAAAGCGTTAGATATATTTATTAGAGGATTGAAGGGTAACTTGTCAGATCTCCTAGCCATGAAAGAACCGGCGGACTTGCCTACGGCTCTATATTTATGTCAGAAATACGAAAACCAACATTTTAGGTCCCAATATGTTCAAAATAACCATGGGGCAATAAAGAAAAATTTCGCTCCACAAGCCGCACATACGCGACCACAGAATTCACCTCCACTAAAAGATTATAGCAGGTACCCTCCTAAACAAGTGCATCGCACTTACTACACACCACCCGTACAACAGGTACAACAACCATATCATTCATTTCAACCTTATCGTGAATTCCAATCTAACCGTCCCTTAGGTAACTACCCACAAGGTCAACCTAAACCTTCTAAATCAAGTCCACCTATTAAAAGGGAGCCTTTAACTCAGAGAACAGGCGCGTACGCTAGGGATGTTCATAACCAAAACCGACAAATGTTTAACGGCAATTCTTGGAGAGCAAATGCACCCACACCTCAAAATGTTCAAACGACAAGTTACCAACCTAACTACCATATTGATCCATCTGAAGATGAGCTCAACCAATACTATCAAAATCTAAGTTTAAGCGACGAACAAGAGGATCAAACGTTCGAAGATTATGTTGAAAACACTACCGAAAAATCAGGAAACCCTGAAGAACTAGAACATGTCGACATACATTTTTTAGGCTAAACGACTCTTCCTTGCCTTATTTCGAGTGCAAGTCGAAGAGTGGTAATATATACAAATTTCTGATAGACACTGGATCGTCAAAGAATTACATACAAGCATCTCTTGTTCAAAACCCTATACAAAACCAAAAATCCTTTTTTGCCAAATCAATAGCAGGAAATATTGAAGTAACACAACATACATTGATTAATTTATTTAATATCAAAAGCATAAGCCTCAATATCTTCCTTTTACCCACTTTACAAACATTTCATGGCATTCTTGGCAATGATAGTCTTAAGGAACTATCTGCCATTATTGACACAAAAAATAATTTCATGACAATTCTAAACTCTGTTAAAGTTAAAATTAAACAATTACGTTCCCCAATGGTAAATAACATTGGCATCAAAACCGCTCATATGACAAAAACACAACAAAACCTTCTGAATTCAGCCGTTCAAAATTTCTCAAACCTATTCTGTGAACCTGATGAGAAACTAACTTATACCACAAGGGTTATAGGAGAAATCCGCACATCAACTGACTCACCCATTTACAGCAAATATTATCCCTTCCCCATAGCATTGAAATCTGAAGTCGAAAAACAGATTCAACAACTTCTGAAGGATGGAATTATCAGACGCTCAAGGTCTCCATACAATTCCCCTGTATGGATTGTACCGAAAAAACCGGACTCTACAGAAAAAAAGCAATACAGAATGGTGATCGATTATAGAAAGCTTAACAGCGTAACTATATCCGATCGTTATCCCATTCCTAATATAAACGAAGTCCTTTCACAACTAGGCGAAAACAAATTCTTTAGCGTCCTGGATCTCAAAAGTGGCTTTCACCAAATTCCTTTAAAGGAATCTGACGTAGAAAAGACCGCTTTTTCCATTAATAACGGCAAATTCGAATTTACTAGACTCCCATTCGGGTTAAAGAATGCGCCGTCTATCTTTCAAAGGGCTCTCGACGACATCTTGAGGGAATACATAGGCAAAACTTGCTATGTCTATATCGACGATATAGTAATATTTAGCAAGACAGAGAGGGAACACGCTCGAGACATAACGGACATTTTTAGAACACTCTTTCAGGCCAATATGAAGGTACAATTGGATAAATGCCAATTTTACAAAACACAAGTTGAGTTTTTGGGATTTATTGTCTCATCTGAAGGCATAAAGACCAATCCCGCAAAGGTGGAAGCAGTAAGTAACTTCCCATTACCACAGACCCTAAAGGACCTTCGCTCATTCCTTGGGCTGTCAGGCTATTATCGCCGCTTTGTCAAGGATTACGCAAAGCTGGCGAAACCCCTAACCGCCCTTCTTAGAGGGGAGGAAGGACGTATGTCCAAAACACAGTCCGCTAAAAAACAAATTTCTCTCGACCCTGTCGCCATTGACGCATTTGAAAAAATTAAAAGAGTCCTTACTTCCGAAGACATAGTTCTTTCTTACCCAAATTTTAACAAAACCTTCGAACTTACTACGGATGCTTCTAACTTCGCCCTTGGCGCTGTTTTGTCCCAAGAAGACAGACCAATCACGTTTATCTCACGTACACTAGGTGAAACAGAAGAAAAATACGCAGCCAATGAAAAAGAGATGTTGGCCATTATATGGGCTCTGAACTCCTTGCGCAACTACCTATACGGGTCTGCGCACATAAAAATTTTCACCGACCATCAACCCCTTACGTGTGCTCTCAGCAGCAAAAATAACAACAGTAAGATGAAGCGATGGAAGGCAATCCTCGAGGAGTATAGCCATGAGTTACATTACAAGCCAGGGAAGACAAACATTGTGGCAGATGCATTGTCACGTTCTCCTCAAATAGACTCCCAAGTAAACTCCCTCACAACAACGGTACATAGCGATGAAAGTTCATCACAAAATCTCATACCAAGTGTGGAAATACCAATAAATGTTTTTAAAAACCAAATCTTCTTGCAAGTAGGTCAAACTTCTTCTAAGAACTTTCAAATAATTTTTCCCACATATCACAGGCATACCATAACAGAGCCAGAATTCACCGAAGAAAACCTAAAACAGATCCTTAAAAAAATATTAAACCCTTCAGTAATAAATTGTATTAAAACTTCCGAACCCATAATGGGTATGATACAAATCATATATCCCTCACATTTCGGCAATTTCAGAATCAGATTCACTCAAATGCAAGTCGATGATATTATCAACGAGTCAGATCAGGAAAACATCATAGTTGAAACACATCAACGCGCTCATAGAGACGCAAAAGAAAACAGAACCCAAATCCTAAAGAAATATTATTTTACAGGCATGATAGGCAAAATCAGAAGAATTACTAAAAGTTGTACTGTCTGTATTGAAAATAAATACGACCGTCATCCTTCTAAGCCTGAAATTCAACCAACGCCTATACCCAAATTCCCAGGTCAAATTTTACACATAGATCTATACTTCACTGACGGAAAAATAATTCTAACAGCAATAGACAAGTTTTCAAAATATGCCCTAACAAAAATTTTAAATTCTAGATCTAGCGAAGACATAAAACAGCCTCTGAGAGAACTTATACTAGCATTTGGTGTTCCCGAAATCATTGTAGTAGACAATGAAAAATCCTTAAGTTCTAGCTCTGTCTCTTTCATGCTGGAGAACCTTTTCAAAATTAAAATATTCAAGGTTCCACCTTATACTAGCTCAGCGAACGGACAAGTGGAAAGATTTCATTCCACGTTATCCGAACTAATGCGCTGCCTCAAGTCAAAAAAACTACATAGTACATTTTCTGAATTATTAGACATGACAGTGTATGAATACAATAGGTCCATACACTCAACAATTAAAAAGAAACCAATAGACGTTTTTTTTGGTAAAGAATCATTGAATAGTCCAGAACAGCTCGAAATACTTAGAAGAGAGAACGCTGAAAAAATTAAAAATAAACAACTCGCAGACTTAAACTACCATAACAAAAATAGAACTCCTCCAAAAACCTATTCCGCAGGAGATGTTATTTATGTTAAAATAAATAAACGAATAGGCAATAAACTTTCCCCTAAATATAAGAAAGAAGTAGTTTCGGAAAATAGAACCTCAACTATTACTACAGTATCCGGTAAAGTGGTCCATAAGTCTCTAATTAAAAATTAAAATCCATTTCAGGCTCTGCATCGCACCAATCTTTGCCGATGTTAAGATGCTCGACTATTCAAATGCTCAATTAATTGCAATCGACACCGGGACTGCCAAGTTACAAGCTGGCACGTTCAAATTAATACATGTAATCGATATCAAGGAGTATCAAGAGGCGCTCAATGAAATAAGCATTATGATGTCGCAAATTAAACCTCACCCCAACTCCATACTTCCTATCCTATCCAGTGACCTTAAACAGATCCAACTCCACTTAGATAGACTCATTCCCAAGATCAGAAGGAAAAGATCATTAGATTTTCTGGGCTCTGCCTGGAAATGGATCGCGGGAACTCCGGACCGTCATGACTTCAAAATCATGAAAGATAAAATAAATAATGTTCTGGTGAATAATAATAAACAGAGAATTATAAATAATTTAATCAACACCAGAATAAACGAGTTAAGTAACGTAACTAACAATGTTATACAAGCAATAAAATCCAATGAGAAATTGAAACTAGAATATACGATAGAATTAAAATTCAAATTAGAAGCACTAAAAGTAGAGTTAACTAATATAGAATACGCTATGCAATGGGCAAAAGCCGGTATAGTAAACACTTACATTTTGTCCAATTTAGAAATAAGTTTAATAAAAGAAATATTTAATAAAGAGAATATGCCTTACAATAATGTCATTGAAGCAATAGAGTTTTCAGAGGTCAAAATAGCCACAAATAATAAATCAATACTTTATATTTTAAGTTTGCTAACCACAGGAGAAGAAGTATGTAACAAAATTCTCATAAAACCCATTAAAAAGGGAAAAACTATTGTAAAAACAGATTTTAACGAAATATTAAAATGTAAAACAAATTTATACGGAATTAACAAAAAATGCAAAACCCTTAATTCATTTGCAATATGTAAACAAAATGATGTTATAGATATAAGTCAAGATAAATGTATTAATAATCTATTATCCAGCCAACCCCATAAGTGCATTGAAATCAACAATCAACATATTCCGACCGTTGAAGAACTTACCCCCGGATTAGTTTTGCTAAATCAATACCATGATAAAGTCTACATCGACGAAAATGAAGTCCTCCTCAATGGAACATATTTGATCCAGTTCCACAACGCTACCGTTAAAGCCCAACAATACACATTTCAAGAAACAGAAGTCATAGAACACAACCCACTTCCAGCAGTGCTACAGCCATCAGCTGTTAAACCGCAAGTCGAAGAATTGCTCTCTCTAGAAATGTTTAAAGAGATCGAAGCTAAAAACACAAAATACATCCATGAGCTAAAAACAGCCAACGAAAGGAAATCTATGGTAATGCTACTAATGCTTGCAGCAACTCTAGCAGCCTTCCTATTTATTCTTTGGAAGAAAGAAATAATACCATTTACCACCTGGAAGAAAAAAATCGCCATCGAGGAAATATCCTTAGACGAGGCAAATATGGGACCAGAAACATCGAATAGTAGCACGAGTAAACCTATCCCAACAATTCGAACATTAGGGGTAGAAGACCTTAACCAACATCTAAAACCAATATAATCGAACGAGGGCGTTCGAATTTAAAGGGCGGAGGAGTTAACGTCACACAAACTCATTCCATTAAGGCATGGAATCATTCATCATTCCCACACTTTCGCTGACGCTGCGTCTGGCAACAAACAACAGCCAGAGAGAAAAGCTGCATTCCAGCACGTAGCTTGGAGTAATAAAACACCACCTGTGGGAACATCTGAACATCCGCTACATGCAGCACGGGTTGGATATTAGGTTAGATAATTTTAAGTAAGATATTTTGTAGTTAGTTCTAAGTTGGATATCAAATAAAGAGGTACATCCTCCGAGAAAAAATATTTTTTTTTAAATTAAAAACTTTAAAATAGTTTAATTTGTGCAATGCAAGAAGGCAATGGTGACGTGTCGGCGCGCGGCGTGAAGGTCAAGGCATATAGGTAGATTGTTTTTTTGTTTTGCTTTCTAGATATTTATGTAGGTCTGTTGGTAAGAATATGAGTGATGCAATAATTTATGAGTTTGATGGCGATGATGTTTTTTGATGAGTATGGCTCATGGTAGGTAGTTAGGTATGTCGTATGTCGCTTTTTTATTTTAACCTAGAAAGGTAGGTATGTTTGTAGATAATTTGTATTAATATCTAGGTAGGTACATATGTAAGTAGGTACGTACCCAATTTGTATGTGAATGTTTATTTATTTATATTAAATTAATATTTTAATAAAACCATTCGAATTTTTAAAAAATATATTTTATTTTACCGATCACGTAAATTTTTCAGAGCGTAAACGATAGCGTACAGTTCTTTTTCGTTAGCCGCGTAATGCCTTTCGGTTTTTCCAAACGTTTTTGATACAAAAGTTATAGGTTTCCTATCCTGTGATAGGACAGCTCCGATTGCATCATCTGACGCATCAGTAGTTAAAATAAATAGTTTAGAGTAATCGGGTTGGTTTAATTCGATTTCAGCAGTTAAATGATCTTTAAGGGTTTGGAAAGCTTTTATTCCTTCATTATCCAACTTAATTTCTGTTTTTTTTTGCGACATGTTTGGAAATTTGTCCATTTTCGCTTTGTAGAAATTTTGTAAGCCGTTTAGCTATTTGTGCATAGTTACAGATAAATTTCCTGTAATAACCTATCATTCCAAAGAATGATCTGAGTTGTCTCAAGGTTTTTGGTTGAGGATAATCTTTTATAGTTTGTATCTTATTAGGGTTTGTTTTAATAACATTATGTCCGATGACATAACCTAGAAAATCTACTTTTTCTTCATATAGGGTAGATTTCTCGATTGAAATTTTCATGTCCGCTTCTTTTAAGGTATTTATTATTGTATTTAGGTGACCTGTATGTTCTCCTAGTGAATTTGAATACATGATTATATCATCTATATAAACATGGCAGAATTTACCTATATATGGCCTTAATATGTCATCCATAGCTCCCTGGAATATTGAAGGATTTTGCTTATCTGCATAAGCAAAATCTAGACGCGAAATTATAGCGTCAAAGTTTAAAACTGTTCCATGATTTGCAAGTATGTCATTGGCGGAATGGGTAATTTTGTTTCTGAAAATTGTGAGAGCTGCGAAGTATTTTCGACTACCTTTTGTATACAAAGAAATTGAATTATTGGCTGCCCCACGCCAGCTAACGTATGAATTAGTATTATTCCCTGAAAATTCGGGTATTGATTTTATTACGTCTAATGATTCATTGCATGTTACCTCGTCTTTCATATTCGGTAACTATATTACTATTTGTAACTGATTCTAAAGTATTTCTCAGAGTAGTAATTTCTGACACTAATGAAGCTGTACTAGCTGCTACAAGTCTTGCGACTAAATTTTCCATTTCTGGATCCATAGGCATTTTGGTTTCTAATTTATTCGTTTGAAGGTTAAGTTTATGACATTTTTCAAGTAATTCGTCCAGTATGTCTATTCTCAGTTCTAATGGTTTTTTTTTCAGTATTTGATTATAATTTTCAACTGTTTTTTTTTTCTTATCAAAATTGTATATATTTTTTTATAAAAATTCGAGAACTTTAAAATATCTTATTCTATTTTATATGAAATTTTGTAATTCAATTTTTATTTTATTTTTATTGGTGATTCGGTTCTTTTTTTATATTTATATTTTTACCGAAAATCAACCAAATATATTATGACAAATAACTTATTATAATTACTTCTTAAATCTGCAGCTCGTTCAAATGATGATTTTAATTTTATTAAAGTTGTGTTGCTGGTGTTGATACTGTTCATTATTTTTTTAATTCGGTGTTTTCACATAGATTATTATTTTTAATGTCCTCACTAGCTTCTTTAAATATATGTTCGATTTTCTTCACTTTGAATATTAAAAATTTATTTTTATTTTTTTGTTCATTTTCCCGCACAAATTTTCTTCTTTCGATTAATTGTTTTAATCTTTCTTCTTCTGAATATCTATCACTTATATTTTTATTCATTAAAAAAAATGTTAACAGCAATTATTTTTTATTCGTTTCTTATTATTTTATTGTTAAGGACACTAAGAAATTATTGTTCACTTTTTTTCTTTTTCTTTGTGATATTACATATAAATAATAATAAAAAAAAATTATTTTTTATTTCACAATTAAATTTTTCTCTTTTTAAGGATATTTCTTAATTCATATTTAACTTTTCTTCTTTTTATTATTTATTCTCCTTTTTTATAGGATACTTTTTTAATTTTGTTCTCCCTTTTTATAGGATACTTTTTTAATTTTGTTCTCCTTTCTTGAAGGATACTTATATGTATTTTTATTCGGCACTATGTTTATATTAACGCAGTTTTTTCATCACAATCAAATCATAATTTGTATTTTCTGATTTTTTTTAGATTGGATGTCCTGTTTATTCATCACAATCAAATCATAATTTGTATTTTCTGATTTTTTTTTAGATTGGATGTCCTGTCACGGTCGCCAATTAATATTTTAATAAAACCATTCGAATTTTAAAAAAATATATTTTATTTTACCGATCACTCCGATCGCCTTATAAAACTTATCTCTAAGGTATCTTACTTAAAACGTATCTACTTCAAAACGTATCTGTTTAAACACTGATCCACATGAAATATCTTTCTTAAAAGCTAACTTAATTCTTTCACTTATGATGCGTTATAGTGGGGGAGGATGATGTCATCTTTATTAAATCTGGAACACTCGTACCCAGGAGTATCGATTTCATTTATGATTGAACTGTTATGTCCAATACGTGACAATATGTCGTTTTGTTTATAAATTGATTTCCGTTATTATTTATTGTTTACGATAACTCAATCTTCACTAAGATGAGTGTTCTTTGGGTTATGTGGCAATGGTATACTTGGACATTAACTCCCCTCTTTCTTTAAGAAGAACGTCCCGCTTCTTCTGTGAGTTCTTCCACACGTTTAAGTATTTTGCTGAATCGGATTTCTTCCAAATCTATTGGGTTGGTTCTTTGTGTGGATTTCATCTTGAAATAATAAATGATGCATATTGCTGCGGCTGCTATAACGATCATTAATGTTATTGACGTAAACATTGGATTATTAAATTAAATTTATGTTTTCAAATTTCAGCTCTTCATTTAGTGACTCGAAATAATTATCGATTTCGTATTTATCTATGGTATATGTTTTTATGTAATTTTGTATTAAAGCTGTTGGGTTGTCGTATGTTATTCCATCTATGGTTGTGTTTTTTTGAAATGTTATTAAATAAACTCCGTTTATAGTTGTGTTTTCGACTATATGTTCTCCAGATATAAAAATTGCACCATCTTTTATAACTTCTAAATTTTAATTTTTTGCTTTTATCTTGTTACAATTTGCTCTCTTGTTATTTAATAAATTTGATAAACATGTTTCATTAATTACTAATTTACAAAAATGAAATCTTAACTCTATTTTACAATTCTTAACATTGATGTATTCGTTATTACATTTAGCAATTTCCTTATCAATAACAAGTTTTCCATCTGTTTGGCTTATGGCTCTTGCTTCGTTAAGCTTACAATTTTTATTAGCATTTGGGTATTTGATAAAAATAACAATAACATCTTCAATTAAACTTAAACATTTGTCTTACTTTTGTATTAAATCATACTATATATCTTAAATAATTCCCATAATTGCATCAACCCGACGGCACTGACACAAAAATTGAAAATAAATTAACAAATATAGGTACGAAATAAACAGAAAAAACTATTCAATTAAACGAGAAATGACATAAAGGTTATCACAGATTATCAGGTACTTTTGTTATAATGCTGCAGCATAGTTGTGCTTGATGTTATCGGTGTCTTCTTTTGTATTCATTGTCCTCTCTATTTTTTGTTGTATTCGTAGGCTTTCTAGTGTCAGTCTTGTGTTCAATTTCCTCTCCCTGTCTAGTATTTTCACCTCCTCGAAGCTCACTGAGTGCCCACTTTTTGCTATGTGCTGCGCAAGTCCTGTTGTCTCTTTCTTTTTCCTTATGTCTGCTTCGTGTTCAGTTAGTCTTGTTCCCAAGTTTCTCTTAGTTTGTCCTATATATACCAGATCACATTGTTCATTTTCTTTCCCCTTGCATTTAATTTCATAAACTACGTTATGTACTTTAGATTTGGTGTTAGAAAAAACTGATTTAAGAGTGAAGTTTGATTTATGTGCGTATGATGCATTCTCTTTCTTTATCATTCTATGTAGATTTTTGTTGTCCGTAAGCTTTGGAACATATGGTATAGAAAAATACTTTCTTTCTTTTTCTTCTTCTATTTTATTGTTATTATCAGAATTTCTATGTGTTTCTTTTGATCTGTTTTCTGTTCTTTTTTTGAAAAGTTTGTTTATAATCAAATGTGGGTAGTTGTTCGATTTTAATATTGTTTTGATTTTTCTTGTATTTTCTGTTTCATATTTTCTATCACTAATATCTAACACTTTATTTATTAAGTTGAATGCGGTGTTTAGTTTATGTTTAATTGGTTGAGTTGAGTAGAAATTGATTATTCGTCCGGATGAAGTTGGTTTAGAATACCAATTGTATATGATTGTGTTATTTTCTCTGTGTAATAGTAAATCTAAGTATGGAAGACTATTATTGTGTTCGTTCTCTATTGTAAACTGGATTTTGTTGTGGTACAAATTGAGATTATCAAGAATTAAGTCTTTTTCTTTTTCATTAATTATGGCGAAGATATCATCGACATATTTAGCAATAAATTTTATTTGAATACCCATTTTTTTCAGTTTTTCTATAGTGTCATCTAGAAGATTGTCTAAAATTACATCTGCAACTGTGGGGGAGAGGGGATTGCCCATTGGCATACCAAACGTTTGCGAGTAAAACTTATCGCCAAATTGAAAGTAGTTGTTGTCTCGTAGACAAAATTCTAGGATTTTCAGAAATTTTTGTTTTGGTATCTTCGTATGATTCTTTAATGTGTCCCAATCTTTTAAGATGTTTTTTATTGCCAAATATGTTGGTATGTTAGTAAATAACGAAACAACATCAAAGGAAACCATAACGTCACCACCCTCTAAAATTACATTCTCTAATCTTTCTTTGAGTTGAAAAGAGTTTTTAATGTTGTATTTGTCCGATATGATATTTTTTATAATTGTTCCGATGTGTTTGGACATATTATAACATGGAACATTCATTGATGATGATATTGGACGTAATGGCATATCTGGCTTATGGATTTTTGGAAGTCCGTATAACCTTGGAGCTATGGCTGCTGAACAATGTAATTTGTTCTTAAGCCATTGATCTATGTGTTCATTTTTGAAAAGTTCATTCACAAGCGTATTATTTGTTGTTTTTAGCTTTGTTGTTGGATCAACCCTAATTGTCTTGTATGTATTTTTATCCTCAAGTAGATCTTTCATTTTTTGCTCATAATCGTCCTTGTAAATTATGACCGTCTTATTACCCTTGTCTGCTTTCGTTATTATGATATTGTCTTGATGATAAGATAGTAATTTCTTTGTAATTTTGTATGTTCATTTGGTGTATTTTTGTATTGGTGTATTTTTTAGTTTTCGTTTATGTTCTGATATCTTATTTGCAATCTTGGATCTGGTGATTTCTTTTTCGGTGTCATCTTCTATTGTTTGTTCTATGTCTGCTATAATGTGGATTGGTGAGAAGTTGGATAGGTGGATTGGTAGAGCAAATTTGTCGCCGAGTGAAAGAAGCCATTTTGCTTCAATCGGGAACTCTACGTTTGTTTTATTGACGAACCACTCTTCGTTAAATGTTAATCCAAGGTCTTTTACTTTTATTTCCTTCAGTTTTTCAATTTTTGAAGAGTGTGTTTGTTTTGTTTTTGTGGATATGTAATTGTACAAGTGTGTTTGTTTTGCGACGAATGTATTGTATTCGTTTTCATTTAATATAGATTTCATTTTGTTGTTGGTATGAAATAAACTTCTTTCTATTGTTTTTATGTTTACATATGTTGGTCTGTGTTATTTCTAAATTTAAAATTTTGGTGTTAAGTTTTTGTTCTATTTTACTTAACTGATTTAATATTCTTTCTGTTGTAAATAATTGACTTAATTTTGATGTTGTATTAGTGAGATGCTTGGGAACAATTCCATAATCTCTGCATGTAAGTAAATAGCTTAATCTTTGTTTTTGTTTTGCAAGTCTTTGTTTTTCTTTGCTGTAATGTTTAAGCGTGATACATGTTTCGATGTCATACTTGTATGTGATGTGTTGAAAAAAGTTCTTCATTGTATATTTGGTGATGACAGAATATATATAAATAAAGTTGATGTTTTCGGCGGGCCTTCCGATGATGTTTATGTTGTTGTGTGTGTTTGACCAATTTTTTTAGTTAATTATTTGATTGTGTTTTATTAGGCTCTTTTGGTCTTTTTGATTTTGGAATGCGAATAAAAACACTTATTCCATTCTTATACCCAACGTTTCGTAAGTATTCCTTACTTCTTCAGGGGTTTATTTTATTTATTCCAGCTGTTAAATTTACAATGATAAAAACATTTTTTCAAAAATTAAACTTAAACATTTGTCTTACTTTTGTATTAAATCATACTATATATCTTAAATAATTCCCATAATTGCATCAACCCGACGGCACTGACACAAAAATTGAAAATAAATTAACAAATATAGGTACGAAATAAACAGAAAAAACTATTCAATTAAACGAGAAATGACATAAAGGTTATCACCGATTATCAGGTACTAAACATAAAAACAATAGAAAGAAGTTTATTTCATACCAACAACAAAATGAAATCTATATTAAATGAAAACGAATACAATACATTCGTCGCAAAACAAACACACTTGTACAATTACATATCCACAAAAACAAAACAAACACACTCTTCAAAAATTGAAAAACTGAAGGAAATAAAAGTAAAAGACCTTGGATTAACATTTAACGAAGAGTGGTTCGTCAATAAAACAAACGTAGAGTTCCCGATTGAAGCAAAATGGCTTCTTTCACTCGGCGACAAATTTGCTCTACCAATCCACCTATCCAACTTCTCACCAATCCACATTATAGCAGACATAGAACAAACAATAGAAGATGACACCGAAAAAGAAATCACCAGATCCAAGATTGCAAATAAGATATCAGAACATAAACGAAAACTAAAAAATACACCAAATGAAAAATTCATTCTAAAAACATACAAAATTACAAAGAAATTTCTATCTTATCATCAAGACAATATCATAATAACGAAAGCAGACAAAGGTAATAAGACGGTCATAATTTACAAGGACGATTATGAGCAAAAAATGAAAGATCTACTTGAGGATAAAAATACATACAAGACAATTAGGGTTGATCCAACAACAAAGCTAAAAACAACAAATAATACGCTTGTGAATGAACTTTTCAAAAATGAACACATAGATCAATGGCTTAAGAACAAATTACATTGTTCAGCAGCCATAGCTCCAAGGTTATACGGACTTCCAAAAATCCATAAGCCAGATATGCCATTACGTCCAATATCATCATCAATGAATGTTCCATGTTATAATATGTCCAAACACATCGGAACAATTATAAAAAATATCATATCGGACAAATACAACATTAAAAACTCTTTTCAACTCAAAGAAAGATTAGAGAATGTAATTTTAGAGGGTGGTGACGTTATGGTTTCCTTTGATGTTGTTTCGTTATTTACTAACATACCAACATATTTGGCAATAAAAAACATCTTAAAAGATTGGGACACATTAAAGAATCATACGAAGATACCAAAACAAAAATTTCTGAAAATCCTAGAATTTTGTCTACGAGACAACAACTAATTTCAATTTGGCGATAAGTTTTACTCGCAAACGTTTGGTATGCCAATGGGCAATCCCCTCTCCCCCACAGTTGCAGATGTAATTTTAGACAATCTTCTAGATGACACTATAGAAAAACTGAAAAAAATGGGTATTCAAATAAAATTTATTGCTAAATATGTCGATGATATCTTCGCCATAATTAATGAAAAAGAAAAAGACTTAATTCTTGATAATCTCAATTTGTACCACAACAAAATCCAGTTTACAATAGAGAACGAACACAATAATAGTCTTCCATACTTAGATTTACTATTACACAGAGAAAATAACACAATCATATACAATTGGTATTCTAAACCAACTTCATCCGGACGAATAATCAATTTCTACTCAACTCAACCAATTAAACATAAACTAAACACCGCATTCAACTTAATAAATAAAGTGTTAGATATTAGTGATAGAAAATATGAAACAGAAAATACAAGAAAAATCAAAACAATATTAAAATCGAACAACTACCCACATTTCATTATAAACAAACTTTTCAAAAAAAGAACAGAAAACAGATCAAAAGAAACACATAGAAATTCTGATAATAACAATAAAATAGAAGAAGAAAAAGAAAGAAAGTATTTTTCTATACCATATGTTCCAAAGCTTACGGACAACAAAAATCTACATAGAATGATAAAGAAAGAGAATGCATCATACGCACATAAATCAAACTTCACTCTTAAATCAGTTTTTTCTAACACCAAATCTAAAGTACATAACGTAGTTTATGAAATTAAATGCAAGGGGAAAGAAAATGAACAATGTGATCTGGTATATATAGGACAAACTAAGAGAAACTTGGGAACAAGACTAACTGAACACGAAGCAGACATAAGGAAAAAGAAAGAGACAACAGGACTTGCGCAGCACATAGCAAAAAGTGGGCACTCAGTGAGCTTCGAGGAGGTGAAAATACTAGACAGGGAGAGGAAATTGAACACAAGACTGACACTAGAAAGCCTACGAATACAACAAAAAAAAAAAAAAAAAAAAAAAAAAAATAGAGAGGACAATGAATACAAAAGAAGACACCGATAACATCAAGCACAACTATGCTGCAGCATTATAACAAAAGTACCTGATAATCTGTGATAACCTTTATGTCATTTCTCGTTTAATTGAATAGTTTTTTCTGTTTATTTCGTACCTATATTTGTTAATTTATTTTCAATTTTTGTGTCAGTGCCGTCGGGTTGATGCAATTATGGGAATTATTTAAGATATATAGTATGATTTAATACAAAAGTAAGACAAATGTTTAAGTTTAATTTTTGAAAAAATGTTTTTATCATTGTAAATTTAACAGCTGGAATAAATAAAATAAACCCCTGAAGAAGTAAGGAATACTTACGAAACGTTGGGTATAAGAATGGAATAAGTGTTTTTATTCGCATTCCAAAATCAAAAAGACCAAAAGAGCCTAATAAAACACAATCAAATAATTAACTAAAAAAATTGGTCAAACACACACAACAACAATAACATCTTCATTTTGTATAATTTTAAATTGTGAAACATCCATTAGGTCAGTAATTGTCATCCTACCATGTTCGTGTTGTGTTATGTCTTTTATGTCATGTAAATTTAAAATAGTTGGGTTTAAAGTTCCTGTTTTTGATAAAGCTATTGTCTGGATTATATTTTGTAGTTCTATCAACATTAATTTATTTCTTTCCCTAGCCAATCTCAATTGGCCATTATTTTCTATTTTGTGGATTGATTCTGATAATTTTTTTATTGTGTCAAAAATTTCTGAATTTGTGACAAATTGTTTATTATTTTTTATTGTAAGCTCAGATAGCTTATTATTTATCAAAATTAAATCGTCATGGTTAGGTGATCCTGAAATCCATTTCCAAATGGTTCCTATTACGTTAATTCCTCTTCTATATCTTCCTGTTGATCTAAGTTGTCCTAAAATTGTTTTAATAAGAGTTATATCTGAATCTCTACTATGATCCAGTAAATCGTTATCTTTTTTATTTAATGTATTTTTATAATAATTCATATTTATTTCCGCTTCTGTTTCTTCTAATACTTTTTTAAAATAGTTAAGGTGTGTTATATGGAAAATAGTTCCGGAATCGTTATACAGTGCTGTATTACCATTTTCTAATAATAGATAGTTTTGTCTAGTATAGTCAACTATATCAGCTTCTACGTATGTATGTTAAAGTTAATATTCCAATTAACAATGTTTCCAAAGCCATTTTCCTAGAATAAAAATATTTAACTTTTAATGTTATCTTTATGTATTAATCTCTTATTTGTATTTATTTTATTTCCTAAATCCTCTTTAACTATTTGTTTCCTATAGCTATTCATCATTTAATTTTTATTGTTAAACTGTAGTATTTTTTCATAAACTACTTCTTTAGGTTTAAAATTTCTCATTTGCCTTTTCTTGTTATTATATTTAAGCATTTTATTTTGGACTTCTTTTAATTTTTCTGGGATACTACTATGGTTTGATTTATTAAAAAATATTTCATATGGTTTCATATTCGTAACAGAATGAATTGTTTGGTTATAATGCTGTACTGCTCTTAGTAAAGCTTCAGTTGTATCTATGATTTCATACTCATCTTTTATACATTTAGTTATTTCTGCTAGTGTTGAATGTATTCTTTCAACTTGTCCATTTGTCGAACTGTGCCTGGATCGCAGAAGAAAAGTTCTATGTTCAATCTACTCATTAAGTTCTTGAAGACTATGGATTGAAAACCTCTTTCATTATCTAGTGTAATTTTTTTACAATTGGGATAATTTTGTAAAATTTCCAATACTTTATTTTCTAGGTTAATTTTATTCTCTAAGAGATTTACTGTTAGAAATTTGAATATGCGTCGATACACGTTAAGTATTTTATTTTTTGTGCTGAAAATATATCGATATGGAGGAATTCCCCCTCTTTTTCAGGAATTGGAGCCTCTCCAATTGGTATCAACTTAGGATGTCTATCATATTTAAATTTATTGCATAATTCGCAATTTCTAGCATATTCTTTAAATTGTTTTCTCATCTCTGGCCAATAATATTGGTTATAAATTTGTTTTATATTTTCCCTATAATTCCTATGTGCTCTTGTATGTATTTGTTCTACAATTGTAGCCTGGTCGTCTTTATTTATTATATCTATCGGAAATATTTTTGTGTATAAGAAATTGAATTGTTACTAAATGTTTCTTTTAATGTTTTTTTAACTGCGTATAGATCTTCTAGTGTACAATGTATTGCTACTACTCCTGGTTGGAGGTATTCTTTAAGGATAGTGACAAGGTTTTCTAAATTGTCATATTCTATAATTTGTAAAAAATATTCGAAACACTACTTCGTCTTCGGTTCCAACACTCGTCTTCAACGACACACCTGCTGTCAGCTCGCAAGATAAAGCCAATTTGCTTGCAGCACAGTTAGCTGTTAATTCGACGCTGCCAGCAAGTGATAGAACTCCGCCTGTACTTGAGAGCGTAAACGATTCTATGGGTCAAATCTTCTTTCGCACTCGTGCAGTTGCTAGAGTTCTAAAAGACCTCGACATATACAAATGCGCTGGCCCGGATAGTATCCCTCCCATTGTTCTGAAGAGGTGTTCTTCAACGCTGGCAAAACCACTGCGTAAGCTTTTCCATCTGTCCTATTCTACTGGTCTCTTTCCGAGTGGATGGAAAACAGCATTTGTCCAGCCTGTCCCTAAAAAAGGCGTATCTTCTTCACCCTCAAACTATCGGCCAATTGCATTAACGTCCCTTCTTTCCAAGGTCATGGAAACGCTGATTAATTTTCAGCTCAAGAAATATCTTGAAGAACGAAAGCTTCTTAATGACCGGCAGTACGGCTTTCGTAGCAATAGGTCCACTGGTGATCTGATGGTATATCTCACCGAACAGTGGAACAAATCTTTACATCGCTTTGGAGAAAGTAAGATTATTGCGCTTGATATTTCTAAGGCGTTTGATAGAGTTTGGCACCAAGCTCTCTTATCGAAAATGCGCGCATTTGGTTTCGATGAATCTTTTCTTCGTTGGATTAGAAATTACCTTTCGGACCGATCAATACAAGTTGTATTGGACGGTTTCAAGTCTGAAATTCACAAAATAAACGCTGGTGTGCCCCAGGGCTCCGTTTTGTCTCCGACTCTCTTCCTTATATTCATAAATGATCTTTTGTCTGAAACTTCTAATCCATTAAACTGTTTCGCTGACGACAGCACCCTCAGCTTCTCATATTCGTTTTCAGATTCACATCCATGTCCTTCGGATGTGGAACTAGAACGGCAGCGTATGATTAGCTCATTAAATTCTGATCTCGACAGCATTGTCCAATGGGGAATCAAAAACCGCGTAGAATTTAATGCTTCGAAAACTCAATGCTGTCTTCTGTCATCAAAACGAAACACACCTCCCATGCCGCTATCCATGAGCGGCACTTGTATTGAAGAAACCGAAAAGCTTTCAGTCCTCGGTATGTGTATCACAGACCACCTTCTGTGGAACGAACACATATTCGACGTCGCCAAAAATGCAGCGAAATGCTTAGGCTTTCTTCGGCGATGCAAGAAATTTTTCTCCCCTTCTGATCTGGCTGTAATCTATAAAGCATTTATCCGTCCGAAACTTGAGTACAATTCTCATATTTGGGCAGGTGCCCCAATAACCCACTTGAGTATCTTAGATAGGATTCAAAAAAGAGCTTTGAAAATGATAGGTGACAGAAATATAACAGAAACATTTGCATCCCTCGAACACCGCCGCGATGTTTCATGTCTAACATTATTTTACCGTTACTTTTATAAACACTGTTCTAGTGAAATAGCCAGCTGCATTCCTCCCCTAAGACAATTCAACCGTAATACTCGTACCTCTAGGAATGCACATCAGTTTACCCTCGAGTCCAACTTCGGACGTACTGTCAAGTATAGAGATTCTTTTTTTAGCCGCATACCCGAATGTGGAATGCTTTACCCGGCTCTATCTTTCCCGACCATTTTAATATTCAGAGGTTGAAAACCAATGTGCATCGGTATCTCCTCTTAAATCCTTCCCTATTTTCCCAACGCTCGCACTGTGTTTAAACATTTTAAGGGCAGCCAAATCCCTTTAGTGCGCGCTCAATCAAAAAAAAAAAAAAAAAAAAAAATGCCTAGTTTTTCTGAAATTATTAATTTGTTCATGTATTGTAAACGTATTTTTACTTAGTAGAAGTTGTTGTTTAAAATGATTTAAAGGTATTTTTGTTTCTTTTATTTCTTCATGATCACTACTTTCTGCAGGGTGCTGAGTAGCATCTGTGGATGAACTGTCCGTGATCATATTTAAATTTTGCCTGGAAAGGGCGTCAGCTACTACATTTGTGTTTCCTGGTTTGTAAACCATCTTTGGGGCGTATTCTTCAATAAACGCATGCCAACGTTTCATTTTGGCATTTGGGTTGCGGGGTGATACCGCAAATGTGAGGGGTTGGTGATCCGTATGGATTTCAAGATTTGTAACACCGTATAGGTAGTTACGTAAATTTTTCAGAGCGTAAACGATAGCGTACAGTTCTTTTTCGTTAGCCGCGTAATGCCTTTCGGTTTTTCCAAACGTTTTTGATACAAAAGTTATAGGTTTCCTATCCTGTGATAGGACAGCTCCGATTGCATCATCTGACGCATCAGTAGTTAAAATAAATAGTTTAGAGTAATCGGGTTGGTTTAATTCGATTTCAGCAGTTAAATGATCTTTAAGGGTTTGGAAAGCTTTTATTCCTTCATTATCCAACTTAATTTCTGTTTTTTTTTGCGACATGTTTGGAAATTTGTCCATTTTCGCTTTGTAGAAATTTTGTAAGCCGTTTAGCTATTTGTGATAGTTACAGATAAATTTCCTGTAATAACCTATCATTCCAAAGAATGATCTGAGTTGTCTCAAGATTTTTGGTTGAGGATAATCTTTTATAGTTTGTATCTTATTAGGGTTTGTTTTAATAACATTATGTCCGATGACATAACCTAGAAAATCTACTTTTTCTTCATATAGGGTAGATTTCTCGATTGAAATTTTCATGTCCGCTTCTTTTAAGGTATTTATTATTGTATTTAGGTGACCTGTATGTTCTTTTAGTGGATTTGAATACATGATTATATCATCTATATAAACATGGCAGAATTTACCTATATATGGCCTTAATATGTCATCCATAGCTCCCTGGAATATTGAAGGATTTTGCTTATCTGCATAAGCAAAATCTAGACGCGAAATTATAGCGTCAAAGTTTAAAACTGTTCCATGATTTGCAAGTATGTCATTGGCGGAATGGGTAATTTTGTTTCTGAAAATTGTGAGAGCTGCGAAGTATTTTCGACTACCTTTTGTATACAAAGAAATTGAATTATTGGCTGCGCCACGCCAGCTAACGTATGAATTAGTATTATTCCCTAAAAATTCGGGTATTGATTTTATTACGTCTAATGATTCATTGCATGTTACCTCGTCTTTCATATTCGGTAACTATATTACTATTTGTAACTGATTCTAAAGTATTTCTCAGAGTAGTAATTTCTGACACTAATGAAGCTGTACTAGCTGCTACAAGTCTTGGGACAAAATTTTCCATTTCTGGATCCATAGGCATTTTGGTTTCTAATTTAATCGTTTGAAGGTTAAGTTTATGAAATTTTTCAAGTAATTCGTCCAGTATGTCTATTCTCAGTTCTAATGGTTTTTTTTTCAGTATTTGATTATAATTTTCAACTGTTTTTTTTTTCTTATCAAAATTGTATATATTTTTTTATAAAAATTCGAGAACTTTAAAATATCTTATTCTATTTTATATGAAATTTTGTAATTCAATTTTTATTTTATTTTTATTGGTGATTCGGTTCTTTTTTTAAATTTATATTTTTACCGAAAATCAACCAAATATATTATGAGAAATAACTTATTATAATTACTTCTTAAATCTGCAGCTCGTTCAAATGATGATTTTAATTTTATTAAAGTTGTGTTGCTGGTGTTGATACTGTTCATTATTTTTTTAATTCGGTGTTTTCACATAGATTATTATTTTTAATGTCCTCACTAGCTTCTTTAAATATATGTTCGATTTTCTTCACTTTGAATATTAAAAATTTATTTTTATTTTTTTGTTCATTTTCCCGCACAAATTTTCTTCTTTCGATTAATTGTTTTAATCTTTCTTCTTCTGAATATCTATCACTTATATTTTTATTCATTAAAAAAATGTTAACAGCAATTATTTTTTATTCGTTTCTTATTATTTTATTGTTAAGGACACTAAGAAATTATTGTTCACTTTTTTTCTTTTTCTTTGTGATATTACATATAAATAATAATAAAAAAAAATTATTTTTTATTTCACAATTAACTTTTTCTCTTTTTAAGGATATTTCTTAATTCATATTTAACTTTTCTTCTTTTTATTATTTATTCTCCTTTTTTATAGGATACTTTTTTAATTTTGTTCTCCCTTTTTATAGGATACTTTTTTTAATTTTGTTCTCCTTTCTTGAAGGATACTTATATGTATTTTTATTCGGCACTATGTTTATATTAACGCAGTTTTTTCATCACAATCAAATCATAATTTGTATTTTCTGATTTTTTTTTAGATTGGATGTCCTGTTTATTCATCACAATCAAATCATAATTTGTATTTTCTGATTTTTTTTTAGATTGGATGTCCTGTCACGGTCGCCAATTAATATTTTAATAAAACCATTCGAATTTTAAAAAAATATATTTTATTTTACCGATCTCGGAGTGATCGGTAAAATAAAATCGCCTTATAAAACTTATCTCTAAGGTATCTTACTTAAAACGTATCTACTCCAAAACGTATCTGTTTAAACACTGATCCACATGAAATATCTTTCTTAAAAGCTAACTTAATTCTTTCACTGATGATGCGTTATAGTGGGGGGGGATGATGTCATCTTTATTAAATCTGGAACACTCGTACCCAGGAGTATCAATTTCATCTATGATTGAACTGTTATGTCCAATACGTGACAATATGTCGTTTTGTTTATAAATTGATTTCCGTTATTATTTATTGTTAACGATAACTCAATCTTCACTAAGATGAGTGTTCTTTGGGTTATGTGGCAATGTTATACTTGGACATTAACTTATTATATACATAAATGAAAGAATACAAATTACAATCACGTTAACTAATCACGCTACAGCTTAAACTAGAAGTATTAAAAATAGGTAGGTATAGGTACTTAAATTTATATGATAGCAAACTTTATGTAGGATTGCACTAAGAACGGATGTTTTGAAATTCGCACATTTATTAGGGTAAAATAGGGTAAAACTGAATCAAAATCAAAAAACTAATTCCGAAACGCGTAGAAACTTGATTTTTTTTATTTGAAAGTTCTTGAAAAATTAGGAAAAAAACATGCTCATCTTTTTTTATTAAAAATCTACAAACCGAGATATACGCGGCTTAAGACTGAAAATTGATAAATAGTCGTTCGAAAAGTACTGAGTAGTTATTTGGGGGTACATTTTTTATTTTTATTTATTTTTACATATTTTTTATAGGGGATGAACAAAAATTATCCATGTTTAAGCAATTTTTGACAGGATTTTTTTTTTATACCCAAAATGATTTTTGAAAAAGGGTAAATTATTTTGGTCAATTTTTTAAACTACGTATTTTATTTTTAACGGGTAGTTGGAAAAATCTAAAATTTTAATATCCTATAAATATATTTGATAGCAATTAAATGGTAAAAATGTTATCTTTCTAACTTATCATTTGACAGATTTATTTAAGAAAGGGGAAACATTTTGAAATTTGTTTTTTTTGTTTGGTTTTTAATTAATACCTTTTGAATTAACAGCCCAAGAAACATTTTAGGCTGTTTAAAAGCTTTAACAGCGCATCCAGAGCTTATTTTAAAGCTCGTTTATTCAATAAGGATGCGCCTTAAGAGCAAATAAAGAACTATCTTGCAGCTAATTTATTGATTTTTATAGCACTTTTTAGCTCCTTTGTAGCGCTTGTGAGGATATTTTATTAGCTGTGAGTTTTAATATGTGCTCTGGAAGTGCTTCTGGAGCCACAGTCTTATTTATTTAGAGATCTTTACTTCAGATGTCCGTTACTCTATATAAGTGATGCTTAAGCTTTATACAAGCAATGTAATGAAGATGATATGAATTAAGAGCAATTTTAGCATTAACATAGAGCTGCGTGCTTTGCAGAAGTATTAAAAATAATTTTTTTTTTGTATTGGTGAACTCAAACAATTAAATAATAAAAACACATCCAGTTTGTTATTTGTATTTGTATTTATATTATTTGTCATTTTGTTATCTCATTTTTTCTGCCAAGTTCCTTTTATTAACATGACGAAATAATGAAATAACGCGATATTTAAAAGGGATTTATGAGTGCCATTTAAGTTTTATCATGAATGTTAATATTTTACTTCGAAATATAACAACGCTCCTCTAAAATAATTTGTGATAAGTAGTTGATGAAATTATTTTTGTTTTAATTTTCAATTGAAATAGACAATTTTTTTTTTACTTTTTTTACTCATGCACTTTTCCAGACAGGGAATCTGTATTATTGTAAATGCTTTAGAAAACACAGTTACTATACACATGAAAAGTAATTTTTTCTCTTTTATAAATATTTTTTTTAATATTCGCCATTTCTTAAACAAAATAAGCAGTCCTTTTCTATGGCACTTCTCTAGAGGTCTAGTAGAGCTCCTTTCAATAACAAAGAATACAGGGTGTCCATAAGATAAGGAAAAGTAAAGAGAATTTTTTTTTTCAATAAAAATAATATAACATGATTCCAATTTACGTACAAAATATTTCATGCATAATATTTGTACATAATATACAAACTTATGCTTTCACTTATGCGTCTGAAAAATAGCTGTTTTTCTAGCAAAATAATGGACAAATTAGTTCTTTTGTCAGTAGTTGGTCACAGAAATAATTGATCGCGTGTTGTTGTTGTAATATATATGTTGATTATCTATATGGATCATTAGCTATAATAATATACGACTTATTCCGTATTTAAGTACCTATCAGAAATGATTCATATTGACACTTGGTTTGGTACCACGGCATGCACCTATCAGTCAAAGCGTGAAACCTGTTTTTTCGATTTTGCATTCAATGTATCTCCCATAAATATATAAGCGTAAAATATATCGAAATTTATAAATAAAATGATTAACTTCGTAGGTGAAAAATGTGAACAAACTACCTTTACAAAGAGAAACAATAAAAATAACACTTGGTTAGAAAAAATCAAGACAGAGGCGTAGCTAGGATTATTAAAAATTTATATCAAATGATTGATTCAGCAAAATTTATTTTTATTTATTCCTGCTTTCGTTACTTCCATCCCTCTACATTTCTTCACCCCTCACCCAAACCGTCAAAAAGACGAAAGAAACGAAAAAAGGAATCATGTAACATGGCACTAAAAATAGTGAATACTTTAAGTGCAAATTTGCTCATTTTTGACGGTGTTCAAAATGGAACGACTCCTCCGAATTACAAAAAAAACGTCAATAAAATCCACAAATTTTTAATTTTTTTCAAAAATTTACTAATTTTCTCTCTTTCTAACCATGAAGTGAAAGTGAGATGAATTTCAAAAAAGTCAAAAAAATCGGAAGAGTCAGTCTAATGTGAACACCGCCTTGGTTTTTCGAATTTTCGCCATCATTTGTAAACTGTCAAAGCAAAAAGGGTTTTTTGACATCTCGCCCCCCAACTATATCAACTGCCAAAGTGAAAGGTGTGATATTTCGAATTTTTGACATTTCGCAACCACTTTCAAAGTTTCAAGTGCTATTTTTTCGGTTTCCACTGGACCTAGGGGATATACAAATTGAACTGACTCCTCCGAATTTTCAAAAGAAAACGTAAACAAAAATCCACAAATTAAAAACAAAATTAAAATGTTCATAGATTTTTTTGACGTTTTCTTTTATGAAGTCAAACAAAAGTCGGAGGAGTCAGTCGAATGTGAACATCGTCCTAGACCCTGATTACACGATTCATTGCAGGAGGTAAAATCCACCTCCTTAATCGATTGGCGCCCTCAGATTCTGACATTTCGGCACCTGTCAAATTGAAAAGTGAATATTCTCGGTTTCTGATGGTGCTTAAGCAACTATATTTTAAAAATCGTAGCCATCCTCAAATGGAATTTGACAGTTTATAGCTTGAAAGATGGACAACAAACTATATTTTGACGTCTAATATATATTTCGTTTCAAATGTCAACCTTAAGCCTTCAAATTGCTCGTTTAAAAAAATCGGATTTTCATAGGAAAAATTCTGAGTTTTCAGAGGGTTTTTAATCCATCAAAATCGTAGCCATCCTTCAATGGAATTTGACAGATGGGCAACAAACTATATTTTGACGTCTAATATATATTTCGTTTCAAATGTCAACCTATAGCCTTCAAATCGCTCGTTTAAAAAAATTGTGTTTTTATAGGAAAAATTCTGAGTTTTCAGAGGGTTTTTAATCCATCAAAATCGTAGCCACCCTTCAATAGATTTTGACAGTTTATGGCTTAGCAGATGGGCAACAAACTATATTTTGACGTCTAATATATATTTCGTTTCAAATGTCACCCAAAAACCTTCAAATCGCTTGTTTAAAAATTGGATTTCCATAGGAAAAATTCTGAGTTTTAAGAGGATTTGTAATCCATCAAAATCGTAGCCATCCTTCAATGGAATTTGACAGTTTATGGCTTGAAAGATGAGCGACAAACTATATTTTAACGTCTAACATATATTTCGTTTCAAATGTCACCCTAAAACCTTCAATTCACTTGTTTAAAAAAAATCGGATTTTCATAGGAAAAATTCTGAGTTTTCAGAGGGTTTTTAATCCATCAAAATCGTAGCCATCCTTCAATGGAATTTGACAGTTTATGGCTTGACAGATGGGCAACAAACTATATTTTGACGTCTTATATATATTTCGTTTCAAATGTCACCCTAAAACCTTCAAATCGCTTATTTAAAAAGAAAATATGATTTTCATACGAAAAGTTCTGATTTTTCAGAACGTTTTTAATCCATCAAAATCGTAGCCATCCTTCAATGGAATTTGACAGTTTATGGCTTGACAGGTGGACAACAAACTATATTTTGACGTCTAATATATATTTCGTTTAAAATGTCATCCTAAAGCCTTCAAATCGCTGGTTTAAAAAAAATCGGATTTTTATGGGAAAAATTCTGATTTTTCAGATCGAAAATTGTCAACATTATCTGTACTTTTAAGAGTGATTAAATAGCAGTTAATTAAAGCTGCTCTGTTTGTTAACTGCTCACTGCGATCGCTGCCTATTTTAAATCGCTCTTTAGCACATCCCTAATTTTGACATCTGACACCTGTCAAATTGAAATTGGCCGAGACCACCCTCCTTTATCGATTGGCAACCTCAGATTTTGACATTTCGACACCTGTCAAATTTCAAAGTGTAATTTCTCCGTTTTTGTCGGTGCTATAGCACCGATAGCCGAGACTCTAGGTAATACCACCCTCCTAAATCGATTGGCGCCCTCAGATTTTGACATCTGACAGCTGTCAAATTGAAAAGTGAAATTTCTTGGTTTTTGTTGGTGCTAAAGCGCTGGAAACTAATACATGGATTTCTAACAATGAGATGACAACAGACTTCAAAAACCATTGACCTAATCCTACTGGTACATGGGCTGCTAGGAAATGGATGCTTAGGTCTCACGAATCATTATTTGTTTTGACACTTTGCGCCAATAAGCGCTGCTGTCGCTTTTATTTGGTGAAACTGAAAGCTGCTGCGAGCTCTACTTAAAAGTAGTTTATAAAGAAGAATAAACAAGCCGATACGAACAATTTTTCGTAGTCAAGCGTTTAAATGAGTGATCTGTGATCGTTTTTTTTTTCAAGAAAAAGATAATTAATGTATATTATAACGCGAGAGTTCAATAATTCAAATGACATTTAAAATAATTCAAGAACTGAATAAAAAAAACCGCGCGGTGCTCACCATTATTCCTGCTGGACTGGAAAATAATGGGGTGTACTGGTTTCCACCATCACACTGGAGCACCAGGAAACTGAACTCCGTGCTGCGAAACCCATTTGCCACACCAGACGTACGTTTTTGGGAGGCCAGGCCCTGCGCAGTCAAAAGAACCAATATCGCAACGTATTCTTTAGCGGAGGAGCAGGAAGAAGAGCTTCTTAACAAACAGCTGACGGATTTTGATGAAGATGCAGACGGTTGTTCCGAAGATTCATACTCTGGAAATACAAAACGAACAACCAATGCAGCAAGATCTCCTCGGGCGGACTTTAGTTCTGTTGTGGATGAATGCTTGAATTCCTTGTCATCAAACACTAACCAAAGCACACAAAAAATCATTCAAACCAGAGAATCATCGAGTCCTTCCGTTGAGTATAGTATCCCTGAAGCTACAATAACTGATGTTGGGAATACAAACAACTATAATGTGGAGGATAAAACAGATTTTGTTTTAATAAGTGGCAACGGCACTGAAGGCTACAATTTAGACCCACAACCTCAACTTCAGGATTCGATTTCCATAATTTTAGGAAACCAGGAACAATTATTTCAGGCGATTTCCAACTTAAGTGAAATCGTCACCACCGGAATGGCAAAACTTTTGTCACAAGGTGAACTTTTAGGAATGATAACAACCACAACAGTATCGGAAGAAATGAAGCAATTTAATATTGAAGCCGCAGAGAATTTTAAAAAAATTTTGACAGGCGAGCAGGCGAATAAACTTGAAGAGCAGCTAAATGATGTAAATTTCAAAGGCCAACTGGTAAAAAAAATAAAATATTTTTAAGTGAATTAAACTGATCTCTTAAATTTACATTTCAGATTCGAAAAATGGCCTTTTATATTGGAAAAAACGGAACTAGAGCCCGAGAAGGATGGACTTGCTGCTATGAACTAATAGATTTAGTTTTTCATCGTCATCATCATTTTTTTTTTAAGTTTTAAAGACTGAACACTGAAGTGATACTTTTTATTTTTTTTTACTAATAAATAAATGTATGTAACAAAAGTCAACAATATGTATTTTGTGTTTATAATATTTGACTGACAGGAATTTCAAGTTGGAAATTTTATTAGATTTTCAGGTAGGTATGTATGATATTTGTATGTACTATAAGAGTAAGTACATTTCAGTTCCTTGTGGTGAATTTCATACCTGTTGGGCTATCAGACACTGGGTCAATTTTGAATCAGGCTAACCCGGGGAAATCAGAGTTTGATGGCGAGGGAGGTAAAGAGTGATGAATGAAACGAGCAAATTTCTCCTCCTTGTTTCGAGTGGAATTATAAAGTTGAAAACTAATACACGCATGTTGAAGGCTGTTTTTTTGATTAACGATGACTTAGACCCATTGCTTTTTTTTATTTTAATGTGTTCGAAAAGAAAGGCTGGGATTCCACATTCTAATTTGGTGTTGTTCGCTCTAGAGTTTACTTAATGAATGTAACTTTTATCAAAAGTGTATGTAATAATGTAAATAGTAGGTATCTAAGTACCTTTCTTTTGTTTTTTTGTGCTGCAGCAAACCAATGTTATGAACTCATGTTTTGTTAAATTCAGGTACACAAGTACACAAATGTATATATACACATGTATATGTACCTATTCGAAATAAAAGAAATGAATAACATGTTAAGAATTAATTTCATGCTACAACAAAAATATATCAACGTTTAAGGATCTTTATTATGCTTGGCTTTAAGTTTACAAAGTAGTTATCTGTGGGCATAAAGGGAATAAAAACATGTTTGGTATTAGATTTACAAAGTATGTATTAAAGGAATAAAAACAATTCCATCATTTTTATACGGAACAGCTACCAATTTGCATTTTATATTGTTTATATCACCTTCTTCACATTTTGAAAAATATACATTTAAATGAGATGATTTAATTGGAGTTTTGAAAATGTCACATTTTTCTTTAACGGCATATCCCCTTATTAAAGTTGTACCATTCACAGTTATGGTTTTTTCAAATCTCACAATTTGATTTTTTTTGGAAAGGAACCATTTGTTTGTCATACCAACACTTAACATAAAACTTTTAAAGATTATAGTATTGTAAGTTTCATCAATGTTTTTGTTTTTTAAGATTGGATATACATACTTCGGGTTTTTCTTCAAAATTATCAAGTTTTGAAAGTTCACTTGTTCGTTTAGCTGCTTGAGCTAAGGGATTAGAACCAGTTCGGAGCAAACTTTTCAAAGAAAATAATAGATTTTCGAAAGGGTTAGCTAAACGTTTCCAGAACTCCAAATCTCTGTACTTCATTAACTAGATGGCATAGATTGTGCACATTGCTTGTTATAGAACGTTTTTTATAAAGTTCTATGTATTTTTCAATATAAAATTCTAGTAGTTGACTAGATAATGGAAGAAAATGACGATATTCGTTTGAAGAACAAACAAATAGTAATTGCACAAAAAGAAATAAAGTGCTCATAAGCACCATATCGTATAACATCTTTTAAAAACACAATACCAACATACAATAGAAAGGTACGAAACTCTGTGCCTTTCCAGAATGCCAAACAATCAAGACCTCTAGTAGAACGATGTATTTCCTTTGGAACTTTAAATGTAGTCAATTGGTTTGTTACACTATTTATGTCGTTGGCACTCAATTTAATTTCGGTGCCTTTGAAGTGTCCATGGATCCAGCCGGTCAAACATTTTTTTACTATACCTAAAATACATTTTTTCTTATTAATTGGCTTTGGTGGTTCAATTTTTGTAATACCTACCTAAATCAATAAGATGGAGTGCGTCTCCAATTGGAAAGTCTTCCACCATATCTATTGGCAGATTTTCAATGAGCGAAGTGTGCCTGTGATGGAACCCATACGATTTATTTCTAAATCTTTCATCTGTTCTTTTGGGTTAATTAGTGCTTAAGAAAACTGTACAGTGGTCAATGTATTCACCTACAACAGTACATTTAAAACATCCATGTTTCCCATTGAAATATGTAACGCCTGTAAGGATTATATTTAGGATAATATAATAAAGTTTCAACAAATGCTGGCGAGTAAAGGTACCTTTTATGAAAGCTCTCGCTGGTGAATCACATATGAAGCTTCTTATAACTACTTTAACTAATTTAATGTTAGCTCCCGAATAAAATACCATTTTTAACAATTTGTTCACATTCTTTGACAAATTGTTCCAGGTATTCGTTTAAATCCGATGGCTTGCCTTTCCCACAATATATTCCAATAACCATTGGTTTAAAAGTTTTAATCTCATGGATGTGAAACAGTATTGGCCAGAATTGAATGAGTGAACTTTTGTATAGTGGTAGACCATCAATATTGAAATTAATAGAAATATTGATGTTTTCTCTTAGAGTTTTGAAGTACTGCCTTAGGCAATATTCGAACCCCTGATGCCAGTAATGTTCATTACCCATGGCCTGCAATTGAACTATTTGAGGTGTCAATAACAAAATTCGTGGATCTTTCGGAAGATGTGCTTCTGGAACATGGTGATTAAGAATGGATAGCAAGTCTTTTAACGCTGTGTGCCTGATATTGTGTTCTAATGCCCATTGCATCAGGTCCGTTTTCATATCATGGCCGCTTTTATAATGTCCTCCGTCATTCAACTGATTTTCAGGTTCATTTTTCTGTTTCATTTCCTCGTTTCCATTAGTACTTGTAAGGGTGTTTTCAGACACAGAATTTTCATTGTCATTGATTTCTTCAAAAATCTCAGCGGGAATAGGAACTGCTACAGATCGTTTTATAAGTCTTTGTTTAACTTTTTTGAGCAAGCTTTTATTTTTCCGAACACTTTTCCAAAACAGTTTGCTATTTTTATATTTGTTCAACAAAACGGAAGACATTTTACTTTTAAATAATAACAAGCAATATCGTCTTGATAGTTAAAACTTTTCGCACTTAATTCAAATTACATACAGGACATAATCTTAACACAGTTCGGAATCTGCAATATAGAGACTGACTTTTGAAAACGTACATCAAGAGCTGCAATCAACTTTGAAATAGAGCTAGAGCCTTGTATTTAACTCTTCCAGAGCTGCTTTAGAGCATTTAAATAACATGTAGCCCCAACGATGTTATTTGGGAGTGGTAGAGGTTTGCAATGTACTAATGAATTATAGCTATATGTTCCAGGAATTTGTATACAAAAATTATATTCCTATTGTACCATTGAGCTGAGAAATTAACAATACAGTAAATGACGGATATAAGAAAGTCTCATATAAGAAAAAAAAAACACGCTTATAAGACAGACATTCCAAAACACCATGCACATTCCCATAAAGATACGTATTAAGTAAACCTCATATAAGAAAAACGTTTATAAGAAAAACACTGATATAAGAAACTTATTCTGATAAAAAAAACTCAATCACTACATAGAAAATTAAACTTTTATAAGAAATTTTCTCGTGTAAACTTCTAAATGATACGCCGTATAACTTTCACAAAATTTCTGAACGCGCCCTTATTGAAATGTCAAAAAAAAAGAGACAGATTGAAGATCGGCGAGAAAGAAAAAAAGCCCATAAATTTGACAGTCACACATTCAACATTCTCTTGGCAACTGCTGGCTAAATTTTGTTTGTTTGATGTTGTTTATTAAAAATTTCGTCAAAAAAAAGAAGTACAGTTTCTATTAAAACAAAACTAAAGATCTTAAATGAAATTAAATTCGGAAAAATTCGAAAAGAAATTTGTAATGAGTTTCACGTCGCGGAAAGCACTTTCCCAAGAAACAAATTTAGCTGTTCAAATGCTCTAACAGCACTTCCAGAGCAAGTCTTAAAGCTCGTCACTTCGAGAATTAGCTCTAGTTGCGTATCTAGAGTAATCTTAGAGCTTTCATACAGAGAATTCTTTGACATTTAGAGCAAATTTCTGTTTGTAATCGGCTCGTTATCAGGGACTTAGTAGATTTTAAGCTCTTTAATTATGTATTTTGTATCTACTAAGGAGCACCTTTGACAGTTTTTTGTTGGTATAAGTGTGCATAATACAATCGAAGAATAATATACAATAGTTGCACAACATATTTTATGTTTGTGTGATGGATTATTTTATTTGAAGTATTTATAAGTATTGTAAAACGTCATTAAGTGCTTAATGTCAACAAGATAAGTTATTTTTTTATATTCGAACAGAATAAGGAAATTATTATATTTTTCGGTAAAATAATTGTGAATTTTAAGTGCGCGTTTTGTTTTATCACAAATGTATTGAAGCTACTTCGCGAAATTACAACGCGCCTCCGGAATTATAAATTTTACGCTGAGATTTTGAAAAATTTTAATATAAACAAAACAAAAAGATCTTAAGAACTATTGTCAATTATTTATAAAATATTTTGTTTAAAAATTACAAAATGTGTTGTGTTTTTTAAACGAAAAAGGAGACCTTTTCTTTTTCAAATTTGAAAAAAAAATGGTTATTCGAATCATTTTTCTTTTCATCGCCATATTTTTATTAGGGTAAAAGTTTCGTTTCCATAGAGCTGCAATAGTGCTTCAGAGCTGTAATAGCGCTTCAGAGCTGTTATAGCCCAATTTCAGAGCTAGTAGCCACGAGGTGACAGATTCGCTTTCAGTGCTTTATTTAAAATAGGGTGTTTTAGAAAATAAAAGAAAGAGTGAATAATCTGCACAGCAAATACCTAGTATATTTTTATTTAAAGAGTAGGTGTTCCTGGGATGCACTTTGAACTTAATGAGCAAGTTTTTTTTTGTGATTCAGCTTTAGTTTAATTTCGATAAAGTTTTAAAGCTTTCTTAGGGTATTGAAAAAAATAATAAATAATTATAATTAATTTAAGCCGTGTTTTTTGAGAGAGTGATTAGCAACTCAGCAAAATGTTTACACGCAAAACAATAACCAATAACAAAACAAGTTATTATAGAGAATTTTGTTTCTGTTTTCCGTGTAAAACTTTTACTGAGTTGCTAGTCACTCTCTCAAAAAACACGGCTTTATTTATTTTCGACTCATGATTATTTTTTTGTTTGTTTTTTGTTGATTTAAGTTTGTAACACCCTACAAAATCAGTGGTGGTTTTAAAATGGCTCTGTAAATTCTTTTTTTTTGACACTTTACAATGCGCATGAGTAATATTTTTATTATGTACCATTTGTGTGAAAGTATTAGTATTCAGCTCTATACGCACTTTTTGTGTGGTTCTATTAGAGCTATGTTTCGACGTTTTGGTAGGCGCATGCGTTAATATTTTCTCTATGTGTTGTTGAAAGCTCTATAATAATTCGTTGAGAGCTGATATTTAGATAATGCTCTACTTTGAATGTTATAAACTCCAGTAAGGAGCCTATTTTTGAATCTTGAGACGTTATTAGTTGTTAGAGCTGAAACCATTCCAGAACCTCTGTTATAGAGCACAATTTTTAAAAGAAATAAAGAGAGCTGTATTATAAACTCTTACAGAGCTATAGCCTTAGATTATACTATATTACAGCTGTAGAAGAGCAGTTGTGCTTCAACTAGCTCCAACAATGTTACTTGGGTTGTCAAAAATTATTAAAAATTCAGAGGAACTTGAAAATAAAAAATATTTGGGGAAGAATTTAGACATTAAAAGAAACAGAAAGCCTCACCGCTGGAGGCGGTGTATGTTTCTATGTGATGAATAACTTTAATTTGTACCTACTTAATGTGATTTTGATAGAAGTTCAATTAATTTTATGTTTTTTTTTTTTGTTATGTTATGAACTGTTTTTATGAATTAATACAAATAAAGGGTGCAAACATACAATGTATGTTAAAATGTTATTTGATCTTGTTTTAAAAGTTTGGTAAGAAGAAAATTTTCATTTGTATTTTTATTTTTATTTCTTATATACATTTTATTTATATAAGAAATTTTCTTTCTTATATACAATTTTCTCATATAAGAAAACACGGATATGAGAAAGGAATTCCTTGAATTTTTTGAGTTTCTTATATCCGTCATTTCCTGTATATAACTTTACACTTATTAATCAATAACATGTGATTGTAGGCATGGATTAATTAAGTTTTTTCTTATATTTAATCTCAATGAAATAACCATTAATTTGATACCTCATTTTTTAATCTATACCTCCTATATTAGTGTCACAATTGATTTTTTAAAATTAATAAAAATTCGAATAAATTCAAAAGAAATGCTTTGCTTTGTTCATTGTCAACAATCGTCAACCAGTGCAAAGTAGAGAAAAGCAAAAAATCACGACCTGTGATTTCGGACCTGTGAGTCACAATCACAATCACTACCTGTGACCGATTCACAAATAAACTGTGATTGCCTTAAATGTGATTTTTGGTATACACCACAACGACATCAAGACGGAACAGTGAAGACTAGAACTCGAAAAAAAATGTTCTATACCAAAATCACTGCCACACAAAAATCACAAGATATCTCAATCTCAAATCACGACGAAAGTAAGTGAAGTATGAAACAGAATAAAAGGTAGAAGAAGAACAGATGGTGTGGTTCACTGACTCACTGATTGTATAACGCTGCAATGCGATCTTACAAATAAAACTTTTTTACAGAAAAACATAAACTTTTTTACAAAAAAAAATTAACTTTTTAACAAAAAAAAAAAATAACTTTTTTATATAAAAAAATTAACTTTTTTACAAAAAAAAATTAACTTTAAAAAAAAATAACATTTTTACAAAAAAATCAACTTTTTTACAAAAAAAATCAACTTTTTTACAAAAAAAAATCAACTTTTTTACAAAAAATAACTTTTTAGCATAAAAAAATTAACTTTTTTACAAAAAAAATAACTTTCTTACAAAAAAAAATAACTTTCTTACAAAAAAAAATAAACTTTTTTACAAAAAAAAAAATTAACTTTTTTACAAAAAAAATTAACTTTTTTACAAAAAAAAATAACTTTTTTACATAAAAAATTAACTTTTTTACAAAAAAAAAATTACTTTTTTACAAAAAAAAATTACTTTTTTACAAAAAAAAATAACTTTTTTACAAAAAAAAATAACTTTTTAGCAAAAAAAAAAATTAACTTTTTTATAAAAATAAAATTACTTTAATACAAAAAAAAAAAATAACTTTTTTATAAAAAAGAATAAACTTTTTTACAAAAAAAATTAACATTTCTACAAAAAAAAATACAATTTTACAAAAAAATCAATAATTAAGAACCAAAATTGGAAGCACAGATAAGGACTGTGAATTCGAATTTCTTTCCTAGTCACGATTGTGATCTGACTGACTTTTTTTTTGCGACTATAAAAGAAATTAAATGTGAGATAAAATTTCACATTTCACAATGATTCTACATGGTTATTCCCATAAGGTGTGTTACAAAAATAAAGCGCGAGGGGAGTCTATTCCCTCCCGTTAAGGCAGGAGGGGGAATTTTCTAAAAACAAATCTAAACACAGACAAACAATAATTAAAAAAACAACGATTACTTTAACAACAACAGATATGCATAATAATACCTTTTTCTTAGCCCAAAAAAACCCCCTTCATTTAATTAAAGTTGTTTTAGTGAATAGTTTTTGAAAAATTTGTTTTCAAACTTAAAGTTTTGAAAACGAAATGAAACACATTTTTTTTTTAATTTGAAATTAAGTACTACTTATGTATTTTTGTTTTCAAAATTCAAAAAAAAAAAGCTTGTAAAAAAGTTAATTTTTTTTTTGTTTTTATAAAAAAGTTAATTTTCTTTTGTAAATAAGTTAAATTTTCTTGTAAAAAAGTTATTTTTTTTTTTAGAAAAGTTAATTTTTTTTATAAAAAAGTTTATTTATTTTGTAAAATCGCTTGCAGCTTTATACAGTCAGAATCATTGAGTCAGTTTTTCATCCTTTACTTACTTTCCTCGTGATTAGGATTTCTTGTGATTTTTGGTGATAATGATTTTGGTAACGAACACTTTTTCCAGTGCTCTTAATTTTTCTGTTTAAAATTTGGTCTGAAACTGTTCGTTTCACTTCTTTCACTTTCACTTTCCCAAGAAACAAATTTAGCTGTTCAAATGCTCTAACAGCACTTCCAGAGCAAGTCTTAAAGCTCGTCACTTCGAGAATTAGCTCTAGTTGCGTATCTAGAGTAATCTTAGAGCTTTCATACAGAGAATTCTTTGACATTTAGAGCAAATTTCTGTTTGTAATCGGCTCGTTATCAGGGACTTAGTAGATTTTAAGCTCTTTAATTATGTATTTTGTATCTACTAAGGAGCACCTTTGACAGTTTTTTGTTGGTATAAGTGTGCATAATACAATCGAAGAATAATATACAATAGTTGCACAACATATTTTATGTTTGTGTGATGGATTATTTTATTTGAAGTATTTATAAGTATTGTAAAACGTCATTAAGTGCTTAATGTCAACAAGATAAGTTATTTTTTTATATTCGAACAGAATAAGGAAATTATTATATTTTTCGGTAAAATAATTGTGAATTTTAAGTGCGCGTTTTGTTTTATCACAAATGTATTGAAGCTACTTCGCGAAATTACAACGCGCCTCCGGAATTATAAATTTTACGCTGAGATTTTGAAAAATTTTAATATAAACAAAACAAAAAGATCTTAAGAACTATTGTCAATTATTTATAAAATATTTTGTTTAAAAATTACAAAATGTGTTGTGTTTTTTAAACGAAAAAGGAGACCTTTTCTTTTTCAAATTTGAAAAAAAAATGGTTATTCGAATCATTTTTCTTTTCATCGCCATATTTTTATTAGGGTAAAAGTTTCGTTTCCATAGAGCTGCAATAGTGCTTCAGAGCTGTAAAAGCTTGTAAAAAAGTTAATTTTTTTTTTGTTTTTATAAAAAAGTTAATTTTCTTTTGTAAATAAGTTAAATTTTCTTGTAAAAAAGTTATTTTTTTTTTAGAAAAGTTAATTTTTTTTATAAAAAAGTTTATTTATTTTGTAAAATCGCTTGCAGCTTTATACAGTCAGAATCATTGAGTCAGTTTTTCATCCTTTACTTACTTTCCTCGTGATTAGGATTTCTTGTGATTTTTGGTGATAATGATTTTGGTAACGAACACTTTTTCCAGTGCTCTTAATTTTTCTGTTTAAAATTTGGTCTGAAACTGTTCGTTTCACTTCTTTCACTTTCACTTTCCCAAGAAACAAATTTAGCTGTTCAAATGCTCTAACAGCACTTCCAGAGCAAGTCTTAAAGCTCGTCACTTCGAGAATTAGCTCTAGTTGCGTATCTAGAGTAATCTTAGAGCTTTCATACAGAGAATTCTTTGACATTTAGAGCAAATTTCTGTTTGTAATCGGCTCGTTATCAGGGACTTAGTAGATTTTAAGCTCTTTAATTATGTATTTTGTATCTACTAAGGAGCACCTTTGACAGTTTTTTGTTGGTATAAGTGTGCATAATACAATCGAAGAATAATATACAATAGTTGCACAACATATTTTATGTTTGTGTGATGGATTATTTTATTTGAAGTATTTATAAGTATTGTAAAACGTCATTAAGTGCTTAATGTCAACAAGATAAGTTATTTTTTTATATTCGAACAGAATAAGGAAATTATTATATTTTTCGGTAAAATAATTGTGAATTTTAAGTGCGCGTTTTGTTTTATCACAAATGTATTGAAGCTACTTCGCGAAATTACAACGCGCCTCCGGAATTATAAATTTTACGCTGAGATTTTGAAAAATTTTAATATAAACAAAACAAAAAGATCTTAAGAACTATTGTCAATTATTTATAAAATATTTTGTTTAAAAATTACAAAATGTGTTGTGTTTTTTAAACGAAAAAGGAGACCTTTTCTTTTTCAAATTTGAAAAAAAAATGGTTATTCGAATCATTTTTCTTTTCATCGCCATATTTTTATTAGGGTAAAAGTTTCGTTTCCATAGAGCTGCAATAGTGCTTCAGAGCTGTAAAAGCTTGTAAAAAAGTTAATTTTTTTTTTGTTTTTATAAAAAAGTTAATTTTCTTTTGTAAATAAGTTAAATTTTCTTGTAAAAAAGTTATTTTTTTTTTTAGAAAAGTTAATTTTTTTTATAAAAAAGTTTATTTATTTTGTAAAATCGCTTGCAGCTTTATACAGTCAGAATCATTGAGTCAGTTTTTCATCCTTTACTTACTTTCCTCGTGATTAGGATTTCTTGTGATTTTTGGTGATAATGATTTTGGTAACGAACACTTTTTCCAGTGCTCTTAATTTTTCTGTTTAAAATTTGGTCTGAAACTGTTCGTTTCACTCCTGTATGGCCCCCTTTAAAATATTTTAAATTCATAAATCACAATCACAGGTTAAACTCACAGTGAATTGTTAATCACAATCACACCTGTGATTGAAAAATCACGACTTTGCCCATCTCTAGTGCAAAGCAACGTTATCTCAAATTTATTTTTTTTTATTTTTTCAATATAAAAAATCATAACCATATAAAAATCATAAATTGCAAAAAACTGCAAGTTACTCTCTGGCATAACGCAAATCTACAAGGCTGTTATAATTTTTGTTAAAATCATAAATTATTAACATATATTGTATACAAAAGTTTTAAAAATTAGATTAAATGTTTTAAATATTTTTTTCATATTTAATAAAGACTACCCCTGAAGAAGTCGGGAAAATCCGATGAAACGTAGGGAAAAATTATGGAAAAACTTTTCATTTGCATAAAGAAGACAAGTGACAAAAAAAGCCCGATTTAATATTGAAGAAAGCATCATTCAAAGAATTGGTCCAATAATCATTTATTCACAAAAAACCTTCATTTAGACAACTTTAGAGGCTTCAAAATTGAGTAATAGTTCATAATAAATGATACATGAAATTTAAGTAGAAATTTATAACTTAAATTTTTGTGTACAAATTATTGCAAAATATTAAACAAATTTGTACTAAAAATGTGTTTTAATGAATAATCAACTCAATTTTTCGTACTTTAAATTCAAAAGTTAATGAAAAATGTATATATTTTCGAAAAATAATGATGCACATTTATAGGTGTAACCTTCTTCTACAAATATGTGAGTAATTTTCTATTTGTAAATCTAACTGGAAAAAAATTAGGGGCAATTTAAGCTCCATTTAACCAAGTTAGAGGCTTCAAACTTGAGTAATACTTAATAGTTCATAACAAATCATACATGAATTAAAGATAGAAATTTATAATCTAAATTTCTGTCATAAAATGTTTGCATAATCTTAAAAAAATCATACTAAAAATGAGATTTACTGAAACATCAATTCGATTTTTGGTACTTTAAATGCAAACGTTAATAAAAAATTGATACATTTTGAAAAACAAAACCAACACACTAATTGCTTTAATCCTGTTCTAAAATATTGCTTATACATTTTAAGTGATTATTTCAACAAAAGCCACTCTAAAATTAGTTCTATTGATTTATTTACCAAAAAAAAAAATGCAAAATAGATCATGCTTTTTCAAGGAATTCTATTTATATATTATCAACACACCCATGAAATATTTTCAAATTTAAAAATTAGAAATTTTGAAAATCTAATAAATCTAATAAAAAAGATAAAATTCAGAAAAGATTTAAAATTATCAATTTGTCGGCATATAATTGGTTATAAATCGAAAAGTACTCATCCGAATTTAGAAATTTAGATGTCTATAGAAAGGTTATTTCCTCAGCATTTAAATACATATGTACATATAAAATATTTAGATGATTATACAATTTTTAGTGCTAATACACCTGGACAGATAAAATAGCTTTATTTGGGCTAAATAGTTAATATTATAACTATTTTTCTGCCAATTTTCACAACTTAAACTTGACGATAATCAACTGGTTGCTGAAATGATCATTTAGCCGGATTCTTCTTAGTTTAATGTGAAAGTTGCTTTATTAATATTTTCATATCTTGAAAAATTTAAAGTCCTAGATACATACGGTTTTCAGCGTTTGACTAAAAATTGACAATTATTATGCTTAGTTACATACAATTAAAAAAAAAAAATTTCAAAATTTTGATTTTGAAAATTAATTTTTCAAAAACTATTCACTCGAAAATTTTTTTTAAATTTTTAGAAATTTATAAAAAAAGGCCACGAAAATAGGAACAATTTAAAATTATTATTATTGTGATAGGTATGCAAAAATTCATATTTTAGTTTTTCAAATTTATTTTGCACTTAAATTTCAAAAAAAGGAAAAAATTCCTAACGAAAAAAGTTATTGTAGGTACCTGCTTACATTAAAACATTTATTTTGTAAACTACCTGGAATCAAAAAATCCGAAATAAAAATTAAAATAGGTAAGTAGGCACGTTTCGCAATTGGTTGATTTGAAAAAATAAAATAAAAATTTAGGTAAATTTAGGTTTAGTCAAAATAATGTTTTAAAAATGTACACAACTACGTATGTATATATAAACCTACCTACCTAGGTATATATAAAAATTAAATTGACACAGTCGACTTCGCATAACTGGAATACCATAATTGCAGACCATTTGTTTCAGTTAAGCGGAGTTTTCAGTTAACCGAATTCCGAACTTTGGATAACTGAAAACTGTTTCAAATAAGCGGAGTTTTTTCAAAACAAATATTAAATTTCATTTAGCCTGAAAATCAAAAAAAAAACATTGAAGTATGATTTTTTGGTCATAATATCTATGTATGTACCTATATGTTGTAGTTATGTTTCCATATGAAACAATTCAAACAACAAAGGTATTTAGATTTTTAATCACAAAACGAATATGAATATATAATAATTAAAAACAAAAAAAACGGTCGTTTCACTTATACGGAGTTGAAAAAGTGAAAAATGTTCCTTTGGGGCAAACAATTTTGTTTCAATTATCCCAAATTTGCAATTAAGCGGAGTTCAGTTATGTGAAGCAGTTTGTGTGAAAATTTTTTAAAAAAGCCTCCGGAATAAATTTCTTGTTTCAGATAACCGATGTTTTCAGTTAACCGGAGTTGACTGTACCTACACACAAGAACAAAAAACATTTTATTTGACAACTGAAACTTCGTTTCTTCTTTTTTTTAACAATATATATTTATCCCTTAAACCCTACCCATCCTGGGAGCTACACTAACCCTACCCTGGGGTCTTGGAGACCCCAAACAATTTTTGGCCTCCTACAAAAAATCAAAACCCAATTTAATAAAAATTATTATTTATTGAGATCATACGAAAGTTAAAATGTTAAATATGTATTAAAGTTTCCAGTCAAGGCACGTTTGGCACACAGAGCGGCTATGTGCGCGACAAAGAGGATTTCGGCAACACCCACACCTTATTTTTGTCTTCCGGTGTTTTCCGCGTGGACAAATGGCGCATCTATTTTGTACACCAACAGCAACAGTTGACTCAATCAATGGTCGTTTCATTTTCAAAATATCTCCAATCAATACCTGGAGATTTGAAGGCAAAGTTGGCCAAGTGAACCTCCTCCATTCGGGGTTTGATGAGGTCCAGTGCCAATTTTTTGAGGAAGTTTCTTGTCTAATTTATTTTTGATTTGACGCCATTTTCAGGAGAAAATAAGAATTGACACCCACAATTTTTAAAATCCCATAAAATATAGCCCATGGCCATCGTCTGGTCCGTCTTAAAAATCTTCAAAAACTTGCACTAACCCTACCCTGGGGTCTATAGGACCCTGAAGTTTAAATTTCCGCGACTGTACCACTCGAAAATAAAAAAAATACCGATGATTAGGCGGCTAATAAGATAATATGAGAATACCTTGAGAATACTTAGTTTTTAAAATGTTGAAATAAATATATTTTTTCAATTGCGCTGGACCCCTGGGTAGGGTTAAAGGGTTTTATACCTACCTACAAACCTATGTGTACATACCTACCTACACCTGTGTGTAATTCAATTTTTAGTGCACTGGCCGTTTTGCAATTTACATTAATTTTCTCTCTCTGGTTGATTTGAACAAATAAAAATTTAGGTACCTACCTAGGTACATATACCTTTGTACTTGTACATACATAGGTAGCTTTAATTAAACGAACAATGTTGTAGGTAGGTATAGGTACATACCTAGCTATATTTCAAAAATGTCTGGGTACCTACCTACCTACAACTGAAACTTATAAGACCAACCTACTAGGATATCGCCCACAGGATGAAATTCAACCACCAATGTGGTGACAGACTCTAGTGTCAAACAATTAAATCATATCTACCTATGTAGGTACACACCTACCTACATGCCTGCTCGTATGATAAATTAAAATTCAAAGCAAATGAACCTACCTTCCCTGAAAATTAAACAAACAAATTTTAAGCCAAAGACAGGAAATTAGTTTTTAATTTCTGTACCTAGGTATACAAATACAACCTACATACCACCAAGCACTTACCTACCTCAACATTGCATACAAATTCTACCTTTTTTCATTAACTTATTTTCATACCTACCTACATATAGGTATTCATTATGTATGGACCGACCTATATTTGTCCGCATAATAAATTGTAAACTTCTTGCAAAACATTTCAAGTCAAACTCAAATCATGCAAGCAACCTAAATATTAATAAAACCTACTATTCATAATTTAAACGAATAGGATCTACCTATGTAAGTACATTTTCCTTTCCCGCAAAAAAATATGCTCAAAATCTTGCACTTGCAACAAATTTCACGGCAAATAAGAAATCTTTGCAAGACAATTTAATATAAAAACTACCCTCAGTAATATACGATTGCATATGCATATATGTATACCTACAAATATACTTACACGACATGACCACATTTTTCTTTCCCGTATTAAAATCAACCTACCCTTGATAATATACTAATGTATACCTTCACGCTTTATTCTTTCCCGCAAAACAAAACACTATATTCCTTGCTTCAAGGTTGATGACAACGACCGACGACGCCAACAGCTTACTTATATAATGTGTGTCTACTTCTCTTTTCGCATAAGGCATATCAGTAAATTAAGCACAAAAAAAAAAAATAACCTTGCACATTCAATCAAAGAGGATTACGAACATTTTTTTGTCAGTCTCTTCACCTTTTTCTCATCATTGACGTTTAAAAATACCTTCGATTGATAATCTCGCTTACTCCATTTGATTCTTACCAGAATCGAAACAAATACACTCCTCTTGCTCTAACTACCTAGTTTCGATTCTCTGATAAATGGAAGTCTCTCAAAAATGTAAGTCTCCGCCGATAATTGTCTCCCAAAAATGGAAGTCTACGCCGAGCTAAAGTGGCGCCACCAACGAAGCATTGTTGCATTAAAAAATTTTGTCCATGATAGTACTATAGTTTATATATACAAGGGTAACACTAAACTTCCGTTTAGCTGACGTGGGTCCTCTATGTGTATAAACTCAATGATAGTACTTATTTTGGGTGGCCCAAAGCCTTGTATATAAAATCCATAGTACTATCATGGACAAACATTTTTAGGGCGACCCACTGGCTGTGGTGGCGCCACTTTAGCTCGCGGAGAAATCCATTTTTGGGAGACAATTTTCAGCGGAGACTTCCATTTTTGGGAGACTTGCATTAATCGGAGAATCGAGACTTATGTAGTTAGATCAAGAGAAGTGTATTTTTTTCGGTTCTAATAAGAATCAAATGGAGTAAGCGAGATTACCAATTGAAGGTTTTTTTTAAACGTCTATGATGAGAAAAAGGTAAAGAGAATGACAAAAATAAATGTTCGTATCCTCTTTGATTGAATGTGCAAAGTATTTTTCTTTTTCTTAATTTACAAATATGATATATGCGAGAAGAACAAGAGAAGTAGAGAGTAGACATACATTATGTTAGGGCCCAGTTATAGCTTTCATTGAAAACCATCATTGAAAAAGTTAGCTGTTGATTTTGAGACCCTTAGAAAGTTTAATCATTGAATATTTTAATGCAGAAATACAGCTTACGACTTCAAAATTATTTCTCCTTCAAAAAAATTCATTTTGACCCATATCTTCCCTATAACGTAACTTTTAATTTTTCAATGATGAACTACCTTACCAATGATCATTGAAAAAATTAAAAGTTACGTTATGGGGAAGATATGGGTCAATACCAATTTTTTTTGAAGATGAAATAATTTAAGAGTCGTAAGCTATATTTCTGCATTAAAATATTCAATGATTAAACTTTCGAAAGGTCTTAAAATCAACAGTTAACTTTTTCAATGATGGTTTTCAATGATAGCTATAACTGGGGCCTTAGTCGCTTGCGTCGTCGTTGTCATCAACCTTGAAGCAAGGAATACCTATAGTTTTTTTTTTTTTTTTTTGGAAAGAATAATGCGTATAGGTATACCTACTTTCGTATACTATCAAGGGTAGGTTGATTTTAATGCGGGAAAGAAAAATATGGTCATGTTGTGTAAGTATATTTATATATTTGTATATGCCATCGTATAGGTATTATTGAGGGTAATTTTTATATTAAACCAGCGGAAACACCGGGCGTTGCCCGGGTCCCTTTTGTTAAAGGATAGTTTGTTAACAAATCTTGAAAAAAAATTTCCCGTGGAAAAAAGTTTTCCTTGAAAATATTTCTGCTATCGTGAATATCTCTGAAATAAATTCCGATTCCCCAGGAAAACTTATTCCCGACATCAATAAATTTTCAACATCATTCATGTTCTCAATTTTCAAAGGATAGAAATATTGTGCAAGTGTTAATTATTATTAATATAAAAGCTTAACTATATATTCACGTACTTCTTAATATCTATTCTAAAGAAACCTACTTGTAAGAAAATATTTCAAAAATTTGTATGATTTGCTATCTCGCCTCCAACTATCAACTGTCAAAGCAAAAGGTGTAATATTTCGGATTTTTGACATTTCGCCACCATCACTGTCAACTGTCAAGTGCGATTTTTTTGGTTTCCACTGGACTTAAGGTGCTGGCCGTGACAACAGGTAAAATCCACCTCCTAAATCGATTGGCGCTCTCAGATCTTGACATTTCGACACCTGTCAAATTGAAAAGTGAAATTTCTTATTTTCTGTTGGTGCTAAAGTGCTGGCCCAGACATTAGGTAATAACACCCTCCTTAATCGATTGGTGCCCTTAGATTTTGACATTTCGACACACGACCTGCAACGCACAGAGGAGAGGAGTAAATCAAACACCACAATCCAATCAACAACCAGCGCATTTTTACTTACTTGAGAATTATATCATGCCATTCATTAGCCTTTCATCACTACTTATTATATTTTCCAATATTCCAACATTCACTTACACATTCAACAAAAACCAGGCAAAAAAACTCATATGCACTTGAAACGTCAAATCTCATAGCTAAGCTTTGTACAACGCTCATGTCTTGTTCAAAAAGTTATATTATTCGCCATGTCGGTCGCTGCATGTGGACATAGATTTTTTGGACTCCATTGGATTTTTTCTGGACATGTTCATAATCCTGCCATCTGTTTAATCGAATCAGTCTTTAAAATTGTATGGTTGTCTATTAATATTTTGTATGTATTTAAATGGTGAGACAATGGCCTTTCCAAAGACATCTAAATTTTGAAATTCAAATAAATATGTACTTTCCGATTTATAGCCAATTTTATGCAGACAAATTGACAATTTTAAATTTTTTTCTGGATTTTATCTGTAAAAAATATATCTAATGTAAAATTTTAATATTTGAAATTATTTTGTGCAGCTTGTGAGCAAAGTGCATTTATTTGTCATATATCAAAATTTTTATCAGATTTTCAGGATTTATAATTTTTAAATTTGAAAATATTTTATGGGCGTGGTGAAATTATAAAAATAAAATTCGTTGAAAATGCATGATTTTTTGGTAAATAAATCAATAAAACTAATTTTAGAGTTGAAATAATCACTAAACATTTATTAGTAATATTTTAGAAGAGGATTAGAGAAATTGGTGTGTTAGTTTTGTTTTTCAAAATTTATCAATTTTTTATTAACTTTTGCATTTAAAGTACCAAAAACTGAATTGATTTTTCACTAAATCACATTTTTAGTATGAATTATTTTAAGGTTTTGCAAAAATTTTAACACTGGAATTTATATTATAAATTTTTACCTCAAATTCATGTATCATTTGTTATGAACTATTAAGTAAACCTCAAGTTTTAAACCTCTTAATTTGGCTAAATGGAGCTTTTTTGTGATTTATTTTATTAAATTACCCCTACTTTTTTCCCGTTAGATTTACAAATACATAATTATCACATATTTGTAAAAGAAAGCTACACCTATAAATGTGCATCCTTTGTTTTTTTCAAATATATACATTTTTGATTCACTTTTGAGTTTAAATTACGAAAAAATAAGTTGATTTTTCATTAAAACGCATTTTTAGTACACATTTTTTTAATATTTTGCAATAATTTTTACACACAAGTTTAAGCTATAAATTTCTATCGAAATTTCATGTATCATTTATTATGAACTATTAAGGTTTGCTCAATTTTGAAACCTCTAAAGTTGTCTAAATGTAGCTTTTTTTGTGATTTATTTATTAAATTACCCGTACTTTTTTTCCCGTTAGATTTAGAAATACAAAATTATCAACATATTTATAGAAGAAGGTTACACCTATAAACATACATCATTAGCTTTTTGAAATAAAAAAAAATTTCATCAAGTTTTGAATTTAATATATGTAATATAAATTTGACGGGTCATTTACACACCCTTTTAGTATGAAATTGTTCACCCCCCTCAATAATTTTTATACACAAATTTAGCCATATCTCATAGCTAAATTCTGATATCAAAACTTTAATAATCGTTTGAGTAGAAATGAAGTTATGATTTTGTATATTAAAAGAACTCCAATTAGAAATTCAATTGATATAACGGTGCTCTCCACTGGTAGACGATTGTTGAGGTGCGTCAAGCTGGGTACACCACAACGGAAATTCAAAAATTTAATGATGCAGGAGTTAAGCGCTTTTTTGGGGCTAATTTAGGTCCCCAATCCCAAAGGAGCACTTAAATCCCTTCACCCCAAAACTTGTGGTGTACCCAGCTTGACGTCAAGATGGGTACACCACACCTTCCCAGTCAACATTTTAAAAAAGTAATGATACCATAATTTGGCGCTTTTTTGGGGCTCTTGAGTTAGGGGAACTCCAAATTGGGGGCTCCTACCCTTACCCCTCAAACCTGTGGTGTACCCAGCTTGACGTCAAGCTGGGTACACCACAACAGAATTTCAAAAATCTAATGATGCAGGAATTAAGCGCTTTTTAGGGGCTAATTTGGGTCTCCAATATTAAATTTGGGGCTCCATGATTTGACCTTGAAATTTAATGTCAAAGTTGGAAAAGTGTGGAGACTTTCTACACTCAGCCTTAAAAAAAAAGATTAAATTGTAATAAGACGTAGAATAAGTTTATTTGAAAAAATAACAAGTTTTGTTTTTCTACTCCCACAGGTTCGGTTTTAACAGGTCAAAAACCGATTTTGCTCAAGTCATTTCATATAAAGCTCGCTCCACCACAGCCAAAATTCAAAAATCTAACGGTGGAGACATTTATAATTTTATTTTTATTTAAATGCGTTGGTTTATGTCTACACTTACTTGTGTCCAATAAGATGTTGAAATTAAGAAAGATGGCGCTGTATTTTATTCATTCATTACTTAAACCAGAAATCGAGGTTGAACAAACCCATTTTTATGACACAGGGATGTCTTCCATTATACATTTTAAGGTCATATCCACATATCATCAAAATAAATTGAACCCTTTTCACACTAGACATTATTATAATAATGGTTTGAAATGTTTATTCATATTCCCCCTTATTTATAAAGAAAAAATAGTTATTTAAGCTTACGTGTTTAGGAAAACTACACCATGAAATAAGAATGTTCCGGTCTCAAATTGACCAGTAAGCAATTGGAACGTCAAATTTGTATAGGAAATGACGTTCCAAATTAGCTAATTTCCAAATTACCTCATTTCAGCTCTAATGAAAACGCCATATAAAGGCTCTTCCAAACCAATGCGGAACATTCGTTGCGGCGAAGAAACATTCGCATGTCAAAATTTATTTACATGGGGATATAATGAGAGCGCCCACACCAACTCGGCGGAGAAACATATGAATTAATTTTGACTGACGAATGTTTCTTCGCCGCAACGAATGTTCCGCATTGGTTTGGGAGAGCCTTAAGGAGGAATTATTTTGGTAAAAAAGTGATCCGTGCTCTGAATAGAACAATTAGGCGCGTTCACGAAACAGAGATATCGGAGTCGGAGGTAACCCCGACAAAAGCTAAGTCCCGGTCTACATTAAACGATTTTGTCAGTGCCGGGCTTTTGTTTGTTGGTGAAGGGAGTGAAAAGTGAGGGGTAGGGATCAAATCGTTTGTACCACAAAACTCGAACGATTTTTCCAGTCTGTTTATGTTCCCTTTCACCTTCATTCCAGCTTTTTGTGTATGGTCGGTGTCTCAGGCTGGTATTCGCTGAGCGATCATAACTTGAGAGCCTCATAAACCTATTCACCAAGCAATATTAAAGGACATTTACGAGCACTCGTAAAAGTTATGAGTGGTCTCGACCACTCCTAAGACTGCTTTCACACAACTGCTTTCTGAGTTGCCAGAAACTAGCTAGTTTGTTGGCGAGAAGGGTGTGAGGGGAGATTTTTTGTCTTCCTTTTACGCCCTTCTCACCTACAAACTCCCAGTTGCCAGCAACTCAGTTTCCTTGTGTGAAAGGGGTCTAAGTTACGAGCGCTCTCTTCGAAAGGTTGTCCGAAAACGTTCGCAATAAAACGTCCCCTCTCCCCAAGATAAACATCATTTGATACACCCAATACGACATCATGGTATTTCTGGGTATTTCTATTGTCGTTTTTCTTTTTTAATTCTGAGCAGATCACGAAACTGTCAAACAAATATGTTATGTTTTTTTTTTTAGCTCAGACATATCATAGCACAAAAAGTGTGTTTCTTTTTTACATCTGAGCTAGCTCAGATCTTGATCGATTAGCTCAGAATAAAATGAGCGAGCAAATCGAGATAAATGCTGAGCGAACCCTACTTCACTTATTTTTTTAAGGATTTGACAGACGAAAGAAATACATAAAATTAAAAATGGATTCCCAGGACAGTCGCCCGCCTACTTTAAGTAAACAAAAGTGTATTTTAGTAAAATACCTATGAAATGACAGTTCAGTGCTCAAGTGTGTTTCATAAATAAATCTGAGGGCACTGATCATAATCTGCCCAGAGCTCTGCTCTGATCGCTCAGCCTCCGCTCAGAGCTGCTTTTAGAGCCAAAAAAGAAAAACGCCATATGACGTCACAGCTCACAATCATCTTTTGTTATTATTTTTTGTTTAAAGAAGTCAGAATTAAAGCATTCAAAAAAGTTAGTTTTAGATGATAATAGAATAACATAATAGGCGTGTTTTATTGCAAAAGCCATCCATAGTACAGTAGGATTTCACACGCTTATATCTAATACAATATCGCTAGTAGCTCTACAGCCGATAAGAAGCTAAAGTAGAATCCTACCGTGGATAGATTTTTGGCGCTTATTCGAGTCTCTATTCTACTTTAACTTATTATCGGCTGTAGATCTACTTGCGATGTTGTATTTGTAATGCATGTAAAATCCTACTGTACTACGGATGGCTTTTGCAATAAAACGCGGCTAATATTGTAATGTTATATTCTTAAAAAAAACTACTACATTTTTGTTTTGTTCAGAGATTATACCTACTATTTACAGACAAAAATAAAAAATATTTTTAGTTTATTGATATTCTTTCGGCGGCCACTCATACTCATCTCACTATTTTCCTGCCTAGCCAGCTGTCTATCGTTTCCAATTGGGAATGTTTGGTTGGTTTATTGAACATTCGCTCTCATATTCAAACATTGGCTCTCTTTTTCTAACATGTAAAAATACTTATGAGGGGTTGGTGAATAGCACAAACAATTTCCAAGTTAAGAAGCTCATAACCTTAAGAGCAGTTTACTAGCACTCGGTAAATACCAGCTTCAGTGTGCCGTTCGTTTAATGGTGCTAGTGAATATCAATGAAAAATGAAGACCACAGCAATACAAAAATGAAAAAGACAAAGAAAAAATCTCACTGAAAAATCGTTCTCTGTGTAAATTTTACACGATTTCTGGAAAAATCTTCGTGGAAAAATCGGGCAATGTAGATCGGGACAAAGTCCCAGTCTACATTGAACGATTTTTTCAGTGCTGAATGGAAAAATCGGACGAAACTGGAAGGAACTTGTCGGTTGTACCTCTTAATCGCACACGATTACAACAACAACTTTTTGTCGGCACTGAAAAAATCGTTCAGTGTAGACCGGGACAAAGCGAGCGAATCCAAAAAATGTTTTTCTCAGTATTTTGACAGCCAAAGTCCCCTTTCACACAGGGAAAGCAGTTGCTCGAGATTTTTTTTGTACGTTTTCCCTTAATTGCCCGGAACTTTTCACACAAGGAAACCAAATAGCCGGAGATTTTTTTTCCATATAAAGTCGATTGGCTTCTGGTAGTTTGTAGGCGAGAAGGACGTAATGGTGGATTTACATGTATCTGCGTCTGCATTATGCAGAAAAGTAGAGCAGGACAGATGTATACAAAAAATCCGAGCGAGTGAAAGAGAACCATCAAGAAGATGAACATGTTCGTCTTCATTTCTGCATTAAGGCTCTCCCAAACCAATGCGAAACATTCGTTGCTTCGAAGAAACATTCGTCAGTCAAAATTATTTCATATGTTTCTCCGCTGCGTTGATGTGGGCACTCTCATATATCACCATGTAAATAAATTTTTACATGCGAATGTTTCTTCGCCGCAACGAATGTTTCGCATTGGTTTGGGACAGCCTTTATGGCACTTTCCTATAATGCAGAAACGAAGTTCTTCTGCATTTTGATCTTTTCTCTCTATCTAACAAATATACATTTTGTATTTGGCATCCCTTTTTTTGTGCAGAAACCAAATTCAGGTACATGTAAATCCACCATAAAAGGAAGACAAAAAATCTACCCTCACACCCTTCTCGTCTACAAACTAGCTAGTTTCTGGCAGCTCAGTTTCCTTGTGTGAAAGCAGTCTATGCAGTTAATTAATTTTTTTTTTGGTTTTTACAACAATACCGTCAACTGCAGCTGCTATCAAAATACCCTCTCTATATTGAAATCACGCCCTCTATCACATGCTCAAGTACTACAATGCAGGGATAGGAACGAGCACTCAAGTACTCAATACTCAAAACTTGCTTTTGTGTCTCCCAGCGCGACAAAGAGAACATTTGATTTGAAGAATGAGAGTAGTGTGTGTAGATTTTGCTAAAAAGGCACTATTTGATTTTGTTAAGAAAAATTGATATTTTATTCTAAACAAATCAATATGTTTAGAAAATAATCGGTTTTTTTGCTGTCAAAAGGTTGAAAAGAATTTGACATTAGAACTTTTTTTTTGTCTGTTAGTTTTTTTTTTTTTTGCCACTGACGTTTGTGGGAAAAGCCGAATTGCGATTTGCGATTGTTGGTTGATTATTTGGATTTTTTTAAACTAAATTTACTGAAAGTGATCTACTATTCATTGATATTTGTATATTTATTTATAATTCACAACTGTCTGCATTAGGTATTCCCAATGACCAAAACTATCAATATTAATTAGTCAACAATCGCAATAGGGGTGATCGATAGTGATTTAGAAATGATAAAAAAACCCATTCTGCAGGAGATAAAATCAACCATTGTCCCCAACAAGGCAATACCATGGGAAACAGTTTTGGGTGTTTGACTGATTCGCAAAAAGGTCTATTGGGGGTCCACAAGGCACACCATCACTACTGCAAAACATCGGGCTGATCAAATACCGTCAGCAAGTTCGATGCCAAGGCCAAATATGATGCAAAATCCAATGCAGAATGTAAATATTAAACTGTATGACCGTCGCGTTTGATTTTTGTTGTTAATTGGATTTTGCTTTTAGAATTTCGGGTCTCCTGGAAGCCAGGCATTTTTTAACGCCGGTCCACAACAACAAAGCCCATTGGGCGGAGGAGGCAGAGCAATGGATATGGATATGGTCGGGATGGCCAAATGACATACAACAATATAGCCAACAGAACAATGGTAAGTGACACATATATTTTATTTATTATATTTTATATCATCTTATTTTAATGGAACATTTTTTTTAAGCTTGTCAAGCACATGGGGCCGATGAGATGATGCAATTTGCCAATGGGAGGCAAGATGAACATCAGTTCATCTGTTCTTTAGCGCATAAGATGATTTGACTGATGTTCATCTTGCCTCCCATTGGCAAATTGCATCATCTCATCGGCCCCATGTGCTTGATAAGCTTAAAAAAATGTTCCATTAAAATAAGATGATATAAAATATAATAAATAAAATAGTTGTATGTTGTATGTCATTTGGCCATCCATACCATATCCATACCCATTGCTCTACCTCCTCCGCCCAATGGGCTATGTTGTTGTGGACCGGCGTTCAAAAATGCCTGGCTTCCAGGAGACCCGAAATTCTAAAAGCAAAATCCAATTAACAACAAAAATCAAACGCGACGGTCATACAGTTTAATATTAACATTCTGCATTGGATTTTGCATCATATTTGGCCTTGGCATCGAACTTGCTGACGGTATTTGATCAGCCCAAAACACCAATAGACCTTTTTGCGAATCAGTCAAACACCAAAAACTGTTTCCCATGGTATTGCCTTGTTGGGGACAATGGTTGATTTTATCTCCTGCAGAATGGGTTTTTTTATCATTTCTAAATCACTATCGATCACCCCTATTGCGATTGTTGACTAATTAATATTGATAGTTTTGGTCATTGGGAATACCTAATGCAAACAGTTGTGAATTATAAATAAATATTCAAATATCAATGAATAGTAGATCACTTTCAGTAAATTTAGTTTAAAAAAATCCAAATAATCAACCAACAATCGCAAATCGCAATTCGGCTTTTCCCACAAACGTCAGTGGCAAAAAAAAAAAAAACATTAACAGACAAAAAAAAAGTTCTAATGTCAAATTCTTTTCAACCTTTTGACAGCAAAAAAAACGATTATTTTCTAAACATATTGATTTGTTTAGAATAAAATATCAATTTTTCTTAACAAAATCAAATAGTGCCTTTTTAGCAAAATCTACACACACTACTCTCATTCTTCAAATCAAATGTTCTCTTTGTCGCGCTGGGAGAAACAAAAGCAAGTTTTGAGTATTGAGTACTTGAGTGCTCGTTCCTATCCCTGCATTGTAGTACTTGAGCATGTGATAGAGGGCGTGATTTCAATATAGAGAGGGTATTTTGATAGCAGCTGCAGTTGACGGTATTGTTGTAAAAACCAAAAAAAAAATTAATTAACTGCATAGACTGCTTTCACACAAGGAAACTGAGCTGCCAGAAACTAGCTAGTTTGTAGACGAGAAGGGTGTGAGGGGAGATTTTTTGTCTTCCTTTTATGGTGGATTTACATGTACCTGAATTTGGTTTCTGCACAAAAAAAGGGATGCCAAATACAAAATGTATATTTGTTAGATAGAGAGAAAAGATCAAAATGCAGAAGAACTTCGTTTCTGCATTATAGGAAAGTGCCATAAAGGCTGTCCCAAACCAATGCGAAACATTCGTTGCGGCGAAGAAACATTCGCATGTAAAAATTTATTTACATGGTGATATATGAGAGTGCCCACACCAACGCAGCGGAGAAACATATGAAATAATTTTGACTGACGAATGTTTCTTCGAAGCAACGAATGTTTCGCATTGGTTTGGGAGAGCCTTAATGCAGAAATGAAGACGAACATGTTCATCTTCTTGATGGTTCTCTTTCACTCGCTCGGATTTTTTGTATACATCTGTCCTGCTCTACTTTTCTGCATAATGCAGACGCAGATACATGTAAATCCACCATTACGTCCTTCTCGCCTACAAACTCCCAGAAGCCAATCGACTTTATATGGAAAAAAAAATCTCCGGCTATTTGGTTTCCTTGTGTGAAAAGTTCCGGGCAATTAAGGGAAAACATACAAAAAAAATCTCGAGCAACTGCTTTCCCTGTGTGAAAGGGGACTTTGGGTGTCAAAATACTGAGAAAAACATTTTTTGGATTCGCTCGCTTTGTCCCGGTCTACACTGAACGATTTTTCCAGTGCCGACAAAAAATTGTTGTTGTAATCGTGTGCGATTGAGAGGTACAACCGACAAGTTCCTTCCAGTTGCCCGATTTTTCCACGAAGATTTTTCCAGAAATCGTGTAAAATTTACACAGAGAACGATTTTTCAGTGAGATTTTTTCTTTGTCTTTTTCATTTTTGTATTGCTGTGGTCTTCATTTTTCATTGATATTCACTAGCACCATTAAACGAATGGCACACTGAAGCTGGTATTTACCGAGCGCTAGTAAACTGCTCTTAAGGTTATGAGCTTCTTAACTTGGAAATTGTTTGTGCTATTCACCAACCCCTCATAAGTATTTTTACATGTTAGAAAAAGAGAGCCAATGTTTGAATATGAGAGCGAATGTTCGAAAAACCAACCAAACATTCCCAATTGGAAACGATAGACAGCTGGCTAGGCAGGAAAATAGTGAGATGAGTATGAGTGGCCGCCGAAAGAATATCAATAAACTAAAAATATGTTTTATTTTTGACTGTAAATAGTAGGTATAATCTCTGAACAAAACAAATATGTAGTAGTTTTTTTTAAGAATATAACATTACAATATTAGCCGCGTTTTATTGCAAAAGCCATCCGTAGTACAGTAGGATTTTACATGCATTACAAATACAACATCGCAAGTAGATCTACAGCCGATAAGAAGTTAAAGTAGAATAGAGACTCGAATAAGCGCCAAAAATCTATCCACGGTAGGATTCTACTTTAGCTTCTTATCGGCTGTAGAGCTACTAGCGATATTGTATTAGATATAAGCGTGTGAAATCCTACTGTACTATGGATGGCTTTTGCAATAAAACACGCCTATTATGTTATTCTATTATCATCTAAAACTAACTTTTTTGAATGCTTTAATTCTGACTTCTTTAAACAAAAAATAATAACAAAAGATGATTGTGAGCTGTGACGTCATATGGCGTTTTTCTTTTTTGGCTCTAAAAACAGCTCTGAGCGGAGGCTGAGCGATCAGAGCAGAGCTCTGGGCAGATTATGATCAGTGCCCTCAGATTTATTTATGAAACACACTTGAGCACTGAACTGTCATTTCATAGGTATTTTACTAAAATACACTTTTGTTTACTTAAAGTAGACGGGCGACTGTCCTGGGAATCCATTTTTAATTTTATGTATTTCTTTCGTTTGTCAAATCCTTAAAAAAATAAGTGAAGTTGGGTTCGCTCAGCATTTATCTCGATTTGCTCGCTCATTTTATTCTGAGCTAATCGATCAAGATCTGAGCTAGCTCAGATGTAAAAAAGAAACACACTTTTTGTGCTATGATATGTCTGAGCTAAAAAAAAAACATAACATATTTGTTTGACAGTTTCGTGATCTGCTCAGAGTTAAAAAAGAAAAACGACAATAGAAATACCCAGAAATACCATGATGTCGTATTGGGTGTATCAAATGATGTTTATCTTGGGGAGAGGGGACGTTTTATTGCGAACGTTTTCGGACAACCTTTCGAAGAGAGCGCTCGTAACTTAGACCCCTTTCACACAAGGAAACTGAGTTGCTGGCAACTGGGAGTTTGTAGGCGAGAAGGGCGTAAAAGGAAGACAAAAAATCTCCCCTCACACCCTTCTCGCCAACAAACTAGCTAGTTTCTGGCAACTCAGAAAGCAGTTGTGTGAAAGCAGTCTTAGGAGTGGTCGAGACCACTCATAACTTTTACGAGTGCTCGTAAATGTCCTTTAATATTGCTTGGTGAATAGGTTTATGAGGCTCTCAAGTTATGATCGCTCAGCGAATACCAGCCTGAGACACTGACCATACACAAAAAGCTGGAATGAAGGTGAAAGGGAACATAAACAGACTGGAAAAATCGTTCGAGTTTTGTGGTACAAACGATTTGATCCCTACCCCTCACTTTTCACTCCCTTCACCTACAAACAAAAGCCCGGCACTGACAAAATCGTTTAATGTAGACCGGGACTTAGCTTTTGTCGGGGTTACCTCCGACTCCGATATCTCTGTTTCGTGAACGCGTCTAATTGTTCTATTCAGAGCACGGATCACTTTTTTACCAAAATAATTCCTTTTTAAGGCTCTCCCAAACCAATGCGGAACATTCGTTGCGGCGAAGAAACATTCGTCAGTCAAAATTAATTCATATGTTTCTCCGCCGAGTTGGTGTGGGCGCTCTCATTATATCCCCATGTAAATAAATTTTGACATGCGAATGTTTCTTCGCCGCAACGAATGTTCCGCATTGGTTTGGAAGAGCCTTTATATGGCGTTTTCATTAGAGCCGAAATGAGGTAATTTGGAAATTAGCTAATTTGGAACGTCATTTCCTATACAAATTTGACGTTCCAATTGCTTACTGGTCAATTTGAGACCGGAACATTCTTATTTCATGGTGTAGTTTTCCTAAACACGTAAGCTTAAATAACTATTTTTTCTTTATAAATAAGGGGGAATATGAATAAACATTTCAAACCATTATTATAATAATGTCTAGTGTGAAAAGGGTTCAATTTATTTTGATGATATGTGGATATGACCTTAAAATGTATAATGGAAGACATCCCTGTGTCATAAAAATGGGTTTGTTCAACCTCGATTTCTGGTTTAAGTAATGAATGAATAAAATACAGCGCCATCTTTCTTAATTTCAACATCTTATTGGACACAAGTAAGTGTAGACATAAACCAACGCATTTAAATAAAAATAAAATTATAAATGTCTCCACCGTTAGATTTTTGAATTTTGGCTGTGGTGGAGCGAGCTTTATATGAAATGACTTGAGCAAAATCGGTTTTTGACCTGTTAAAACCGAACCTGTGGGAGTAGAAAAACAAAACTTGTTATTTTTTCAAATAAACTTATTCTACGTCTTATTACAATTTAATCTTTTTTTTTAAGGCTGAGTGTAGAAAGTCTCCACACTTTTCCAACTTTGACATTAAATTTCAAGGTCAAATCATGGAGCCCCAAATTTAATATTGGAGACCCAAATTAGCCCCTAAAAAGCGCTTAATTCCTGCATCATTAGATTTTTGAAATTCTGTTGTGGTGTACCCAGCTTGACGTCAAGCTGGGTACACCACAGGTTTGAGGGGTAAGGGTAGGAGCCCCCAATTTGGAGTTCCCCTAACTCAAGAGCCCCAGAAAAGCGCCTAATTATGGCATCATTACTTTTTTAAAATTTTGACTGGGAAGGTGTGGTGTACCCAGCTTGACGTCAAGCTGGGTACACCACAAGTTTTGGGGTGAAGAGATTTAAGTGCTCCTTTGGGATTGGAGACCTAAATTAGCCCCAAAAAAGCGCTTAATTCCTGCATCATTAGATTTTTGAATTTCCGTTGTGGTGTACCCAGCTTGACGCACCTCGATTGTTGACAATGAACAAAGCGGAGCATTTCTATAGTTTTTATTCGATTTTTTCTGAATTTTAAAAAATCAATTGTGACGCTGATATAGGAGGTAGATTAAAAAGTGAGGTATCAAATTAATGGCTATTCTATTGAGATTAAATATAAGAAAAAACTAAATCAATTCATGCACACACCCACATGTTATTAAGTAATATTTGTGAACAATATTATATTGTGAATTTCTCAGCTCAACGGTACAATGGGAATATAATTTTTTTTAGACAAGTTCCCAGGACATATAGCTATAATTCATTAGTACATTGCAAACCTCTACGACTGTTAATTAAAAAGATATTAATAAAAAACCAAAAAAACAAATTTCATATAGGCAACATTTTTGTATTATTGTTAAAGATTTCTAAGAAAATTTAAGTTTATTTTTTTTTTAGAAGCTATCTATCGGATAGCAGGGGGATAGACATTGTTGATGCCATAAAAAAATGTTAGTATTTTTATCGTTTTGTTGTTAGTTTGGACACCCGTACAGCCAAACTGACAAGAAAACAAAAAAAGACTTTTATATATTAGTTAAGATTAAGATTGTCTGGCAAAGATTTCTTATTTGCCGTGAAATTTGTTGCAAGTGCTAGATTTTGAGCATATTTTTTTGCGGGAAAGGAAAATATAACTAAATAGGTAGATATATTCGTATATATAATGAATGGTAGGTTTTATTAATATCTAAATTGTTGGATGATTTTGAGTTTGACCTCATTTTTTTACAAGAAATTTACAATTAATTATGCCGAGGAATACCGCGGTATATAAGTTAATGAAAAAAGTGAGAATTTGTATGCAAGTTGAGGTAGGTAGGTTCTTGGTGGTATACCTAGGTACAGAAAATAAAAACAAATTTCCTGTTTTTGGCTTGAAATTTGTTTGTTTGATTTTCAGGGTAGGTGGATTTATTTGGTTTGACTTTTCATTCACAATTTAGCATACGATTAGGAATGTAGGTAGGTATGTACTTACCTAGGTATGATTTAATTGTTTGACACTAGAGCCTGTTTTCTCTTTGTTTTTGCTAATGGAATTCATATTCCGTCAATCTGACCGACGGTTTTTTAAACTAGGTCATAAAAGACTTGTAATCATTAAAACAAAAAAAAATTGTAGTTAATTGTTTAACACTAGAGTCTGTCAATGTGGTGGTTGAATTTCAGCCAGTGGACGATATCCTAGTAGATTGGTCTTATAAGTTTTAGTTGTCAACTACTTTTATTTTTTTTTTGAGTGTAGGAGGTACCCAGACAATTTTGAAATATAGCTAGGTATGTACCTATACCTACGTTCATACCTACAACATTGTTCGTTTAATTAAAACTACCTAGGTATATACATAGGTATGTAGGTATGTGTTTGAGTTATGCGGAGTCGACTGTGTCAATTTCATTTTTATATATACCTAGGTGGGTAGGTAGGTTTATATATACATACGTAGGTATGTACATTTTTAAAAAATTGTTTTAACTAAACCTAAATTTACCTAAATTTTTGTTTTATTTTTTCAAATCAACCAATTGCAAAACGTGCCAACAGGTAGGTACCTACCTATACTTACCTATTTTAATTTTTATTTACGATTTTTTGATTCCAGATAGTTTACAAAATAAACGTTTTAATGTAGGCAGGTACCTACCTGTAGATACCTAACTACCAATAACTTTTTTAGTTAGGAATTTTTTCCTTTTTTTTGAAATTTAAGTGTAAAATAAATTTGAAAAACTTAAATTTGTATTTTTGCATACCTAATTTAATAATAATAATTATAAATTGTTCCTCTTTTCGTGACCTTATTTTTATAAATTTCTAAAAGGAATAATATTTTAGAAATTAATAATAATTATAATTAGTTAGTGTTTTTTTAAATGTTTTAAACTTAAGACATCTATCTCCCTCCGTTTGTGTGGGAGGGGCAATTTTCTAAAACATTTGCTTTAAATGGATTAAAAATTATTAAAAATCAACAATATTACTTACAATGTCATGCGATAGCTTTTTTTAGTCTTTAAGTAAGTAATATAGTTGATTTTTAATAATTTTTAATCCATTTAAAGCAAATGTTTTAGAAAATTGCCCCTCCCCCACAAACGGAGGGAGATAGAAGTTTTAGGCTTTAAACATTAAAAAAACACTAGCTAATCAAAATTATTATAAATTTCTAAAATTGTATTCCTTTTAGAAATTTATAAAAAAAAGGTCACGAAAATAGGAACAATTTATAATTATTATTATTGTGTTAGGTATGCAAAAATTCATATATTGAAGTTTTTCAAATTTATTTTACACTTAAATTTCAAAAAAAGGAAAAAATTCCTTTTCCTGCCTGTCTACATTAAAACATTTATTTTGTAAACTACCTGGAATCAAAAAATCGTAAATAAAATTAAAATAGGTAAGTAGACAGGTACCTGCCTGTTGGCAGGTTTTGCAATTGGTTGATTTGAAGAAAATAAATAACAATGGCTGAAATTCAGCCACCACATTGACAGACTCTAGTGTCAAACAATTAAATCATATCTACCTAACCTATGTAGGTACATACCTATACCTTAATCCTACATGCCTGCTTGTATGATAAATTGTGAATAAAAAGTAGGTAAACAAATACAACCTTTACCTACCACCAAGCACTTACCTACCTCAACATTGCATAGAAATTCTCCCTTTTTTCATAACTTATTTTCATACCTACCTACATATAGTTATGCATTATGTATGGACCTATCTATATTTGTCGGCATAATAAATTGTAAATTTCTTTAAAACATTTCAAGTCAAAATCATGCAAACAACCTAAATATTAATAAAACCTAGCATTCATATTTTATACGAATATATCTACCTACCTATATATCTAGGTATATTTTCCTTTCCCGCAAAAAAATATGCTCAAAATCTTGCACTTGCAACAAATTTCACGGCAAATAAGAAATTTTTGAAAGACAATTTAATATAAAAACTACCCTCAATAACATACGATTGCATTTATACCTACAAATATAGTTACACAACATGAACATATTTTTCTTTCCCGCATTAAAATCAACCTTCCCTTGATAATATAAGAATGTATACCTCCACGCATTATTCTTTCCCGGAAAAAAAAACTATCTTCCTTCAAGGCTGATGACAACGACGACGCAAAAAGGTTAACTTACATGAATGTATGTCCACTTCACTTCTCGCATATAGCATAATCAGTAAATTAAGCAAAAAATATAACCTTGCATCGCACATTCAATCAAAGAGGATACGAACATATTTTTGCCATTCTCTTCACCTTTTTTCATCATTGACGTTTAAAAGAACCTTCGATTGGTAATCTGAATCTCGCTAACTCCATTTGATTCTTACCAGAATCGAAAAAAATACACCCATCTTGCTCTAACTACCTAGTTTCGATTCTCTGATAAATGGAAGTCTCCCAAAACTTGAAGTCTCCGCCGACAATTGTCTCCCAAAAATGGAAGTCTTCGCCGAGCTAAAGTGGCGCCACCAACGAAACATTGTTGCACAAAAAAAAATATGTCCATGATAGTACTATAGTTTTCATATACAAGGGTTTGGTAGGCTCTGGCTTTGCATAATAAAAGTTAAAAAGTTTTTTTTTTTAAATGTCTACCACGAACAACGAAAATCAGGAAAATGGGAATTAAGACTCAGAACCTAGTTGTTTAAGTTACTTTAGGCCTTGTATATGAAATCCATAGTACTATCATGGTGAATGTCGAATGCACTGATATCTTCATTCAGTGGGCAAAAGAATTTCATTAAATTCCACAACCCTATCTCACGGAGGCATTTGAATTTTGTGGAGAATTATTTGCAAGAATAGGAAAGGAATAGCCTAATTGATAACAGTTAGAGTGAAATAGATAGAAGGGTATGTTTTTTGTTGGTTTACATTTTTTTGTCGGTTTCTTTTCTATGCAAAGGTGCAGAGAATTAAAAAGTGTGAAATAAAATTTTGGGAATTCTCCTTGGTTTGTTGGGTTTTGTGCGGTTAAAGAGGAAGGGGTGTTTTTTTTTACAGCTTTGGGTGTCTTGTGTGCAAGAACACAACGGTGACGGTGGCGAGGCGCGCGGCGCGTGAAGGTCAAGGCATAATAGGTAGGTAGATTGCTTTTTTTTTGCTTTCTAGATATTTAGGTCTGTTGGTAAGAATATGAGTGATGCAATAATTTATGAGTTTGATGGCGATGATGTTTTTTGATGAGTATAGCTCGTGGTAGGTAGTTAGCTATGTACGTCGCTTTTTTATTTTAACCTAGAAAAGTAGGTATGGTTGTATATAATTTGTATTAATATCTAGGTAGGAACCTGTAGGTAGGTAGGTACCTAGACCTACCCAAATTTTAAGTGAATGTTTATGATTATTTTTCGCTGATTTTTGTCTTTTTAAGGTGTTAGTTTAGAAATTTGAAATAATTGGAATGATGGCTACCATTATTTAGGATTTTCAGTGAGAAATTTGAATTTATAACTTACCAATATGTGGCCATGTTGTTGGTCATCTAGGTATTACCTAAATCATTGCTCTTGATAATTAAAAATTGCTGAAATTTCTTTGAAATTCTCTGTTTGGTTCATGGTCGACAATCGCCTACCAATTTTCTAATTGGAGTTTTAAAAAATCCTAACTTCATTTCTGCTGGAAATAATTTTCAAATTAAGATTAATATTAAATAAAGCCTTTAAATGTGCCTAAAATTTTGTTTAAAATTTATTGCGGAAAAAAATTAACTTTTCTACAAAAAAAAAATTTACTTTTTTACAAAAAAAATTAACTTTATACAAATAAAAAAAAATTATTTTAATAAGCCTAAATTAAGTAACATTTTAAGGGTTGCCACATCATTAAAATAACTTCTTTTTTTAAATGAAGCGTGAGGTAGTCAACTAATTTATATACATATAAAGGTATTTACGCTCAGCCCTGACTCACATTAAATAACATAGCGCCTTTGGCGACCTGCCACCTACTAGTAAGTATGTAAATAATTTTCTATTTGTTAATCTAACGGGAACAAAGTGGGGGCGTTTGAATAAAAAAATTAAATATTGATTTTAATCGCTTTAAAAAATTAAAAAAAAAAACTAGTATACACAATTATATACCTATATATAAAATACTCGTAAACGGCCATAACTTCGCAATTGTTTTTTGATATTTATAAATGATTGTATAATACAAAAATTATATATAGGGTTTTTGTTCTTGAATCAGCTTTTTTATGGTGTTATGAATTTTTGAGTAGAAGTCCCCATCGATCCTAGCTCCGCGTCTATTAAAAAGAGGGGGTCAAAGGTCACGAAGCATGGTATTCTCTGATTTTGATCAAACAAAAATCGTCGACTAATGAAACATGACGATTATATTTCAATTTATCATTGAAAATTAGGATCAAAAGCGTGCCTACAAATATCTGGGGTGAAAGGGTCTTTTGACGGGAGGGGGGGGGTTGCAGAATGGAGAATGGGGTGTGGATTTATATTGATAAAAGTTTATAAAATATTGTCAATGAAATTGTGCAAAAATGTGATATTTGTCATGATAACGAAAGTCATGAAGAGGGTAGATGGGTGGTTCTTGAGGAGGGGTATTTAAACCACAAAAAAATATTTTGAGGTAACCTACGCATATGGCACATCGGTTGTTCACTTTTTTGCACAATTTCACTGACACTATTTTATATACTTTTTCATTATAAGTCCACACCCCATTCTTCAATCTACAACCCCACCCCTACTATAAAAACACCTTTCACCCCAGATATTTTTAAGCACGCTTTTGATCCTATATTTCAATGATAAATTGAAATATTTACGTCATGTTTCATTAGTAAGAAGATTTTTGTTTGATCAAAATCAGAGAATACCATGCTTTGTGATCTTTGAACCCCTCTTTTTAATAGACGCGGAGCTAGGATCGATGGGGACTTCTATTCAAAAATTCATAACACCATAAAAAAGCTGATTCAAAAACAAAAACCCTATATATAATTTTTGTATTATACAACCTTTCATTTGATACTTCATTTATAAATATCAAAAAATAATTGCCCAAGTTATGGCCGTTTACGAGTATTTTATATATAGGTTTATAATTGTGTATCACAAATGTTGTTTTTTAATTTTTTTAAAGCGATTAAAATCAATATTTGATTTTTTTATTCAAACGCCCCACTTTGTTCCCGTTAGATTAACAAATAGAAAATTATTTACATACTTACTAGTAGGTAGCAGGTCGCCAAGGGCGCTATGTTATTTAATGTGAGTCAGGGCTGAGTGTAAATACCTTTATATGTATATAAATTAGTTGACTACCTCACGCTTCACCTAAAAAAAGAAGTTATTGTAATGATGTGGCAACCCTTAAAATGTTACTCAATTTAGGCTTATGAAAATAATTTTTTTTTTGTAAAAAGTTAATTTTTTTTTGTAAAAAAGTTAATTTTTTTTTTTGTACAAAAGTTAATTTTTTTCCTTAATAAATTTTAAACAAAATTTTAGGCACATTTTAAGGCTTTTTTTAATAGGTATCTTAATTTGAAAATTCTTTCCAGCAGAAATGAAGTTAGGATTTCTTAAACTCCAATTAGAAAATTGGTTGGCGATTGTCGACCATGAACCAAACAGAGAATTTCAAAGAAATTTCAGCAATTTTTAATTATCAAGAGCAATGATTTAGGTAATACCTAGATGACCTTAAGACTCAACAACATGGTCACATAGTGGTAAGTTATAAGTTCAAATTTCTCACTGAAAATCCTAAATAATAGTAGCCATCATTCCTATTTATTTCAAATTTCTAAACTAACACCTTAAAAAGACAAAAATCAGCGAAAAATAATCATAAACATTCACTAAAAATTTGGGTAGGTCTAGGTACCTACAGGTTCCTACCTAGATATTAATACAAATTATATACAACCATACCTACTTTTCTAGGTTAAAATAAAAAAGCGACGTAAAAAAACTAACTACCTACCACGAGCTATACTCATCAAAAAACATCATCGCCATCAAACTCGTAAATTATTGCATCACTCATATTCTTACCAACAGACCTAAATATCTAAAAAGCAAAAAAAGCAATCTACCTACCTATTATGCCTTGACCTTCACGCGCCGCGCGCCGCGCCGCCGTCACCGTTGTTTTCTTGCACACAAGACCCCAAAGCTGTAAAAAAAAACACCCCTTCCTCTTTAACCGCACAAAACCCAACAAACCAAGGAGAATTCCCAAAATTTTATTTCACACTTTTTAGTTCTCTGCACCTTTGCATAGAAAAGTAACTGACAAAAAAATGTAAACCAACAAAAAACATCCCTTCTACCTATTTCACTCTAACTGTTATCAATTAGGCTATTCCTTTCCTATTCTTGCAAATAATTCTCCACAAAATTTCAAATGTCTCCTTGAGATAGGTATGTGGAATTTAATGAAATTCTTTTGCCCACTGAATGAAGATGTCAGTCCATTCGACATGAAAGTACTATGGATTTCATATACAAGGCCCAAAGTAACTTAAACAACTAGGTTCTGAGTCTTAATTCCCATTTTCCTGATTTTCGTTGTTCGTGGTAGACATTTAAAAAAAAACTTTTTAACTTTTATTATGCAGAGCCAGAGCCTACTAAACCCTTGTATATGAAAACTATAGTACTATCATGGACAAATTTTTTGTGTGCAACAATGTTTCGTTGGTGGCGCCACTTTAGCTCGGCGGAGACTTCCATTTTTGGGAGACAATTGTCGGCGGAGACTTCAAGTTTTGGGAGACTTCCATTTATCAGAGAATCGAAACTAGGTAGTTAGAGCAAGATGGGTGTATTTTTTTCGATTCTGGTAAGAATCAAATGGAGTGAGCGAGATTACCAATCGAAGGTTTTTTTAAACGTCAATGATGAGAAAAAGGTGAAGATAATGGCGAAAATATGTTCGTATCCTCTTTGATTGAATGTGCGATGAAAGGTTATTTAGTTTGCTTAATTTACTGATTATGCTATATGCGAGAAGAGAAGTGGACATACATACATGTAAGTTAAACTTTTTGCATCGTCGTTGTCATCAGCCCAATGTATTTCAAATCTATAGTAATATCATGAAGAAAAAAAACTGGCGCTAGTCGAAGTGAGGACAGTAAGAACTAAAATTTGGCTAAAATTTGGGAGACTTTTAGCAACTTTTAGGTTTGTGTTTAAGGTCTCTACACTCGGTTGGTTTGAAAATAGAATAGAGTTAGAGTAGGACAACAAAAATGAAGACAAATATATGAGATTGCAAGGGAGACTTTTTTAAGTTTTTTTTTGTCAGTTTTTTTTCTATAGGAAGATGGTATAATATGAAGTATAAGAGGAAGTAAAGTAAAAAAAACACAATTGTGTGTCTGTTGCTTGGGTTTGTGAATTTTTTGCTTTTCTTGACCTTCTATGGATGGTGTTGGTGTTGATGGTGTTGTATTTTGGTTATATTTTTTTTTGTTTAAATTTGTAATTCATTCTGAAGGAATTACCTACCTGTGTGCGGGGAAGAAATGAGACAGATTTTTTCCTTGATGGTTAATGCGGGAAAGAAAAATATGTTCGTATGTAAGTATAAAACTATCCATTCGTGTATTATTGAGGGAAGGTTTTATGGGTATTACATTTTCTTGCAAGATCTCAGTTTGGTGTTAAATTTACTTGCAAAATTCTGAGGATATGTAATTATTTGCGTTGGAATGCACAATTTATTCTACCAGTGGGTAAGTACATAATGTATGTATATACATACATATGTAGATAGGTATGGAGACGGACATTTTTTGTTATTACTTTTCAGCGGCTGTGAGTGGTGGGTGGTAGAATTTAGAAAAAAAATTTAAAATCCACTAGATTTCGCTCGAAAATAGCTTGCCAGATAGTAGGTAGTAATGTACACATGTAGCTATGTATTTTAATTGACTTGAAATTAAAAATTTATTACGACTATACCTACGAGTAGATAGACATGAAGGTACCTACATTATATCTACCTATAGGTAGTAATAATTTAGTGAAATATTTGATACTTTCAGTGTATGTGTGTGGGAAACCCTATGCAATGTTGAGAAAGGTAAGTAGTGGGTGAAAGATAGAGTAATCAAAAGTAAGGAAGGAACAGTTTTTTTTTTTCCAAAATTCAACACTTTTATCAATTTTAAGTCAAACACTGAAAACCAGGGTTCTCCTAGGATTTTTTTCTTTTAAAAATAAATAAACAAATTTTCTCATAAACCTAAGAACAGTCAAGCTAAATGATATAATTTCTGATTGATATCATCAGCTTAGTGTTTAATTGCTTTTATTTAGAGATTAGTTTCTTTATTTTTCAATATTTTATTTATTTATTTATTATTTTTTTATTTATTAATCTTACTTCGGTTTTTTAACAAACAAAATAAATTCTTCAAAAAGAAACTAAGCATAACATAGTTTTGAGAATTTTTGCGAACGCATGGAATATGTACCTATGTGTTTTTTTGCAAATAGCTTTGCCATTGATCGGTTCAACTGTTTTCGATAAAATTGAAAAAATGAGTCTGGGTGCACTTGAAAACCATATATGTACATACATATGCACATATTTACTTAAGTGGTGGGTCGTAGAGCATACATCATATAATTTTATATTTTATAGTGTAATAACTTTGGTTTCAAAGAATACCTATAAAAGGGCAAATTAAGTGTCATATGCAAAATTTTGATTTTGGAGCGATTTAGAGTGTAAGAATTTTTCTAATTAAAACATTTTTCAAAAATTTTTTCTTGCAACATTTTAGATTTTTAGCTTTTTAAAGGGTAGTTTTAAGAATCTCAAAATTACACAACATTTAGATGGTATAGGTTTATATTTTTGTTAGAAATTTGAAATCGATATCATTGTTTTTTTTCCTAAGATGCATATTTCCAAAGTTATATAGGAAAATAACAAATAGAAGGGAGTAAATAATGCATTTTTTGCACGGGAGCAACCTCATATTCTCTTTGTTTATATTATTTCTGATCGAATACCACAAAAATCTAAGATACTATATGTAACATCCATGCCAAAATCTAATTTGCCTGGACTAATATATTTATATCGACTTCGGATGAATTTTATTTTACAGATTATAACGTGCTGAAAAGGCTTACACATGATACATAACACACATAAAACATAACAATACAATACACATAATAACGTAAAAAAGAATTGGTAAAAACTAAAAAAAAAATCAATCGACAATTTTTTTTTACCAAGAAAAACAGTTGAAAAATAATTTCGTCTCAAACATTTCCCGAACAATTTATGATTCCGAACCCAGTTTATATTTTGTCTACACATAATAACGTAGTTAACATTTGGTATTTTTGCAGAAAAAAAACAACGGTAGCGACTTCAAATTTTTCGCAAAAATATATATCAATACCATCTACACGTTGTGTAATTTTGAGATTTTTAAATCAACCCTTTGAAAAGATTAAAATCAAAATGTTGATGCCAAAAACGACTTTTTAAAAATGTATTAATTTGAAAAATTCTTGAACTCAAAATCGTTTAAACACTAAAATTTCTCATCTGAAACTTAATTTGTTTTTTTTTTTTTTAATATTATTTGCAATATGTATTTTTCTTTAAAGTACAATCCCTCCAATTGATGGCATTTTTCTGTCAATAGGCTATTTTTGAATAATTTCTTGCACGTTAAAGTTAAATAAGTAAGGAGTTAAGAAAAAAAGCAATATTCATGAGATTCTAAGAATTTTATAAGTTATTCCCAAAAAAAAACTAGAAACTGTTCTATTATAAATACCTTCAGTACATAGCAAGTTAAGGCAAATGTGTAGGTACCTATATCTATATGGTTTTCAAGGGCACCAATGGGAAGTTATTAGTGGGTTTCGCACCCAGTCTCTTTTTATTATTTTGTTTGGTCTTCCTACTTAATTATTTCAACTGATAGGTACCTAGTTAAAATAAGCTTACCTAATAAATTTCTTTTTTTTTTTAATAATTGTGTTCAATAACTAATTTTCCAATTAAAAATAGGTGCCTACCTTCATATTTGTTTGCAAACATTTTTTTTCCGACATACCTACCTACCTATCTACCTACCTACCTAGTACCTACCTAATTTGTTTAAGTTTAATTTTGCTTAAATACCTACCTAGAACTATTTATAAAAATGTAAGTAGACAGGTATGTACATAAGTGGTTGTAGGTCATTTAAACATTCATAATTAATAGGTACCTGTAAGGCGGAGCAAAAGCTATGCAGCCTAACTGCGAGTGTGTTATCATACGAAAAAAACAATTGAGATACATCCGAAGCAATATCGCAACGTTGCAAGACCATTCCCTCGTAGAATGAAGTTTATCAACGTTGCCTTCATAATCATCAAAAGCAAAACCAAATAATTCAAAATTCAAATGCTAAGCAAGAAAAAAGAATAAAATACCTACTCATACCTCATACTATGTATGTTGTATGTATATTGTATATACTCCTATATCCATAAGCCCATAAGCGCATTTTTTTATTTTCTCGTTTCATCCCCCTTATTATCGTCGTTGCCTGGCCAAATATTTGAGGCTCTTACTAGGGGGAGTAAGAGAGTCAGATGTTTTCGGTGTACGAATTCCATTTATACAATCGTCTCTGTCTTACTAAATATCTTTATTATTCTTCCTTACTCTACACTAAGGTCTCCAATGGCGATTTCAGCGCTAATTTCTGCCAAATTGTGAGGAGAGTAAGTACTACAAAATTGAGCTCCATGATAGTACTATAGATTATAAATACAATGATCAGCCTTGAAGGAAGATAGTTTTTTTTTTGCGGGAAAGAATAATGCGTGGAGGTATACATTCTTATATTATCAAGGGTAGGTTGATTTTAATGCGGGAAAGAAAAATATGTTCATGTTGTGTAAGTAGATTTGTAGGTATACAGGGTGTCCCGTAAGTAATGGATAACCCTGAAATCCCGCATAGTAGACTTTATGACCATCCCAAAAACTGATAAAAAAAATTTCTATCCCAACCACAAGAAAAGTTATATGCATTTTGTTGTTCAGTGCATTATTTTTTTTCTTACTTTACATTTTTGAATACCACGACTACAAGTGAATGAGTTCCATCATTTTTTTTTGCAGGAATATTTTACATTACTTGTGCCAACACATAAGTAGAAGAAAATTATTATTACTGTTGGACTTCTTAGAGAAAAAAATTATTTAACATTGAATTTCAATGCAAAATGTGAAAACAAATAATTTTTGAAAAAGTTAAATCATAGCTGGTATAAAAAAAATGCATGAATACCTGAGTGGCCAACTATTTTAGAAATATGCGCGTTAAATGCAAATTTCAAAATGGTATTACTTATTATTATATCTAGAGTCAATAGCAAGTTATTGGTAAAAATCTGCAATACTAGAGTAAATTTAGCAAAAACAAAAGTTTTCAAAATTAGCACAGTAAACGTGAAAATAATACCAAGCGTTGAACATAGCAGATTTTTGATTAATTGGCTGTTTCTACGATGTTGTCCTAATGATAAATCCAAGCTTTCAACTTCTAGGGCCGAATGCATTATTGATAAAAATGTCAAAAAAGTGCAAAAAACGGTTACATTTTCGAGCTTGTTTTGAATTTTACCTGTTCTATTGGGCTTTAACAAACCCATCAAATATTTTGTTGGTTGCTATTTTTTATTTATTATTTTCTCCAAAAGTCTTCTGATTCAATTTTAATTGTGTTTTTTGAATAGTAAATTGTAAGATCCTGAGAAAGAGAGAACGCATAAAATCGTAAGTTTTTTAAATTTTGAATAAAAGTTTTTGTAATTTGATCTTAATTCATAAGATTAAGACCACGACGAACACTAATTTATATCGTTTTTATTTTTCATTCTTCAGAAAAATTAACGGTCTAAATAGCTGTTTTCCTGAACCTGCTTTTTGATAATTAAGACGTTTGATTGAACTTTTTCGATGCCACGTATTCTGTTTTCTGCACAAGAATATGCAAACATGCATTTCATTTATGGAGAGTGCAGAGGCAACGCAAACGAAGCTGCGACTCTGTATAGGGAAAGGTACCCTAACGCACGTCACCCGGATTATCGAGTGTTTATTAGAGTCCATAGCTGTTTCTCGGAAGGAAGGCTGCCTGGTAGTGGTGTTGGTGGTGCTGGCGTGGGACGACCCCCTCGAGGAGATACCGAAGACTTAGTGCTTGCGGAACTTGACCGAGATCCTACAGTATCAATCCGAGCAATAGCACGACGCACTGGGATCGGAAAGACGACTGCGCAAAATGTGCTAAGTAAATATAAATATCATCCATTTCACCTAACACGGGTACAAACTCTCCAGCCGCAAGATTTTGAAACGAGAATGAGTTTTTGTCGACAAATGATAATGAAAATTGAAGAAGATCCGCAGTTTTTTTGACAAAATTCTTTGGAGCGATGAGTCGACATTTAAAAGAGATGGCTACACTAATCTCCATAATCTCCACTTCTGGGCACTACAAAACTCAAACATCATGAGGGAAGACAGGTCCCAGTACCAATTCAAAATAAACTATTGGACTGGGATTCTCAATGGGAAAATAATTGAACCCTTTGAGTTGCCGGGGATTTTAACTGGCCAAGGTTATTTGGAGTTCCTCCAAAATGATCTCCCAACCTTGCTGGAAGAAGTGCCTCAAGAACTAAAGGAATCCCATTGGCTTCAAAATGATGGTTGTCCAGCACACTATGCTGTGCCTGTGCGGGCATATTTAAATGCCAGATATCCAGGCAGATGGATAGGACGTCTGGGACCAATTTTATGGCCACCCCGTTCACCATTAAGGAAATCGTATACAGCAAGCCGATCAGGTCTTTAGAGGAGCTAAGAAATCGTGTGGAGGCAGCTGCATTACAAATTTCTGAGCAAAACCTTGCACGTTCACTAAGACGTTCATTTATTCGGAGGTGCAGAACCTGTATAAGAGTGGGTGGAAAACAGTTTGAGCATTTGCTTTAAATAAAAAAAAAAATAAAAAGTTTTCTATTTTTGTTTTCTAACTTAGTGATCATGTGATTAAAAGCTGGCTCAAAAACTTTTTGTTTAGAGAAAATAACAAATAAACTAATAGCAACCAACAAAATATTTGATGGGTTTGTTAAAGCCCAATAGAACAGGTACAATTCAAAACATGCTCGAAAATGTAACCGTTTTTTGCACTTTTTTGACATTTTTATCAATAATGCATTCGGCCCTAGAAGTTGAAAGCTTGGATTTATCATTTGGACAACATCGTAGAAACAGCCAATAAATCAAAAATCTGCTATGTTCAACGCTTGGTATTATTTTCACGTTTACTGTGCTAATTTTGAAAACTTTTGTTTTTGCTAAATTTACTCTAGTATTGCAGATTTTTACCAATAACTTGCTATTTACTCTAGATATAATAATAAGTAATACCATTTTGAAATCTGCATTTAACGCGCATATTTTTAAAATAGTTGGCCACTCAGGTATTCATGCATTTTTTTTATACCAGCTATGATTTTACTTTTTCAAAAATTATTTGTTTTCACATTTTGCATTGAAATTCAATGTTAAATAATTTTTTTCTCTAAGAAGTCCAACAGTTATAATAATTTTCTTCTACTTATGTGTTGGCACAAGTAATGTAAAATATTCCTGCAAAAAAAAAAATGATGGAACTCATTCACTTGTAGTCGTGGTATTCAAAAATGTAAAGTAAGAAAAAAAATAATGCACTGAACAACAAAATGCATACAACTTTTCTTGTGGTTGGGATAGAACTTTTTTTTATCAGTTTTCAGGACGGTCATAAAGTCTACTATGCGGCATTTAAGGGTTATCCATTACTTACGGGACACCCTGTATATGCAATCGTATGTTATTGAGGGTAATTTTTATATTAAATTGTCTTGCTAAGATTTCTTATTTGCCGTGAAATTTGTTGCAAGTGCAAGATGTAGGATTTAGGTATAGGTTTGTACCTACATAGGTTATGTAAATATGATTTAATTGTTTGACACTAGAGTCTGTCAATGTGGTGGTTGAATTTCAGCCAGTGTTATTTATTTTTTTTTCAAATCAACCAATTGCAAAACGTGCCAACAGGCAAGTAAAAATGTTTTAATGAAGACAGGTAGGTACCTACCTGTAGATACCTTCCTACTAATAACTTTTTTCGTTAGGAATTTTTTCTTTTTTTTTTTAAATTTAAGTGTAAAATAAATTTGAAAATCTTCAATATATGAATTTTTGCATACCTAATATAATAAAAATAATTATAAAATGTTCCTATTTTCGTGACCTTTTTTTATAAATTTCTAAAAGGAATACAATTTTAGAAATTTATAATAATTTTGATTAGCTAGTGTTTTTTTTAATGTTTAAAGCTTAAAACTTCTATCACCCTCCGTTTGTGGGGGAGGGGCAATTTTCTAAAACATTTGCTTTAAATGGATTAAAAATTATTAAAAATCAACGATATTACTTACAATATTATGCGATTGCTTTTTTCAAATTGTTTTAAAAATAAAAATGTTCAATGAATAGTTTTTGAAACAAAATTTTTCAAAGTCAAAATTAAGAAAAAAAAAATTGAAAAACAAAACTATTGATTAAACATTTTTATTTTGAAAACAATTTAAAAAAAAGACTAAAAAAAGCTATCGCATGACATTGTAAGTAATATTGTTGATTTTTATGTTTTAGAAAATTGCCCCTCCCACACAAACGGAGGGAGATAGAAGTCTTAAGCTTTAAACATTAAAAAAAAAAACACTAACTAATTATAACTATTATTAATTTCTAAAATATTATTCCTTTTAGAAATTTATAAAAATAAAAAAGGAACAATTTATAATTATTATTATTAAATTAGGTATGCAAAAATTCAAATTTAAGTTTTTCAAATTTATTTTACACTTAAATTTCAAACAAAAAGGAAAACACTCCTAACTAAAAAAGTTATTGGTAGGTAGGTATCTACAGGTAGGTACCTGCCTACATTAAAACGTTTATTTTGTAAACTATCTGGAATCAAAAAATCGTAAATAAAAATTAAAATAGGTAAGTATAGGTAGGTACCTACCTGTTGGAACGTTTTGCAATTGGTTGATTTGAAAAAATAAAACAAAAGTTTAGGTAAATTTAGGTTAAGTTAACACAATTTTTTAAAAATGTACACACCTACGTATGTATATATAAACCTACCTACCCACCTAGGTATATATAAAAATGAAATTGACACAGTCGACTCCGCATAACTCAAACACCATAATTGCAGACCATTTGTTCCAGTTAAGCGGAGTTTTCAGTTAACTGAATATATAATTTTGGATAACTCAAACTTGTTGCAAATAAGCGGAGTTTTTTCAAAACAAATGTTAAATTTAATTTAGCCTGAAAATCAAAAAAAAAAATTAGGTATGATTTTTTTTGTCAAAATATGTATGTATGTATGTAGTTATATTTCCATATGAAACAATTCAAAGAACAAAGGTATTTACATTTTTAATCACAAAACGAATATGAATATATGCAGGTACAGTAATTAAAAACAAAAGTGAAAAATATTCATTTTGTTTCAATTATCCCGAGTTTGCAATTAAGCGGAGTTCAGTTATACGAAGCAGTTTGTGTGAAAAAATTATTGTTTCAGATAACCGATGTTTTCAGTTAAGCGGAGTTGACTGTACCTAAACACAAAAATAAAAAAACATTTTATTTGACGACTGAGACTTCGTTTCTTCCTTTTTTTAACAATATATATTTATATACCTACCTACAAACCCATATGTACATACCTACCTACACCAGCTGTATATAATTCAATTTTTAGTGCACTGGCCGTTTTGCAATTTACATAAATTTTCTCTCTCTGGTTAATTTGAAAAAATAAAAATGTAGGTAGGTACCTACCTAGGTACATACCTATGTATATACCTAGATAGTTTTAATTAAACGAGCAATGTTGTAGGTATGAACGTAGGTATAGCTATATTTCAAAAATGTCTAAGTACCTCCTACACTCAAAAAAAAAAAAAAAAAAATAGTTGACAACTTAAACTTATAAGACGAATCTACTAGGATATCGTCCACCGGCTGAAATTCAACCACCACATTGACAGACTCTAGTGTTAAACAATCAAATACAATTTTTTTTTTGTTTTAATGATTACAAGTCTTTTATGACCTAGTTTAAAAAACCGTCGGTCAGATTGACAGAATATGAATTCCATTAGCAAAAACAAAGAAAAAAACTGACTCTAGTGTCAAACAATTAAATCATACCTAGGTAAGTACATACCTACTAGTATGTTAAATTGTGAATTAAAAGTCAAAGCAAATAAACCTACCTAGGTACCCTGAAAATCAAACAAACAAATTTTAAGCCAAAAACAGGAAATTAGTTTTTATTTTGTGTGCCTAACTCAACATTGCATAGAAATTCTCCCTTTTTTATTTAACTTATTATTATACCTACCTACATATACAAAGGTATGTATTATGTATGAACCTATATTCGTCGGCATAATAAATTGTAAAATTCTTTGCAAAAAATTTCAAGTCAAACTCAAATCATGCAAACAACCTAAATATTAATAAAACCTACCATTCATAATTTAAACGAATATATCTACCTATGTAGGTATATTTTCCTTTCCCGCATAAAAATATGCTTAAAATCTTGCACTTGCCACAAATTTCACGGCAAATAAGAAATATTTGCAAGAAAATTTAATATTAAAACCTACCCTCAATAACATACGATTGCATATATACCTACAAAAATATACTTACACTACATGGGCTCCTTACCTTTAGCACCTCATATATGGGATATTCGCAAAAAAAGTATGCCATCTAAAAGGTCAGTAAGTGGTTAAAAAAGGTCAACTAGTTTCAGAAATTGGTCAGCCATTTTTGGTTTACATTTTTTCAAGGTCACCAACTATTTTTGGCACCTCATTTATGGGATATTCGCAAAAAAGGTGTACCATTGGAAAGACCACCGGCTCGTGATAAAAGGTCAACTAGTTTCAGTTATTGGTCAGCCATAGGTTTTCTGCAAGGAATTTTTAAAGATTGTTTCAAGGTTACAGTATAAGAGTCTTAGAACCTCATTAAAAAAAAAATAAAATATTTTACTCAGGATACAAACCCAAGACATTTCGCTTACCAGTCAAATGCGATTTTTTTTAATTCATTTTTATTTTTCATTTTTCTTATAACTATCTTAAAGCTAGACACAAATTCATGAAAAACTAGCCTACTTATCAATATCTTAAAAATAACTTACTGGCCCTAAGCGGGCGCTCTAAATTAAACAATAACTTAATGCTAATGCCTTTCGGCCTACGAACTACTTAAAATAATATCTTATCCTGGTTTTATTTTTCCCAAGAAAGATTCAAAAAAAAACTTGGAAACTATATCATTTTTTTTTTTGTTTTAATTTTTATTTAAAAGCTAATGAAAACTAATTAAAACTAATTTAAACTTTAAACTACTATAAAACTACTTACAACTACCTTAAATCTAGAACAGCCACAGAAAGCATTTTTTTATTTTTGTTTGATTTTGTTGTTTTATAATTTTTTTTTTTTTTTTTGTCCAGTCAAATGCGTTAACTCATAATAAGGAAATGCAATGTTTAAAATTAATAAATTCATATTTATTGGTCTTATTGCACAAGACAGTATTGTATAATACTGAAATATGCCCAATATACTTTACATTAAAAAAAAATATATATTTTATTTGGGATTTGAACCCACGGTATTCCGTTAAGCAGTCCATTACGTTTTTTTTTTTTATGTAATTAGTTCTTAGGCCGAAATGCAATAGTATTAAGTTATTGTTTAACTTAGAGCGCCCGCTCAGGGCCAGTAAGTTAGTTGTAAGATATTGATAAGTAGGCTAGTTTTTATGAATTTTTGTCTAGCATTAAGATAGTTTTAAGTTGAATTTAAAATAAAAATGAATTAAAAAAAAAAAAAAAAGTCCATTACGTTACCATCTGTGCTATGTTATCTTATAAAGGTATAATAGAAAAGTCCAATGTTGAAAATGAATAAGTTCTTACTCTTATATTTCATATGAAATATTTCTGATGTAATACTGAAACATGTCCAACAAATATAACAGTGTGAACTGCCAAACACAACATTTATTTCTTCTAAGTGCGAAGACAAAACATACAAAAGAAATTCTATTTAAATAAAAGATTTAAAAAAAAATTGTGATTAGGTACATATAATCACAAAATTTAATTGTGTATGAGTAGAGTTCATATTTGTATATTATATTTATTTTTTTTCTTAATTGAATAAACGAAAATGCTCAGGCCTCGATTGGTGTTGTCGATTACCAATTAATCGATACCACAAAGATTTTTATTTAATGAACACAATATTAATGTTTCTATGCTTTGTAAATCAATTATTTTTTGTATGGAAAATATATAAAATATATTATGAGTTTGCGAATATATATAATGATGTTAATATTAATTTTGTTTTAAATTCATTGTTTACCAAGAAATAAAAAAAAGAAAAGTTGGATATCAGAACGATTCATGGTGGATTTACATGTATCTTCATCTGACTTCTACAAAAAAAAAGGGGACGCAAAATTAAAATTTACATTTGTTGGGTAGAGAGAGAACACCAAAATGCAGAAGATCTTCGTACATGCAGATTATAGGAAGTGCCATAATGCAGATATGAAGACGAACATGTGAATATGTTCGTCTTTATATCTTGATTATAACACTTCTTATAATCTGCATATATGAATATCTTGTTAATTTTGGTCTTCTCTCTTTATCGAACAATGTTCAAAAGGGTAGTTATGTGCATTCAAGAGGACACAAGCTTCCACAGGTTTTTCTTAAAACCCACCTTTGTCTACCAACTCCTACTCTCACCTCCTAGTGGTGAACATCGGGTGTCTAGTACCTCAGCTGGAGACGGGGTTTAAATCCCCGTGGAAAGCTGTTGGGGACAGCCAACGAGAGGGGGGGGGGAGTGTTCCCACTAAGGCACTTCTCCTTTCATCGAGGCGGCAGCGGACGAATTCTCCAGATGGAATCAACGGTGGCGTCTACAGTTCCAGTAAGGTTGAACTACTTATTGAACACCCTATATGGTCTACTACGACATATTTGTATCTCAGGCCTATAAGGAGCGCTTTATCCGGCTCCCTACCCTTGGAGTTATACAAAACGTCTGGTCCTCCGGGTCGGGGGTTGTGCGTCGGGGTAACTTCCCTACCACGTAAAAAAAGTTTGTTCCGAAACAACAACAAACACGGATATGGAAACAACCTCGGATATGGATGATCTTAAAGTTGACGACCCCAGCAAACGAAACAAGGACAATGAATTTCGGATCTGCACGTGGAACGTCCTGTCCTTATACAGAACACGTGCAGCCGAACAATTAGTGGAGAACCTGTACAGGCTCAAGGCTGACGTAACAGCCATCCAGGAAGTGCGATGGGATGGAGAGGGCATACGGAGACTGAAATCGGGTGACATCTACTACGGCGAGTGCTTGAAGGAACAGGGTCAGCGGCTCTTTGGTTGTGGATTTGTGATAAGGGGAAGACTAAGGCAAAAAGTCTTGGGCTTCCAAAGTGAAAGCGAGCGCCTGGTCACAATCCGCATCAAAGGCAAATTTAAGAACATTACGCTGATATGTGTTCACGCCCCCCATGAAAGGAGAGAGGACTCAACCAAAGAAGCATTCTACGATCTCCTGGAGACAACGTATGATATGTGCCCGAAGTACGACGTGAAGATCATTCTTGGTGACTTCAACGCAAGATTCGGAAAGGAAGGCATCTTTGGTTCGATAGTCGGAGGACACAGCCTACACGACGAAACTTCCGGCAACGGACACAGGCTGGCAGACTTTGCGGCGGGGCGAAATGTCATCATCTCAAGCACCTACTTCCCACACCTTAATATTCACAAGGGGACTTGGCGGTCGCGTGATCAACTTACCGTCAACCAAATCGACCACGTTGCGATAGACGCGAGACATGCTTCCAGTATCTTCAACGTCCGAACGTTCCGAGGGGCCAACATTGAATCGGATCACTACCTGGTGGTAGCTAGACTACGTATGCGGATATCCATGACGCCACAACGCAGAGCAGATGCTGTGAAAAGATTCGATGTCGAGAAGCTTAAATCGCAAGAGACCGCCAGAACTTTTGCAGACCACGTAACTCTTAATCTCTCAGGAGGTCCGCCACCAGCATCAAGTGCAGAGGACCAGTGGAAACACTGTCAACAAGCCATCAGAAGTGTTGCCTCTGATGTGCTGGGTTTCACTAGGCGAATACAACGAAACCCCTGGTTCGATGAAGAGTGCCGGCTAGCGCATGCAGCTAAGGACGAGGCCTACCAGGCAATGCTGCAGACTCGAACAAGAGCTGCTGAGAGAGTAGCCCGGGAGCTCTACGGGCTGAAACCAAAAGAGGAACGACGACTTCTCAGGAGGAAAAAGAGAGAGCACGAGAAGCGGGCGGTAGAGTCTATTGAGGATTGTAGCGGTAGGGGAGATGTTCGAAAATTGTATCAGAGGGTGAAGCGATCCACCCAAGGATACAAGGCTAGAACCGAAGCGTGCCGAGATGAGAGTGGGAATATGGTAGTAGACATACAGTCAGTGCTGAGGATCTGGAAAGAACACTTCTCTAGACTGCTTAATGGCGAAGACAGTCAAGATGCCGCTAATAGGCAGAACGGTCCATTCACCTTGGACGATGATGGCCAAGAGTTCCTTCCACCCGACCTAACCGAAGTGCGGCAGGCGATATCCAAACTTCAAGGCTGCTGGTGCGGATGGCTTACAAGCCGAACTATTTAAATCAGCGGGAGATGAGTTGGCTACGAGCATAAACAAGCTCATCTGCAAAATCCATAAAGAGGGAGATGTTCTGAAATGTACCAACTACAGAGGAATTAGTCTCCTAAACATCGCTTATAAAATCTTGTCGGCTACTCTGTGTGACCGCTTAAAACCTTTTGTCAACGATCTGATCGGCCCCTATCAGTGTGGTTTTAGGCCAGGCAAGTCAACCGTCGATCAAATGTTCACACTCGACAGATTTTAGAAAAATCCCGGGAATTCCAGATCGATACACACCACCTTTTTATCGATTTTAAAGTCGCGTATGATAGCGTGAATAGGGACGAATTATACAGAGCTATGTCGAGTCTCGGTATCCCTGCGAAACTCGTCCGCCTGTGCAGGATAACGATGGAGAAATCTCGCTGCTCCGTCAAAATTGGTAAGAACACCACCGATTCCTTTGATGTTGAGAAAGGATTGAGGCAAGGCGACGCGTTATCATGCAACCTATTCAACATCGTTCTTGAAGCCATTGTACGCAACGCACATGTCAACACCAGCGGTACAATCTATCAAAAATCCGTTCAATTGCTTGCATATGCGGATGACATAGACATTGTCGGCAGAACGAAGCGAGCTGTGGCAGGGGCATTTGCGAGCATTGAATCGGAGGCGGCTAGAATGGGATTGGCGGTTAATGAGGACAAGACGAAGTATATGCTGTCATCGAGAGAGGAATCTCAACATCGTCGACTCGGGCAAAATATCACGATGGACAGATATAACTTCGAAGTTGTCAAGGACTTTGTCTACCTGGGCTCCACTATTACATCGCAGAATCAGTGCAGAGATCAAGCGAAGAATTACTCTTGCCAACCGCCGTTTCTTCGGTCTAAGAAGGCATTTAAGTAGTAAGGCCCTCTCTCAGAGAACCAAGGAGACTTTATACAAGACCCTAATCATCCCGGTCCTGCTTTATGGATCAGAAGCATGGACACTGAAATATTCGGATAAAAATCTGCTAGGGTACTTTGAGAAGAAGATTCTTCGTGTGATTTTCGTTCCGGTGTGTATCGAAGGAGAATGGAGGAGAAGATTCAACGACGAGCTATACGGGCTATACAGCGACGTTGACCTGGTCAAAAAGCTGAAAATACAGCGGCTGAGATGGCTGGGGCACGTGGAGCGTATGGACAGCAACGCACCTGCCCGACGAGTCTTCGAATCCAACCCCGATGGGGTACGCAGCAGAGGAAGAACTCGTAACAGGTGGCGCAAGCAAGTGGATGACGACATCAAAGCACTCGGTGTGCGCAACTGGAAGCGGCTAGCTAGTGACAGAGCTGGCTGGAGGGGCTTGTTAGTTGAGGCTGAAGCCCATCCTGGGCTGTGAGCGCCATCAAAAGTATGTAAAGTAAGTCTCTATCGAACAAATGTAAATTCTATATTTTAGATCCTTTTTTCTTTTTTGGGAAAATCAAATACAAATACATCTTAATCGACAATTACACCCCGACACATCCAATCTACAATCCAATCCTTAATCTGATTTGTATGGATAATGTCACTGCTTGGACATGGATTTTTTTTAGACATGTTACATAGTCCGGCCATCGTTCATTGCCTGTGGAGTCATGATTTTAAGACTGCATTGTGGGAAGGTCTGGTTAGATTGGGAAAATTGAGTGCGGTTTACTATTCCGCTTAGTTGGCGACGGCAAACTTCCGTGCAGATTTTATAACAGAATTACAACTATTATAACTTAGAAGCCCAGGACACATAATATCGAACATGTCTGACAAATCTGTTTGATGTCCAATTGTTCAAACAAAGGGGGGTTTAGATGGAATTGTGTGTTGTAAAAAATCGGGTAAATTTTGTTATGTCATATACACGCAAAAAAAACTGCTTGAAATTGAATGAAGTAGTATTATCAGGCGCAGTTTGCCAAATTTCAATTTGGCTGCCCATTGTGTAAAGGGTCCTACACACGATCAATTTTTATTGACAATAATTATGGAAGATATTTTCCGTCAAAAATAATTGATGAAACGTTGCAACCACACGTATCAATGAATATTGACAATAATTCAACAAATTGTCCCATCCTGACATTGACACTAACATTGATGAAAACCAAATCAATTTTGTTTCTCATCAATGTCGTCAATGTTCATTGACAATGACATTGAAGAGCATACAAACGATCAACACCCAGCGAAAAATGACATTTTCAGCGAATTTTGACAATCAATATTGATCTTCTGTAGGGCCCTTTAGAACACAGTAAACAAAAACAAATTTCTGTTGATTGTTTGAAATTTAATTTTTTACTATTGATTTTGACAACATGCGCAGAACTAAACAAAATGAACACGCTATAGTGATATTACCTTTATTATGTGTATCTTGGCACTGTACACCATCTGTATTCTTGTATAATCGTAAAGTTGTGTTTACATTTATTTTTGTCCATCAAGTTGTACAACATTGGGGCATATTCATAGTAGCAGATAGACCCAGGTTTAACTAAACTACAGTTTAAGACAATTTTGGCTCAATGAATAGAGACCGATTTTAATTACAAATTGTTGGTTTTATATTTTTATAAGATAATTAACTTGGTATACTACACAATTAGCTTCAAATATTTTGAAATGATAACCTTATCAAAATAGAATCAACGTCCGAAAATTCAACCAAAGCTATCTTTAACTGTCCCATTATGTTGTACAACATATTGTGGTTTCATTTAAACCCACCTAATATCATTTTAAGTAACAAATTTGGTTGTCAATCAGAGTGTGCACTCTATCAAACGTTATCAGATTTGTCAAACAAGATCGATAATGTTAACAATGCTTAATGTTAAAAAATATAAACGCAGGATACTCATTATCAAATGAGTTTGACAGATCTGTTAACGTCTGATAAGCAGGGTACACATTATTAAACCTGTTTGACGTCAAATACTCTTGTGGTATCAAAAAAAAAAATGTGAACAAAGAACATGTTTGTGGAACAGAGAACACACTATCAAACGTCAACAAGGTATTATAGCCCTTCCACACTAGCCCACTGTGTATTGATACATATCAAATTGAAAGTGGGAAAGAATTCCATGCGACTGCTAAATTTTTTGGGAAAGAAATGACTTTTCATATTTTATTTCCACATTTGCTTGTATTAATACATTACCTTTACCTAAAAAAAGTGTGATAGAATTTGAGATAGAATTAGAACCATTCCTAAAATTCTTCATCTATTAACACTTGTCAAATCGTGTGGGATAGAATGTTGGTTTGTGTAGGCTGGGCTGTCATCACTATTCTACATAATTTGTTTCCTACCAGTGGGCTAGTGTAGAAGGCTTTTAAGGCTGTACTCCAATGTGAACACCGTCCATTGATAAATCGTTAAGCCGGATCAGCATTTATCTCGTGTGTCGCTATTGCTCTAAGTGCCTGTCCACATTGGATTTTTAAGTGAGACAGGTAGATTTTATGTGAGTGAAAAAGAGAAGATGGGTAGATTGAACTGAGAGGATTTACTCTTCAACGTATGGACACAACGAACATGCTAACAACAAGCATTCAAAATCCAATGTGGACAGGCACTAAAGTATTTCATATATGCAACATTTGTGTCGTGTGTTGTGTCGCCTTGTGGCACATGAAAGTCCCAATCTACATTGAACGATTTTTCCAATGCTGATCTCTTGTTCGATGGTGAAGGGAGTGGATAGTGAGGGGTAGGGACAAAATCATTTGTACCACAAAACCCGAACGATTTTTCCAGTCTGTTTATGTTCTCTTTCACCTTCTTTCCAGTTTTGTGTGTGTGTTTTCGGTGTCAGTGCGCCGTTCGTTTGATGATGTCAGTGAATATAATGAAAAATGAAGAGCAAAGCAATACAAAAATGAAGAAGACAAGAAAAAAATCGTTCTGTGTGTACATTTCACACGATTTCTGGAAAAAACGGGCAATGTAGATCGGGAGTGACACAGAACATGACAACACAACACACGAGATCAGTGTGGTTCCGGCTTAATTATGAATCTCAATTGGGCTTTTCGCGAATCTATACAGTTAAAGCCTGATCCACATCTGTGTCGTGTGTTGTGTTGTGGAGTCGTGCGTCGCTGTCATTCCATATATTTTATGCGCCACACTGCAAAACAACACACCAGACAAATATGGTTCTACGCATATGAAATACATTGTAGCGATAGCGACACACGACTCCACAACACAAAACATGACACAGATGTGGATCAGGCTTTAACTGTATAGATTCCCGAAAAGCCCAATTGGGATTCATAATCAAGCCGGAACCACATTGATCTCGTGTGTTGTTTTGTCAAGTTCTGTGTCGCTGTCATTCCCGATCTACATTGCCCGACGATTTTTCCAGAAATCGTGTGAAATGTACACACAGAACGATTTTTTTCTTGTCTTCTTCATTTTTGTATTGCTTTGCTCTTCATTTTTCAATTTTTCAAACGAACGGCGCACTGACACCGAAAACACACACACAAAACTGGAAAGAAGGTGAAAGAGAACATAAACAGACTGGAAAAATCGTTCGGGTTTTGTGGTACAAATGATTTTGTCCCTACCCCTCACTATCCACTCCCTTCACCATCGAACAAGAGATCAGCATTGGAAAAATCGTTCAATGTAGATTGGGACTTTCATGTGCCACAAGGCGACACAACACACGACACAAATGTTGCAGATATGAAATACTTTAGTGCCTGTCCACATTGGATTTTTAATGCTTATTGTTAGTATGTTCGTTGTGTCCATACGTTGAAGAGTAAATCCTCTCAGTTCAAGCTACCCATCCCTATCCCACCCTTGAAATCTATCTATCTTTCACTCACACAATAAAAAAATCTATCATGTTGAATCCAAGAATATTGTTTGAAAGTGGCGCATCGGTGCAATGTGGGTGGAATATACCCATCTCTTTTTCACTCACATAAAATAAAACCTGTCTCACTTAAAAATCCAATGTGGACAGGCACTTAGAGCAATAGCGACACACGAGATAAATGCTGATCCGGATTAACGATTTATCAATGGACGGTGTTTACATTGGAGTAAAGCCTTAAAGGCCTTCTACACTAGCCCACTGTTTATTAATACATGTCAAAAAAGTAGCAAACAAATTATGTAGAATAGTGATGACAGCCCAGCCTACACAAACCAACATTCTATCCCATACGATTTGACATGGGTTAATACATGAAGAATTTTAGGAATGGTTCTAATTCTATCTCAAATTCTATCACACTTTTTTTAGGTAAAGGTAATGAATCTATTAATACAAGAAAATGTGGAAGTAAAATATGAAAAGTCATTTCTTTCCCAAACAATTTGGCAGTCGCATGGAATTCTTTCCCACTTTCAATTTGACATGTATAAATACACAGTGGGCTAGTGTGGAAGGGCTTTAATAGCCTGTTGACGTTTGATAGTGTGTACTCTGTTCCACAAACATGTTCTTTGTTCACGTTTTTTTTTTGATACCACAAGAGTATTTGACGTCAAACAGGATTTGTCAAACAGTTCTAATAATGTGTACCCTACTTAGCAGACGTTAACAGATCTGTCAAACACATTTGATAATGAGTATCCTGAGTTTATATTTTTAAGGCGCCTCAAAAAACATTAAGCATTGTAAACATTATCGATCTTGTTTGACAAATCTGATAACGTTTGATAGAGTGCACACTCTGATTGACAACCAAATTTGTTACTTAAAATTTTTTTGATATTCGGTGGGTTTAAATGAAACCACAATATGTTGTACAACATAATGGGACAGTTAAACATAGCTTTGGTTGAATTTTCGGACGTTGATTCTATTTTTTTAAGGTTATCATTTCAAAATATTTGAAGCTATTTGTGTAGTATACCAAGTTAGTTACCATATAAAAATATAAAACCAACAATTTGTAATTAAAATCGGTCTCTATTCATTGAGCCAAAAGTGTCTTAAACTGTAGTTTAGTTAAACCTGGGTCTATCTGCTACTATGAATATGCCCCAATGTTGTACAACTTGATGGAAAAAAATAAATGTAAACACAACTTTACGATTATACAAGAATACAGAAGGTGTACAGTGCCAAGATACACATAATACAGGTAATATCCCTAAAGCGTGCTCATTTTGTTTAGTTCTGCGCATGTTGTCAAAATCAATAGTAAAAAATTAAATTTCAAACAATCAACAGAAATTTGTTTTTGTTTACTGTGTTCTAAAGGGCCCTACAGAAGATCAATATTTATTGTCAATATTAGCTGAAAATGTAATTTTTCGCTGGGTATTGATCGTTTGTATGCTCTTCAATGTCATTGTCAATGAACATTGACGACATTGATGAGAAACAAAACTGATTTGGTTTTCATCAATGTCAGTGTCAATGTCAGGATGGGTTCTGAGCAGCATCAAGGTATTTATCGATGTTTAGGTTGTGTTTGTGTAGTTGGAGGCAAACAAAAAGAAATAAATATGAAATTTGTGATTTTCGACTTAATTCTCGCGAATTTAAAGACAATTTGTTGAATTATTGTCAATATTCATTGATACATGTGCTTGCAACGTTTCATCAATTATTTTTGACAGAAAATATCTTCCATAGTTATTGTCCATAAAAATTGATCGTCTGTAGGACCCTTTACACAATGGGCAGCCAAATTGAAATTTGGCAAACTGCGCCTGATAATACAACTTCAAATCTTTGAAGTATACTTAAGGTTAGACCGCACTCAACTTCAGCAGAACTACACTTCACGATGCATCAAAACATTATTTGTATGAAATTGTATGAGCTATATTGCACATAGCGGCAACTGAACTTCATACAATTTCAAGGAGTTTTTTTTGCGTGTATATGACATAACATCAATAAATTTACCCCATTTTGTACAACACACAGTTCCATCTAAAACCCCCTTTCTTTGAACAATTGGACATCAAACAGATTTGTCAGACATGTTCGATATTATGTGTCCCTGGCTTCAAAGATATAATAGTTGTAATTCTGTTATAAAATCGTCGTCGCCAACTAAGCGGAATTGTAAACCGCACTCAATTTTCCCAATCTAACGACCTTCCCACATTATTTAACATTTAAGAGTCCGATGCAAATGTTAAAGCAAAATCTGAAAATAATTTTGATCACACAAATTTGAAAGTCACGACTAAAATTCAATATTAATTTTAAACCAATTTCCATACAGTCTTAAAATCATGATTCCACAGGCCATGAACGATGGCCGGACAATGTAACATGTCTAAAAAAAATCCCATGGAGTCGCAAAAATCCATGTCCAAGCAGTGACATTATCCATACAAATCAGATTGTGGATTGGATTGTAGATTGGATTTGTCGGGGTGTAATTGTCGATTAAGATGTATTTGTATTTGATTTTCCCAAAAAAAAAAAATGATCTAAAATATAGAATTTACATTTGTTCGATAGAGAGAGAAGACCTAAATTACCAAGATATTCATATATGCAGATTATAAGTGTTATAATCAAGATATAAAGACGAACATATTCACATGTTCGTCTTCATATCTGCATTATGGCACTTCCTATAATTTGCATGTACGAAGATCTTCTGCATTTTGGTGTTCTCTCTCTACCCAACAAATGTAAATTTTAATTTTGCATCCCCTTTTTTTGTAGAAGTCAGATGAAGATACATGTAAATCCACCATGAAACGTGCTGTTATCCAACTTTTCTTTTTTATTTCTTGGTAAACAATGAATTTAAAACAAAATTAATATTAACATCATTATATATATTCCCAAACACATAATATATTGGATTTTCCATACAATAAATAATTGATCTACAACGCATAAAAACAATAATATTGTGTTCAGTAAATAAAAATCTTTGTGGTATCGAATAATTGGTAATCGACAACGCCAATCGAGGCCTGAGCATTTTCGTTTATTCAATTAAAAAAAAAATAAACATAATATAGAAATATGAACTCTACTCATACACAATTAAATTTTGTGATTATATGTATCACAATTTTTTTTAAATCTATTACTTAAATAGAATAATGAAAGGAAAGTTTGAAATGGTCATCATATTTACATTTTTTTAGGAACCCCTTTTTATTTGTACTTACCAAAATAAATTTCTTTTGTATGTTTTGTCTTCGCACTTAGAAGAAATAAATGTTCTGTTTGGCAGCTCACGCTGTTATATTTGTTGGACATGTTTCAGTATTCCATCAGAAATATAAGATTAAGAACTTATTAATTTTCAACATTGGACTTTTTTATTATACCTTTATAAGATCACATAGCACAGATGGTAACGTAATGGGGGGCCATCGAAAGGTGGTGCACCAGCACCAAATACAATGCCAGCAACGGCACCAACAACTGGGGCATCGAAAGATGTTTCATCAGCAGCGGTAAAGCCAATAAAGGCAAAACCAATAAAGCCAGCAACGGCAGCTATAGCGGGGACATCCAAAGATGCCCTAGCAACAATGGCAACGGTACCACCAGCCGAGTTAACTAAGAAGAGGAAGCAACAAAAATATGTACCTAATTTGGTGAAGCGCACCGCACGTCCACCTGCCCCCTCAGCACAGCTGCAAGCTGATGGTAGGCAGACGATAGCAGCAAATATCGAAATGCAGCAGAAAGTTAATTCCTCGTCATCCAAAGTCATCGATGACGAGGAAATTGAATATATGTCCGAGGGTGGAGAAGGGCTCCCCACCAGCGATGAAAAAAATGCAACAACAGACCAATCATCGGAAGATGAAATAGAGGAGCAAGCTCTCAATAACATCGTGTCAGAAAAACAAAAACAAATAGAAAAACTAAGAGCAGAGGTGCAAGAAATTGTAAAGGCCCTCAAAGGCAAACAAGAAGCTCGAAGAGAACGAGAAAGGCAGGAGCGGGAGTTCAAAAAGACGCTACAGGCTACACCAAAAGTAGCGCAACAACAAATGAAAAATGCGGAGCTGCAACCGACAAATGAACAGCCCCACCAAAATAAACAACAACCAGAGCAGCCACAAAATAGGCTGCAACAACAACAGCCACAGCAGCAGCCTAAACAGCAAAGGCAACAACTACAGAAACAGAAAGAACAGCAGCAGAACCAGCAGCAGAATCAACAGCAGCAGAATCAACAGCAGCAGATACAACAGCAGCAGAAACAACAGCAGCAGATACCGCAGCAGCAGAAGGAACACCAGCAGCAGCCACAGTCGTCAACGCAAATAAAAAAAGAAAAGGTGCCACCAATAAACACATACAAATTGGAATTACAGGACACTATAAAATTATGTAAGTCGGCCATTGGCACAAATTTTACTATTAAACGATTAAGTGTAGATAGGCACGCTATTCAGTGCTATTCAATTAGGGATTATAAAATCATTAAAGATCTGTTAAAAGAATCCACAACGGAGTTCTTTAGTTTTACCCCAAAAACTGAAAAGTTTCAGACGGTCCTACTAAAGGGCATAGATTCCTGCACGGATCCACAGGCGCTCTTAAATGAGCTTCGCCAAAAAGCGAGCGATGATCTCGAATTTATCGGGGTTAAGCCGTTCGCTACAGTTAAGGCCAGGCGGGAGAAACGGAATCTGCCGTTCTTCCTGGTTCAGCTTTCGCCCAGCAGCAAACTGGAAAGTCTGAGAAGTATCTCCGTCCTCGACTACCAGCTTGTGACTTGGGATAAATTAAAGAGGCGCGGCGACATGCTTCAATGCATGCGCTGCCAAAGGTTCGGCCACGCTGCGGCAAACTGCGAAATGCAGTCACGCTGCGTTAAGTGTGGTGAGAACCACATTGTAGGAGAGTGTAAGCTCGGGCAGGAACGGGTCGAACTGACCCAACTTAAATGTGCACTTTGTCGAGGCGACGGGCACCCCGCAAACTATCGGGGATGCCCGACGTTTCAACAATTGAAACACAATAAAGCGGCAAGGCAAGCAGAGATGATAGAAAGACGCCCACCAACGCGTCCTCATACAACAATTTCCGTCAATCCCCAAATTTCCTACGCCCAAATGGCGTCAGGAATGGGAAAAACGGTACAGCCTGCGCCAAAGGCAGCCCAACAGGCCCTTGTGCCTAAGGCGCCGGACGCACAGGCCGAAATAAGAGGTTTGCTACTGGCCATTCAGAGCCAAATAGCAGGACTTCAAAAACAGATAAGTGAGCAGGCGAAAAGGGTAGACAATATCTACTCTGCTTTGCCGAGCTTATCGCATTTTATAGGTTAAGGGCGCGCTGCCGGAGAGGCCCTTAAAGATCCTTGCTGTGAATGTAAATTCACTGATTAGGACCGAACGTAGAGCAAATCTATTCCAATTGTTGAAAGATCAGAGTCCTGATGTGTTTATGGCCAGCGAAACTAAGCTGAACCAGAAACATAAATTGACTAACAATAATTACAATATCGTACGAAGAGATCGGCCCAACTCCACTTTGGGGGGAGGAGTCGCAATCTTTGTACGAAAAGGCATAAATTATAAAGTAATATATAATAGTGAAGTACGCAGATTTCGGTTGCTTGAGGCGTGTATCGTATGCATTCCTCTCAAACATGGGAAGCGGATGTATGCGATTGCGGCTTATGCACCGGAATCACCTCAGCCAACTGAATTTTTAACAGAGCTCGAAAAACTTTTTCAATGCTTACAATTGAACTCGGAAGAGAATTACTATCTCATGGCCGGTGATTTGAATGCCAAACATGTAGATTGGGGAAATCAAATACAAAATCCGAGAGGTAGCCATCTATTTAATTGGATGTGTCAATACAACGTTGAGTATATGCTCGACCTTTTGGCTACTGATAGGCCTTCGTTTCCAAGGAGCGGTTCCTATCTGGATCTATTGTTGAAAGACTCAAGACTGACAATTACTGACACTGTGGGTCAACGACCAAGAAACTGTTTACGAACGATCGAGTACGACAGTGACCACTGCGGACTTGCTGCCGTAATTCAACTTCCGAACGAGCTCGTGGAGTTGGAGGAGTATGTGCCAGTGCATTCTTACAATTACAGTAAGACTCGCTGGCCACGCTTCACCAGCGCTTTATCGAGTGAACTACGAATGAACAACATATCCCCACCAAATGACAGGAATTTAACAAATACCGAAATTGACGATTACTTGGAAAAGATGGACAGTACAATCCAACGAACAATGGAAAAAACAATACCAAAACACAAAGAACGCGAAGCCACAGACATGTACCGCAACGCGACCATCGACGCACTACACAGACAAAAAAGTGGACTCTTAACAAGACTGAAACTCTTGTACAGACGTTTTACTGACATACACGATCTGGAGATTAGGACACTGAAGTCGTCAATTAAAAACATCAACCAATTGATCAAGGAAAATTACCGGTTGTCTATTAATTTGTATTGGGACAACAAAATTCGGGCCGTTAATTCTAGCGACCCGAGTATGTTTCCTCAAATTAATAAAATATTTAGACGGAATGATCAAAACGAACTTCCGTGTCTTAAGCTTCAGAGAACGACAGAGAACAGAGACGTACTTCTGATAGCAGGCATAGATCCAGAGGAAGCCGTCTTGGACGATGACCTCTTTATAATCGAAGATCCTCGTGAGAAAGTGGAGGCTGTGGGGGCTGCTTTCCAGCAAGTGTACAAGGTGAATGCTAGCATTCGCCCGAACCATGACCTGGAAAACAGAGCCTTGCTTCACCACTTCTACCTTCGAAATGAAATGACGCAATGGCGATCAGAGAATCTCGGTTTCACCGGGTTCAATGAAGAACACTTGGCAAACGCCACCATCGCCGAGCGAAACGGGGCTAATTCCCTGTTAATTTCGAAAGTTGAGCTCCAGCTCATCTTCGCTTCATTAAAGAAAAAGAAGTCAGCAGGAATCGATGGTATATCCAACGTTGTACTGCGACATCTGCCTCAGGAAGCAGTTGACATTTATGCCACACTGTTTAACAACGCTCTGAATAATGCATATTATCCAGGGCGGTGGAAGACAGCTGTGGTTCATCCTCTCCCGAAAAAGGGTAAGGACAACTCCAATCCGGCGAATCTCCGGTCGATAAGTCTTCTTCCGAGTATCAGTAAGGTATTTGAGAAAGTTATAAATAGAGCTCTGTCCAAGTGGGCGGAGGACAACAATATCATACCGGACAATCAGTTCGGTTTTAAGGCGGGACATGACACCATTCATGCCGCGTCTAAGCTCGTTTCTGATGTCCAATGGAACAAATCTAAAAGACAGTGTACGGGTGCTTGTCTGGTTGACTTGGAGAAAGCTTTCGACACCGTATGGTTAGAAGGTCTGTATCTAAAGCTAGCTAGACTGGGCATAAGTAAACCGCTTTTATATATGCTTTATGATATGCTCAATGGTAGAAAGTTTGTTGTCAAAATTGGCAATGTAACTTCTACCGCAACCTACGAAATTAAAAATGGTCTTCAACAGGGAGCGGTGAACTCACCGATTCTATTCAGTATTTACACCAGCGATCTGATAGGTAGTCTAGCCCATGCCATAGCGTATGCCGACGATCTAATTGCGTACAGAACAGCTCCAACAGTTGAGGTCATCAGAATTCTCTTACAGCGTGACTTCGACAAGATTCAGCGATATTGCGATGACTGGAAGTTGAAAATAAACTTTCAGAAATCCGAAACCATTCTGTTCAGGACTCCATTGCATGGAGCCCCTAGGGATACAAGAAAGAACTGGCGCAAGCTGGTGATCGTAGGGCCACATGGACATCCACTGGCGAATAAAAGTGTAGTAAAGTACCTTGGCATCTGGATGGATCAGTATTTGTATTTCGACAGACATATAAATGCTGCTCTGACCAGAGCCAGGGGAGCTTTTGCCCTGACAAAACGGTTGTTTTATAGCAGCCGTCTTGACAGCAGGGTTAAGGTGATTTGCTACATGGCCCTTATCCGGCCAATGATTGCCTATGGATGCCCGGTGTGGTTCAACGTTGCCCCATCTCAAATGGAAAAGATTCGGGTGTTTGAGAGGCAGTGTCTTCGACGCTGCCTTGGATTACACAGAACACCAGAGTCGGAGTACAAACATTATTATTCCAACGAGGTTCTATACAATGGAGCCAACATTAACAGAATCGATAATTTTATAATCAAGCTGATTCGGGGTCACATTGCAAGAGCGATGTCCTCAGCCAATAGCTTAATTTTTGGGGCTTACTACCCCAACACCGATTACTACGAGAGTGTGCGTTTAAGTGGATTTATCCCACCCGATGCTTTCCTCTACTTAGACAGTCGAGGGCTGATACAGGATAGAGCGGCGGTTCCGCTAATCTACCACGTCGGCCGCAGAACTGTAGATAGGCGACTCCTTTATAGTCGAGACGTCCTCGCACAGGGCGGAGCAGAGCGCCTTCGGTTCAGTAGGACTGTGTCCGATCGGGACCGGAGAGACAGGGTAAAACAAGAGAACCAGTTTTGGTGGTTAAATCAAGAAGTAGATACTAGATAGTTGACTTAGTTTTCTCGTCTTGGCCGACTTACATAGTTTTAAGTGTATTAATTAAGTAGGGACAGTCAGGGTGGCACAAAAAAAAAAAAAAAAAAAAAAAAAAAAAAAAAAAAAAAAAAAAAAAAAAAAAAAAAAATAACAAAATTGAAAATGCTTGCTGTGGCTGTTCTAGATTTAAGGTAGTTGTAAGTAGTTTTATAGTAGTTTAAGTATAGTTTTAAGTAGTTTTAATTAGTTTTAATTAGTTTTAATTAGCTCTTAAATAAAAATAAAAAAAAAAAAAAAAAAAAAAAAAAAAAAAAAAATAAAAAAAAATGATATTGTGTCCAAGTTTTTTTTTTAAATCTTTCTTGGGAAAAATAAAACCAGGATAAGATATTAATTTAAGTAGTTCGTAGGCCGAAAGGCATTAGCATTAAGTTATTGTTTAATTTAGAGCGCCCGCTTAGGGCCAGTAAGTTATTTTTAAGATATTGATAAGTAGGCTAGTTTTTCATGAATTTTTGTCTAGCTTTAAGATAGTTATAAGAAAATGAATAAATAAAAATGAATTAAAAAAAAAAAAAAAAAAAAAACGTAATGGACTACCAAATGGAATACCGTGGGTTCAAATCCCAAATAAAATATTTTATTTTTTAATGTCAAGTATATTGGGCATATTTAAGTATTATTCAATACTGTCTTATACAATAACAGTCTTATGCATAAACGAATTATAGCGAGTGCATAGCGCTATGCACTCTTTATAATGCCTCTGAACGCAGAAACCTTATTCATAAACTTATGCAACGTTGAATAGAGGCAACATAAGCTAAACGCGTTTGGAGGTTGAATTGTGCCTACATAAGCGTTGTTTAGTATCGGAATGTCACTTTGACTCACAGACAACAATAATTTAGACAGATATTAGGGGGGCGCTTATTTGTGTAGTCTTTGAGATGTTGGAATCTAATACTATCAAAATATTTTATAAAATTAAATACAACAATAAATAAAATTGGATTTGTTAATTAAATGTACATTTTTGTTGTGATATTGTTTAAATAAATTTAATAATGAGACTACTAAGTTATTATTGTTATTATTGTACTGTTCGTACTAGAATGTCAGCTTATTAGGCTTGACCATTCTTTTGATTCCGTCAATTTCATTGAATTTTTGAACAACAACAACAACTTAAAGGCGCTACCACCAATTGATTGGCTGGAGATATAGCTATTTTCGTGCTTTGCCACTTTTGCACTCATCAGTCTCCTTTTTTGTGGTGCTGAGCTTTAATCCAATTTTATTTGAAAAACTTTTTATGCACACCATATAGGATTCGAGCCCACGCATATCAGATTTGCTCAGTCTTAGCAGTCGTGTGTACTGCGCACTCCACCGCTTTAGACCACACTGAGTGCAAAAGTGGCAAAGCACGAAATAGCTATATCTCCAGCCTAGCTATTAAGCCTAATAAGCTGACATTCTAGTACGAATAGTACAATAATAACAATAATTTAAGAATACTTTTTGTACACTTTAAGCCTCAACTACATAAACCTTCTTTTGTACAAAAGTACAAAAGTGAGAAATTAAAATTTTCGATGAAGAAACATGCTTGCAAAAAAACATACGAAAATTGTTCTGACATATAAATTAAACCACCATGCACAATTCTCCATTGTTTTTTGCAAGCAGGTGTCTTCAGAATAGATATTTATTTCTCACTTTTGTACTTTGTACAAAAGTAGGCCTTTGTAGTTAATCCTTTATTTTATAGAATCTGCTTAATAAATGTGCAAGATTTAAAGATTTTCCATCAAATTTTACAACTTTTGCAAAAGCTCGACGGTATGCGCGATTTCAATCAAATTATAAAAAGAATCACCTTCATCACTTTCACGGGAAAATACAATTTAAATTTAAGCATTACAAAATAAGCACCACCCTTTTATTTTTCTGCTCAACAAAAACATCACGATGTGAGTGAATGGAACAATTTATGGAATAAATCAAAAACAAGAACGACGTATTTTTTGTTTAAAATATTTAAAAACAACAAAGCAATTGGAGAATTATAATAATATTGAAAGAAATTAATTAAAAACCAAAAAGAATCCAATCGCCAGGAGAATAACTTCTATTGATTTTTCACACAGCACACACACAGCTGGGTCTCCTTGTCAGTTTTGAAAGTAAAACGTTATAGATTTCTTCTTTATGGTACTAATTTTGACACAAGCTCATTATAACTATAATGGGTTGAAAAATATTTTATGCATAACAATTTATGCAACGTTGTATAGTGGCTACATAAATCCTTATGCAGTGCATAACTATTCATCTGTTCAGCGGATTCTAATGAATACGGCTGTAAGAACAATAAATATGAATTTATTCATTTTCAACATTGCATTTCCTTATTATGAGTTAGCCCAGTAGCTAACGCATTTGACTGGAAAAAAAATCAAACAAAAAAATTATAAAACAACAAAATCAAACAAAAAAATAACAAAAATGAAAAATGCTTGCTGTGGCTGTTCTAGTTTTAAGGTAGTTGTAAGTAGTTTTATAGTAGTTTTAAGTAGATTAAATTAGTTTTAATTAGCTTTTAAATAAAAATTAAAAAAAAAAAAAAGATATAGTTTCCAAGTTTTTTTTTGAATCTTTCTTGAGAAAAATAAAACCAGGATAAGAAATTATTTTAAGTAGTTTGTGGGCCGGAAGGCATTAGCATTAAGTTATTGTTTAATTTAGAGCGCCCGCTTAGGGCCAGTAAGTTATTTTTAAGATATTGATAAGCAGGCTAGTTTTTCATGAATTTTTGTCTAGCTTTAAGATAGTTTTAAGAAAATGAAAAATAAAAATGAATTAAAAAAAAACGCATTTGACTGGTAAGCGGAATGTCTTGGGTTCGTATCCTGAGTAAAATATTTTATTTTTTTTTTTAATGAGGTTATCTCTCTTCTACTGTAACCTTGAAACAATCTTTAAAAATTCTTTAAAAAAAAACTATGGCTGACCAATTACTGAAACAAGCTGACCTTTTATCACGAGTCAGTGGTCTTTCAATTGGTATACTTTTTTGCGAATATTCCATAAATGAGGTGCTAAAAGTCTTATACTGTGACCTTGAACCAAACTTTAAAAATTCATTAAAAAAACTTATGGCTGACCAATTACTGAAACCAGTTGACCTTTTATCAGGAATCGGTGGCCTTTCAAATGGTATACCTTATTTGCGAATACCCCATAAATGAGGTGCTAAAAGTCTTATACGGCCTTAAAAAACAAAAAACTTAAAAAATTCATATAACAAACCTATAACTGACCAATGACTGAAAATAGCTAACCTTTATCAGGAATCGGTGGCCTTTCAAATGGTATACCTTTTCTGCGAATATTCCATAAATGAGGTGCTAAAAGTCTTATACGACCTTGAAAAAATAAATTTTAAAAATTAATTAAAAAAAATCTATTGCTGACCAATTACTGAAACTAGTTGACCTTTTATGAGGTCCAGGTAACCTTTCAGATGGTAAACATTTTTTTCAAATATCCCATAAATGAGGTGCCAAAAATAGTTTTGACCTTGAAAATTTTTGAAAAAATTATTAAAAAAAAATCTATGTCTGACCAATTACTGAAACTAGCTGACCTTTTTGACCATTTTCTGACCTTTTAGATGGCATACTTATTCTATAAATGAGGTGCTTAAAGTCTTCTACTGTGACCTTGAACCAAACTTTAAAAATTCATTAAAAAAAACCTATGGCTGACCAATTACTGAAACTAGCTGACCTTTTATCACGAGCCGGTGGCCTTTCGAATGGTATACTTTTTTTTGCGAATATCCCATAAATGAGATGCCAAAAATAGTTGGTGACCTTGAAAAAATGTAACCCTTGATAAACGATTTCCTATGGCTGACCATTTTCTGAAACTAGTTGACCTTTTTGACCACTTACTGACCTTCAAGATGGCATACTTTTTTTTGCGAATATCCCATATATGAGGTGCTAAGGGTTAGGAGCCTTTGGTTTGTTGGGTTTTGTGCGGTTAAAGAGGAAGGGGTGGTTTTTTTTTACAACTTTGGGTGTCTTGTGTGCAAGAACTTTAACTGGTCACCATGTTTCCTCGATAGTGACGTAAACTCGAGCGCAGATATGATCACAAACTTAATTCTTTGTGGAATGAGAAATTTTATCCCGAATAGGGTAAAATCTATCAAACCCAAAGAAAACTCATGGTTTGATTCGAGCTGTAAAGAGGTTATTATGGTTAGAGAAGTAATTTTCCGATGTTATAAGGCCAACCCCACTGAGGAAAACCGGAATAAGTTCAAACAAGCTAGAAAGACCTGACATGTTCATATTCGACGAACCAAATTTTTGCATGATCAAAAATTAAGGCAAGAAATACTACAATGTCCCACAGGTAGTAAAAATTTTTGGTCATTTGCAAATAATATACGAAATTCTACTTCGTCGTCGGTTCCAACGCTCGTCTTCAATGACACCCCTTTTGTCAGCTCGATAGATAAAGCCAATTTGCTTGCAGCACAGTTTGCTGTTAATTCGACGCTGCCAGAAAGTGTTATGACTCCTCCTGTACTTGAGAGCGTAAATGATTTTATGGGACAAATCTTCTTTCGCACTCATGCAGTTGCCAGAGTCCTGAAAGATCTTGATATACACAAATCCGCTGGCCCGGATAGTATCCCTCCCATTGTTCTGAAGAGGTGTTCTTCAACGCTGGCAAAACCACTGCGTAAGCTCTTCCATCTGTCCTACTCTACTGGTCTCTTTCCGAGATGATGGAAAACAACATTTGTCCAGCCTGTCCCTAAAAAATGCGTATCTTCTTCACCCTCCAACTATCGACCGATTGCACTTACGTCCCTTCTTCCCAAGGTCATGGAAACGAAGATTAATTTCCAGCTCAAGAAATATCTCGAAGATCGAAAGCTTCTTAATGACCGGCAGTACGGCTTTCGCAGCTATAGGTCCACTGGTGATCTGATGGTTTATCTCACCGAACAGTGGCACAAATCTTAACATCGTTTTGGAGAAAGTAAGATTATTGCACTTGATATTTGAAAAGCATTTGATAGAGTTTGGCACCAAGCTCTCTTATCGAAAATGCGTGCATTTGGTATCGACGAATCTCTACTTCGCTGGATTAGACACTACCTTTCGGAACGTTCAATTCAAGTTGTATTGGATGGTTTCAAGTCTGAAATCCATAAAACAAATACTGGTGTGCCCCAGGTTTCCGTTTTGTCTCCGACTCTCTTCCTTATATTCATAAACGATCTTTTATCTGAAACTTTTAATCTATTAAACTGTTTCGCTGACGACAGTACCCTCAGCTTCTCATATTCGTTTACAGATTCACACCCATGTCCTTCGGATGTGGAACTTGAACGGCAGCGTATGATAAGCTCATTAAATTCTGATCTAAACAGCATTGTCCACTGGGGAAACAAAAACCGCGTAGAATTAAGTGCTTCAAAAACTCAATGCTGCCTCCTATCATTAAAGCGAAACCCACCTCCAATGCCGCTTTCCATGGACGGCACTTGCATCGAGGAAACCGAACAGTTCTCAGTTCTCGGTATGTGTGTCACAGACCACCTAATGTGGAATGACCACATATTTGACGTCGCCAAAAACGCTGCTAAGTGCTTAGGTTTTCTCCGAAGATGCAAGAAATTCTGTACCCCCTCTGATCTGGCTGTGATCTACAAAGCATTTGTTCGTCCAAAGCTTGAGTATAATTCACATATATGGGCAGGTGCTCCTATAACTCATCTAAGCTTGTTGGACCGAATACAAAAAAGGGCCCTAAAAATGATAGGTGATCGAACAATAACGTCAACAATAGCACCTCTCGAACACCGCCGCAATGTCACCTGTCTCTCACTGTTCTATCGCTATTTTTATAAACAGTGTTCAAGTGAAATAGCCAGTTGCATTCCTCCCCTTAAACAATTAAACCGTAATACTCGCGCTTTTAGGAATGCTCATCAGTTTAACCTTGAGCCCAATTTCGGACGTACCGTTAAGTATAGGGATTCTTTCTTTAGTCGCACAACAAGAATGTGGAATGCTTTACCTGACCCTATTTTTCCCCCCCATTTTGATATTCAGAACTTCAAAACCAATGTGCATCGGTATCTCCTTTTAAATCCTTCCTTATTTTCCTAAGGCTCGCACTGTGCTAGTCATAATTAAGGGTAGTAAGCACCCCTTTAGTGCGCGGCATGTTTAAAAAAAAAAAAAAAAAAAAAAAGAACGGTGATGGCTTGGCCGGCGGCGCACAGTGGTTGGATTCAGAAATCTAGCGGGACATAATGCAAAAATCAAAATGAAGCGAACGGCTTTAAAATGATGCAGCTGACTTCCCAATACAATAGGTAACTGTAATTCATATTTTTTTTTGATCTCTTTCGCTTACAAGAAAATATTAAGCTTTAAAGTTAGTAGTTGATGAAAGTCACTAAGCCATAGAAGAGAAAAGGTGTTTTTTGTATAATTTCAATTAGCTACTAAAGTTGTAACGGTGCGTCTATTGGATTAATTTTTTTTTCTTCGAGAGAACTGGTTGTTGGTATTATAAAACTGATTTTATAAATTATGTAGTGAATTAAATAATTTTTTTACAGTTGTTTGAGTTTAAGCTGAAAAAATGGACTCACATTTTTTTTTTATTAAATTTTCAATTTGAGCAAAACGATATAGTTCCGCAGAGTTCCGGTTCAAAATTTATAAAAAGTAAATCTGTGAATTGTTGGCTATTAGATAAAACAAAAATTCTTTGCGCGTTTTTGCGACACCCATACAATTATTTTCAATTTTCAGAATGGTCTCCCCGATATCGCGGCAAGAAATTTTCTAAATTTGGCGACAAACTGACAAATCCAAAAAGTTTGATGTGGTAAGAGCTTTTGTTATTAATAGACTCGATCTTCCTGAACTATCTCAAGATGTGCAAAGCAAATTAAGTTCATCAGTCAAAAATTTGCTCTTCAAAATTGGTGTAATGTGGGTGAAAAGCGGTAGACATTTGAACCGCTTTTTGTGTTCAAACTCGACCTGGTTGCAGGAAACATATTCATTGCCTGACATGAGAAACAGGGAGCATTCAGAAAAAAAAGTGGGAAGAACAAAAAAAAATGTTGAGGAATGTTGCAAAAAGTCAAAAAAACGCAGAGTTCAAAATTTGAGAAATTCGACAAGCTCTGAAGAAATTATAAAAGCTAGTGAAGTTGTGCTTCGCAAAATGGGCAAACGGGACTCAGCAACCATTGTTAAGGATATTTCGGAAGCTTCATCAAGTAAAGATACTGAAGTGAAGAAAGTTTTCAAAAATCGAAGTTCTGATTACGGCTCCCATTTACTTCTGTCTCCCGATGAAGCCTTGGCTTTAATAATTGACATTAATTTGTCCAAAAATCAATATCAGGTCATACGTCAAAAAATAAACTCAAAGTGCAAAGATCTTTTCCCTTCTTACGAAAAAGTTTTAAACGCCAAAAAGAAATGCTATCCCACAGAAACTGAAGTCACTGAAACATATGCAAAGAGTCAGCATCAATCGTTGGTCGATCATACCGTAGAACGGCTTTGGTTATCTGGGGAGTTTGAAAAATATAAACTTCAAAGTGGGGAAAAACACCTTGAAATTTTAATCAAATGGGGCTGCGATGGAGCTAAGCAATCCCAATACAAGCAGAAATTTTCATCGGAAGGTCAAAAAGATGAAAGTTTGTTTAGCATAAGCATGGTTCCGATTCAGATGAATCTAAGCTCTGGGCACGAAAAAACGATAATGTGGCAAAATTCGGCTCCGTCTTCTACAAGATATTGCCGACCAATAAAATTTGTGTTTGCTAAAGAAACCGTTGAATTAATTTCTGAGGAAGTTAAACTTGTAGAAGAAGAAATAAGTAATCTATCTCCAACAGTCATCAATATCAACAACCTCAAATTGGTAGTAACACCTAATTTTATGCTTACAATGATTGATGAAAAAATTTGCACTACATTGTCATCAATGACATCCTCATCACAAACGTGTTTTATTTGCGGAGCAAAACCAAGTGACTTGAATAATCCTTCTATGATTGTGAACAAAGTTGTGGACAAAAGGACTTTATCTTTTGGGATGTCACCACTTCATTCATGGATAAGATTTATGGAGTGCATACTACATATAGGGTATAAACTTTCTATATAATGTTGGCTAGCACGAGGAGCTGTAAATAAAGTTAAAGTAGCTGAAGCAAAAAAAAAAATATTCAAGACAGGTTTCGAAGCGAACAACGAATAAGTGGAGCGATACCAAAAGACGTCTACTCTTTGTTATCAATCGACGATCTCGATAAAGAAGTTTTAACTGGTGAAGATGCTAGTGATTAATAAAGATATTCTTATTGTTATTATTGTACTATTCGTACTAGATTGTCAGCCTATTAGGCTTGACCATTCTTTATTCCGTCAATTTCATTGAATGTTTGAAGAACAACAACAACTTAAGATATTCTTATTAACTTCAGATTAAAAAAAATAACACTTTTAGCCGAATAAATCGATTTTATCAAAAAATTAAAAAAAACTTTTTCTTACTTTGCTACAATTTTGATAATTTCTGGTTTTCTCTTCTGAAAAACAATATTATTTTTATAAAAAATGTACAATTTATCTATTAGAACTCATTTAATAAAATATAAATAAGATTAAACATGATTTTCCTTTCCAAAATAATTTTGTTCCGCTAGATTGGTCAATCTGACCACTGTGCGGCGGCGCGTGAAGGTCAAGACTTAATAGGTAGATTGTTTTTTTTTGCTTTCAAAAGATTCCACTAAAAGGAATCTGATAATTGTTGTGGCAGCCATGAAATTGCAATAATTCCAGCCAAATGTAATACTCGGTGGTAGCCAACACAAGTGGTTGTTGTTCATTCAAAACCTTCAATGTTAAATATGACGGAGTGAAAGCTATGCAGCCTAACTGCAAGTGTTATCACGAGAAAACACCTTTGAATGAAATTTAATTCTTGACCAGTGTCAAATCTTTCATACAATTTCCCTCCTTACACATATACAACGAATTGTTGCGGTGATAACGGAGAGGAGAAAAAGAAAGAACCCGAATGAATAACATCTAACTTGTGTGTGGCTTGTAAAAATGCTAGTTGTCCAAATGCAATTGTAAATTAGAAAAACCTTCATTTGGATGAGCACGATCAGGTGACCTCGGTGGTGCAATGCGTAGTGCAACGGCCTCTGAGGTAGCTTGGTCTAGGTTCGAATCCAGTTGACGGCGAAAACAATTTATAAATTAAAATTGGAACTATAGACTATGCACCACTAAAAGGAATCTGATGATTGGTGTGGCAGCCATGAAATTGCAATAATTCCAGCCAAATGTAATACTCGGTGGTAGCCAACACAAGAGGTTGTTGTTCAATCAAAACCTTCAATGTTAAATATGACGGAGTGAAAGCTATGCAGCCTAACTGCAAGTGTTATCACGAGAAAACACCTTTGAAAAATTAACTTTTTTACAAAAAAAAATTAACCTTTTTACTATTTTTTCCTAAATAAAATTAACTGAAGTTCCTATTTATGTTTATATACATATGTATATATGTATGTATGTAGTTTTATATTATTTTGTTTTTAAATTAATTAATTTATTTTTTTTTAATGAAGTTTATATATTTTTTATTTGGTATATGTGTATATAATATAAATTAATTTATTGTTTAAACGTTTTATATAAAAAAAACTTTATTTATTTCAAACACAAAAATACAAACTTAAATATAATATTAGAAAAGAAAAGACGACTGCTGCGTTCGACGACTGGATATCGATTGCTTGACTATTTGTTGGCCGGAGTATATCTCCTTGTAATACTGTGATGTGGATGGGGGTTGATTGTAAAACTGGAACCGACGCACATGTTGTAATGGCATTCCGATGCTCAAGTGGTCACCGTCACATGCACATCGCTTGATGATAAACAATAATGTCTATGACTTCCAGATGTGGTCCAGAGTTTTGATGCACGTAGGTACTCTTTGTTGCCGTCGTATGTCAGCATTTCTTTTCTTTCTGTGTTGAACGTTTTTAAGAAGTTAAGTAATTTCTTGGATTGGTTTTCGTATATTATGCCATCTATCGTGGTGGTGTTTTCGAATGTGACAAGATAGGTTCCACTTATCGTTTGGTTGTCCACAGTATGTTTTCCTGATAGCAATATGATACCGTCTTTAATTAATTCTAGTTTTACATTTTTTCTCTTAACTTAGTACAATTTGTTTTCTTATCATTAAGTCAGTTAGATAAACAAGTATCTGTTGGTTTTAGTTTACAATAGTTATATTTGGTTTCAAATTTACATTTTTCAATATTTGTATATGAATTTTGACATTTTGCTATTTCCTTGTCAATTATTAGTTTACCGTCATGTTGGCTAATAGCTCTTGTTTCATATAATTTACATTTAGTTAAAAGCAAGGGATATTTAATCATGATTAAAATAATATCGTTATTTTGTACAATGGTAAATTTTGAGTTGTCTATTAGTTCGGTGACGGTTAATTGTGTTTTTTCTTTTTTTTAAATATCAATAATTTCTCTGTGGTTTAAAATGGCTGGATTTAAGATCCCAAGTTTAGACAATGTTAATGTCATTATAATATTTTGTAACTCTATAATAAGTAGTTTCTTTTTTCTGAAATTAAGTCATCATATACATTGTTTTTTAAGGTATTAATTACATTAAATATCTTAGAATTAATTATGAATTGATTATTATTATTAATTATCAAGTCATTTATTTTATCTTCAATTATCACTTTGTCGTCATGATCTGGAGATCAAGCAATCCATTTCCAGATGGTGCCTATAGTTTCTATAGCCCTTTTGGATCTGGTTGACGTAAGTTGATCAAGCAAAGTTTGAATAATGTTGAGGTTGGTGTCATGTTTCGTGTTTCTTCCCTTAGTGGAAATGTGATTTTTATTAAGTTGTTGTCGAGTGGAATCGACGAAATGTTGCATGTACGTTAAATTTGTAATGTGTATGACAGTTGAAGTATTCTCATAGAGGGATGCATCTCCTACCTCTATTAAAACGTAATTGTCCCTAGTGTAGTCTATTAGGTCTGCTTTTGTTGCAGCGAAAAATAGTAATGTGAAGATGATGTCCATGATCTGAAATTTAAGATTTCAAGTTATCTTTATGGGCTAATTTTCCATTTGATAGTTTGATTTTTGCACCTAAGTCGGCTATTGCTTTTACGGGTTTATATTTGGGTTGCAGTTTTCCCCAATGAGCACCTGTTGTATTCTTATAGACTGTGGTGTTTGGTTCTATTTCTTTTGTTTTCCTACCTTTGTTATGGGTTTCTAACATTTTATCTTGAGCTAAAGCAAGTTTCAGTGGGACTTCGTCGTGTGAGGTTTTATTATATAAAACTTCGAAAGGTTTCGTCTGAGTTGAGGAGTGAATTGTTTTATTGTACTCCTTGGCTGCACGTATGAATATTTCATGGGTGTCTAATTATTTATATTCGTCTTTCAGACATCGTGCTATCTCTTGGAGCGTACTGTGTGCTCTTTCTACCTGTCCGTTGCTAATACTATGATTAGTGGGTGTATAATAAATATTTATGTTACATCTTTCCAATAGGGATTTGAAAAGTGTTGATTTGAAGGTAGTGTCTTGGTCACAAGTGACATTTTTGCAATAAGGAAATGATTGCAATATCTCTAGAACCTTATTGTGCATGTTTTGTTTGTCTTCAATTATTTGTATTACTAAGTATTTAGAGTAGGCGTCAATGCATGTTAAGATTTTAATTTTAAGGGAATTGGTGCCTCACCAATTGGATATTTATTTGGGTGTCTATCGTATTTCATAGATTTGCATGTTTTGCAGTTGTGAATGTATTGTTGAAAATCGTCATTTATTGTGGGCCAATAGTATTGATCTCTTATTTGTTTAATGTTCTCTTGGAGTCCTCTATGGGCTCTGTTATGAGTTGTGATAACTATGTCAGTTTGGTCATCTTTGTTTGTTATGTCGATAGCGAAGTATTTGGCTTGTGCAAATTTGTTTGTGAAGTTATCTTTTAACATGTTCTTCAAGTCGTAAATAGTTTCCGAGGTTGCAAATATAGCAACTGAACCTGGCTTAAGGTATTCCTTGAATAATTGTATAAGGTCATTAATGTCGTTATATTCAATTAAGTGTCTAGTTTTTCCCGTAAAAGGTGTTATCATGTCGTGTCTTAATTCCATCGCTTTATTGATGATTATTTGTTGGTTAAATTGGTTAAATGGCCTGTCTAGTATGTCAATTTGAAAGTTGTCGCTGCTTTGAGCAGAATGTTGTGTGGCCACTGATGCATCATCCTCAGTTATTTGGTTAAGGTTTTGTCTGGATAGGGCGTCAGCTACGACATTAGTAGGGCCTGGCTTGTATACCATTTTTGGTGAATATTCGTTAATGAAGGCTTGCCATCTTTTCATTTTGGCATTAGGGTTTTTTTGCGACATTGAGAATGTCAAAGATTGGTGGTCCGTATGAACTTCTATATCTGTAACACCGTAAAGGTTGGTTCGTAAAGTTTTGAATGCATAGACCATTGCGTATAGTTCCTTCTCATTAGCTGCGTATCCTCTTTCTGTTTTACTAAGAGTTTTTGAGATGAAAGTGATCGGTTTTCTATCTTGAGAGAGTACGGCGCCGATCGCGTCATCAGAAGCGTCTGTAGTGAGAATGAATTTCTTTGTATAGTCCGGTTGATTTAGTTCGATTTCTGACTTTAAGTGAGCTTTCAATGTGTTGAAAGCTTCGATCGCCTCTTTGTCTAATTTGATCTCTGTTTTCTTTGCTATATGCGTAGATACTTGGCCTGAATCGTTCTGTAAGAACTTAGTCAGTGGTTTCGCTATACTAGCGTAGTTTTTTACAAACTTCCTATAGTAACCGGCCATACCTAAGAAACTTCTCAGTTGTCGTAGGGTGGTTGGTATAGGGTATTTGTTTATTGTTATGACTTTCTCAGGGTTTGTTGTAATTATGTTTTCCATTACTACATAGCCTAGGAAATCTACCTTATCTCTATATAGAATAGATTTTTCGGTTGATATTTTCATATTAGCATCCTTTAATGTTTGGACTATCGTTTCTAGATGATTGGTATGTTCATCTATTGTTTTGGACAAGATTATAATATCATCCATATATACATGACAGAATTTGCCAAAATATGGTCTAAGAATGTCGTCCATTGCTCTTTGGAATATTGAAGGAGCGTTCTTCAATCCGAAAGGCAGTCGGAGATATTCATATTTTGCGTTATTGACGGAGAAGGCTGTCTTCTCAATATCAGATTCTTTTAACTTTATTTGATAAAAACCACTTTCTAGATCAATTGTCGAGAAGTATTTGGTTTTTCCTAAATTACTTAATATAGTTTCGATAGCAGGCATCGGATACTTGTCTGCTTTAGTGAACTCATTTATTTTCTTATAGTCAATAACCTTCCTAAGTTTTGGACTTCCGTCCGGATTTTGTCCTTTCTTTGGTACAATCCATACGGGTGAGTTGTATGGACTTTTAGAAGGTCTGATTATGCCTTCATTTATTTCCTTCTTTATTTCTTTAGAAAGCCACTCGTCTGTACTATGGGGTAAGGGGTACTGTTTCGTGTAAATCGGTTTGTCGCTGATATTATGTATCTCTGCAATGACATCCGTACGAAAGGGTAATGTTGTACAAATTCGTCCGTGGATACTTTCTATTCTAGACAGCATGTCGCTTTCTAGTTTTTCTAAGGGGTGCGAAGCATCTTTACTAATATTATTTATTTCTTGTGGCTCGTTTTCGAAGTATAGTCTTTCTACTTTATTTGCGTAAGAGAGGGTCTTGTTCTCAAAATTTATTTTGGCGTCGACAGAGCTCAGGAGATTTGATCCTATTAAGCCGTCGAATTCCAGATTGGATAAGATATAAAAACGAGTTTTTGTATTAAAAATGAATGCCTGATAGCATTCAGTAATGGTTAAGTTACCGTTTACGGTTCGTGCCCTTTTCTTAATGTCTAATGTTTTTTTTTGTAGTTAAATACGCCTTCGCGACAATAGTTGCTTGAAGCACCTGTGTCAATCAATATGCGTATATTTTTGTTGTTAATTATTCTTCGTATGAACGGTGGTCCAGATTTTCGTCTAAAAAAGTCTCTGGGTCTTCGTTAAGGTAATTAATCCTTTCTGTCTTTGTTGGAGGGATTTGAGTAGGTTGTTGGGTACTCGGTTCTCTTTCGCGTTTAAATAACGGACGTTGAGTGTTATTGTATGTATTGTTCATTGTTCGTTTGTATTGCCAATTTGCGTTGTTATTAGTTTGTTGGTATGTATTTTTGTATTGGTTTAACTGTTGTTGAGGAATTGGCCTATTAGCTGAGCTTCCAAGAGTCATAGGTTCGAAGAACTGTGGGAGTTGTCTGTAGTCATTACGTTGTGGTGTAGAGTTGCGATCTTTTGTTGGTTGTTGTGTGTTGTTTCTTGGGAAACGTAAATGATTTTCATGTGAACTATGGCGTGGGCCTCTAGGCTCGGTTCGCTGTGCGAACTGTAAAGCGAACGATGAGCGAACATGGTTGCTCTCCAACTCTTGGGCTAAAGCTAGAGCGTGTGGGAGGTCACGTGGTCTTATTGCGAACAGTGTGTTCATTAGTTGGCCGTTTAGTCCACTTATGAATATGCTTAATACTTCTGCTCTGTTCGCGACATTCATTTGATGTGAAAGATCAGAATTACCATGTGTCATTATGACTTTGTTTGTCAATAGGGTGAGCGATTTATTAACTTTCTCGTAGTATTGTAATACTGAAAATGAACTTTGTCTGAGAACAGACATTTCTTGCCTTAACGTGCTGATCGATCTTTGATCAGCACACGTGAAGTCTAGGCGTGCGATTATCGCATCGAAGTTCAGCACTGTGCCGTGATTCGTTAAGACATCATTGGCTGAACCCGATATCTTATTTCGGAAAATTGTGAGTGCAGGAAAATACTTTTTGCTACCGATTTTGTAAAGTTTAATTGAATTATGTGCTGACTCTCGCCAGCTTACATATGATGTGGCTGTGCCGTCAAATTCTCTTAGAGATTTTATGATCTCCAGAGATTCATCACAAATAATGGAGGAATTTATTGTTTGTATGGTAAATTCAGTTACGTCAGGTGTAATACCACGTTCATTGAGAAGTTTGCGGAGGTTGTGAATTTCCATCCATGCGTGTTACGTTGTTCGTTAAGAATTTGCTCGTATAGCTTATTATTTGTGGCGATTGCATGAGTGATAAGATCACAAACTGATTGTTAATCCATTTTTATATTTTGTTGTACTTAAATAAAATAATAATAATTTTGTCTCTTTTTTTTTTAAATAATAATCACTTATTCTTACTATCTATTACCACTATCTCGTTCTCCTGATGCGGGATACTTGATGAATTATTTCTGCTTTTCTCCTGATGCAGGATACTTGATGAATTATTTCAGTTTTTCTCCGTTCGTTTGATCTAATGATCCGGATACTTTTAATCGTGCACTTTCTCTTGTCTTGCAAGATATTTGGCTTGTTAATGTTTTTTGGCTGGATCTCACTACACTGAGTTTACTTGTTAGTTTCAACTATTATATAGCGCGTGAGGATCCCGGTTGAGCCCCCAATTAATTTATTGTTTAAACGTTTTATATAAAAAAAACTTTATTTATTTCAAACACAAAAATACAAACTTAAATATAATATTAGAAAAGAAAAGACGACTGCTGCGTTCGACGACTGGATATCGATTGCTTGACTATTTGTTGGCCGGAGTATATCTCCTTGTAATACTGTGATGTGGATGGGGGTTGATTGTAAAACTGGAACCGATGCACATGTTGTAATGGCATTCCGATGCTCAAGTGGTCACCGTCACATGCACATCGCTTGATGATAAACAATAATGTTTATGACTTCCAGATGTGGTCCAGAGTTTTGATGCACGTAGGTACTCTTTGTTGCCGTCGTATGTCAGCATTTCTTTAAGTGGAGTGAAGTGTTAACTTATATGTATGTGTATATATTTTTATTTTATTTTGTTTTTAATTTATTTACTATTTTTTTTTTTTGTAAATATGTACTTTTATTCCATTTGATACACACAATTATATATGTATGTAAGCATATTTGTTTGTTACTGATGATTAGGCCTACCGGGGATACCCTTATTAAAAAACGCATTGAAAGTCTAACTCCTGGGTAATGTAGAAAAGCCTTATGCATGTGAATCAGTGTATGTGTGAAAATATAAAAAAGAGGCGCTTTCTACAAATCTTGTTTGGTTCATGGTCGACAGTCGCTTACCAATTTTCTAATTGGAGTTTTAAAAAATCCTTATTTCTGCTGGAAAGAATTTTCAAATTACGATACCTATTAAAAAAAGCCTTTAAATGTGCCTAAATTTTTGTTTAAAATTTATTGAGGAAAAAAATTAACTTTTGTAGGTACAAAAAAATTAACTTTTTTACAAAAAAAAAATTAACTTTTTTACAAAAAAAATTAACTTTTTACAAAAAAAAAAAAAAAATAACTTTTTTACAAAAACAAAAAATGAACGTTATTAAATTAATTAAATTTTATACAAAGAAAAAATTAACTTTTTACAAAAAAAAAATAACTTTAGTAAACCTAAATTGGGTAACAGTTTAAGGGTTGCCACATCTTTAAAATAACTTTTTTTTGAAAGTGAAGCGTGAGGTAGTCAACTAATTTATATATATAGGTATTTACGCTCAGCCCTGACTCACATTAAGTAACATAGCATGTTCGACGGGCGCCTTTGGCGACCTGCTACCTACTAGTAAATATTTAAATAATTTTCTATTTGTTAATCTAACAGGAACAAAGTAGGGGCGTTTGAATAAAAAAATCACAATTTGTTTTTTAATTTTTTAAAAAACTAGTGATAAAATACTCGTAAATGACATACCTAATGTTTAAATGATCTTTTAGTTTTAAGTGTTTGATTTAAAATTGAATGAAGCAGTTTATAAAGAAAAAAATAGTATTTAGTCAAGTAAAATTTTGAAAAAAAATTAATACATTTTTTTTCCAATTTGTGTTCTATAGTTTAAGGTAATTGTTAAAAAAAAGTATTTTTAAAATTGTTTTTCAGAAAAATTGTTGTAAGATTTTTAGTTTTTAAAAGTATAGATATACCTAAGGTCCTGTACCATACCTAAGGTCCTGTACCAAAACGAGCGGTACAGTACCGAAAATTAACGCTGTTTACCGCGTCGCGTACCAAAAAAAAGCCTCGGTATACACAAATATACCGAAATCAAATTCGTGTATCAAAATTTAAAAATAAATTGAGATCAAGTGTGAATTGTGAAAGCACATCTTTTAATATTTCTTACCAAAAAAAAAAATAAACAGAATCCAAAAAAATTCCAATAAAGCGTGGAATAAATCTGTTCAATATGTTGTATTAATATTTTAAAACGTTTAACAATTTGTTATACTACACAAATACATTCAAGTTTGTTGACATGATAAACAACAATAAATTGAATCATCGTTTAAAAGCACTATTTAACCTAGTTTAAAGTTAGACACAGTTTAAAAATGAATGTGAAAACGCACCATGGTCATCCTAGGAATACCTATTATGTTTATTAGTCTAAGAAAGATAGGATCGGACTAGGGACAAATTAATCCATGAAATTTTATTGCTGGTATCGACACAGAATTTTATCCTCAAAACATATCCAAAGTCCCCCGAAATCCCCGCATTGGCTATGTAAGGGGGCATTTAAGATGCGGAGAGGGGAGGGAGCCGGGAGTTTGTCAAGCCGAAAAATTTGTTGTAATACAATCTAATCATATGAGACATGTTTTTAGGGTGCTTTTCAACGCTGATTCTAAAGAGACCAAAACTGAAAAGATACATGTATACTGTGGAAAGTAAATGTCATTTTTTTGGAATGATCACTTTTTTTTAAAGTACAACTAGTTATAAATTACCCAAAACCATTTTAAAATAATGGGATATTAATGAAATTTAGTATAAATGTTTCATTTGGCATGCTTACCAAGAATCAAAAGAGTCCCCAAAAATATCTGTGATTAAAGGGTGTTTTTTTTGACGGAGAGATGCAAGTGAGCGACTATTACCCTAACATCCATGAACAAATTCTGACACTTATGAACTTTGCTAAAAATATTAAATTAATATGTTCACCCAAGGATCAAAAGAGTCCGTACAAATATCTAAGGACCAAGTGTGTTTTTTGGGGGTGTAATGTTTGACCTGCCTAACGGAAAAAAACAGTAATTTCTGCTTAAAAATTAATCTCCACTATTCTAGGGTTCTAGGACCATATTGGATTTTCTTTTATTTGCTTCGGCGTTAATAAAAAAACCTTTAAATCATATATCAAGTGTCATATGTACTCTCTTGATTACACGAAAGTACAATTTTTCGTAAGACCTAACATTTTGCTCCGTATAGGGCAGGTCAAACATAAACTCTCTAAAAAAAACTTTGGATCAAGTTATTTTAATGGACTCTTTTGATACTTGGAAACCATGAAATATTTAATATTTTTGGCAAATTTCATCAGTGTCAAAACTTATTCATATTTGTTATGGTAATAATGACGCCCTTACATTTCGCCATCGAGAAAACACCCTTTTACCACAGATATTTTTGTGGACTCTTTTGATTCTGAGTAAACATGCCAAATGAAACATTTACACCAAATTTCACTAAAATCCGATTATTTTAAAATGGTTTTGGGTAATATATTATTAGTTGTACTTTAAAAAAAGTGATCATTCCATAAAAATGACATTTACTTTCCACAGGATGCATGTATCTTTTCAGTTTTGGTCTCTTTAGAATCAGCGTTGAAAAGCACCATAAAAACATGTGTCATATGATTAGATTGTATTACAACAAATTTTTCAGATTGACAAACTCCCGCCTCCTTCCCCTCTCCACCTCTTAAAATGCGTCTATACAAAAAACCAATACGGCGATTTTAGAGGACTTTGGATATGTTGTTGAGGATACAATTCTGCGTTGATACCAGCAATAAAATTTCGTGAATTAATTTGTCCCCGGTTACCCATATTATATTTCCTATCTTTTCTAGACTATATCCTTATGTACTTTCAAAACTATTTTTTTCAATTGTTGTTTAAAAAATAACTTTTATGAAAAAACGTTTTAACTTTAAACTATGGGTATAAGCTCCAAGTTATGTTAAGAAAATTATTTAAGTAACAAAAATTGTGGTAGGTAGGTATCCTAATTAATTAATATTAATTTGAAGCAAAAAATCAAAACTAAGAATAAATTCTTTTTAAACTTCAAGAAAAAAGATATTTTTATTATTAATCTCCAAAATTAATTTTTTTATAAATGTACTAAATACCTAAACAAAATAATTTCGGAAGAAAAAAGTACTTTCATAAGTTTTGATTTTCTCAAAAACTAAACTATACAACTTCTGGTTTTTAGCGTTTGACTTAAAACTTATTACAGCAATGATTTTTGGAAAAAAGAATATTACTTAATTACGTAAAATTTTGAAAAAAATGCGACTAAATTTAGTTTTTCAATTTTTTTTTCTTTATAATGACTTTGCAAAATTTTGTTTCGAAAACTATTCATTGAAAATTTTTATTTTGAAAACAAATAAAAATAATATACTTTTGGCTCTAAAAAGCTATCGCATAATATTGTAAGTATACTATCGTTGATTTTTAATTAAAAAAATACATGCTAACATCGGTTATAGAATAATGGTAAATTAATTATGCTTGTAATGTTATAATTACCTTTGCTTCTTCATATATCGTTAAATCGGTACAAACTCCCAAATTGCAGAAACGAATTCTAGAAATATGGCTGGATTTTTTATTTAAATCACAGTGGATATTTCCAACCTGAGTCCCATTGAAGAAGCATGCAACAGATCTTATCTGTTGCCCATTTCCACAGGTTTGAGAACACTGAAATAAAAAAAAAAATCTGACGTAGCTTGTATCTACATAATGTACGGTCACTCACGAAAGTCTACATATAGCTTTGAAAAAGGGTATATTTAATGTTCTAGCTAAATAAAAAGGAAGTGACATATTTTGTTTTTCAATTACTATCTTAAAAATAAATATTTATATCTTATTTAATACCAAAAAATGCATTTTAACTATGAACCCAAATTAAGCACTTTTAAATTTTATACATAGACTTTCGTGAGTGACTGTATGTTTAAAAAGAAATGTACATATAATGTGAACACCGAAATGCGAAACTAGGATTTACAGCAGGGCGTAGCGTGAATTTTTGCCGCCCCCTGACTTTTTTTGTCAGTTTAAAAAAGTTGTTACCATGTACCACGGCAATAAAATTATATTAATGTGTATTTGATTGAATAAAATAAGAAAATAATGATAAAATATGAACGAATCGTAATAAAGCGATTTCATTACCGCGGATGCAAGGGTGCTACATGAACAGGTACATAATAAAGAATTATCTTGAACCATTTGCATGGAAGAGAAGCCAATAAACAAATTTTAAAAGAAATTATAGGAATTAGCTTTTTTTCAAAACAGTAAAATTGTATAACAGCTTTTAACAAGGTACAAGAACTTTGAAAAATTTGCCGCCATGGGATATCCCTATTATATTTTAGAAAACACTGGCTCGCGGCAGGAAAATTTTAAAACCAAGTTTTTAAGTGCGAGAAATGTTTACCCTGCATTTTTGAGAACATGTAATTTATTTGGCACATATGTAAATTTATTGATCAATTTCCTATTGTTTAATTTGTTTAATCACCACCCGGATAAATGACCAACTCTTATTCGACAAATCTAGCGAGTTTCCAATCACTTTAAAAAATCAGGGAACCAACGTTACTTCATAATAAATTGAATAATATTTCAATTGAAATTCTAAAAAGAAACAGGGTTCGACATTTTTCTAATTCGTGCCTTTTGAGGTGTGAGGTCACACAAGTTGTTAAAGATTGATTTTTAATGACTATTCGATTTAAAGATTGACAAAGACTACTTTTTGGCTTGGCTAGACGTTGCCAGTATAAAATAATAGCTAATTTCATTTTGTTTTTCTGAATTAAATAAATAAATAAATTAAAATAAAAATATTTCTAAATAAAATAAATTAAATACGAGTGGGGAATTTTAAATTGAATTATTTGGGCTCACCAAATTAATTAATTTGAAGAATAAAGGATTTTTTAAATTTCTTGTCGCTTATTTTGCCGTCCCTGGCAAGGTGCCGCCCGATGTGTTATTTTTGTTCAGAAACGTATAACAATTAATGTGCTATTATTGACTGTGACTATGAAGCATTTTTACCACTGGAGAAATTTTTAATTGGATTCTTTGGGCTCACAAAATTAATTAATTTGAAGAATAAAGGATTTTTTAATATCTTATCGCTGATTTTGCCGGGTGGGGCCTTATATGTTGTTTGTGTTTAGAAACATATAACAATCAATGCCCGATTATTGACTATGACTATGAAGCTTTTTTACCAATGGGGACATTTTGAATTGGATTCTTTGGGCTCACCAAAATAATTAATTTGAAGATTAATTTCTTGTCGCTGATTTTGCCGCCCTGGCAAGGTGCCGCCCGATATGTTTTCTTTGTTCAGAAACGTAAAACAATCAATGCCCGATTATTGACTATGACTATGAAGCTTTTTTAACACTGGTGAAATTTTGAATTTGATTCTTTGGGTCCACCAAATTAATTAATTTGGAGAATAACTGATTTTTTTAATTTCTTGTCGCCGATTTTGTTCAGCAACGTAAAACATAATCAATGTCCGATTATTGACTATGTCTATGAAGCATTTTTACCACTGGGGACATTTTTAATTGGTTTCGTTGGGCTCACCAAATTAATTAATTTGAAGAGTAAAGGGTCTTTTTAATTTCTTGTCGCTGATTTTGCCGCCCCTGGCAAGGTGCCACCCCATGTGATATTTTTGTTCAGCAACGTAAAACATAATCAATGTCTGATTATTGACTATGCCTATGAAGCATTTTTACCACTGGGGACATTTTTAATTGGGTTCTTTGGGCTCAACAAATTAATTAGTTTGAAGAATAAAGGATTTTTTTTTAATTTCTTGTCGCCGATTTTGCCGCCCCTGCCCTGGTAAAATTGCTAATTATATACTTCAGAAACATGGCAAATGTTAAAACATTCGTTTGTTTTCATAATTCATACCCGACTTTTACCTGTGGAATCTAGCCCTATTAATAACTGACGAAGAACAGCAATAAACTAGATATCATAAAATTTAGACAAGATATAAAACTTATTTAAACGCAGTTACAAAGGCTGGTATTTCATCTAAAAATAAAGGCCTAAACGAAGTTTCTATCATAAGTACTAACAACGCAATTGCCATTAACATGGGTCAGGGCAGGCGCGGATCCAGGGGGTGCAATTATTATAAGGTTTGTTATCACCTTAATTATATTTTTAAAATACATCATGATGTTTTGTCATTTTCCCTAAGTCCAAACACCGTAATATTGGTGTTCCAAGCAATAGAACTCAAGACATACGGTTTTTAAGCGAATCTTTATCGTCTTTTTTTTTTGAGACTTTGTTTTGTTAATTTTTCGTGTTTTATAAATCTCAAAAAAAAAAAAAAACGGATGTTTGCTTAAAAATTTTTTGTATATCTTGAGTTCTTTTAGTCGGATCCCAAAAAATTAATGTGTGTGCACTTAGGGAAAACGACAGAGGATGATAATGTATTTTCAAAAAAAATTGATGGAAGTGATAATACCCTTGCTAAGCAATTTCGAAAATCTCTATTTTCAATTGAACAAAAAACCTGCAAGACTATTGATTTCAATATCACAAAATATGCCACTTCAAACCCTCATACACAAATTTTGGTTCTACATCCAGTCCCAAAATATTTTGTAAGTGCTACTGCTGCTAACAAAAAGTGGATTCATTTGAGGAACTAGCTTATTCAAGAATTGTACGAGTCCAATAAAGAAAATTATTGCAGAGAAACCAGAAAAATATTGACTGCCGAAGAGAAGTTGGATGGAAATGCTGCATCTGGCTGCATTGGGAAATTATCTTGTCCCCGTTAAGGAAGAAGCTCAAAAGTGACCCAAGTACAGCCAGCAAGGCTTCTTCCCTTGTTACGACTTTGTGTACTACACAATATATCCTACCAGTATTGATATTGTGTTTAATTAATACAAACAACAACTCTTGATATTAACATCAGCGCAATGCTGCTAAAGAACACGATTTCCATTCATTCTAGTCGCCAAGAGAACATATATACTAATTTCAACAACATCTGGCAGCGTGCAGAAAATTTAGGTGATCAATTGAATGTTGAGTTAAAAATTCCTCGTATCCCACGTCATCGTGGACGCCAAATATACCAACCCACTTGACATTTATAGCCCGATTACACGAGTTGTTTTTTCGGTTGTTTCGTCATTCGTCTTTTTGACAGCTTGGGTGAGGGGAGTAGAAATGTAGAGGGAAGGAAGTAACGAAAGCAGGAATGAAAATTTCAAGACTTTTTCTGGTTGAACTTTGACGTTTCTGATTTAGCAACCACAATGCTTCTCGATATTAGCAAAATACGATTTGAGCAAAAATTATTGAATTGAAAAATTGTTTTTCGTAATTGGATACACCTAACATACGTTTGTATTTGCGAAATAAGTGATTAAAAAATATTTTTATTTATTACTACTACTGATTATTTTCTTACAAAACAACCCCGAATTCTATGAAAGTCAAAATAACGAATGGAAGTACGTTCGTATTTTCGAGAACCATGTATTCATGAACGTTCGAGCCTGTCAAAAAGAAAAAAGAGGAAACAACCGAAAAAACGAACCGTGTAATCAGGCTCTTACTGGCTGAATACAATAGAGTGCCGCAACAAGAACTTCAGTTGCAAGTAGAACAGTTGTCAAAAAATGTCGTACACTCTTTTTTCTATGTGCCCACAATGCACCAGTACAGCTTGATCATTTTTGTTGATAAATTCCAAAATATATGCCTCTTATTTATTGCTAAATAATTGTTTCTTATTTATTCACATTGTGTTCGCAACATTGAATTTGAGCCTGATTACACGATTCGTTTTTTTCGGTTGTTTCCTCTTTCTTCTTTTTGACAGGCACGAACGTTCATGATAACATGATTCGCGAAAATACGTACGTACTTCCGTTCGTCATTTTGACGTTCATGGAATTTGGGGTTGTTTTGTAAGAAAATAATCAGTAGTAATAAATAAAATTATTTTTTAATCACTTGTTTCGCAAATACAAACGTAGGTATATTAGGTGTATGCAATTATGAAAAACAATTTTTCAGTTCAATAATTATTGTTCAAATCGTTTTTTGCTAACATCGAGAAGCATTGTGGTTGCCAAATCAGAAACGTCAAAGTTCAACCAGAAAAAGTCTTGAAATTTTCATTCCTGCTTTCGTTACTTCCTTCCCTCTAGATTTCTACTCCCCTCACCCAAGCTGTCAAAAAGACGAAAGACGAAACAACCGAAAAAAAAACTCGTGTAATCGGGCTCTTTGTGTGTATTCAATGTTTTGACAAATACTGCAGCACCGATTGTAAATGCCGCTACGTCGTCATTGTGTTCAGCCAGTAATTCAGCTGAAGAGTACTACAGAATATCCTTATATGCACCTCTACTTGACTTTGTCCCAACCGATTTGCGTGAAAGATTTCAAGTCGAAACCTTAGGTCCAGTTCACACGATATTATACCGCAGGTTTTTTAGCTGTATACATCCGGACAAATGCGCAGTGGCCCATACATTTACATAGAACTGTTCACAAGATGATGTTTCTGCAAGAAAACGTTTTCACCTGCACACGTCGATCGAAAACCCTACGTCCTTGTCAACAAAACCGTACGTTTTGCGAAGTATTCACCTCTCGTGGCCGATAGATTTATATCATGTCATTCACACAGTAAATATTTACCAAATATGAAAATCAACCAAATGAAGGGTTTATTGAATTTTATCTTTTGATGGGGTTGGTTTAGAAGTCTGAAACTTGTATGTGTGATTAAAACTATTGATTCAAATATTTGGTAAAAAATGGGATGCGTGCTGTACCGGGGAGGGGAAAATAAATATATTACAAAGTTTTTACATATTGGATAATAACTATTGATTGCGATCATCGATTGATTTAGTTTTCTCTTATACCGCAAGTCAATAAAACAGCGATTATTTTGATACCTCATTTGATAATCGAAAAAACGAAAAAATCAACCGAATTGATTTATTTGTCCATTGCCAACCGTCCCTCACCAGTAGGAAAGCACAGTTATTTGAATAAAAAAATTATTTCTAATCGGCTCTTTTCCTCTTCAAAAATCCTAACTTCATTTCTACTGGTCAGATCTTTAAGGTTAAGGTCTCTAAGAAAACCTACATTCGTGTATGCAAATTTTTGGGAAGGGGTCAAAAATATCATATTAAAAGGGTGTGTAAATGTGAACCTTATATTTGCTCTTCTAAATTCAAAACTTGATGAAAATTTACAAAATTTCAAAAAACAAATTATACACGATTGTAGGTCTATAGCTTCTCTACAAACATGGCAGTGGTTTCATATTTATAAATCTAACGGGAAAAAAAGTAGGGGCACTTCAATAAAAAAACTCAAGAAAATTGATTCTTATTAAAAAAAATTAATTAAATTATGAAATAAGCCCGATTAAGCCACCTTTTGAGGCTTGAAACTTGAGTAATATTTAATAGATCTTTATGATTGAGATAAATAATTAATAGGGAAATGGTGATCTAAATTTATATTGAAATATTATTGCAAAATTTTGAAAAACTTCATACCATAAATGTGATTAAGTGGAAAATCAACTTGATTTTCGAAACTTTTAAATTTAAAAGTTGATGAGATTTTGTTAAATATTGAGACATAAATTACCAGGTATATTGGTCTATCTCTCCTCTAAAATAATGTCAACAAATGTTTTATGATTATTTCAACAGGTGCGGTGCTTAAATTGGTTTTATCAATTTTTTACAAACAAATGGATTTTTATTAAAATCAAGGTTAAAATCTCAAAAAAAAACTAAGCAAGTCACGCTAAATTCTTTGTGGGGGGCACAAAATGTATGTGTGTAAATTCAAAATTTGATGAAAAATTTAAGAATTAAAAAAAAAAAAAAAATTATACATCATTATGCTCCTCTACAAATGTTGTGGTTTTATAACTGTTGGGGAATTTAAATCATATAAATTTCAATCGATTCAAATTTATTTTCAATTAGACAAAAGATCAAAAATGAGTTGTATCAATTGGCACTGTTCCACTCGATTTCAGAATGAGTGAATCTCTGAATGACCCCAATGGAAAGCAACAAAAGCAAATTTTGTTGGACATTTATTAAATTAAATACTCTACCCTACCATATTATTTTATGTTATGTCAAATAAAATATTTGAACCGCGGTCAAGCACTGGCTCAAGATTTTAACCCACCGAATTTTGATGATTATCTTTAGTTCGACTATAGTTCAGTATATTAAATGCTTGAACTCTTTTATTAACCTCATTTAATCCGCCAAAATCAGTGAGGTTAACCCATGTTTTCATAACTGGTCCTTAGTGATATCGAAACATTGAATACAAATATTTTGATTCCCTGACCTCGTGATCAACACACTCCATTTGAATTTAACTAGAAAAATATTGTCAGAAGTGTGCTATGCATGGCCCGCCTCAAGTTAATATATTCATAGCCCGATGATGGTATCGAGGTTTAAACTTCTGTTTGTATGATTCCGTAATCAATTTATTTTATTCACTCTTTCTCTATTAAAATTCAAGTCGCCATTTTAACTGTGCAATTTTCAAAATTCATAGGAATTTTGTGTGGTCAGTGTTGTAACATCTTTTGTAAAGAAAGGAGTAATCTAACGATTTTATATAAATATGGCGGCCGACTCTTTAGCGAATATAGACATTATTGGACCTTTTTATTTATTTAATTGGTGCAACAAAAAGCCATTTTGTGGGACAAATCACAAAATTTGTATAGAAATCGCGTCAGTGACATTGTTTTGTAGAAAAAAAGAAGATCTTTTTCGTTTCACTTAAGATGTTTTATTTCCGAAAAAAAAAATCTCACCACTATATTTTTCTGTTCGTTCAAAAGAACTGTACATATACTAGACTTTATACATTGATTTTAACATACCTAACTAGCCTCCTGCTTTTAAATAGGATTTTTATAGATTGTTCTCTAGGATGCCAGGCAAAATTTAAAGAAAATATTCCAAAACAAGTTTGTTTTTATATTTATCTTGAAATATAATACAAGAACTTATAGTCAAAACATAAAAATGAATAAAGTATTCTAATAATGACAACCAGAAGACCCGTGCGAAAATTTCGCACTTCAAATTCACCTCCTAGATATGATTTAAAATGTTGTTCTTTCAAAAGCAGCTGTATTTAGAAATGTGTTCATATGTTTGTTTACTTTTCGTTCTTTCGATTTGGAATTTGGTCTGTTTGGTAACGTGAAATTTCTTGCGAATTTGCACAAATTTTCACGATTTGCTGTCAAAACCCATAGAAAAAGAACTCAGTTTTTGGAAATTTGTTGAAACAAAAAGTTACCAAACATTTTATTTTAATTTTGCATTTTTTTCAACATAATTTTCTTTTTTTTTTTGTGGATTTGAGTTTTGCAATAACGTTGAAATAGTGAAAACACTAAATAAAAAAGTGAAAAACAAGTTAACATAGTGAATATTAGCAATACTTTATTTAAAAAAATATGTGTTAAATCGTGTAAGAACACCTATAATATGGAGTTTACATTTTTTGCATCTCACGGGCTGATTGTGTCTCATATTCCACATTATGTTTTTACAGGATTTAACACAGCACCGCATATGTTATATATTTTTTTTCCAATGAAGTATTGCATGTATTATTTATTACATTTAATTCACTTTTTTATTTAGTTTAATAAGCTTTTTTACTATTAAACTTTATATTTCGAAAATATATCTCTCAAAAACACAGCTAAACATTCTTTTGGGGGCCCCAGCATTTAGCTATCTCACTGCATTCCGACCCTGTGTGAATGCATTTGTGTTTGTGTAACTCACACTATTTAAAAAAAAAAGCCTCACTTTTTCCTCGATATGCCCGTTCCTCTATTTCTTCTTCCAAGATTTTAAATTAAAGAATTATATGTTTCTTTCATTCATGCAACCTTGTAATACCTAATAAATGCATTCGGCTTTTTATAATTAGAACAAATATGTTTCTTTCTCCACCACTCACTCAATGTGCAAGCGGAAAAAGAGGATTATCATTACAAAAGTAATAAATATGTTTCTTTCATTAATGCATGGTGTAACTAAAGAATAGTTCTCCCCCACTCTCTCTAGGTGCAGAGAAAAAAAAGAGAATTTTAAATTACAGAAGTAATACATATTTTTCTCTTTCACTAGTTCAATGGGTTATAAGTGAGGTATTCTTTATGTCAAATTTTTCATTTATTGAATTATTTTGAAATTTCCGAAATTTATAGAAAATAGTGTGGTATAACATAAAGTTTTTGTGCAATGTCATGAGTATGTGTAAATTCCTATTCAGTGATACCTATTTTAGTGGATTTGACTATTTTATAAATGAGAAAAAAGGAGTTTGACAACAGAAATAATATATATGATAAATTAAACAACATTAATACACTACAATTAATGTATTTAAAATGAATTGTTTCGATTGTAAACGAAAGTTTTATTAAATATAAAGGCCAGAAATTAATACAGAACATTTCATTTCAAATTATTTCTTTCTATAATTTTGAAATATCATTTTGAACAGATTAGAAGTTTTGCTACGCCCCAGATGACCAATAATACGAAAATGAAGCATTTCCACTTCATTATGCAGTACATTCTTATTTATGCGGCAGCTTTTCGATTTTTAATCGAATCAAAAAGTGCCATGTGAACACCTCGGTGTAATCTCGTGTGAACTAGGCCTTAGATGTGTTTAAACTTACGATTTTCGTCCCGGAAAATACAGCCAGATATAATACTGATGATTTTATGTAAGTATTTATAAGATGTATTCACCTAAGCAAATATCACTACTGAATTACTTTTACATTCACAAAGAAGGGTGCCGTTGGGATAGATGCACCACCTTCTTTTCAAATGATCATAACATTTTTAAATTTAACTCTGTTGGGCTGGTATTTTTATATATATGTATATACCCCCATATTAATAAGCTATTTTTAACTCGTGGATTAGGAGTAAGATTACTGCCACTTACGAGCTAGCTAAACCACCAAGGAATGCATATTTATTTGTCCTAGTTAATCCTTCGCTAAACTACGTTCCTTGGTGGTTTAGCTAGCTCGCAAGTGGCAGAAATCTTACTCCTTATCCGCGAGTTAAAGATAACTCGCCGCTAGCTTCGTTTATTAATAGATTAGATTTAGATTGAGATTGATTTTATTAATTTTTCTTTTGATCATACAATTACTTTTTAATATATATATAGGGGATAAAGTTTAGTTATGAAAGTTAGTACAAAGTTAAATTTTCGATAACATTTAAATTTTTTAAGTGAGCATTAATTTTTCGAAAAATGAGAAATGGTGCATTGTACCAAATGCACCAGTCATATGTGCAGAATGCACCAGGAAGGTACTTAATGCAGCAAGAATTAATTTAAAGAATAAAAAACAATTTTGAAAGCCTGAACCGAGTTCAATTTGTAGATTAAGTTAAACTACAGCATTGTTCCTTTTAAACCTAAGTTCAACGTGGAATTTATTTACTTATTTTTCATAACCATTTCCGTCAGCAAATCTTAATCTATATGTGCTGTTGAAAAGTTGTTTCCCTTTTTATGCACAATTATTAGTTTATTTTCAATTTTTTTTAGTCTTGTTCAAGTGTCTCGAAAAAAAAATGTCGACAAATTATCAACAACCCAAAATAATTGTTGCTGTTTCACTTATAATCTTTGCTTCAGAAAGAGAAAAAATAGACAAGGAAAGCTACGTACTGTTTACAATACGCCACTTGGCGAAGCAAAAACCTACAATGCTGCCAACTCTTTTTCATAAAATCTGGTTAAATGAAGTTCAATTGAACTGAAGTTCAGATTTCACTGTGAAAATGGACGAGTTAAATCAAAAATTTAAAATCAGTTTAAGATTCAGCTGATCTTAAACTCCCACAGCAAACTGGGGGATAGAGATTCAGCTATTTATATAATGATTGCTGCCGTTTAGTTGGTCACGAGCCGATACAGTAGGATCTTTGAAAATATATTTTATATCTTCCTCTTTTACCAAAGATCTGCTCGCATCGGGTCATTCGAGTGAAGTCCTTACTTGCGGTTCACAACTGGTTTCCGTGGCATCTTTAATAAAGACAGTAAGCTTAAGTCTAGACATTCAAAACTTCTAGGTGCACAATGTACCATGGTGCATTTAACACTATGCTTTCGTGGTGCATTGTGTACCAACAAGGAATTTTTGTTTAAAAATAAAATATTTCATACAAAATGCAACCAAGCTATGAACTATTTCTTTTAAGATATAAACAAAAAGTCAATATAACAGTTTTATGAAACTTTATGGAAGAAAAACTTAGTTTTCACTTAAATATAAAAAAAATAAACTCACCGTATTTTTTTTCTTTTTCACTTAATATTCATACAAAACTGCGCACGCGAAGCACAACCAGACTTAACTCTGTTGGCCTTATTAAACGTAACGGATACAATGGAATTAGGTATACACTAATACAGCTGCTGGTTGGGTGAATATAAGTGTGGTAGATTTTGCACCACTGGTGCATCTATGACAACGTTACCCTAATCCTATAATGATTAATCAGATTTAGATGTCGATGCAAATTGCAAAAAAAAAATATTTTAAATATCACATAATCAAAGGTAAAATGCATTAGCTGATGTACAAATGTGCAACAAAGTTATTAAACGACCATTTTGGGCACTTTATAAATTCCCGCAGAATCGCATTTTGTTTCAATTTTATGTAAATTCGCGGCTATAGATAAATTTATCTTAACAAATGTATGACTTTTTTTAGTTTAACAATTAATCAATCTTGCTGATTTTGCACTCAATTGCTTTTAACTTTGAACTGACAAATATGCTATTCATGATTTTTTTTTTAGCAGAATAGAAAAAAAAGACATTTAACGACGGAGTAGAACTGCCCCATACTTCTTTACTATCACAAAATTTTATTAATTATTATTATTTATTTACTTTGGCTATTGATTAATCGTTCCTTTAAAATGTTAAAAAATATGGTTTCAATTTCTAAAAAGTAATACAAGGATGATGGTGATTTTCAATTATAGCGAACTGGCTAAGAAACAGTATATGCAATTGGGGTGGTAATAATCCCCTGTAAATATGACAATAATTGAAAATACAGTCCTTAAACGGAAAAAGACTGTAACTTTTTTAATAGGATTTATATAGTTTCGGTTTAAGTGTTGTTACTTACTTTACTTTTGATGGCGCTCACAGCCCAGGATGGGCTTCGGCCTCAACTAACAAGCCCCTCCAGCCAGCTCTGTCCCTAGCTAGCCGCTTCCAGTTGCGCACAGCGAGTGCTTTGATGTCGTCATCCACTTGTTTGCGCCACCTGTTACGAGTTCTTCTTCTGCTGCGTACCCCATCGGGGTTGGATTCGAAGACTCGTCGGGCAGGTGCGTTGCTGTCCATACGCTCCACGTGCCCCAGCCATCTCAGCCGCTGTATTTTCAGCTTTTTGACCAGGTCAACGTCGCTGTATAGCCCGTATAGCTCGTCGTTGAATCTTCTCCTCCATACTCCTTCGATACACACCGGACCGAAAATCACACGAAGAATCTTCCTCTCAAAACACCCTAGCAGATTTTTATCCGAATCTTTCATTGTCCATGCTTCTGACCCATAAAGTAGGACCGGGATGATTAGGGTCTTGTATAAAGTCTCCTTGGTTCTCTGAGAGAGGGCCTTACTACTTAAATGCCTTCTTAGACCGAAGAAACAGCGGTTGGCAAGAGGAATTCTTCGCTTGATCTCTGCACTGATGACATTCTGCGATGTAATAGTGGAGCCCAGGTAGACAAAGTCCTTGACAACTTCGACGTTAAATCTGTCCATCGTGATATTTTGCCCGAGTCGACGATGTTGAGATTCCTCTCTTGATGACAGCATATACTTCGTTTTGTCCTCATTAACCGCCAATTCCATTCTAGCTGCCTCCGATTCAATGCTCGCAAATGCCCCTGCCACAGCTCGCTTCGTTCTGCTAACAATATCTATGTCATCCGCATATGCAAGCAATTGAACGGACTTTCGATAGATTGTACCGCTGGTGTTGACATGTGCGTTGCGTACAATGGCTTCAAGAACGATGTTGAATAGGTTGCATGATAACGCGTCGCATTGCCTCAATCCTTTCTCAACATCAAAGGAATCGGTGGTGTTCTTACCAATTTTGACGGAGCAGCGAGATTTCTCCATCGTCATCCTGCACAGGCGGACGAGTTTCGCAGGGATGCCGAGACTCGACATAGCTCTGTATAACTCGTCCCTATTCACGCTATCATACACGACTTTAAAATCGATAAGAAGGTGGTGTGTATCGATCTGGAATTCCCGGGATTTTTCTAAAATCTGTCGAGTGTGAACATTTGATCGACGGTTGACTTGCCTGGCCTAAAACCACACTGATAGGGGCCGATCAGATCGTTGACAAAAGGTTTTAAGCGGTCACACAGAGTAGCCGACAAGATTTTATAAGCGACGTTTAGGAGACTAATTCCTCTGTTGTTGGTACATTTCAGAACATCTCCCTTTTTATGGATGGGGCACACTATACCGAGGTTCCATTCATCGGGCATACTTTCCTCGGACCAAATTTTGCAGATGAGCTGGTGTATGCTCCTAGCCAATTCATCTCAGCCTTGTACAACTTAAGTTTGGATATCGCCGGCCGCACTTCGCTTAGGTCGGGTGGACGGAACTCTTGGCCAACATCGTCCAAGTTGAATGGAGCGTTCTGCCTATTAGCGGCATCTTGGCTGTCTTCGCCATTAAGCAGTCTAGAGAAGTGTTCTTTCCAGACCCTCAGCCTGACTGTGTGTCTTTTACCATATTCCCACTCTTATCTCGGCAGGCTTCCTTTCTAGCCTTGAATCCTTGGGTGAATCGCTTCACCCTCTGATAAAATTTTCGAACATCTCCCCTACCGCTACAACCCTCAATAGACTCTACCACCCGCTTCTCGTGCTCTCTCTTTTTCCTCCTGAGAAGTCGGCGTTCCTCTTTTGGTTTCAGCCCGTAGAGCTCCCGGGTCACTCTCTCAGCAGCTCTTGTTCGAGTCTGCAGCATAGCCTAGTAGGCCTCGTCCTTAGCTGCATGCGCTATCCGGCACTCTTCATCGAACCAGGGGTTTCGTTGTATTCGCCTAGTGAAACCCAGCACATCAGAGGCGGCACTTCTGATGGCTTGTTGACAGTGTTTCCACTGGTCCTCTGCACTTGATGCTGGTGGCGCACCTCCTGAGAGATTAAGAGTTACGTGGTCTGCAAAAGTTCTGGCGGTCTCTTGCGATTTAAGCTTCTCGACATCGAATCTTTTCACAGCATCTGCTCTGCGTTGTGGCGTCATGGATATCCGCATACGTAGTCTAGCTACCACCAGGTAGTGATCCGAGTCAATGTTGGCCCCTCGTAACGTTCGGACGTCCAAGATACTGGAAGCATGTCTCGCGTCTATCGCAACGTGGTCGATTTGGTTGACGGTTACTTGATCACGCGACCGCCAAGTCCCCTTGTGTATATTTACGTGTGGGAAGTAGGTGCTTGAGATGATGACATTTCGCCCCGCCGCAAAGTCTGCCAGCCTGTGTCCGTTGCCGGAAGTTTCGTCGTGTAGGCTGTGTCCTCCAACTATCGAACCAAAGATGCCCTCCTTTCCGAATCTTGCGTTGAAGTCACCAAGAATGATCTTCACGTCGTACTTCGGGCACATATCATACGTTGTCTCCAGGAGATCGTAGAATGCTTCTTTGGTTGAGTCCTCTCTCCCTTCATGGGGGGCGTGAACACAGATCAGAAAAATGTTCTTAAATTTGCCTTTGATGCGGATCGTGACCAGGCGCTTGCTTACACTTCGGAAGCACAAGACTTCTTGCCTAAGCCTTCCCCTTATCGCAAAACCACAACCAAAGAGCCGCTGACCCTGTTCCTTCAAGCACCCGCCGTAGTAGATGTCACACGTTTTCAGTCTCCGTATGCCCTCTCCATCCCATCGCACTTCCTGGATGGCTGTTAGGTCAGCCTTTAGCCTGTCCAGGTTCTCCACTAATTGTTCGGCTGCACGTGTTCTGTATAAGGACAGGACGTTCCCCGTGCAGATCCGAAATTCATTGTCCTTGTTTCGTTTGCTGGGGTCGTCAACTTTAAAATCATCCATATCCGAGGCTTGTTGTTGTTTCGGAACAACTTTTTTTTACGTGGCAGGGAAGTTACCCCGACGCACAACCCCCGACCCGGAGGACCAGACCCTCCGTATAACTCCAAGGGTAGGGAGCCGGATAAACCGCTCCTTATAGGTCTGAGATACAATTATGTCGTAGTAGCCCATATGAGGTGTTCACTAAGTAGTTCAACCTAACTGGAACTGTAGACGCCACCGTTGATTCCATCTAGAGAATTCGTCCGCTGCCGCCTCGATGAAAAAAGAAGTGCCTTAGTGGGAACACCTTTCCCCCCCCTCCTCTATCGTTGGCTGTCCCCAACAGCTTTCCACGAGGATTTAAACCCCGTCTCCAGCTGAGGTACTAGACACCCGATGTTCACCACTAGGAGGTGAGAGTAGGAGTTGGTAGACAGAGGTGGGTTTTGAGAAAAACCTGTGGACGCTTGTGTCCTCTTGAATGCACATAACTACCCTTTTGAATATCTTAAGTGTTTTTGGAACTCACCAAAAAAAGTTACTTCTAAAACATGGGGCATATCCATTTATTGTACCGAAGCAAATTTTTCAGCTCGATAACGGTAACCTCACTTCTGTGGCGGTCAAAAAAAAAACACCCTTCTGTTGAATGTTGATTTTCATGTCATTTGTAAGATTTTAACTAAGTTTCATCAAGGTTGTATTTTTTTTTTCAAGGGTGTTAAGTAACAATTCCCCATGTACACTATACCATCAAAATTCCTTTGAATTTTGATGGTAGTGCGTTCACTGATTGTTATATAACTTTTTTATTTGTGAAGCTAATTTGTTGAAATTTGGTTTATACATAGTTAATAAATATACGCACATATGTACATATATCATTAAAAACAATATAAATATTAAATATATGAGGAAAAGAAGTGATTTATTTATTTAAAAACAGTGGGCATCTATTTCAATTAATTTTGTATTAATTTTATTTTGATTTATAATTATTAAATGCTAAACCTTTCAAAAAGCTGAAAAAAATATCATTTGAAATCGTTGAAATTGTATCACTTTAAATTAACGTTTTTAAGGATAACTTTTATATTTCTTATTTATTTTCAATAAAATGAAAAAAATATAATAGAATATGACTTAACGCATACAGGGAATCCATTCGGATTAATGTATTGTTTGTTTAACAGGGTGTTTTAACAGAAAAATTGTATATTACCATTTTTGAACTTCAAAGTCAAGGGCTCTCAGGTTTAATTTTTAATATTTGTGATGTTCATTCTTAAGCTAGGTTTTCACTTGTCATTGAAAAGACGCAAATTGACAAACTTTCTTGTTTTGGCAAAAGCCACCCTGGCCTGGAAAGTTTGTCAATTTGCGTCTTTTCAATAACAAGTGGAAACCTAGCATTATAATTAGTCTATTGAATTATAAAAAAGCTATGCTTTAAAAAAAAATAATTTACACATTAAAAAATGCAATCTAATATTTCCAGATGCGCCAGGTTATTGTGAAGGAAGCAGAACCTTCACAAATTTAAGGTAATTTTTTTTTTTTTTTGTTGTTGATATTTTTTTTATTAGATCCAATTAAAAAAAAAGTCAAAACATTCATTAGGTTTTTTTTATAAACATTTTCGAAAAGAGGTCTTTTTTGCGTTTTTTATCATATTTTTGATAAATTCCAAAATATATGCCTCTTTTGTGTTGCTTAATAATTGTTTCACATTCATTCACTATTTTTATAACCAAATACAACACAAAAACGATGAAAACAGAAATATTTTTTGTCCTCGCAGTAGATAGTTGTTTTTTTAACTATTGGGAATGTGAAAAGCGTGCAGCAAAAGTTAAAAGTTGAACAACTTGTGCGATACGGTGCGATGATACGATAGCAGCTGCGTCGTATTGTGTTTGCAACATTGAATTTGTGTGTATTAAGCAGCACCGATTGCCCATGCAGCTACGTCTTCATTGTGTTCAGCCAGTTATGCAAACAACGTCATCTTTTATTCTGCTATAATAGAATAAATTAGTAATGAGTTCCGCGCCATCTGCGAACAAAAGATTAACTAATGTTATCCCATACATAAACCACTCGCATCGTTATCCAATACCTAAACCACTCTTTTCGCTATCCAATACCTAAACCACTGAAACTGCTTTAATTTATTGGTCGAAAACTTTTGAGCTACTAGTGGAGACTTGTGGAGGAGAAGCACATTCCAGCACATTCCAGAACACTAGAAGATTCTAGTAGCTTTTCCTCGGATATAAATACACGGCCACCAATCCGAAGACCTCAATTTGATTTTGGAAGTGAACGAATAAACGTGGCGTCGGTGTAAATTAGTGAATTAAGAGTTGTGCTTGTTTATAATAAAAGTATTTGAAGTGAAATAAAGGTCTTTTATTTTTGTAAAGTAATTGTAATTCAGTTTGAATAAAAGAAATAAGTTTTATTTGCAAACCCTTGGCAAAATATTACAGTATTTATTTTTATTTGTTTATTGTTTTAGGGTGGTGGCTCGGTGGTTTAAATTCGCAATAAATTTGGAATTACGCGATTTTTGCGCATTTGTTTTTAAAAAGGGTTAGTTCTTTTGCTTCAATGTACAAAATGACTTTACACAAATTAACATACCTACATGTAGGTGAAATATACTCTTATATTATTATGAATGAATGATTTCAATGCGTATGTGGGTCAGATATAGGTATATGTATCTATTTTTGTCTATTTAGTGTTGTTTTTAAGAAACGGGTTAAATTTGACGAAAAAACTGGTTTCATTTTTTGTTTTTATAGCTTAGAAAAGATTTATGAATGCGCAAGGAAAAAGCGGGATCGGACGTATGGTGTGCGAACTGCCAAAAGGAAGGTCATCTAGCAAGCTTTAAGGGTTGCCCAACTCTTAAAGCAAAACTAACCGAAAGGAACAAGGTCCTTGCCGAGAAAAAATCTCAAAAGGAGTTTGTTGCGAAGTCCGCCTGTACCGTAACCCACCCAGTAGTCAGTTTCGCTAACATTGTCAAAGGAGGCATACCACCCAAACCAGCAGCTTTCAAGAACCAGAAGCCGAAACAGCCACAACCAACAAGGACCCCAGCCAAAACCATTCCAGCAAGTCCAGCACCAGCAAAGATATCCAGAATAACATCAGCTTCGTCAGCGATGAACCTCAGCTCAGAAGTTCAATGTGTTTTCGGATCCAACCTCATGTCCGTGATGAAAAAATCCAGAAGTACTGTACCACATAACTATGGTCAGCTAAGCGAAGGGGAAAAGTCCGTGGCGCTGGCCACCTTCATATTCCAGTTATGCAACTAAAGAAACTCCGAACACTGACGTATAACGCTAACTCGTTATACAGCCTGGAAAGAAGGACGTCATTCATTGTTTATGAAGCACAACAACCCGGACATTGCCCTCATCAGCGAGATCAACGTAACCAAATGCAACAACAGTGGCATCATCGGTTACAAAACATTCCGGAAGGACAAGAAGAAGGACCGGAAAGGCACAGCTATTTACGTGTGGAAGAACCTGTCGCCCAACACCAACGAAGTCACTATTTCTGGACTGAAGACTAGTGAAGCCACCGCCGTCACCATACAAATAGGAAGAGATGAAACCCTCACCATAATCGGCGTGTATTTCAAATGCCATTCCAGCATGAGAAATATACAAAGCGACCTACACATTTTCAACAGTGTACTTCAAAGGAGCACATATGGACTAATCGGCGGAGACTTCAATGCAAGGCATCACCTTTGGCTGGATACCACTGTTTCACCCGAGGGAAAATCGATTGCAGATTGGTTGGACGCTAACCAGGACCAGCATTCATTGGTGGTTGTTTCTCAACCGAAACCAACTTTTCCCCGAACACCATCTACATTGGATTTTTTTATTTCAACTTCTAATTTTGTTTATTTACTTCCAGAAATCTGCAATGTCACCTGTAAACTTGTGACTAGCGACTCGGATCATGATGCTGTTCAGCTTAGCATCAAGCTCCACTAACCCATCTGCTTAGCAACAGAGCCAACAGAGAACTTCATTAATTGCAGACGACTGGATGCTGAACGACTTCAACGGGACATTGAAGAAAATATAACGCTTCCCCCTTCAAACCGGAACCTGCTGGACAGGGAATTAGACGCTGCTATAGATGGTCTGGAGCAAGCTGTCAGTGATGGATTGGAGGTCCAAAAGCGGTCTAGGACGTCAAGTGATAGGTACAACATCTTCCCGTGTACATACAGAACCCGTACGCACACAGACAGCGGCTGAGGAAACGACTCCAAAGGATTCACCAGAGAGAGCTGAACACCACCAACAGCAACTACCGGACAGTTTGGAGCGAGTTCCAATGTGTCAACGTCATGTTCCGAAACTCTGTGCAACATCCAGTTCCAGAAGAGGCTACAAGCGATCAAGCCAGGACCAGAAGCATTCAAGAACATTAATAAAATCGTTGGAAAACAGGCCCCAATTCCGGAAATCCAAATTCACAACAATATTGAAGTGTCATCAACACAGGACAAAGTGGAAATGTTCGCCAAAACTGTACACCAAACCCACCTGATGATCCAGCGTTTCCGAACGAAGTCGAAGCATCCAGTTAGCAAACCCTGCGGCCAAATCCGGAAAGCGTCGTTTTAAGTGACTCTAACCCAGCAAGTGACCCAACCAATAGCACACATCTCTGCAATATGGAGGAGGTAGCAGATATCATCGTGAATTCAAAGCCAAAAAAGTCAGCCGGACCAGACGGAGTCTCAAACTACATCCTGAAGAGGCTGCCACATGCAGTGATAATCCTTTTACCTATAATCATGAACAACTGCATCAATAACTGCTACTTCCCCCAAACGTGGATCTAAGATCGTGGCCATCCCGAAGAAAGGCATTAACAATCGTGTATCCAATTACAGGCCAATCTCGCTTCTGAACAACATAAGTAAAATACTGGAAGAAGTATTACTTCGGACACTAAAGAGGTTTTGCAGCGAAATCGCCATCATCCCGGACATGCAGTTTGGCTTTAGGGAAAAGCACTCCCCTTTGCATCCGCTCCTGAAGTTCCAGCATGACATCACCATAGCGCTCAACAACCATCGTGTCACCGTTGGATGCTTTCTGGATGTCGAGAAAGCATTCGACAGCGTATGGATTGAAGCCCTTATCTATAATCTTAATGCAATCGTGTATCCAATTACAGGCCAATCTCGCTTCTGAACAACATAAGTAAAATACTGGAAGAAGTATTACTTCGGAGACTAAAGAGGTTTTGCAGCGAAATCGCCATCATCCCGGACATGCAGTTTGGCTTTAGGGAAAAGCACTCCCCTTTGCATCCGCTCCTGAAGTTCCAGCATGACATCACCATAGCGCTCAACAACCATCGTGTCACCGTTGGATGCTTTCTGGATGCCGAGAAAGCATTCGACAGCGTATGGATTGAAGCCCTTATCTATAATCTTCGCGTATTACATTTACCTCCGTCTTTAAATTCTATGTACAAATATTCTATGTACAAATGGACAACTGCAAATCACAAGTGAAGAACATCAAAGCCGGAGTTGCCCAAGGTTCGAAGCTAGGCCCCTTCCTCTACAGCCTGATGACATCTGACCAACCGGGAAACCGACACTAGTACTAAAAACTCGTGTTCGAAGGCAACATGTAAAATAGCATCGTGCGCAAAAAAAAGTAGTACGCAGAGCCAAGTGCTGGAAATACAAATGTATTATACAACCGATGTAGGAAACTACACAACACGAACATTACGTGCACGAAGACCATTAGCTTGAAAATTCTGTCACTACTATTATTGCTTAGACTTTAAAGCTGATACTACTATTTTGGCATGGCTTTTGAGCTGGCAACAATAATGTATAGTAATGTGAACAGCAAATATAAGAGTAGGGGGTATTGAATACTAATTGTTCAGAGAAAAATATAAATAATATATTGCGCCATTGAAACAAATTGTTGATGGGGTTCTCAAACGTTGTTGAATACATACAAAAGGCGTTAGTAGGGCAGAGTGCGTGTATGCGTGTGACTTATTTACATACAACAATGGAGGATGATGATTCTTATTGGTTGCAGGTCGGGATTGTATTGGGCTGTCAAAGAAATATGGATGCCTACAAAAAGCGTAAGTAGGACAGAGTGCGAGTATGCGTAAGACACTTTTGAAATAATTATGCAGGATGATGATTATTATTGATGAAACATAGAATCAGTTAAATAGATGGAAATGTTGATGTGGTCTAGAAGGACGGATACATTTATAAACAAAAAGGACGTATTAAGACATAATTTTGAATACTAGAAACATAGAGATATCGCCGGTGATTTGTTATTGGGCAAGTGCCTATAACGTAATTAAGGAAGCAAATAAATTTGTTTGATGGGGTCGCAGATGGGGACGAACACAGGGTTGGAGTAGGACATAATATGGAATGAGTACCAGGCGGATAAAGCTTCCTTTAAGAAGGAATAAGTACCAGGCGGATAATAATGCTTCCTTAAGAAGAATGTAAATGTAAAAATCCACAATTCTTAGACTTTTTTTAGATTTCTTGACAGCCATTTAAGGCATTGATTTCGAAAAAACTAGGGAAACATTAATTTTAATTTTTGCTTCCTCTGAACAAGCTTTCAAAATTTCGTACTAATATTTTTTTTTTTTAAATTAAGCGCGCACTAAAGGGGTTCTTACTACCCTTAAAATGATTAAACACAGTGCGAGCGTTAGGAAAATAGGAAAGGATTTAAGAGGAGATGCCGGTGCACATTGGTTTTGAACCTTTGAATATCAAAATGGCAGGGAAAAATAGTTCCGGGTAAAGCATTCCACATTCTTGTAGTGCGACTAAAGAAAGAATCTCTATACTTAACAGTACGTCCGAAGTTGGGCTCAAGGGTAAACTGATGTGCATTCCTAGAAATACGAGTATTACGGTTGAATTGTTTTAGGGGAGGAATGCAACTGGCTATTTCGCTAGAGCACTGGTTATTAAAATAACGGTAAAATAACGAAAGACATGAAACATTGCGTCGGTGTTCGAGAGGTGCAAATGCTTCCGTTATATTTCTATCACCTATCATTTTCATAGCTTTTCTTTGAATTATATCCAATAGACTCAAGTGAGTTATTGGAGCACCTGCCCAAACATGAGAATTGTACTCGAGTTTTGGACGAATAAAGGCTTTATAGATAACAGCCAGATCAGAAGGGGTGAAAAATTTTTTGCATCGCCGAAGAAAACCTAAACATTTAGCAGCATTTTTGGCAACATCAAATATGTGAGCGTTCCACAGAAGGTGGTCTGTGATACACATACCGAGGACTGAAAGCTTTTTGGTTTCCTCATTGCACGAACCACTCATGGATAGTGGCATGAGGGGTGGGTTTCGTTTTGACGACACTAGACAGCATTGAGTTTTTGAAGCATTAAATTCTACGCGATTTTTGATTCCCCATTGGACAATGCTGTCGAGATCAGAATTTAATGAGCTTATCGCTGCCGTTCAAGTTCCACATCCGAAGGACTTGGATGAGAATCTGTAAACGAATATAAGAAGCTGAGGGTACTGTCGTCAGCGAAACAGTTTAATGGATTCGAAGTTTCAGACAAAAGATCATTTATAAAAATAAGGAAGAGAGTAGGAGACAAAACGGAGCCCTGGGGCACACCAGCATTTATTTTGTGGATTTCAGACTTGAAACCGTCCAATACAACATGTATTGAACGGTCCGAAAGGTAATTTCTAATCCAACGAAGAAGAGATTCATCGAAACCAAATGCGCGCATTTTCGATAAGAGAGCTTGATGCCAAACTCTATCAAAGGCTTTTGAAATATCAAGTGCAAAAATCTTACTTTCTCCAAAACGATGTAAAGATTTGTTCCACTGTTCGGTGAGATATACCATCAGATCACCAGTGGACCTATTGCTACGAAAGCCGTACTGCCGGTCATTAAGAAGCCTTCGTTCTTCAAGATATTTCTTGAGTTGAAAATTGGTCAGCGTTTCCATGACCTTGGAAAGAAGGGACGTAAGTGCAATTGGACGATAGTTTGAGGGTGAAGAAGATACGCCTTTTTTAGGGACAGGCTGGACAAATGCTGTTTTCCATCCACTCGGAAAGAGACCAGTAGAGTAGGACAGATGGAAAAGCTTACGCAGTGGTTTTGCCAGGGTTTTGGGAGGGACACTATCCGGGCCAGCGGATTTTTGAATGTCAAGATCTTTTAGAACTCTAGCAACTGCACGAGTGCGAAAGAAGATTTGCCCCATAAAATCGTTTACGCTCTCAATTACAGGCGGAGTTCTATCACTTACTGGCAGCGTCGAATTAACAGCAAACAGTGCTGCGAGCAAATTGGCTTTATCTTGCGAGCTGACAGCAGGTGTGTCGTTGAAGACGAGCGTTGGAACCGCAGACGAAGAAGTGTTTCGAATGTTTTTTGCAAATGACCAAAAATTTTTACTACTATTGAAACATTGTAGTATTTTTTGCCTTAATTGTTGGTCATGCACAAATTTGGTTCTTCTAATATGACCGTTACAGGTCTTTCTGGCTTGTTGAAACTTTTTCCGGTTTTCCTCAGTAGGGTTGGCTTTGTAACTACAGAAACTTACTTCTATAACCCTAATAACCTCTATACAGCTCGAATCAAACCACGAGTTTTCTTTAGGTTTGATAGATTTAACCCTATTCGGGATAAAATTTCTCATTCCACAAAGAATTAAATTTGTGATCATATCTGAACTGGCATCTACGTCACTATCGAGGAAGCATAGTGACCAGTTAAACTTCCTGAAGAAAGCATTGAGACCGTCCCAGTTGGCTTTCTCGTACTGCCAAACGATTCTCTTGGGAGTTTTTTCTTTAACTGAGTTTTGGTGGCACGAGAAATTCGAAGATATGACACAATGGTCTGATGAGCCTAGAGGCGATAATACACTAATAGTGTATTTATTAGTGTCAGAGGTAAGAAACAAGTCTAGTGTGTTGGCGGATTGACCTGCAATATCAGGGATTCGAGTTGGCTCGTTAACAAGCTGAGTCAGGTGGTTTAACTCAGCAAAGAGCTCAACATACCTTCCTTCGGGTGTTGTCTGGCCAGAAAAGCGAAGCCAACTAGAATTGTGTACATTGAAATCGCCCGCAATGACGATTTCAGTGTGAGGATAATGGGCAACAATTCTTAGGATGGAGTCGGACAGAGCATCAAATTCGTTAAAAGTTGAATTTCTGTCCTTTCTGTCTGGCTTCGATAAACGAAACATGTGTGTATGATGTGCTTATTTACCGTTAATTTTAACCACATGAAATTAAAGTTTGTGTTATTTGTGTTAGAACACAAACCATATTGTGGTTGAAGTTGGTACGCAACATCATTCCTTATATAAACGGCAAGACCATGGTGTGGAAAGAATAATGGCACTAAATTATACCCAAATAAATTACATTCCGAATGATCAGAATTTTCACCTATCTGGGTTTCACTCAGTGCCAAAACAGCTGGCCTGTTGTTTGCAGTATAGACGTACGTAGCGTAGAAATGCTTTCTAAGCCCACGAATGTTGCTAAAATCGACACTAAATCTATCAACCGTTTAAAATATTCAAAAATAGCGAAAATCCAAGTCAGACAATTAACTAAGTTGAATATTTATTCCAGATCCAAATTTGAACTTTTCAGTACAACTTGACACTAGTGTTATGCCTTAGTGACAAAATTGTAATGAGCCGCCCCTGGTTAACTAGAAAAACTAAACAGCTATCTATCTGACGACAGGCTTGCTTAAATGATGTGATGCTCTGTGTGGGGAACGCACGGTGCATACAACGATTCAAGTAACACTGACTATAAGAAGTGAAAGGGAAAGGAAAAGAAGGGACTCACCACTCGTTGCACTGTGTTGTTTTCTCTTTTTTTCGTTTCTATTTTTTTGATTTTTGTTGTAGCTGCGGTTATGATGACTTGTTTTTTTTTTTTTTTTTTTTTGTCTATGCACTTGCACTTGCACTGGATTTTTTTTTGTGGGTGCTCGGCGCGGCACGAGAATTATAATTTTTGATTAGTTCATGCGGGTTATGGTTATTTGTTTTATTTTTTGTGTATTATTATTATAGGTAATTAGAATTTTCTATTCTTTTTTGATTGTAATGGAGAAAGAGAAAACAAAACAAGGTTTGACACACATTAGCAATAAAAAAAAAACAAAACAGGCACGTTACAACGGTTACAACGAGACGAGATGGACTTTCACAGACATGTGCACTCGATGGAAGAGCAGTCAGCACCATATATATGAGCAGTGTTTTACCAGTTAAACGTGAAAATAGCTGAAATTTGGTGTACCTGTAGGTATTCTTCTTGTTACTGTTCTTAAGAAACGTTAAAAATTGTCCTTCGTGAAATCAGATTTTTTTTGTAAATCTCATTTAAAGAGAAAAATATGTAGATTTTAATAAATAAGTTTTCGTATATAGTGCGATACATTTTTTGAAAAGTGTTACTCCCAAGAATTAGCCTCAAATCAAGTTTGAAGCTGCCCACTTTGGGGGTCTACGACGTTTAGATTGCTCGCAAATTGAGTTTAAAGATAAGTCATTTTTCATATTGTGGGATACATGGATTGAAACCTACAACTTGCTAGATTACAAATATCCATTTAGTCAGTCGCTAGGACGCTTAGTGTAGCTGCAAATCAAGATTGAATGTGCAGACTTTGATGGGTCTACGACGAATAGTTTGGCCGCAAATGGGGTTTAAAGATAAAAGTCAGATTTTCATATAAAGCGATACATCGATTGAAAGGTACCACTTCCTAGATTACAAATATCCATTTTGTAAGTCGCTACGACGCTTAGTTAAGCCGCAAATCAAGATTGAATGTACAGACTTTGATGGGTCTACGACGAATAGTTTGGCCGCAAATGGGGTTTAAATATAAAAGTCAGATTTTCATATAATGCGATACATCGATTGAAAGGTACTACTTCCTAGATTACAAATATCCATTTTGTTAGTCGCTACGATGCTTAGTTAAGCCGCAAATCAAGATTGAATGTACAGACTTTGATGGGTCTACGACGAGTAGTTTGGCCGCAAATGGGGTTTAAAGATAAAAGTCAGATTTTCATATAATGCGATACATCGATTGAAAGGTACCACTTCCTAGATTACAAATATCCATTTTTTAAGTCGCTACGACGCTTAGTTTAGTCGCAAATCAAGATTGAATGTACAGACTTTGATGTGTCTACGACGAATAGTTTGGCCGCAAATGGGGTTTAAAGATAAAAGTCAGATTTTCATATAATGCGCTACATCGATTGAAAGGTACCACTTCCTGGATTACAAATATCCATTTTGTCAGTCGCTGAGACGCTTAGTGTAGCTGCAAATCAAGATTGAATGTGCAGACTTTGATGGGTCTACGACGAATAGTTTGGCTGCAAATGGGGTTTAAAGATAAAAGTCAGATTTTCATATAAAGCGATACATCGATTGTAAGGTACCACTTGCTAGATTACAAATATCCATTTTGTAAGTCGCTACGACGCTTAGTTTAGCCGCAAATCAAGATTTAATGTACAGACTTCGATGGGTCTACGACGAATAGTTTGGCCGCAAATGGGGTTTAAAGATAAAAGTCAGATTTTCATATAATGCGATACATCGATTGAAAGGTACCACTTCCTAGATTACAAATATCCATTTTTTAAGTCGCTACGACGCTTAGTTTAGCCGCAAATCAAGATTGAATGTACAGACTTCGATGGGTCTACGACGATATAGTTTGGCCGCAAATGGGGTTTAAAGATAAAAGTCAGATCTTCATATAATGCGATACATCGATTGAAGGGTACCACTTCCTAGATTACAAATATTGATTTTGTAAGTCGCTACGACGCTTAGTTTAGCCAGAAATCAGGATTGAATGTACAGACTTTGATGGGTCTACGACGAATAGTTTGGCTGCAAATGGGGTTTAAAGATAAAAGTCAGATTTTCATATAGAACGATACATCGATTGGAAGGTGTCACTTAGCCTTGATTACGAATATGCATTTTTTAAGTCGCAAAAACTAGTTTATCCCCAAATCATATTTTGAGATAAAAAGATGTCAATTTTGAAGACTCTAGGACTTGGAAATCCATTCACTATTTTTTTAATTGTTGATGGTTGATCGTCTAATAATTGAAGACGATTTAAGAACTCAATAAATTGATTAGTCATTATTATATTTATTCAAAATTAAAATCACAAATCTTTACTTAATATGAACATACATTTTTAAATTTTAGAATTATTTTGACACTTATCTAGTTCTTATTTCTTGGCTTAACAACCTTGTTGGGTGGTTTAGCTGAGTAAACGTCACTTAGAAAAAGTTTTGATTTTTTTAATAACAGTTTACATTTTAGTCAACGGTATAAGGTCTAACCCTTTCCTATTCCACCTTTATTAATTTGGCTGTAAGAGATTTCTAAAATTTTTTTTTATTGTTTGTTTTCCTCTCAAACATTATTTATTTTTCATTTATAAGCATTTGAAGAAACTAAACTAAGCCCAGCCCTCTGCCCTGGCATATATATAACATGTATTGTATATTATACTTACTCATTTTTTCTCTCAGTTTTATCCGCCATTTTGTCTCTCATCGAACAAAATATTCAGTGCTGTCATTTATTATATTTTGTAGGTCCTTTATTTGCATATATTTTTAAACAAAACAAGGTTGCATTGAGATATCATTGCCTTGATCGAACCCAATATTCTCAGTTTAAACTATTTTAAATAAGTTTATAAACATGAGAGCGAAGAGAAAAATTAAAAAAATTGCATTATTAAATGACAGTAAGTAGACATAGACAGGATCGCACTTGAGGTAGTTTGTATGGCGTTTTTTAGATTTATTATTTATCAAATGGATACCTAAATATTAATGATGGTTAGCCAGCTTAGGATGTAGATTACATCAATGGGAGACGAATGGTTAATAAGACCAAGACACCCATTTCAAGATGAACAGTATGCATGAATAGGTATTCCTTACGATTAAAAAAAAAATTCTAAAAGTACCTAAATACCTGTGAAGATTAAAAAATTGAAGAAAAAAAGTACGTCCATCATTAATATTTAGGTATCCAAATAATAAATCTAAAAAACGCTATACAAACTACCTCAAGTTCGCTCCTGTCTCCCTTCAAGCAAAATCACGGACCCAAATTTCTCGGTTCACTAGGGACTCCAAAAAAAATGAGTGTCTCACATACAATAACAAATTTTCTGTGTACGCATGTAAAAAGAACGAGAATCAAGAGTATTTTTTTTAAGCACCGAGAAATAGAGAGAGTATATGCGAAGTATACAATCATTTTGCCTTAATTTCCACCACTTTTTTTTTAGTTCAGTTTTGTAGGTAGCGTGGCGAAGACGGTTGCTTTTTTATCTCTTATTGCTTGTTGAAACTTTGAAAAATTTCCAATCAGAAATACAAGTTTCTATTTATTAAATGTAAATTTATATTTGTGAAAATATGTCATGTTTATTAGTGCGAAATAGTCTTTAGAACACCTTTTATGAATGATAAATAAAAAAACTCTTGAAATGAAAAATATTCAGTTTGTTTTATTTTTGTAGGCAATGGAGAAACTGGACTAGATGAGAAGTTTTGTTTTAATACATTTGGGTTGGGTATGCCTCAATTCATTCATTTTTTTTGGAACCGTTTTTGATTCCATTTGGTTTCGGTTCTCCGAGTATGGTGAATTGAAAATCTCTCTCTCACAATACATTCACATAATGGCTCCGTGGTGATTCTAATTTCCATACTAATTTGAGCCGCAAAACGCAGTTTTTCGATCCGTATTTGGATCCGAATGCGAAGCCGTCTATACGTTGTTTGATACGTTTGCGGACCGAAAACGAGCTCGCTTGCTTGAAGGGCTATGTCTACTTACTGTCATTTAATACTGCAATTTTTTTAATTTTCGCTCTCTTGTTTATAAACTTATTTAAAATAGTTTAAACTGAGAATATTGGGTTCGATCAAGGCAATGATGTCTCAATGCAACCTTGTTTTGTTTAAAAATATATGCAAATAAAGGACCTAAAAAATATAATAAATGACAGCACTGAATATTTTGTTCGATGAGAGACAAAATGGCGGATAAAACTGAGAGAAAAAATGAGTAAGTATAGTATACAATACATATTATGAATATGCCAGGGCAGGGGGCTGGGCTTAGTTTAGTTTCTTCAATTGCTTATAAATGAAAAATAAATAATGTTTGAGAGGAAAACAAACAATAAAAAAAAAATTTAGAAATCTCTTACAGCCAAATTAATAAAGGTGGAATAGGAAAGGGTTAGACCTTATACCGTAGACTAAAATGCAAACTGTTATTAAAAAAATCAAAACTTTTTCTAAGTGACGTTTACTCAGCTAAACCACCCAACAAGGTTGTTAAGCCAAGAAATAAGAACCAGATATGTGTCAAAATAATTCTAAAATTAAAAAAATTTATGTTCATTTAAAGTAAAGATTTGTGATTTTAATTTTGAATAAATATAATAATGACTAATCAATTTATTGAGTTCTTAAATCGTCTTCAATTATTAGACGATCAACCATCAACAATAAGAAAAATAGTGAAGGGATTGACATCTTTTTATCTCAAAATATGATTTGGGGATAAACTACTTTTTGCGACTTAGAAAATGCATATTCGTAATCAAGGAAAAGCGACACCTTCTAATCGATGTATCGCATTATATGAAAATCAAACTTTTATCTTTAAACCCCATTTGCGGCCAAACTATTTGTCAGTATGGATATTTGTAATGTAGGAGGTGGTACCTTTCAATCGATGTATCGCATTATATGAAAATCTGACTTTTATCTTTAAACCCCATTTGCGGTCAAACTATTCGTCGTAGACACATCAAAGTCTGTACATTCAATCTTGATTTGCGGCTAAACTAAGCGTCGTAGCGACTTACAAAATCGATATTTGTAATCTAGGAAGTAGTACCTTTCAATCGATGTATCGCATTATATGAAAATCTGACTTTTATCTTTAAACCCCATTTGCGGCCAAGCTATTCGTCGTAGACCCATCAAAGTCTGTACATTCAATCTTGATTTGCGGCTAAACTAAGCGTCGTAGCGACTTACAAAATGAATATTTGTAATCTTGGAAGTGGTATCTTTCAATCGATGTATCGCATTATATGAAAATCTGACTTTTATCTTTAAACCCCATTTGCGGCCAAACTATTCGTCGTAGACCCATCAAAGTCTGTACATTCAATCTGGATTTGTATATGAATCGCGTTTAATAAATAATCACCCAATCTAGAAAACTCGTTTTTATATCCAGGGTGCTCCGTAAATAATGGATAACCCTGAAATGCCTCATAGTAGACTTTATGACCGTCCTGAAAACTGATAACAAAAGTTCTATCCCAACCACAAGAAAAGATATATGCCTTTTTTTGTTCAGTGCATTATTTTTTGCCTTTCTTTACATTTTTGAATACCATGACTACAAGTGTCCACCGTTTTTTTTTCGTAGAAATATTTAAAATTATTTGTGCCAAAACATTGGCAGAAGAAAATTATAATAACTGTTGGACTTCTTAGAGAAAAGAATTATTAAACTTTGATTTTTAATGAAAAATGTGAAAGAAAATAATTGTTGAAAAAGTTAAATCATCTCTGGTATAAAAAAATGCATGAATACCTAAGTGGCCAACGTTTTTAAAAATTTGCGCGCTAAATGTGGATTCAAATTGGTATAATTTGTAATTGTATCTAGAGTCAATAGCAAGTTATTGGTAAAAGTCTGCAATACTAGAGTCAATTTAACAAAAACAAAAGTTTTCAAAATTAGAACAGTAGACGTGAAAATAATGCCATGCTTTGAACATGGTAGATTTTTGATTGATTGCCTGTTTTTATGATGTTGTCCTAATCATGAATCCAAGCTTTTAACTTCCAGGCCGAGTGCAGCACTACTAAAAATGTCAACAAAGTGCAAACAACGGCTGAATTTTCGAGGTTGTTTTGAGTTATACCTCTTCAACTAGGCTTTTACAAAACCATCAAATATTTTGTTGGTTGCAATTAGCTTATTTGTTATTATATCCTAAAAAATAATTTCAGCCAATTTTCTTTTGTTATCAGTTTTCAGGACGGTCATAAAGTCTACTATGAGGCATTTCAGGGTTATCCATTATTTACGGAGCACCGTGTTTTTTTTGTTATTTATTTAACGTGATTCATATACATACTTTTTTAATTTGTTCTTATTTTATTACAATTTACCTTACATTTCATATTATCATTTCCTACACTTGGACGTATACGTACTTTTTTCTTCAATTTTTTAATCTTCACAGGTATTTAGGTACTTTTAAAATTTTCGTAAAATAATCGTAAAGAATACCTATTCATGCATACTATTTATCTTGAAATGGGTGACTTGGTCTTATTTACCATTCGTCTCCCATTGATGTAATCTACTTCCTAAGCTGGCTAACCATCATTAATATTTAGGTATCCATTTGATAAATAATAAATCTAAAAAACGCTATACAAACTACCTCAAGTTCGCTCCTGTCTATGTCTACTTACTGTCATTTAATACTGCAATTTTTTTTAATTTTTCTCTACGCTCTCTTGTTTATAAACTTATTTAAAATAGTTTAAACTGAGAATATTGGGTTCGATCAAGGCAATGATGTCTCAATGCAACCTTGTTTTGTTTAAAAATATATGCAAATAAAGGACCTAAAAAATATAATAAATGACAGCACTGAATATTTTGTTCGATGAGAGACAAAATGGCGGATAAAACTGAGAGAAAAAATGAGTAAGTATAGTATACAATACATATTATGAATATGCCAGGGCAGGGGGCTGGGCTTAGTTTAGTTTCTTCAATTGCTCATAAATGAAAAATAAATAATGTTTGAGAGGAAAACAAACAATAAAAAAAATTTTAGAAATCTCTTACAGCCAAATTAATAAAGGAGGAATAGGAAAGGGTTAGATCTTATACCGTAGACTAAAATGCAAACTGTTATTAAAAAAATCAAAACTTTTTCTAAGTGACGTTTACTCAGCTAAACCACCCAACAAGGTTGTTAAGCCAAGAAATAGGAACCAGATATGTGTCAAAATAATTCTAAAATTAAAAAAAATTATGTTCATTTAAAGTAAAGATTTGTGATTTTAATTTTGAATAAATATAATAATGACTAATCAATTTATTGAGTTCTTAAATCGTCTTCAATTATTAGACGATCAACCATCAACAATAAGAAAAATAGTGAAGGGATTGACATCTTTTTATCTCAAAATATGATTTGGGGATAAACTTCTTTTTGCGACTCAGAAAATGCATATTCGTAATCAAGGATAAGTGACACCTTCTAATCGATGTATCGCATTATATGAAAATAAAACTTTTATCTTTAAACCCCATTTGCTGCCAAACTATTCGTCAGTATGGATATTTGTAATCTAGGAAGTGGTACCTTTAAATCGATGTATCGCATTATATGAAAATCTGACTTTTATCTTTAAACCCCATTTGCGGCCAAACTATTCGTCGTAGACCCATCAATCATTCAATCTTGATTTGCAGCTAAACTAAGCGTCGTAGCGACTTACAAAATGGATATTTGTAATAAAGGAAGTGGTACCTTTCAATCGATTTTTTATCTCAAAATATGATTTGGGGATAAACTACTTTTTGCGACTTAGAAAATGCATATTTGTAATCAAGGATAAGTGACACCTTCTAATCGATGTATCGCATTATATGAAAATCAAACTTTTATCTTTAAACCCCATTTGCTGCCAAACTATTCGTCAGTATGGATATTTGTAATCTAGGAAGTGGTACCTTTAAATCGATGTATCGCATTATATGAAAATCTGACTTTTATCTTTAAATCCCATTTGCGGCCAAACTATTCGTCGTAGACCCATCAAAGTCTGAACATTCAATCTTTATTTGCGGCTTAACTAAGCATCGTAGCGACTTACAAAATGGATATTCGTAATCTTGGAAGTGGTACCTTTCAATCGATGTATCGCATTATATGAAAAGCTGACTTTTATCTTTAAACACCATTTGCAGCCACACTATTCGTCGTAGACCCATCAAAGTCTGTACATTCAATCTTAATTTGCGGCTAAACTAAGCGTCGTAGCGACTTACAAAATGGATATTTGTAATCTAGGAAGTGGAACATTTCAATCGATGTATCGCATTATATGAAAATCTTACTTTTGTCTTTAAACCCCATTTGAGGCCAAACTATTTGTCGTAGACCCATCAAAGTCTGTACATTCAATCTTGATTTGCGGCTTAACTAAGCATCGTAGCGACTTACAAAATGGATATTTGTAATCTAGGAAGTGGTACCTTTCAATCGATGTATCGCATTATATGAAAATCTGACTTTTATATTTAAACCCCATTTGCGGCCAAACTATTCGTCGTAGACCCATCAAAGTCTGTACATTCAATCTTGATTTGCGGCTAAACTAAGCGTCGTAGCGACTTACAAAATGCATATTTGTAATAAAGGGAATGGTACCTTTGAATCGATGTATCGCATTATAAGCTAAACTAAGCGTCGTAGCGACTTACAAAATGGATATTTGTAATCTAGGAAGTGGTACCTTTCAATCGATGTATCGCATTATATGAAAATCTGACTTTTGTCTTTAAACCCCATTTGCGGCCAAACCATTCGTCGTAGACCCATCAAAGTCTGTACATTCAATCTTGATTTGCGGCTTAACTAAGCGTCGTAGCGACTTACAAAGTGGATATTTGTAATAAAGGAAGTGGTACCTTTCAATCGATGTATCGCATTATATGAAAATCTGACTTTTATCTTTTAACCCCATTTGCGGCCAAACTATTCGTCGTAGACCCATCAAAGTCTGTACATTCAATCTTGATTTGCGGCTTAATTAAGCATCGTAGCGACTTACAAAATGGATATTTGTAATCTAGGAAGTGGTACCTTTCAATCGATGTATCGCATTATATAGAAATCTGACTTTTATCTTTAAACCCCATTTGCGGCCAAACTATTCGTCGTAGACCCATCAAAGTCTGTACATTCAATCTTGATTTGCGGTTAAACTAAGCGTCGTAGCGACTTACAAAATGGATATTTGTAATAAAGGAAGTGGTACCTTTCAATCGATGTATCGCATTATATGAAAATCTGACTTTTATCTTTAAACCCCATTTGCGGCCAAACCATTCGTCGTAGACCCATCAAAGTCTGTACATTCAATCTTGATTTGCGGCTAAACTAAGCGTCGTAGCGACTTACAAAATTGATATTTGTAATAGAGGAAGTGGTACCTTTCAATCGATGTATCGCATTATATGAAAATATGACTTTTATCTTTAAACCCCATTTGCGGCCAAACTATTCGTCGTAGACCCATCAAAGTCTGTACATTAAATCTTGATTTGCGGCTTAATTATGCGTCGTAGCGACTTACAAAATGGATATTTGTAATCTAGGAAGTGGTACCTTTCAATCGATGTATCGCATTATATGAAAATCTGACTTTTATCTTTAAACCCCATTTGCGGCCAAACTATTCGTCGTAGACCCATCAAAGTCTGTACATTCAATCTTGATTTGCGGCTTAACTAAGCATCGTAGCGACTTACAAAATGGATGTTTGTAATCTAGGAAGTGGTACCTTTCAAACGATGTATCGCATTATATGAAAATCTGACTATCTTTAAACCCCATTTGTGGCCAAACTATTCGTCGTAGACCCTTCAAAATCTGTACATTCAATCTTGATTTGCGGCTAAACTAAGCGTCGTAGCGACCTACAAAATGGATATTTGTAGTCCAGGAAGTGGTACCTTTCAACCGATGTATCGCATTATATGAAAATCTGACTTTTATCTTTAAGCCCCATTTGCGGCCAAACTATTCGTCGTAGACCTATCAAAGTCTGTACATTCAATCTTGATTTGCGGCTTAACTAAGCGTCGAATCAGCTTACAAAGTGTACAGACTTGGTTGAAGCATTATCCGCCTGGTACTTATTCCATATAATGTCTTACTCCAACCCCGTGTTCGTCCCCATCTGCGACCCCATCAAACAAAAATTATTTACTTCCTTAATTACGTTATAGGCACTTGGCCAGTAACAAATCACTGGCGATATCCCTATGTTTCTAGTATTCAAAATTATGTCTTAAAACGTCCTTTTTGTTTATAAATGTATCCGCCCTTTTAGACCCCATCAACATTTCCATCTATTTAACTGAATTTATGTTTCATCAATAATAATCATCATCCTGTATAATTATTTCAAAAGTGTCTTACGCATACTCGCACTCTGTCCTACTTACGCTTTTTGTAGGCATCCATATTTCTTTGACAGCCCAATACAATCCCGACCTGCAACCAATAAGAATCATCATCCTCCATTGTTGTATGTAAATAAGTCATACGCATACACGCACTCTGCCCTACTAACGCGTTTTGTAGGCATTCATCAACGTTTGAGAACCCCATAAACAATTTGTTTCAATGGCGCAATATATTATTTATATTTTTCTCTGACCAATTAGTATTCAATACCCCCTACTCTTATACTTGCAATCTAAGCAATAAGAGTAGTGACAGAATTTTCGTGCTAATGGTCTTCGTGCACGAAATGTTCGTGTTGTGTAGCTTCCTACATCGGTTGTATAATACATATGTATTTCCAGCACTTGGCTCTGCGTACTACTTTTTTTGGCGCACGATGCTATCTTACATGTTGCCTTCGAACACGAGTTTTTAGCGTTTGTGTTACAGACTCTGACCAACCATTGCCATATGGATGCCAAAATCTCCTGTATGCTGATGACTCCCTTACGTATACCGCCTCGATGTCTCCTCTGGTAGCTTTACGAAAAGACGGATCTACAATAGCAGCCAAAAAGAACTTGAAGTACCTAGGCATCCACTTCAACGAGTTGTTAAGGTTCAACCCGCACTCACGAAACGTCCTCAAAAAAGCCAGCTGGGCCTTTCACCGACTCCACCCATTGATGAGACGCAGAAACGGACTAAGCCAGAAGACGAAGATACTTATGTACAAGCAGCTCCTGCGGCCTGTAATCAGCTATTCCTTCCCTGTCTGGTTCTCCATATCGAAGACGGCCATGAAGGATCTTCAAATGTTCGAAAGAAAGTTACTAAGGATTTGTACCGGACTACATTTTGATCGGGAGCGAATGAGACATCACAGCAACGAGCATCTTTTCACAGAAGCTAACATCATCCCCCTCGATAGGTACCTACTGCTTCAAGCAAAGAAGCTTGTAAAACTCACTAGCGGGCACACAAATCAACTGATGAGAAGAATGGCCACTCAGCAGCGACACCCCGAGCCGAGATACCTCAGAACGATTGAAATCCTGGTTGACAACATCATTACGGACAACGAGCCAGCAGTTTCGTTCTTCGCTGACACAGGGTCAGCATATCACCGCGGCTAAATGCCAACACATCCCCCCCACCAAAACCACAACTTGACAACCGGAATGGAACACCCCGAGGACAATAAAGTCAGCCGACTTTTAGATTTAATTTTTTTTGACATGTATTTTATATTTTATAATCCTTTAAACTTAAGACAAAGTATAAGATTAGGCCCCCTATGTGCCAATAAATGTTATAACTAGTTATTATAAGTCAAATTGTAAATATTATTTTGTTCGATAAATATATATCTATCTATATCTAAAGATTTATGAATGGATGTATGGGTAGCAGTAGCGTGGCGTCCATATTCCTACCGTCTTCCCTTTTAAAAATTGCACGAAAAATACTATCAAATAAACATAAATATAAACTATGCAACTCAAACAATTGAATTATAAAATTCGCACAAACACACAAACATAAGCTATCGTATAAACACTGTCAATTCATTCTTCTCTTCGCTCTTTGCTCAGCTGCTAAACATACGCGCTCTTTGAAAGAATTAATTTAGAAATAAAACACGTCTTTCACCGTCTTATAAAATTTGTTTTGTATCCCTTTCTTCCCTTAGCATTTTTGTTTCAAGATCCTCTTTGTCCAACACGCAACAACATAGGAAAAAATAAGACGATGGTCCTCGTGTTATACTGGCAATTGGTATGGAGGAATGGAATGTTTTTCATTCCTTTGCTTGACTCCGTTTCTCTTAATATTCGTTCTGTTGGGTGAAAATAACACGCTCTTCTTGGAATTATTTGCTATGAAAGTTGTTAAATACATTTTCTATTTTTGTTCGCTTGTTTTTTGGTTAAGCTTAGTAGGTATAGTCCAGGAAAGATTTAAATGCGGTGAAAAAGCGGTGAAAAATGAATTCATAAAATATTATTTTAGGTATAATTGCAGAATTTCATCTTCTACAGCATATCAAGTCTCGCAAAATCACAGCAGTGGCTTTTGGTACAAAGGCATTTAAAGAAAGGTATCGTTTATCAATCTGAAATATATCTGTAATGAAATAGTGTTAATTTAGTTAGTTGTGAAGTTGAAGGTTTTGTTCTTTATTTTTTGTTTGATAGCTATGTAAATATTTTAGAGCTAGGTTTTTGATTGAGTTTTAATTTTTTTTAAGCATAGATTATTGCTTAACAGATTTTCTCTTGGAGGAATCAAATGAATTAAGCAAACTATGTATCTTTTATTAATTAAAAATAGTTTTAATGAAAGGCCACTCTATGCGTCCTATGAAAATAGACTGCAAATGGAAGAGTTGTTTTTTAACTAATTTGAATGTATCTGCTTGTTTTGTTTTTTGTTCAAGATGTTTTACTTTCGCAGATCAATCATTTTTGTTAAGTCTTCCCATTTCAATTTATTGACGCCACGCCACTGATGGGTAGTGCGGTTGAAAATACAATTATGCAACAGATAATCATCAATATCTGCGAAACTTGCTTCTTTGTAAGTTAAGGGCCAGTTATAGCTATCATTGAAAACCATCATTGAAAAAGTTAACTGTTGATTTTGAGACCTTTCGAAAGTTTAATCATTGAATATTTGAATGCAGAAATATAGCTTACGACTTCAAAATTATTTCTTCTCCAAAAAAAATTAATTTTGACCCATATCTTCCCCATAACGTAACTTTTAATTTTTCCAATGATCATTTGTAAGGTAGTTAATCATTGAAAAATTTAAAGTTACGTTATGGGGAAGATATGGGTCAAAATGAATTTTTTTTGAAAGAGAAATAATTTTTTGAGACCCTTCGAAAGTTTAATCGTTCAATATTTTAATGCAGAAATATAGCCTACGACTTCAAAATTATTTGTCCTCCAAAAAAAATTCATTTTGACCCATATCTTCCCCAGAACGTATCTTTTAATTTTTTCAATGATCATGGGTAAGGTAGTTCATCATTGAAAAATTAAAAGTTACGTTATGGGGAAGATATGGGTCAAAATGAATTTTTTTTGAAGGAGAAATAATTTTGAAGTCGTAAGCTATATTTCTGCATTAAAATATTCAATGATTAAACTTTCGAAAGGTCTCAAAATCAACAGTTAACTTTTTCAATGATGGTTTTCAATGATAGCTATAACTGGCACCTTAGGTAGGAATATACCTACACAGAAATAGGACAGTTTTGAGATATTGTGGTTTTCGGAGATTAGTTTTAAAAAGGATACCTGACTCCTTTTGTTTGTATGTGGGGAATGTTAAAACGCTCCTACAAAAAAAAGTTGCTATATATTAATTTGGTGGAAAATGTACATGTTTTTAGATTGGCAGTATCAGTATTGTTTTTATTTTCCAATGAATCGGATACTTTTAATTTCTTTTTCGTGATTTATTGGATTTGTACAAAAAGATTAAACAATTTATAAACAAGTAAATAAAGATTTGCATTTCGGTGATAATTTTATAGTGTTTTGCTGATTGCAGTAATTTAAAAAAAAGGAGTGCTGGGGCACTTAATAGTGTTTGTTCTGATCGTAAGATACAGGTTAAAATAAAATAAGAGTGCTTGTGTGTTCATCATCGTATGGGAGCTCCAAAAACAAAATGCTAGATTTCAAAATCCATATAAAAACGTCCATATCGACAACATTTAAAAAAATGCAAAATAAATATTTGTTTCCTCATAAATAGCTAAGACCCTGTTTAGATTGGGAAGTTTGTGTACTGACTCACGCCAGTTTGTAGGAAAGAGAAGTGCGGGGTAAGAGGTTTCGTGAGGCATGTAGAAAATATAAACACCGGACTCATGAGTCTGCTTTGTTGTTCTTTCAATGTGGAAGTTGTTGATGTTGTTGTTGTTTCAATGTATTTTACAGTTTGTAATGTAAACACGATGGTACTCACCAGTCCGTACTCAATCTTCCCAATCTAAACAGGGTCTAACATACATACATAGGTTATATCTCCTTATATAACAAAAAACGAAAACAAAACAAAATTAATTCAAAAATAACAAAACTTAAAGCTTTATATGTAAAAAGGTAATAGGAACTTTTACAGCGAACTATTTTTAAGTAAGAACATGTTCTATAGTTAATTATTTAATTTTAAATCAGTCAAACTTATCACAATCTTATTTTTATAATATCTTATCTATTTTATGATTTTAATTAAATAATGAGTTAGCCCAAAGTTCTTCATACAAATAAACTTCTTCACCCTTAGGTTATTCATACTTCGTCGAGGCTCCAACTTCTTCTATAACACTTCTTGAAACCTTATAAGAAAAGTAGCATTTATCTTCTATCTTTAGCCCCTTGCGTATTTGGATTAGGAAAATGCTGTTCAATAATTCTTTTTTCAATTTTATGACGAATCAGCTGCATCTTTAAAAGTTAGTAGCTGGATCCAAAACGCATGTGTGTTCTGTGAATTTCGAACTTTTGACATCTCATAGCAGATTTCTTAATAGATTTAAGCAGGCGAATACCATATTATAATTCATAAAAATTTTTTGACAGCTCAAACTTTTGTATTAAAATTGATAACAGAAGAGCAGAATAACAGAACAAAAAACCTAGCTGAATAGACCCAAATAATTGACTTTCTAGATTGCACAGCAACAGATGCTTTAATTAATTTATTTCTATTAGAAAAAGTCATGCATTTTGTGAATCTTCGTGATTTGACGTTATTAAGGCTAAATCAGAATGCTTTCTATTTTTTTTTTTTTAACATTTTTTTGCAAACATGATATCATCAAATCAATGATTCGAAATCATTTTTGGCATTCAAGAATGCAAAAAATAAAAACAAGAATGCCAGAAAAGCATTTAGCATAATTTTAAAATTTCATAATGCTTTTCTCTTCTCTATAATGCTAGATCTAGCATTAATAATGCCGTTATGGGAAGACTGCTCCTGACCCGTTCTCGCAAAACAATAAGACCATTCAAAATAGGTCTAAATTTCATATGAAAACTCAAGTATAGAAATATATTTTGAAATTTTTGTTAGCATTTTTATATTTTTAAATAAAGTGGAACGCTTAGGTCATACAAAAATTAAGCAATTTAAATTTACACTATTAAAAACATAAGAAATTAGAAAACTAATAGGTAAAATAAGGGGACAAAACAATAACAACATTATTTAAAAGAGATTAGGTAATTATTAATTGATTGCTTTTTTTTTCTAAATTTTTAGCAGAATGTTACTATTTCTTGGGTTAGCCTTTTGTATCATTCCATACGAGTCATTCCATATGAAAACGTGTAATCGAAAAGCCATCGCGGTTTTTGATTTTTTTTTTTCAAACTTTGTGGGAATCATCTTTAGGTTCCGAAACCCAGCTGGATTTAATTTTCGCATTCACCGTTTCCCCTCTACCACGGTGCTGAAAAAACGTGTTTTTTACTGTTTTTTCTTGATTTTTAACTGCCTGCCGTTTGCCGACTGTTAAATGCAACGCGCTTATATATCTCAAATACTAAGAACACATAATTTCAAAGAAATAAAACCAAAAGTTGACTCATTTTATTCACTGTATATAAAATATCACTGCTTTTAAAAATCCATATTTTGAAAAATTGCATTTTTTAGGCCATAATATCACTATGTTTGACAAAAAATATCGAGATGAAAATTTTAGCAAAATATCGAGATGAAATTTAACTTAGCTAGTAGTTTCAGCTTTAATTTCTGAAAGTTTTGTTTTCTTATTTCATCCATAATGTGAGCGCACTGGTTTAAAGAAAGCACTATTTTTCAAATAATAACAAAAGGGATAATAGAATTTTAGAACCGTTATGAGCAATATTCTGAATTTATTTTTTGTTTTTTTGAGATTCAATTTTAATGCCCTTGTTATGTTGAATCAAATGATCTACATATCATTTATCAAAGCTATGATTATTAATACTCGGAAAGAAATTTATTCTTTAATGGGACAAATGGTGAAATAAAAAAAAACTATTTTAATTTGCGATGGATTTTTTTCTTTTTATTTTCATGCACATTTATCTTATATGTTTTATTTTATAAAAAAATATAGCTTGCACAATTTTTGACGGATTTTGATAAATGATTCGGCAAATTAAAAAAAGTTTTAAGAACTAAGGTATCATAGAATTGATATTGTTGTTTGTAAATGTTCAATACTTTGAATAGAAAACACTGTGGAGAAAAATTGGTAAGGAACAATATTGGGGGACGTGAGTTCCACTTTATTTTAAATATATAAATAAATCAGTCTTTTTAGTCAATTAACTGCAGTACTCAAAAGACTGCATTTTTTACAACTCGGACTAACTTAACATTTCCCGCTTCATTCCCTTTTGAACACAAAGTAACTGCTGGATTTGTAGTCACGCTTATAAGATATAAGATTTTTTCATTTCAACATTTTCGTAAATGTTTTAGTAAATTTCTCAAAGTTTTGATCAGAATAAATATTTTCTGAACAGAGTGAAACTATAATTTATAATTCAACCTGTCAATGAATCAGGAGTGAGTGCTAGCGAAGTAGAAGCCCCCGAGGATCAATTAGTCAATGCATCCGGCATTACTCCCCAAAAAACATCAGCAGTTGAAGATTTTTCCGATACCTTTGAACTGCCAGTGGAGGTTGAAAAAACTGTAAGAAAAGATTTCGTCCCTGAAGGGCGTAGATTTAAATTTGTTCCTTAAAAGTTTAAGTGAAATATCATCTCATAGTCAATTATTTGGTTGTACTATGAAAAATCTAGTGCTTACGGAAGAAACGCAGCAAGGTATGAATTCTAAATTGACGTTTAAATGTCAAATGTACAATGTAAGCCAATCTATGTTTACATGCAATGAAGAGGCAAACAATACTTCATCAGAAATACTTATTAATAAAGAAGTTGTTGCAGGAACCATGCTCTCCGGAAACGGCTTTACGCAGTGCAAGCGCGTTTTTAATCAATTAATGTTCCTTTTATGGATGCAAACACATACAGAAAAATCGAGAACGAAAGCAAAGCAATTTGGGCGGAAACAAAAATGCAGGAAGCAATCGAAGAGGAGAAACTAAATGCTATTGAAAAAGGCGAAGTTGATAAAGATGGTCATGCTTTGTTAACAGTAGTGACAGATGGAGCATGGTCACATAGATCGTACGGTAATAAGTTTTCGGCGCTCTCTGGCATTGCTAAAATTATAGGGTCAACATCAAAAAAAGTATTGTATTATGGTGTCAAGAATAAATACTGCCATATTTGCTGTTTGAATGAAAAAAAGGTCATCCTATTCCCGAGCATCAAAGCAACAAAAACCTTCTACCAAAATGGAATCAGATATTTTGGTAGAAGGATTCAGACACTGCTTCGAATAGTATGGAGTCATATTCAAGAATTTCATTGAGGATGGTGATAGCAATGTTTACAAAAAGCTCTTAGAGGCCAAACCATATCCCAATCACGCAGTTAATAAGATAGAGTGGTCAACCATCTGTACAGAAACCTGAGGAAAAAACTTACAGATCTAACAAAAAACAGCAAATATAATCTGTTGGGAAGAAAAACGGTTCTATCAAAACTGAAAAACATAGTTAAAGGTATAAAATGTGCAGTTCAATACAGGAAAAACTGTGATAATAATTTGGAAAAAAAAACGAAAACTGCTCCAAAAAGATATATAAAATGTTCCATATCACGTTTTTGGCTGCCACAAAAAATGTGCCCAATATTTTTCCAACGGTAATGACATTGAAGGCACAAATATGATAGAACAATTGGAAAAAGATGGTGTTTTGGACTGCATCAATTTGTTTTTACAAAGAATGGTGCGCAATTCCATAAGTTTAATCCACGGATACGACTCAAATGTATGCGAGCAATTTAATAGTGTTGTATGCGAATACCGTGGGGGGGGGGGGGAAGAATCAACTTTTCTTTAGGGCAGTCATACAGGAATAGATGTGCTGCTGCTGTCGTCCATTTTAACACTAGAAGAGTACATAAAAACCAACAATCGTAGTGTTATAACGCCAAAAAATAAACTTCTGGTAAAGACTAAAAGGAAAAGACAAGAATAATTAAAAAAAAGACTTATTTCAAACAAAAACAAGACAAATCCAACAAAAAAAAATGGTAATACTGATTTTCATTATGGCAACGTGGATATACCCTCTGATATACCTGATAAAACAGAAGAAAATATGGAGATTGAGAAAAATATTAAAATGCAGTTTATTGAAGACAATTTCAAACGGAGAATTGAAATAGAAGAAAAAACAAGAGAACTGAATTCAACATTCTTAATGCCATAATAAAAGAAGAAATCGCGAAGTTCCGAAATTTATCTTGAAACCTGAAATTGCAGTGAATGAATAAAGCAAGCAAACCATTCTGTAATATAGTCAAAGTATTAAAAAAAACAATCTCTCATATTCCAGCTTTGAAAGTAGGAAATTCTTTAATGATGACTGGATCTGAAAAGGCAAATGCCTTGGCAACAACTTCTTATGATGCACAAATGTTAGCTTGTAACGCGATTACAAGCAATAACTTAGAATCGCAAGTTTCTCATTCAATAAGTTTAATCAACAACAGTGCTTTAAACGGTGATCAATCATCAAGGACATACTAAATTCATTAAATTCTAGGAAATCTGTTGTGTTTGATAGTTTACAAAATTTGTATTTAAAGCACTTGCCAAAGCTGGGTGTGAAATTCTTACAAGAATTTTTTAATTCTTGTCTAAAGTTGGGATATTTTCCAAATGAATGGAAATCAGCGAAGGTTATACCAATTTTGAAGCCTGGCAAGATAGCTAATATACCTGGTAATTACAGACCAATAAGTTTACTGAGTTCACTTAGTTAATGTTTTGAACAAATAATCAAGACAAAATTTATTGAACACATAAGCTCAAATAATATCCTTCCATTAGAGCACTTCGGGTTCCGAGCTTTTCACAGCACTGTGCAACAAATTCATCGTATAACTAATCATATAAAAAGTAATTTTAACGCAGGAAAAAAGTGGTATATGGGCACCGTTGAGCATGGGAACCAATTTTTTGTCAACTCAGCAATATTTGTTTACATAGGACAAATGAAGGTCGTGGTCGCACGCGCCGGTGGTGTCGGTGTGTTTTGATGTTGGTGGCGGCGTCGGCTGATGTTGTGTGTTTGGATAACTGAGTATCGTTTACATAGGACAAATGAAGGTCGTGGTCGCACGCGCCGGAGGTTATATAATGGTTGGCGTCGTTGGGGTATATGATGCTGTTATCTGTATATTTATGTTAAGGGAATGGTCAGACGTTTAGTCTGGGGGGACAAGGGTGATAATGTGATATGTGAGGATGGATTCTTTGGGATCGATCTTTGGTGGTGGTTGTTGGCTTGAGGCGGTGTCGTCGTTGGGATCTAGAGCGATGCTGTTATAATGATTCATGCCATCACTCAGAGATATATGGTATATCTATCTATATAGGTATGTATATTTATGTTAAAGGAATGGTCAGAACTTTTAGTTTGGGGACAAGGGTGATACCTCTCTTCAAGTTCAATAAGATCTCTTAGTATCATTGTGAATTTTGTCGTGATCAGAAAAATTTAAAACTCTTAAAAAAAATGAATTCATCATTTGAAAATAAGATTAACAATTTGGGGATGGTTAAACAATTGAAAAATCTTAATGAACTTAACCCCACAACCTATACAATTCATAAAGCAATGAGAGTACAAACAAACTACGGAAGCAGAATACTCCTGGCGCTAGAAACTTCGAAGGTGTTTTTAGCGTCTAATTTTGACGCCCTGTCAAACGATGAAGTGGCGCAGTTCCCTGGATATTTGATGCAGGTCTCCAAATCATCAATTCCATGGAAGTCAGTGGGTATCGAGTTCCTTTCCCCAGTAGATGAAAAGGAAAACAAAAAAAAATTTAAATATTTATGTAAAAACAAATATTAATAATTTGATTGTGACTTATTTAATAGGAATTTGAGGTCATTTCTAGGAGTGAGACCATAGTGAAGTGGTTCAATTAAAAGGCCAACAAAATTGCGTTTAAGATAAAACCGATTCCTGAGGGAGCTGAACCAACAACTTGGGTGAGAAAGGGTGTTAATAAAGCATTAAAACAAACATTTCAAGGGTTGAGAGCTATAGATAAGGTAGGCGTGACTTTTCATGGCAAAGGATTTTCCAAGGAGCGTGGAAGTGGTTGAATCAACTTCAAGAACTCATCAGAGTTTAAATCAGCCGATCTATGGGATATGATTGAAAGAATATTCCAACGCAACTCTGAAGGCTTTAGTACGGATACCTTTGAACTAACCGTTACCTCTATACAATTACCATCTGACAGCGATGACAGATAAACTTCAATGTTTTGGGGAAGGGCCTAAATTATTCAGACTCGAAAAGATAAATAAATGTCGAGTTTCCACACCATGAAGCATTTTCAAACCTCTTACTTTTATTCTCAGTAAAAGATAAATAATTTTTTAATGATGTTGTAATTCCCAGATTTGTATTACTATCGATTTCCACGCCATTGAGTTCATAATGTATTTCATAGCCATAGCAATATTAGATAGTTTTCCGGTAGAAGACACCGTTCCATTTCCCTTTGTTAGACTTGTAGTAGAACTAATTGAATGATTACTTTTGATATCTGTTGAATAATTATTATAGATTAACATTATTCTGGTTTTGGAGTTAAATGCAACCGCACTGTTATTTTTTCTCCTCTAAAATTAATTAAGTCTCCGTCCTGGTCCACAAGTTTTAATGATGAAATTTTTTGGGACTTCTATGATTTTATACCCTACCCTTGTCTCAGGTAAAAATTCATGTATTGTATGCACAGGAGTCTATTAAAATAAGATCCATACACTCGACTCGTATTACATTTATCTTAATTATGTCAACAGGTAAATCTGAGAAGTGAGTCCATTTCCCTTTGTTAGACTTGTAGTAGAACTAATTGAATGATTACTTTTGATATCTGTTGAATAATTATTATAGATTAACATTATTCTGGTTTTGGAGTTAAATGCAACCGCACTGTTATTTTTTCTCCTCTAAAATTAATTAAGTCTCCGTTCTGGTCCACAAGTTTTAATGATGAAATTTTTTGGGACTTCTATGATTTTATACCCTACCCTTGTCTCAGGTGAAAATTCATGTATTGTATGCACAGGAGTCTATTAAAATAAGATCCATACACTCGACTCGTATTACATTTATCTTAATTATGTCAACAGGTAAATCTGAGAAGTGAGTCTTATTCTGTTCAAGAACACTTTTACTGAATCCCAATAAATGTCCGATGGTTCTGTGCTTATTGAAATATATTTTGTCGCTGCATCGGATCTCACATTCCATTGTGTTATTATTTGCTTCTATTCCAATAAGAATGGTGAAATTTCGCAAAATGAATTCTTCGGATATATATGCTGCAATAGCAATAGCTATAGGAATTTCAATTTCATGTTTCCCCACATGAAACAAATTATTACTCTCATCAACATTCGGTATAGAGTTGTACGTTTGAAAATCAATCAATCCACAAACATAGTCTTTCTTCAAGTTCAGAGGTGGAAAATATTCGGCTGATAGAAGGGAAGTTCTCCCGCTTAGTGTTAGTGTCATTGCCATGATGATAATGAAATACACAATGAAAGCATTTGTTTATAAAACTCTATATTTATTGAAAATAACAATCATATAAAAATCTTAAACATAAATGACCACAATTAAAAGAGTCATAATCTTGATATTTTGTATAATTAATTTGTTCACCCAAATAGTTAATAATTTCAGTAGGAGGCTGAAGATTTCCAAAGCTATCAAAATATTCAATTTTATTGCCTTTTTTATTATACGCTACCCAATGCGCTCCAGGACCGATTGAGGAATCATGATGTACAATTCCACACTCATTTTTCATGTGTTTAGTTTTGGTAAATTATCTCGCATGAAACACCTCGGAAATTAGGGATTTTCCTTGCCAAATCTGTCAAATCTATTTCATTTAATGCACGATTGGGTAGCAAACTTATTAGTTTTTTGGCTGTGGATTTAAATAAAGTCCAAGCCCATTTCTATAAGGTTTAAGGTATAAGCCTTGCCCGACTGCAATGGATTCCATTTTTTCGTTATGACGCTTTTTATCTTCCAGGTTTTTCTTAGTAGTGCTTATATCATTGACAGCTTTGGCTACTCCTGCAACGCCTCCCGTTAAAGCTCCAAGAGCTGAAAGTCCAGCAAACAGCGGAATGAGGAATGGTATTGCTCCACAAATTTTCGGTACAGAAATAACGCTGGGTGTCTTTATAACTGTTTTTCCTGACTGTTTTCTTAGCAGATAATATTGCTATTTTGATTGCTTTTTCCAGGTTAAATGGTTTTTTCGATTGAGATTATTTCCAATTACTTTCATTATTTTTCTAAAAGAGGGTGGCTTAGCCTTATTATTTGTTTCGTACTTTTTATTTTTCGATCTGTTCCTGGGCTTTTTATCATTATTCTTAGTGCAAACCATATGAAATTCTGTTTTTGCCTATATAAGATTGGTAACCAGTAGTACGTTGGCTCGCTTAGCTATACTAGCGTCTTTGGATTTAACTCTTTCCCAAGCCTTTTCAGATAAGATTCTATCCGCGATATGTCGATCCGATGTATTATTAAATTTTGAATAAGAGATATCGTGTTGTTTGCATGCTTGATCAAGCAAGTTAATTCCGGGTTCACCTCGAACTAAGCGTTTTTGGAGTTTTGTTCCTGGTCCACAGTACTGATAACCAGGTTAGTGTAGTTCAATAGGAAGTTTGTTTATTACAGAATTTAGTAAACCTTTTCCTTTTACAATGCTTCGTTGACTGATGTAATTTTTCGAAAAATCAGACATGTTTTTTTTTTTAACAAAAATGATAATGTTTGCATTACAACGTCTTGAAACGAAATGACACTTTTGAATATAAACTCTGAATCTATAGAAAATTATTTAGTTTTCATCACTATGCGTTTCGTTAAGCAACAATTCCAGCTACCAGTAAAAAAATATGGAACTGCCAACAAATATTGAAAGAAAAAACATGGAAAACTTTTTCCCAATAGTACAAGGGCGATAAAGACAGGACTCTCAAACTGCGGAAAAAACAAATGGCATGATGAGTTTATTACAACATCCCAATGGATTAAAATTTTAAAATATCTATATATACTCTAAATCTCTACATCAGCCAAAGTATGCATTTTTACAAAAAGCAATAAGACCCATACAAAATATGGGATTTTTTACTTTTTCCAATAACTGTGATGTTATTCCACTCGAAGAGGCTAAACCAAATTCTATATTTATTTTTGATGACGTTGCCTGTGAAAAACAAAATACAATCAGAGTATACTTCAGTATGGGGCGACATCATCACACCGATAGTTTTTAGTTGTGCCAGACGTATACAAGAATACCCAAACACCTAATTTGAGACAATGCGAACTTTCTCATCATCTTCAAACAAGATGATATGAACTTAAAACACATATATAATGACCATGTTAATTCGGATATGACTTTTAATACATTTCAAAGGTATGTATTTGTTATTGACAAGGAAAGTTCTTTGAATGAAGGTCGTTATAGAAAAGGCTTTGGCTGCTTTCTCAAGTTATAAAACAGATAACACTTTTTAATTTCATATCATATGTAAAGTGATGTTCTATGATAGCAGTACAGAGTAGTTCAGTGAGCAGATAAAAGCAGTTATAAGCGGTTGTAGTCAGTTTGAGAGCAGTTCAATGAGCAGATAAAAGCAGTTTTAAGCGCTTGTAATCAGTTTGAGAGCAGTACAGAGCAGTTCAATCAGCAGATAAAAGCAGTTATAAGCGGTTGTAATCAATTTGAGAGTAGTACAGAGCAGTTCAATGAGCAGATAAAAGCAGTTCATAGTGGTTGCAATCAGTTTGAGAGCAGTACAGAGCAGTTCGGTGAGCAGATAAAAGCAGTTATAAGCGGTTATTATCAGTTTGACAGCAGTTCAGACCAGATAAAAGCAGTTTTAAGCGGCTATAATCAGTTTGAGAGCAGTACAGAGCAGTTCAGTGAGCAGATAAAAGCAGTTATAAGCGGTTGTTATCAGATTGACAGCAGAACAGAGCAGTCCAATGAGCAGATAAAAGTGTTTTTAAGTGGTTGTAATCAGTCTGGCAGCAGTACAGATCAGTTCAATCAACAGATAAAAGCAGTTATAAGCGGTTGTTATCAGTTTCAGAGCAGTTCATGGATTAGATAAATGCAGGTATAAGCGGTTGTAATTTATTTGGCACCTAGTATTCTACAGTTGACAACTTCGAAATTTGCTAACCATCTGCATCTGTAAAAAATAATAATTCTGACATTATGATGAATATAGATGTTAGACTAACAAAAGAACTAATTAAAACCACCGATGCTCAACGAAAGGAATACAAATCTCTTAACACTGGCAGGGAAGCTTACTACTCCAAACTCTTCTATTGATGATTCACTCATTTTGGCTGATGTAATACCCCAAAAAGAACAAAGAAAAGCTTAAACTATAACGCTAATCATCGCAGTTTCGCGGAACGATTGTCACAGACAGAAATTCACGACACGCCTAAAAAATATGTAGATTTATTTATTAATAATTCCAACTCTATTTATAAACCGTATGGTATTTATTCAAAAGAAGGAAAGTGGTACATCGGTAATGCTGAGTTCAATATTCTCGATAAAGATATAGAAATTAAAAATAAAACTTTAAATGGAATTAACGGGTTATATGAGCTTATATTTAAGAAAAAATCCGATAAAACCATTTACACTAATGAAGATTTAAAAAACTACAAACCATATTACATGACACCAATGCGCATAATTCACAAAGCCAAGTTCGAGGAAATCGGGGTTATAAGTATTCAAAAATAATAAGTAAATTATCTGAATTGACATCAAATACTTCTACTATGTTGTCACCATCAGTAGGTGGATTAATGCAATTATTAAAATTGAAAAAAGACTATATATTTTGGGATAATCCTAATGAACTCGTAGATCGAATGAGACTTCATATTTCTTCACAACAAGCTGGAAACAACAATCATTCTAACGAAATTGTGTCAATCAAGATCCGCAAGATAATGGAGACGCTGCAACCAAAAAATATGTTGATGAAACAGATGAGCAACTTAGAGAATACATTCAAATTGAAATTGTTGAACATTCTGAGAAACTCTTGTTTGACACAATTAATTCAAAAATAAGATTATAACTCAAGGGAAAACTACTATTTTACTTAAAGCCAATCATTACTTTACTTCAGTCTTTAACTTAACATCTCGGTGTGACATCACGATCATTATGCCTAAGATAGATACTTTATTAATTATATGCTGGAAGAACATCATGAGGAGCTTTGAATAATGTAATCTTCTTGAAAAGCTGTATTAATGTATCTAACACAACATCAAAGCATAGTTGCCATTTTGATAACTGTCCATGGTCTTCAAACTTATGTAAAGCTGGACCTGACACATGCGTAATTAGGAATAGAGGCGACTGGCGGTGGGAACCATATTTAACATGGCGTTATATGGGAATAAGTGGGTGGAGGTGGGCACGCCCCTTTTCTGCTGTTTTTGAAAAAATTTTGTGTGCACGTGTGTATGCGTCGTGGGGGCTGGGGGCGATGGGCTGGGGGGCGATGGGCTGGGGGTGATGTTGAGGCTTGGGAGTGTATTTAATTAGAAAAAAACAATGATGTTGAGAACCTTTGGAGTTTTAACCAAGAACCTTTGGATTGCCATCGGGTGACAGTTCCACTAGGCCATTGGAGCTTATAGAAGTTTAGGTGTTATGTGTATTTAAATAGCATTTAAAATGCTACATGTGGTATCTGAAATGGTTTGTGGATAAGGTGTTTAAGTGTTGGGTGGAAAGCTTTGAAATCATATAAAAATATAATTTAAAAGCTAATTAAGTGTTCGGGTGGAAAACTTCGAAATCATATAAAAATATAATTTAAAAGCTAATTAAGTGTTGGGTGGAAAAATGTGGTATGTTGAAATGGTTTGTGGATAAGGCGATTAAGTGTTGGGTGAAAAGCTTCGAAATCATATAAAAATATAATCTAAAACCGTACGAAGCTATGGTATATGTCAATATGACTATAAGTGGTGCGTGGCGCTAAGCAAGCAAAAAAAAATCAAATTTCACTGATCCAGTAGGTTATTCGATGAATCTGAATGAGAAACAAGAACAAATTATTATTTTGAACAAACGAAAAAGAAATATACAGAATTATTTAAAGATTTGAACTGACACTTCTGGCTTATTGTCTGAGTGACACTTCCACTGAGCCATCGTTGTTCTTAGCCACATATATGCTAAAAATGTACTTATGCGTTTTTTTTATTCTTGCTGGTTGGTTTTGTTTTTGTATTGTTTAATGATAATGAAACATGAAATGTGGAAATATGACATTGAAAAAATGCATGTATACCACCTAATGTTGGTATGAACAATTATTGTATTATTTTGTTTGATTATAAAGGCAAGAGGAAAATTGATGACGATGATTTGTATCATGGCGCGTGGGGGTAGTTAAGGTCATTTGCTTATGCATTGTAAGTGTAACAAAAGTTTCTGACCTCCAGTAACCTGGAAAAGTATTTCATGTGATTTCATGTTAACCAAAGAACTAAATGCTTACGAAGATAAACACATTCCATACAAAAAAAAAAAAAAAACATAAAGCCTTACTTATAACCAAAGATAATTGACTAAAACAATTTGATTCAAATTACTTTTTAAGGTTACTGACGGTCAGAAATCTCTTGTTTCATTGCAATAGTAGACGAAAGAAATGCAATGCGTTTTCAACTGCTTTTCGTTCGAGGTCAATATATTGCTCAAAAAGGACATGCCTTAAGAAGAACTAAGAATTTGCGGTGCTAAACGCTGCAACACTAAATACGGGGAGAAGATACTGGTGGAACTTGACACCGTAAAATGTTTCCGCCCCGTTAAATTCAACTCGCTGAGCAACGAAGAGCTGATTAAAATGACGGGGCATTTGATGAGGGTCAGAGGAAGCTTTGGAACGTCAATAAAATTTCTCCCCAAACCAGAGGAAGTTGTCGAAGAAGAAGATCTTCAGGAGCTAGAAGTCTTGGAAATGGAAGAGGAAGAAGATCATCAGCCCTACTCGCGCAAGCGAATGCGAACATCAAATTAAGTGTCTATACCTTATTATTAAAGAAAAAAAAAAAAATAAATACAAAAATATTGAAAAATGTACAAATTTACTTTTTTTTCATTTTCTCCTGTTAAAAATTGTCGTTTTTTTAATTTTACTTGGGCTTGCTACATTTGAAATTGTTCTTGATGTGAAGTCATCAGTTTTCATGATACAAAAAAAAAACATCACATGCTATTTTGTTTTATTTTTAGGTTAGTAATTTTTATGAACTTGTCACTTAAATTTTAAGTTCAAAAGTATATCAACGTGTTGAGAATGAGTTCTTACAATTTCGTTAGTTTTTTAAATAAATTAAATGAGTTAGGGATAGAAAAACCTTTGGTTAATATCAAGGATCTCTTATCTATTCCCGACATAATTATTAGTTGTAAAAAGTGCCAAACGATTTATGACGAAAAAGTTATTGTAGAGCTAAAAACAAAAAAGTTTTTCTCCCATCTAAATTTAATTCATTGACCGACGAAGAATTAAATGAAATGAGTGGGTTACTCATGAAGGTAACAAATTCATTACAAGGAAGGGTCCATCCGAAAATTGAATTCTCTTTGCCGGAAAAGAAGTTTGTTTCTGAGATTAAAGATAGCAAGGTATAATGATGAAATGCTTGAAATAAATAAAATGTTAATTTCTTTTTATCTAGCGTTTTGATATCATAACAAACGTGCTGACAAAAGTTGAGCGGTTTAATCTTCAGGGGCGAGCTATTGAGTGCAGGATTAAACCGGAACCAGACAACGTGGAACCGACTAATTGGGTAAGAGGAGCAATTAATGACAATGTCAGTTTTGCTTTTAAGGAAGTAGATCCAGAAGATAAGGTCGGAGTAACGTTTTGATATCATAACAAATGTGCTGACAAAAGTTGAGCGGTTTAATCTTCAGGGGCGAGCTATTGAGTTCAAGATTAAACCGGAACCAGACAACGTGGAACCGACTAATTGGGTAAGAGGAGCAATTAATGACAATGTCAGTTTAGCTTTTAAGGAAGTAGATCCAGAAGATAAGGTCGGAGTAACATTCTGTGGTAAAGAATTTTCTGCGGAGCGAGGTAGTGGTTGGGTTAATTTTAAAAGTGCCTCCGAGCTTCATGTGGCGGATTTATGGGAGATGATTTCAAAAGTTTTCCAAAGTAATTCAGAAGGTCTAAGCACAGATTCCTTCTGCATTAAAGTAACAACGGTGATGATCCCCACTGGAAAAGCAAACCGACGCATGGCCAATTATTATAACACGTTTGAAGAAGAATGTATCAAGCGTCGAGGAATTGTATCGATAAAAAATAAAGACAATCTTTGCCTTCCACGTGCTTTGATAGTTGGAAAAGCATTCGCGGAAAAATCATCAGATTATAAAAGAATTCGTGATGATACGGACATGGAACAGAAGAAAAGAGCAAACAGCTCTTGGTGGATGCGCAGGTACAGATTCCGCCAGAAGGTTGCGGCATTCCGGAATTACGCCAATTTCAATATCTTCTATCTGATTACAAAATAACAGTGTATCAGTACAATACAAAAGGCCGGGTAATAATTTTTGACGGGGCTCCTACAAATAACTCTACGGAAAAAAGGATTAATCTCCTTCATAATGTGAAACATTTCAACTTGATTACCTCCTGTACTTCAGCTTTTAGTTGTTCATATTTTTGTGAAAAATGTCATGTACCGTTCAACGTTAAGTCAAAACACAGGTGTAACAAATCATGCCCGCAATGTCAAAAAACACCTAGTTGTGAAGAGGTGGAACATGAAATTGATTGCCATAGAAGCTTCCGAGGTAGAACATGTTTTGATAACCACAAATCATCTAGCTCAGGCAAACAAGCAATTTGTGATGAAATGAAACGATTCTTAAAATGTCTGAAGACAATTAGTACAAGAGAACATTTTTGCAACGAAAATTTTTGCAAACAGTGTACAAAATTTGTTCCCAATGACCATCAGTGCTACTAAGAGATGTAAGAACACCATAACAGACAAATTCCTCTACATTTTCTATGATTTCGAAAGTAGACAGGAAGATGACCAAACTAACCAATCTGAAGAAAATTTGCAAAAAATACGCAAACCAAACCTATGTTTATTTCAACAAAGGTGCAGCTCCTGTATTGAAGTTGAAAATTTACATTTTTGTATTGTGTGTAAATTTCGGGAGCAAATTATAACTCAAGACGTAGCATCAAGATTTCTGCATCATATAATGAAAGTTCGAAAGATTTTCAAGAAAGTGATAGTGATAGCACATAACGGACAGGCTTATGATCACCAGTTTATTTATGATCACCAGTTTGAGGCGTGCTCAAGCACGCCTCAAACTGTACGGATTCTTGGAAAAATTGGACAGAAGAGTACTGTATTATGACACAGACTCTGTAATTTATATAAGTCGAGAAGGAGAGTTCGAACCAGAGGTAGGAGACCTAATCGGAGACTTGACAGATGAGCTTGAGTCTTACGGCAAGTTAGTTATATAACGGAATTTGTAAGTGGCGGTCCAAAGAACTACGCTTTTAAGATCTATAACTTTAAAGATAACGTTGAATACTTTGTATGCAAGGTTAAAGGTATATCACTCAACTACTCATCTTCAAAAAAAAAATCAACTTTGAGACTATAAAAGAAGCAGTTCTAAATGTTGATCAAAATGAAAGCATCCTTATTGTTTCGGATGACATACGTCGTACTAAAGAACATCAAGTGATAACGAAAACGGAACTAAAAACTTACAGACCTATTTCGGAGAAACGTAACTTCCAACCTGATAATAGTTCCCTTCCGTATGGATTCATGAGAAAAACCGACTCATCGTTAGATGAATGAAAATTGTATTCTATACTTTGTTTTTCTTAATGAATAATAAAAACAAACAAAAAACAATTAGTTTACAATAAAGATTATGTTTTATTTAAAAATGGGTATTACAATCAACGACCTTCACTTATGAACTTACTCAAAAGATAAACATTTTGAAGTGCACAACATTTCTCGTGATACATACATTTTATTTGGTTTGGATAAATAATTTTGAGATCTTTAAAATTTGGAAAGGTGTATTTTTCTTCAATGTTAACAACATCAACATTTTCATTTTTTAGTAATTTTTAAGCCAATGTGTTTTTTCTAAGCCTTTGACGTAAACCAATCCATTTTTAATTTCTTGTTGGACAAATAACTTAACGTGACGAAAATCTGTGTATCCACTGTCCCAAGCTAAGCCGTGAGGATTATGAAATATCCAATTTGCTTGTTTTTTAAGTTATATAGGAAGTAGACTAAAATTAAATGGAGGTGTAATAATAAAATGATGGTGACGTCCATTGTGGTACACGGCTGCCTCCTTCAAAATTAACTCATTGTTGAATCCTCTAAATCCTTGAAAGTCTGCAATGTAATGATACATGTTTGCTGAGGGTACGGTCGTATGGAATGTACTTGATTAACTGTTTAGTGAGTTTGTTAACTTCTCCAGTTATTGGATTGTATTCAATTAAACGATCACGAAGAATCAGACAATACATTGTTGTTGAAGGTGGAACAACAGTAGATGTTTTGAGTTCGATTTTCACATCAACCGGTCCGATTTTAATTGATTCATTTTGACGGAAGCGATTTCTTTGAATTTTTGACGAGATAATACTGGTTGTGATGGTTTTTGATAACAAAATGGTTGATATTTACTGTACATGTCATATAGAATGGCGTATCTATCCAGATCAAATTTAAGATTTAGATCTTCGCGTGGATAGGACTCAGAGTTCAAATGAACTTTGACATTGCTCGCATCACATTGGTCAAATTTGCTAACATCTTTATCTCGTAGGTTTTTCCGTACTGTTTGTAGAGCGATTATAATATATCTTGGCTTTTCAAGCTGATTTGAAGTTTTAACTGTCCACACATGATCAGTAGAAGGTGGAAGTGTAGGATATTCGTACATTTCCCAATTTCGAAAATTAATTTGAATTGGTTTCGTTTGTATTTGTTTTAATAGCGAAATTTTATTTGAATCGGACAAGGTAATGTGTGGAACTCTCCATTGCAGCTTATGAATTGTAAGTATTTAATCTTCTTTTTCCGTAGTAATATAAGCGTTTTCATTAGATCTAGTACGAATTAAAATTAATTCATGCCTAGCATTTGCAATGATCTTTTTATAATCCTCAGCAAATCCTAAAAGATTTTTCAATGAAATACAAAAGTTGAATTTCCCTGATGAAAGTTCGATGGTACTCTTTCCTGTCCATGAAGCATTTTCTAAACATTCACTTTCATTCTCATTCAATGATATAAAATTTTTTAATACTGTTGTTATACCAACATTTGTATTGCTTTCAATAGCTACACCGTTAAGTTCGTAGTGTATTTTCTCGAAAAGAAATGCCATAGCATTGTTACACGTTGAAGTCTTTCCATCTGTGTTTGTAAGACTTCCTTCTATGTAAATAAAACTTTCGCTGGGTAAAATGCACAAGTCCGGTTGATGTATAGGGATACGCATTTCATCACTGGTATTGAAGGATTGAAGAAATGGTGAATAACAGTGGTACTCAAATTTTGTTATGCTGTTATCGTAGCTAGGTCCTTGGGTAATATTCAATATTTCACTAATTTTTTTTATTTACTTTAACACAAATCCTAGTGAAAGAAGAAAATCTTTATTTTCAGGCGATAGTTTTGGTCCTGCCAGCTTTGGTGTTCTATGAGAACTAACTGAATTAACATCTTTGACTTGGGATATATAATTATAGACCAACATTATACAGAGTTTGGTATTAAATGCAATCGAATTGTTATTGTTTCTCCTCTAGAATTTATCAAATCTCCGTCTTGATCTACGAGCTTTAAAGATAAAGAAGTGATTCGTTTGACATTCACAGGTAAATAGATAACATTTTTTGGTACTTCTATGATTTTATACCCCACTCCTGCTTCTGGTGAGAATTCATGTATAGTATGCATAGGAGTATTATTTAAATAGGAACCAACTATAATATTGCACTCAATACGTATGACATTTGCTTTGTTAATATCAACAGGTAAATCTGACAGGTGCAATGTATTTGGTTTAAGGATGCGTTTACCAAAACCCAGTAGTTTTTCGATAGTTCTAGGTCTATCAAAGTAAATTGGCTCATTACTTCCGACTTCTGCTTTCAATGTATTATTATTTGCTTCTATTTTTACAATTGCTGAAGATTTTCGTGTTGACAGTGCTTCTGAAATCAGGAGGGAAATATCATCGATTTCATATGATCCTACTGGAATTTCAATTTCGTGTTCGCCTACATGAAATCTGTTGTTTCTGTCATCCACATTGGGTATGGAGTTGTATGTTTGAAAATCAATCAACCCACAAACGTAGTCTCTTTCCAAATTTAAGGGTGGAAAATATTCAGTTGTTAAATGAGAACTATTCCCGCTAAGTGTAAGTGTTAACGCCATGGTCATTAAAACAAAATGAAATTATTTGTGCAAAGAGTCTTTATTTATTCAATTTACCACAATCATATAAGAATTTCAAACATAGATGGCCACAATTATTCGAATCATAATCTTGGTACCGAGTATAATTATATTTGATTGTTTTACCTAAATAATTAATAATTTCGCTTGGGGGTTGCAGGTTCCCAAAGCTATCAAAATATTCTATTTCCTTATCGTTTTTATAATACGCTACCCAATGTGTTCCAGGTCCCTTTGAAGAATCAAGATTTACAATTCCGCACTCATTTTTCCATGGTTTATTTGTTGGCAAATTATTTCGCATGAAAACTCCTCGAAAATGAGGGATTACATATTTGGCCAAATTCCTGAAATTTATTTCATTCAATGCACGTTTGGGGAGCGATCTTAAAAGGTTTTTGACTGGGGATTTAAAAATAAACCAAGTCCTTTCTTATATGGCCTTAGATGTAATCCATGACCCATTGTAATAGCTTCCATTTTTTAATTATGACGTTTCATCTCTTCTAATATTTTTTTAGCGTTATTAGCGTCATTGACAGACTTAGCTACCCCCGCAGCACCTCCAGACAATGCCCCTAATGCTGAAAGCCCTGCGAATAGCGGTACATGAAATGGTACTACACCACCAGATTTAGGTACAGAAATAACTCTGGGTGTTTTAATATTTTTTTTCTTCATTGTACTATTAGCGGTTGACAAAGCAATTTTTATAGCTTTCTCTAACTTATGAGGACTTTTCAACATAAGGCGTTTCCAACATTTTTGATTGATTGGTTGAAAGTCAGTTTAGACTTGTTGTTCTTTATTTTATTTATTGCAAGTTTGCACTTGCCTTTTCTTTTGTTATTTACACCCATACCTAATTTTACTTTCGACTTCATCTTGACTTGATTTTACTCTTTGCCTAGCTTTTTCAGCTTAAATTGTATCTGCTAAATGTCCATCAGACGTATTTTTATATTTAAAATAAGATATATCGTGTTGTTTGCAAGCTTGATCAAGTAAATTGATCCCTTTTTACCTCGAGCTAAACGTTCTTGAAGTTTTGTCCCAGGTCCACAGTACTGCTAACATGGTAAATGTAGTTCAACAGGAAGTTTGTTTATAACGGAATTGAATAAACCTTCACCTTTTACAGTTGCTTGCTTACTGTTAGGTTTTCTAGAATAATCAATCATTTTATGAGCTTGACAATTTACGAGAATGAGTAGTTATTTACTGACACTTTTTTAATAAAAACTCTGCATTTAAAGAGAAATATTTAGTTGTTATCAACATGCGATTCATACAACAGAGGCATCATTTGCCAATAATAAATGTTGATCTGACCAATAATATTGAACCAACATAGTAAATTATTACCAAATAGCATACCTATGAGGATTGATTACAGGGCCCTCGAATTGTAGAAAAATCAATGTTATGATGACTTTGTTGCAACATCCAAATGGTTTAAAATTTGAAAATATTTATATTTACATCAGCCAAAGAATGAGTTTCTACGGAAAGCTGTAAAACCAATAAAAAATATGGGATTCCTTACGTTTTCCAATAACTGCGAAGGTATTTCACCTGAAGAAGCTAAACCAAACTCCATATTTATTTTTGATGACATTGCCTGTGAAAAGCAAGATTCTATTCGTAAACACTTTAGTATGGGTCGACATCATCAAATTGATAGTTTTTATTTATGTCAAACGTATACAAGAATACCAAAGCACTTAATTCGAGATAATGCAAACTTCCTCATCGTCTTCAAACAGGATGACATGAATTTGAAACACATTTATAATGATCATGTCAATTCGGATATGTCATTCTCTACCTTTCAAAAAGTGTGTGCAGATTGTTGGAACACTAAATATGGTTTCTTGGTAATTGACAAGGATAACTCTTTGAATGAAGGTCGCTATAGAAAAGGGTTCGATTGTTTTCTAAACCTTTCCGTAAAGATTTAAATCAAGATATTATGAAATATGAAATAATTGAATGTGTTGTGATTGATACATCTGGTGTTTGCTACCTTGTCAGATTACCAAATAATAAAGAAGGAATAATGATGTGGAATAATTATAACAAAAGAATATTCAGACCTTATGTTAACGAGAAAATAAAATGTGTTGTGATCAATGAAGTTAATGAATATATTGATTTGATAAACGTAAAAGAACAAATAGATCCTTTAACCGGTTCTAGGCAGTTAGGAGCTGTTCAATTATCGGGTCAGCATGGTTCAACGACCGGTTTCTAGCGGTTTCATGTGGATCGTAGTTTTTTATCCGGTTCGACTCGGTTCAGAGACCGGTTCCTAGCGGTTTCATGTGGATCGAAGCGGTTTTTCATATGGTTCAACTCGGTTCAGAGACCGGTCCCCAGCGGTTTCATGTGGATCGAAGCGGTTTTTCATCCGGTTCGACGCGGTTCAGAGACCGGTTCCTAGCGGTTCCATGTGGATCGTAGCGGTTCTCCATCTGCGGATCAGTAGACCTTTATATAACAGATCAAATTATTATTGCACGTCATATGAATAGAAATGTTATATGAGAGCGCTTCACAAAAATTCACTGAGCAGAAAATAATCGTTAAAAGTGGTTCAACGCTGATTGGAGATCAATTTTTTATCAGCTCAGCAGAATAGTAGTAAAATCAATCTTAATTTAACTCTTGTTGAAAGACTGTTTCAAGGAATACGAGAGCTATTTACCGTATGTTTCAATAAAAATAAAACAAAAGTATCAACATGATGGATATAGATGTGAAATTAAAGAAAGAGCTTATTAAAACTACCAATGATCTACGAAAGAAATATAATGCCCTTAGAAATTGTAGAGAAGCTTACGAAACTCAAATAGAGGACGCTTTAAAACCTATTACTATTCCGTTTAACGAATTATTAAAAAAATCAAACAATAAACCAAGAGAAGAGGAGGAACGTGAGCAAAGTGTTTTCAAAACTCCTATCAAGAAAATAAAACATTAAAAGACGAATTCATCACACCACCCTCAAACAGTTCATCACCGTTTTCACCCAACAGCAACAAGTATACACCAAAAACACACAATGAAGCTTCCAGAAGTAGAAAAAGAACAAAAAGCCTTCGGGTTAGTCATCGTGACTTTGTTGAGCAATTATCCGAAAAAGAATTTCAAAGTATTCCACAAAAATATATAGATTTATTTATAAACAATTCTACGTTGCTTGATGGTGTTTATGGGATACGTTTAAATGTACATAGGAAATGCAGAGTTTATCATTCACGGAAAAGATATAACGATAAAAAACAAAATCTTTGAAGGAACAGAAGGATTGTACGAGCTAATATTTAAGAAAGTTCCAGATGAAAAAATTGACAATACGAATTATTTAAAAAACTACAAATCTATACTGCTTGAAACGAATGCACATAGAGTTTCCCATGATCCTACAAAACAAATTAACGGCAATCGAGGTCACAAGTATAAGCTTATAAAAAGTTTGTTTAAGAATACTTTATCGCCTTCAACGGGGAGCGGATTAATGCAGTTATCAAACAAAAAAGACTATGAGCCCTACCAATAATCAAATTTAGTAACGACTTAAATATTTAAGTTAAATGGACCACAATTGTATGGGCTCTAATTATTAAACCAACCATGGTATGACTTAAATATTTAGGTGGACCCTAAATAATGGATATTACATGGCATGGACTCTAAAATATGAAACATAACATGTATGGTTCATATTTTATAGTCCATACAATTATGGTCTATTTTCCTTAAATATTTAAGTCGTTACTAAATTTGATTATTGGTAAGGCCCTATATATTTTGGGATGACCCCAATGAGATTGTAGATAGATTTAAACTTTTAATCGGGTCACAACTAGCAGGAAATAATAATCACACTAATGAAATTATTTCAATTATTGAGAAAGCGACATAATTGTATATTAAAATGAGTGTTGATAAATTTGGCCGTTTCTCAAATAGAGTCTCACATAGAGTAAGGATAGGCCCAAAAGGGGATCACGGTGAACAAGGACCACCCGGAATACAGGGGAAACGAGGATTTCCGGGGCCGCCTGGTGAGGGATTTCTTTAAACAGAAAACGGTGATTACAACCTTAATTGGAAACGAATGAAAAATATTCAAGAACCACAAGACAAAGATGACGCTGCTACCAAACTCTATGTTGACGAAATAATTGAGAAAATAAGTAAACACATTCTAAATGAAATTGATAAAATATTTAAATATTTAAACAATGTAAGTAGTCTGTTTGCAAATACCAAACCGTGAAGTCAATTAATTATTCGTCATGTCTAATATTAATCATAGCCTGATAATCACTGATATCTTTAGTTTCCTTAAACAAAATCAACAAACTTTACTAGAAGAGCACTACGAGGAGCTTTTGAACTGTATATGTATATGCCTTTTGAGAAGTTTTGAGAATAAATCTTCAGAATCATCTAAGAACGGATGTCATTTTACCAATTGTCTTTGGTCCTCAAATTTATGTAAAGAAGGACCAGATACCTGTGCTTGCTTTATGTTAGAAAATAGATTGATAAAAATTACAAAATTAATGTTATTGTATAAAAGATTAAAATAAAAAAATACATAAAGATAAAACATTGAACTTTTTAATTAGTCTTTAAAAAGATGGATAAAAGAAACACTGTCGATGAATTACATAAGGCTGCCTGGAGGAATTTTAAAAAAAGACGAGTTATTATTAAGGGTTAAGATGATTTATGGCAGGCCGATTTAGTCGAAATGGGTATCTACTCATCAGAAAATAATGGTTTTCGATACCTTCTCACAGTAATTGATGCTTTTTCTAAATTTGCATGGACAGTACCTCCAGCGCATTGCGTCTCCAGCGCATTGCAAATTATATTTAACGAAGGTCGTATTCCAAAAAATTTAAAAACAGATAATGGGAAAGAATTTTTCAATACCACTTTTCAAAGTCTTATGAAAATATATAAAGTCAATCATTACTCTACATTTAGTGCTCTCAAAGCATCTATAGTCGAACGATTTAATCGTACCTTGAAAACAAAAATGTGGAAAGAATTCAGCACTAATGGTTCATATCGTTGGATCGATATTATAACCCAGCTTACTTGGAATTACAATAATTCGACACATAGTACAATCAAAATGAAACCATCCAGTGTTAACATTACTAATGAAAAAGAATCATTGTCTCCAATATATAATCACATAAATATTCATATACCATCAAAGTTTAAAGTAGGAGATTTTGTAAGAATAAGCAAATACAAACATATATTTGATAAAGGATACACGCCAAATTGGACAACAGAAGTCTTCAAAATTATCAAAGTACAACGCACAAATCCAGTTACATATCTATTAGAAGACTTTGAAGGGCATCCCATCAAAGGTGGATTCTATGAACTTGAACTACAAAAAACCAGATTTCCTGACACATATCTAATTGAGAAGGTACTTCAAGAGAAAAAAAAATAAAATGTTTGTGAAATGGCTTGGGTTTTCTTCAAAACATAACTCTTGGATTTCTGCCTCTAAGCAAACGAATTAAAAATTTTACATTTCAAATATAAACACGTTATTAAAACAATTATACTTTCCTCTTTTTTTTAATAAATTATTCTTATATTTTTAGGAATAATAATTAAATTATTCAGTCAAAGAAAACGATTTTTTTTTTCGAAGGCATCTTCAAATAAATATTTGTTCTTTTTTCTCTCTCGAATAACCTAAAGGCTCAGCGATGGAATTTTTTTTCGTTTGCCTGCTTATTCATGTTTAATTCTTTTTTTGTTTTATGGAAAGCGTTTATCTTCATTATCAATCAATATACTTTTCCAGGTTACTGGCGGTCAGAAACTTTTGTTACAATACATAAGTAGATGACCTCAACTACCGCCACGCGCCAAGATACAAATATCATCGTCATCAATTTTCCTCTTGCCTTTATATTCAAACAAAATAATACAATAATTTTTCATACCAACATTAGGTGGTATACATGCATTTTTTTTAATGTCATGTTTCCACATTTCATTTTTCATTATCATTAAACAATACAAAAACAAAACCAACCAGCAAGAATAAAAAAAAACGCATAAGTACATTTTTAGCATATATGTGGCTAAGAACAACGATGGCTCAGTGGAAGTGTCACTCAGACAATAAGCCAGAGGTGTCAGTTCAAATCTTCTGTATATTTTTTTTTCGTTTGTTCAAAATAATAATTTGTTCTTGTTTCTCATTCAGATTCATCGAATAACCTACTGGCTCAGTGAAATTTGATTTTTTTTTGTGCTTGCTTAGCGCCACGCACCACTTATAGACTTCAATTAGCTTAGTCATATTGACATATACCATAGCTTCGTACGGTCTTAGATTATATTTTTATATGATTTCGAAGCTTTTCACCCAACACTTAATCGCCTTATCCACAAACCATTTCAACATACCACATTTGTCCACCCAACACTTAATTAGCTTTTAAATTATATGTTTATATGATTTCGAAGTTTTCCACCCCAACACTTAATTAGCTTTTAAATTATATTTTTATATGATTTCAAAGCTTTCCACCCAACACTTAATCACCTTATACACAAACCATTTCAGATACCACATTTGTAGCATTTTAAATGCTATTTAAGTACACATTTAACACCTCAACTTCTATAAGCTCCAATGGCCTAGTGGAACTGTCACCCGACGGCAATCCAAAGGTTCTTGGTAAAAACTCCAAAGGTTCTCAACATCATTGTTTTTTTCTAATTAAGTACACTCCCAAGCCTCAACATCACCCCCAGCCCACCGCCCCCAGCCCCCATGACGCATACACACGTGCACACAACAGAAAAGGGGTGTGCCCACCTCCACCCACTTATTCCCATATAACGCCATGTTAAATTTGGTTCCCACCACCAGTCGCCTCCATTCCTACTTGCGTATGCTGCTTCATCGAAAATAGAATATTAAGAATACAAAAATTACTGTTACTGTATAAGAGGTTAAAATAGTATACCTGCATCTTGTATTGTAATCATTTATAAATATATATTTTAAATTAATAAACATACATAAAAAGAATACACACTTTGTTTTATCATTCAATAAAAAAAGATGAGTCAAAGAAATGTTGCCGAAGAACTACATAATCCTGCTCGCAGGAATTTTCCAAAAAGACGAGTAATTATTAAGGGTCTGGATGATTTATGGCAAGGGGATTTAGTCGTGATGGGCTCGTATTCCTCAGATAACAAAAATTATCTATATCTTCTCACAGTTATTGACACATTTTTTAAATTTGCTTGGACGACTCCTATTAAAAATAAAACTGGAACAATGGTTACTATCGCCATGCAAGATATTTTCAATAAAGGTCGCTGGCCTAAGAACTTACAAACAGATGACGGAAAAGAATTTTACAATACGCCATTTCAAACTTTAATGCGAAAATATCAAATCAATCATTATTCAACATTTACTACATCGATTGTCGAACGTTTAAATCGAACCTTGAAAACTCTCATGTGGAAAGAATTCAGTATCAATGGAACGTATAAATGGATCGATATAATAGAAATCCTTACTACAAGGTATAATAATTCAAAACATCGTACAATAAAAATGAAACCATCTCAAGTCAATGCAACAAACGAAAAACAATTACTCTCCAAAATAAATAATCACATCAAAATCTACATTGCTGATAAGTTCAAGCTTGGAGACTTTGTCAGAATTAGTAAATATAACCATGTATTTGATAAAGAATATACCCCAAACTGGACAACGGAAATTTTTAAAACAGTCAGAGTTCAACGTACAAATTCAGTAACATATCTGTTAGAAGACTATCAAGGCCATCCAATCAAAGGTGGATTCTACGAACTAGAACTACAAAAAACAAAGTTTCTCGACACATACTTAATTGAAAAAGTACTGCAGAAGAAAAAGATCAAATACTTGTGAAGTGGCTTGGTTTTTCATCCGCTCACAACACTTGGATACCTATTAGAAATAATTTGAATAAATAAAACAATGTCTTTTTAAAAATTTTAAAATAAAAATAGTTTTATTTTTGTCTTTTTTTTATAAATTTTTTTTTTAATTATCTATCCTCATCCTTTTACTCGAATATGAGGGTTGAGGATCTGCAATGGGTTCTTCCTTTGCTTCTTCGGCTTCTTTTTCCCCGTCCCTTCGACGTTTTTGTTTTGTGGGCTCGGTGAATGTAATTCTATAAGCCCCGTATGATACCGGGGCTGGCTGCTCTACCACCATCTGGTATCCTACTAGCTTCTCTACCTCCTCTGGACTCAGCTGGCCGAATTTAGCCGGAAGGAAACATTTAAACGTTTCCGTCTCGACCAAAATTTTCTCTCCGAATTTTGTAAGGCACCTTTTTGTTTTTACTATAAGCATTGGTTCAATGCTCAAATCCCTTGAGGGAACCAATGGCTTATCGGCGCAAAAATTATTTATTTTATTGAGGAACATTTTATTTTTGATTTTTTTTTGACAAAAGACTTTCAGTGTTCGATCAGAACTACTTCAAATTCAAAAATTCATTTGTCTTTTATACGATATTTTCTCCTATAAAAATGTCCACAGTTCCTACCATTCCATTAACATAATATAGGAAAACAAAAAGGTATGTGTATAAATATACATACATGAAATACATCTTTGGGTAATAAAAAAAATAAGTTGAGCTAATCCATATCCATTTTATACAAGAAGTGGCAATCGCTGCATTTAATAAAAAAAAAAATCATCGGAAAAATATAAATCTAAAATAATAAACAAACTTCATGTGCGAGCATTATACCACAGACAAACGTATAGGTTCAAATCATCGATCCCAAACATTCCATCCTCTCATCTTATCACCATTTGTCAGCAGAATTTAATTACAAAATTCACCGGAAAAGTATAAATCTAAAATAATAAACAAAATTCATGTGTGAGCATTATACCACAAACGAACGTATAGGTACAAATCATCGATCCATCCTCACATCTTTACCACCTTTGTCCCCAAACTAAAAGTTCTGACCATTCCTTTAACATAAATATACATACCTATATAGAAAGATTTACCATATATCTCGCGTTATACCACAAACGAACGAAAGTATAGGTATAAATCATCGATCCCAAACTATCCATCCTCACATCTTATCACCCTTGTGCCCAAACTAAAAGTCCTGACCATTCCTTTATAATAAATATACATACCTATCTATATAGATAGATATACCATATATCTCTGAGTGATGGCATGAATCATTATAACAGCATCGCTCTAGATCCCAACGACGACGCCCGCACACCACCAGCCAACAACCACCACCAAAGATCGATCTCAAAGAATCCATCCTCACATATCACATTATCACCCTTGTCCCCCCAGACTAAACGTCTGACCATTCCCTTAACATAAATATACAGATAACAGCATCATATACCCCAACGACGCCAACCATTATGACAACGACGACGACGACGATTCCATCAATAAAAACAAAAGGAATTAATTTCGCCCCTACAGTGCAAATCATTTTTTATTATCCACATCTTCCAATCAAAACAATATCCTCACCACATACCACCATCTCCAACCATACTCAGTTATCCAAACACACAACAACACACCCGTCCCCCGACTGCCCCCGGACGTCACCAACATCAAAAGCCACAGACACCACTGACTCTATGACAACAACGACGGCGATTCCATATTTTCCATTTTTCTTCAATAGCACACAAATCGAACAACCATCAATAAAAACAAAAGTAATAAACACGATCACTGCTGGCTGAATCGCCCTACAGTCCAAATCATTTTTTGTTATCCATATCTCCCAAACAAAACAATAACCTTACCAGCTTATCCTCTCCCCATTAACACCACATACACCATCTCCAACGGAACTCAGTTATCCAAACACACGACATCAGCCGACGCCGGCCGGCCGCCGCCAACATCAAAACGCACCGACACCATCGGCGCGTGCCACCACGACCTTCATTTGTCCTATGTAATCAAATATTGCTGAGTTGACAAAAAATTGGTTCCCATGCTCAACGGGCCCATTGAGTAGTGAAAACAAACTGTTGATAACAAAGCTAGCTTTCAGGCGATTATGTTATATGGGTCGCCCATTTGGGGTAAATGTGCTAAGAGTCACATACGAAGACTACAAATTTCATAAAATAAGCTTCTTAAAATAATTTTCAATCTTCCTTGGTGCTTTTCGACTAGTGAATTGTACACTCTAGCAAATACTGAAATGGTGTCAAGCAGAATTTTAAGAGTTCCGTCAAGCTGCGTCGTCCACAACGGAAATTACAAATTCTAATGATGAAGGAATTAAAGGCTGTTTTGGGGCTTATTAAGTACCCCAATCCGGGCGGAGCACTTAAATGCCTTCCCACTGAAACCCATGGACGACCCAGCTTGACGTCAAGCTGCGTCGTCCACACCTTTAAAATACAAAATTTCAAAATTCTAATGATGCACGAATTTAGGGCTTTTTTTGAGCTCATACATTACCCCAACGCGCGCGGAGCGTTCCCATTGCAACCCGTGGACGACGGAGATTGACGTCAAGCTGCGTCGTCCACACCTATAAATACAAACAAATTCAAAATTCGTATGATGCATAAATAAGGGCTGTTTTTGAACTCATACAATACCCCAATGCGAGCGGAGCACCTAAATGCCTTCCCATAGAAACCCGTGGACGACGCAGCTTGACGTCAAGCTGCGTCGTCCACACCTATAAATACAAACAAATTCAAAATTCTAATGATGCACGAATTAAGGGCTTTTTTTGCGCTCATACATTGTCGCAATCTTAAATTTAGTATTCCACGATTTCACCTTGAAAATAGGTACCGAATGTGCTATAAATTGGAGACTTGCTGTATTTGACAATATAAAAAATAAAACAAAATTTTGTTAGACGTAGAATTAGGTCATTTGAAAATTTATCAAGTTTTGTCTATCTACTCCCACCGGTTTGGTTTGGTTTTAACAGGGTAAAAACCTTTTTTTTTTGATGACGTCACTCTTCCCATGCTGGGTCCACCATAAAAATAATTAAAAATATAATCAAGCAGAAACTTAGCGCTAGGTCATTGTGAAGCAACTAAAATAAAATGTGCTCTTAAAAAACTGTTTCTTAACATATCCACACACATTTCCAGTTTCTACGTGCAACAACTTTTTTTTTAAATATCATAATGTATGAAGCGTTAAGTCTTAACGCCCAAAACCATAAAGACCAAATTGAAAATGTCATAACGCCCAAAAAGTTTTGTTAACAATTTGTTTTTGTACAATTTGGGCGCAATGACATAAGCTTTGGGCCTTATGACATTTTTAATTTCTAATTTTAAAGCGGCGGTTGGTCTTATCGCCCAACGTAATAACACCCAAATAAAAAAAAATGTCATAGCGCCCAAAAAGCGACACATCGCCCAAAATCTCATAAAAAAAATGACACAACGCCCAAAAGGAATGCCATAGCGCCCAAAATAATTTTCAAATGTCATAACGCCCAGATCCTAAAATGTCATATCGCCCAAAAGCTTCATAGTGTTTTAGAATTTGGGCGTTATGACATTAATTTTGGGCACTATGACGTTTTTAAAATTTATGAGCTCACCAAGCCCAAATAAAAATCCACAACTTTTCGGAAGACAACATTAAAATAAAATTAATAAGCTTTGTAAACAAGAAATTTTGAAAAAATGAAAAACTTTATTAACGTTTTAAAATTAAAATTACAAAAAAACCTGCATTGTGTCAGTAACATTTTCTCTGCAACAAGGACAGAGGCAGTGGTCCTCATTATTTCCTAAAGCTTGCGCTTGCAACATAATGTAGCATTCATTGCACATCCTTAAATGCCTACAAGGTAGTAACAAAATATTAGGTGGTAAATCCTTACAAATAACGTATAAAGTTTCGGTTGGGTTTGGGGTTTCTTCATGAACAGCAGTTTCGTCGCCGGATTCTTCCTCTGAACTTGTCTCAAAAATATCGTCGTCGGGTTCCATCTCCGTGCCAATACTATTTTTGGGAAACACTAACCTATTTAAAAATACAAATACAGTAATCTTGCCTCTCTCAAGGTCTTGGGTGGCTTGTGGTATCTGGTTGTTTCTGTCCCTGCTTAGCTTTCGTTTCTTTGTTCCACCAAAAGTACCCCCACTTTCCGTCAGCATGTTAAAGTTGCGACTTTTTAGAATTCCTCCTTTTTGAGAGCAAGCACAAATTCAAAAAAAATTCCGTTTGGCTTTATCAAACTGTTAAGGACACCATTGTACGCTTCGACCTCCGATGTTTTCCGGAAAGATTCTTTATAAACCGTAAGATTTTCGGTTCCAATCTAAATGTTAAATTTTATTAAAATGATATTAAATATACAAACATATACATATACAGGATCTACTATTACCTTTTGAAGCCATTGCTTCTCAAAATAGTCAAAAAAGGATATGAAATGCCTTTCTCTGTCGTCACGTTGTATTTCACTCTTAATTTGTATGTAGAGATCGTTTATAGCGTAATCTGGCAAAAGTGGAAGGGCCAAAATCTTATGGTAGCTTAATGACAGATGTTTATTTCTCCGAATGGCTGCCATAACTGGCTTGCACTTTGTTATTATCCTTCGTCGAACAGCCTGGCAGAAATGAAACCAGCATCACTTTAAACTAACTATTGGAAAACAAAGTTTTAACGCTTTACGCAAACCAACTTCATAGTCCAGCATGAAGGATTTTGGCTCAAATTTAAAAATACAAGAATTTATGTAATTTAATAAATGAGAATATAATTTCTCTGACTTATTTGTTGTCAAAACAAAAAACACGAGAAATATCTGAGAAGTAAAAAAATAAAAAAACATGGTGAAATATTATTAACAAAACAAGTACCTGGTCACACAAATATTCAATATAAATCACCAGAAGTTGTGAAAAACAGCCTACTGGTACAACTTTAAATGCTCCATCAATCAAATATTGTCTTTGGCCAATGGTTATATTTTCATGTATCCCTTGCATTATGGAATCAATTCCAAAAATGCAATAAGCAAAGTCCGGCTCCGAAATACATGCCATGTAAAAAGGTCTTGGACGTTCAATATGCTTAGACAGTCCATACGTGTTCCATATGTATTCATGTTGGAAGGCCTCGATTATACCGAGAGGATACACCATCTCCAACGAAACTCAGTTATCCAAACACACGACATCAGCCGACGCCGGCCGGCCGCCGCCAACATCAAAACGCACCGACACCATCGGCGCGTGCCACCACGACCTTCATTTGTCCTATGTAATCAAATATTGCTGAGTTGACAAAAAATTGGTTCCCATGCTCAACGGGCCCATATACTACTACTTACTGTATAAGTACAGTTCTGGCGTTCCTCGATGTGGAAAAAGCCTTTGATTCTGTGTGGCATGAATGACTTCTACACAAGTTATTGATCCTCAATTTCCCAATGTACCTATTTTCGCCGACGATACATGTTTATATTCTACATATTCAGTTGGTTCCGTTATTGAAATTAACTCGCAATCTGGTTTAAATATAATTCAAGATTACTTTAGTAGTTGGAAAATAAAGCTGAACGCTTCTAAGACCCAGGCTGTATTTTTCACTCGAAAAAGGAAACCCTGTTTCTTACCAAGTAATAGAATTATAATAAACGGCTGTGGAACTGACTGGAAGTCAAATACTAAATATCTTGGGGTTTACCTTGATAAAAAATTAACATTGGTACACACATACTATGAAAATATTCTACCCTTTAATTAACAGGAAATCGAAATTGAGTAGTGAAAACAAACTGTTGATAACAAAGCTAGCTTTCAGGCGATTATGTTATATATGTCGCCCATTTGGGGTAAATGTGCTAAGAGTCACATACGAAGACTACAAATTTCATAAAATAAGCTTCTCAAAATAATTTTCAATCTTCCTTGGTGCTTTTCGACTAGTGAATTGTACACTCTAGCAAATACTGAAATGGTGTCAAGCAGAATTTTAAGAGGTCCGTCAAGCTGCGTCGTCCACAACGGAAATTACAAATTCTAATCATGCAGCTTGACGTCAAGCTCCGTCGTCCACGGGTTGCAATGGGAACGCATTAATGTGCTCCGCCCGCATTGGGGTATTCTATGAGCTCAAAAAAAGCCCTAAATTCGTGCATCATTAGAATTTTGAAAATTTGTATTTTAAAGGTGTGGACGAAGCAGCTTGACGTCAAGCTGGGTCGTCCATGGGTTTCAGTGGGAAGGCATTTAAGTGCTCCGCCCGGATTGGGGTACTAAATAAGCCCCAAAAAAGCCTTTAAACACCTATAAATACAAACAAATTCAAAATTCTAATGATGCACGAATTAAGGGCTTTTTTTGCGCTCATACATTATCGCAATCTTAAATTTAGTACTCCACGATTTCACCTTGAAAATAGGTACCGAATGTGCTATAAATTGGAGACTTGCTGTATTTGACAATATAAAAAATAAAACAAAATTTTGTTAGACGTAGAATTAGGTCATTTGAAAATTTATCAAGTTTTGTCTATCTACTCCCACCGGTTTGGTTTGGTTTTAACAGGGTAAAAACCTTTTTTTTTTGATGACGTCACTCTTCCCATGCTGGGTCCACCATAAAAATAATTAAAAATATAATCAAGCAGAAACTTAGCGCTAGGTCATTGTGAAGCAACTAAAATAAAATGTGCTCTTAAAAAACTGTTTTTTAACATATCCACACACATTTCCAGTTTCTACGTGCAACAACTTTTTTTTTAAATATCATAATGTATGAAGCGTTAAGTCTTAACGCCCAAAACCATAAAGACCAAATTGAAAATGTCATAACGCCCAAAAAGTTTTGTTAACAATTTGTGTTTGTACAATTTGGGCGCAATGACATAAGCTTTGGGCCTTATGACATTTTTAATTTCTAATTTTAAAGCGGCGGTTGGTCTTATCGCCCAACGTAATAACACCCAAATAAAAAAAAATGTCATAGCGCCCAAAAAGCGACACATCGCCCAAAATCTCATAAAAAAAATGACACAACGCCCAAAAGGAATGCCATAGCGCCCAAAATAATTTTCAAATGTCATAACGCCCAGATCCTAAAATGTCATATCGCCCAAAAGCTTCATAGTGTTTTAGAATTTGGGCGTTATGACATTAATTTTGGGCACTATGACGTTTTTAAAATTTATGAGCTCACCAAGCCCAAATAAAAATCCACAACTTTTCGGAAGACAACATTAAAATAAAATTAATAAGCTTTATAAACAAGAAATTTTGAAAAAATGAAAAACTTTATTAACGTTTTAAAATTAAAATTACAAAAAAACCTGCATTGTGTCAGTAACATTTTCTCTGCAACAAGGACAGAGGCAGTGGTCCTCATTATTTCCTAAAGCTTGCGCTTGCAACATAATGTAGCATTCATTGCACATCCTTAAATGCCTACAAGGTAGTAACAAAATATTAGGTGGTAAATCCTTACAAATAACGTATAAAGTTTCGGTTGGGTTTGGGGTTTCTTCATGAACAGCAGTTTCGTCGCCGGATTCTTCCTCTGAACTTGTCTCAAAAATATCGTCGTCGGGTTCCATCTCCGTGCCAATACTATTTTTGGGAAACACTAACCTATTTAAAAATACAAATACAGTAATCTTGCCTCTCTCAAGGTCTTGGGTGGCTTGTGGTATCTGGTTGTTTCTGTCCCTGCTTAGCTTTCGTTTCTTTGTTCCACCAAAAGTACCCCCACTTTCCGTCAGCATGTTAAAGTTGCGACTTTTTAGAATTCCTCCTTTTTGAGAGCAAGCACAAATTCAAAAAAAATTCCGTTTGGCTTTATCAAACTGTTAAGGACACCATTGTACGCTTCGACCTCCGATGTTTTCCGGAAAGATTCTTTATAAACCGTAAGATTTTCGGTTCCAATCTAAATGTTAAATTTTATTAAAATGATATTAAATATACAAACATATACATATACAGGATCTACTATTACCTTTTGAAGCCATTGCTTCTCAAAATAGTCAAAAAAGGATATGAAATGCCTTTCTCTGTCGTCACGTTGTATTTCACTCTTAATTTGTATGTAGAGATCGTTTATAGCGTAATCTGGCAAAAGTGGAAGGGCCAAAATCTTATGGTAGCTTAATGACAGATGTTTATTTCTCCGAATGGCTGCCATAACTGGCTTGCACTTTGTTATTATCCTTCGTCGAACAGCCTGGCAGAAATGAAACCAGCATCACTTTAAACTAACTATTGGAAAACAAAGTTTTAACGCTTTACGCAAACCAACTTCATAGTCCAGCATGAAGGATTTTGGCTCAAATTTAAAAATACAAGAATTTATGTAATTTAATAAATGAGAATATAATTTCTCTGACTTATTTGTTGTCAAAACAAAAAACACGAGAAATATCTGAGAAGTAAAAAAATAAAAAAACATGGTGAAATATTATTAACAAAACAAGTACCTGGTCACACAAATATTCAATATAAATCACCAGAAGTTGTGAAAAACAGCCTACTGGTACAACTTTAAATGCTCCATCAATCAAATATTGTCTTTGGCCAATGGTTATATTTTCATGTATCCCTTGCATTATGGAATCAATTCCAAAAATGCAATAAGCAAAGTCCGGCTCCGAAATACATGCCATGTAAAAAGGTCTTGGACGTTCAATATGCTTAGACAGTCCATACGTGTTCCATATGTATTCATGTTGGAAGGCCTCGATTATACCGAGAGGATACACCATCTCCAACGAAACTCAGTTATCCAAACACACGACATCAGCCGACGCCGGCCGGCCGCCGCCAACATCAAAACGCACCGACACCATCGGCGCGTGCCACGACGACCTTCATTTGTCCTATGTAATCAAATATTGCTGAGTTGACAAAAAATTGGTTCCCATGCTCAACGGGCCCATATACTACTACTTACTGTATAAGTACAGTTCTGGCGTTCCTCGATGTGGAAAAAGCCTTTGATTCTGTGTGGCATGAATGACTTCTACAAAGTTATTGATCCTCAATTTCCCAATGTACCTATTTTCGCCGACGATACATGTTTATATTCTACATATTCAGTTGGTTCCGTTATTGAAATTAACTCGCAATCTGGTTTAAATATAATTCAAGATTACTTTAGTAGTTGGAAAATAAAGCTGAACGCTTCTAAGACCCAGGCTGTATTTTTCACTCGAAAAAGGAAACCCTGTTTCTTACCAAGTAATAGAATTATAATAAACGGCTGTGGAACTGACTGGAAGTCAAATACTAAATATCTTGGGGTTTACCTTGATAAAAAATTAACATTGGTACACACATACTATGAAAATATTCTACCCTTTAATTAACAGGAAATCGAAATTGAGTAGTGAAAACAAACTGTTGATAACAAAGCTAGCTTTCAGGCGATTATGTTATATATGTCGCCCATTTGGGGTAAATGTGCTAAGAGTCACATACGAAGACTACAAATTTCATAAAATAAGCTTCTTAAAATAATTTTCAATCTTCCTTGGTGCTTTTCGACTAGTGAATTGTACACTCTAGCAAATACTGAAATGGTGTCAAGCAGAATTTTAAGAGGTCCGTCAAGCTGCGTCGTCCACAACGGAAATTACAAATTCTAATCATGCAGCTTGACGTCAAGCTCCGTCGTCCACGGGTTGCAATGGGAACGCATTAATGTGCTCCGCCCGCATTGGGGTATTGTATGAGCTCAAAAAAAGCCCTAAATTCGTGCATCATTAGAATTTTGAAAATTTGTATTTTAAAGGTGTGGACGAAGCAGCTTGACGTCAAGCTGGGTCGTCCATGGGTTTCAGTGGGAAGGCATTTAAGTGCTCCGCCCGGATTGGGGTACTAAATAAGCCCCAAAATAGCCTTTAAACACCTATAAATACAAACAAATTCAAAATTCTAATGATGCACGAATTAAGGGCTTTTTTTGCGCTCATACATTATCGCAATCTTAAATTTAGTATTCCACGATTTCACCTTGAAAATAGGTACCGAATGTGCTATAAATTGGAGACTTGCTGTATTTGACAATATAAAAAATAAAACAAAATTTTGTTAGACGTAGAATTAGGTCATTTGAAAATTTATCAAGTTTTGTCTATCTACTCCCACCGGTTTGGTTTGGTTTTAACAGGGTAAAAACCTTTTTTTTTTGATGACGTCACTCTTCCCATGCTGGGTCCACCATAAAAATAATTAAAAATATAATCAAGCAGAAACTTAGCGCTAGGTCATTGTGAAGCAACTAAAATAAAATGTGCTCTTAAAAAACTGTTTTTTAACATATCCACACACATTTCCAGTTTCTACGTGCAACAACTTTTTTTTTAAATATCATAATGTATGAAGCGTTAAGTCTTAACGCCCAAAACCATAAAGACCAAATTGAAAATGTCATAACGCCCAAAAAGTTTTGTTAACAATTTGTGTTTGTACAATTTGGGCGCAATGACATAAGCTTTGGGCCTTATGACATTTTTAATTTCTAATTTTAAAGCGGCGGTTGGTCTTATCGCCCAACGTAATAACACCCAAATAAAAAAAAATGTCATAGCGCCCAAAAAGCGACACATCGCCCAAAATCTCATAAAAAAAATGACACAACGCCCAAAAGGAATGCCATAGCGCCCAAAATAATTTTCAAATGTCATAACGCCCAGATCCTAAAATGTCATATCGCCCAAAAGCTTCATAGTGTTTTTGAATTTGGGCGTTATAACATTAATTTTGGGCACTATGACGTTTTTAAAATTTATGAGCTCACCAAGCCCAATTAAAAAATCCACAACTTTTCGGAAGACAACATTAAAATAAAATTAATAAGCTTTATAAACAAGAAATTTTGAAAAAATGAAAAACTTTATTAACGTTTTAAAATTAAAATTACAAAAAAACCTGCATTGTGTCAGTAATATTTTCTCTGCAACAAGGACAGAGGCAGTGGTCCTCATTATTTCCTAAAGCTTGCGCTTGCAACATAATGTAGCATTCATTGCACATCCTTAAATGCCTACAAGGTAGTAACAAGATATTAGGTGGTAAATCCTTACAAATAACGTATAAAGTTTCGGTTGGGTTTGGGGTTTCTTCATGAGCAGCAGTTTCATCGCCGGATTCTTCCTCTGAATTTGTCTCAAAAATATCGTCGTCGGGTTCCATCTCCGTGCCAATACTATTTTTGGGAAACACTAACCTATTTAAAAATACAAATACAGTAATCTTGCCTCTCTCAAGGTCTTGGGTGGCTTGTGGTATCTGGTTGTTTCTGTCCCTGCTTAGCTTTCGTTTCTTTGTTCCACCAAAAGTACCCCCACTTTCCGTCAGCATGTTAAAGTTGCGACTTTTTAGAATTCCTCCTTTTTGAGAGCAAGCACAAATTCAAAAAAAATTCCGTTTGGCTTTATCAAACTGTTAAGGACACCATTGTACGCTTCGACCTCCGATGTTGTCCGGAAAGATTCTTTATAAACCGTTAGATTTTCGGTTCCAATCTAAATGTTTAATTTTATTAAAATGATATTAAATATACATACATATACATATACAGGATCTACTATTACCTTTTGAAGCCATTGCTTCTCAAAATAGTCAAAAAAGGATATGAAATGCCTTTCTCTGTCGTCACGTTGTATGTCACTCTTAATTTGTATGTAGAGATCGTTTATAGCGTAATCTGGCAAAAGTGGAAGGGCCAAAATATTATGGTAGCTTAATGACAGATGTTTATTTCTCCGAATGGCTGCCATAACTGGTTTGCACTTTGTTATTATCCTTCGTCGAACAGCCTGGCAGAAATGAAACCAGCATCACTTTAAACTAACTATTGGAAAACAAAGTTTTAACGCTTTACGCAAACCAACTTCATAGTCCAGCATGAAGGATTTTGGATCAAATTTAAAAATACAAGAATTTATGTAATTTAATATATGAGAATAGCATTTCTCTGACTTATTTGTTGTCAAAACAAAAAACACGAGAAATATCTGAGAAGTAAAAAAATAAAAAAACATGGTTGAAATATTATTAACAAAACAAGTACCTGGTCACACAAATATTCAATATAAATCACCAGAAATTGTGAAAAACAGCCTACTGGTACAACTTTAAATGCTCCATCAATCAAATATTGTCTTTGGCCAATGGTTATATTTTCATGTATCCCTTGCATTATGGAATCAGATCCAAAAATGCAATAAGCAAAGTCCGGCTCCGAAATACATGCCATGTAAAAAGGTCTTGGACGTTCAATATGCTTAGACATCCATACGTGTTCCATATGTATTCATGTTGGAAGGCCTCGATTATACCGAGAGGTGTCCTTGGAGACTTTAAAAAAATGTTTGATGATAGCCTCTCCAGACTCCGGCGCATTTTAGAATAAACAAGATTTCCTTAATCATTCTGATTGATTAAAAGCAAATCGAGAACAAATTATAAACAACGCAACAAAGACCGCGCCGAAGTGGCACGGGGTGCGGCGCGACGGTGCGTGGTGGCGGCGGGGTTCGGCGGCGCGGGAGTGGCATGGCCGGCACCACGCCACGCCGCGCCGCGTTATGACATTTGATGGTTTGGGGCTTATGACGTTGGAAGAAAAGAATTAAGAACGAAAATAAATAAAATTGTTGCAGAACCCAAAAAAAAATGTCAAAACGCCCAAATTGTATGTCATAATGCCCAAACTCAAAATGAGAAAATATTTTGGGTGATATGACAATGTTCGATTTTGGCATTTGAGATTTTTTTTGGGCGTAATGACATTCCTTTTGGGCTTTGTGTCCATTTTTTGTTCAGTTTTTGGGCTATATGACAGTTTTTGGGCTTTATGATTTTGGGCGTTAAGACCTAACGCCAAAGTAACCATATTATTTTGAATTTTACTTCTAAAACTATGCAACATTATTTTTTCAATTAAAATTAAGCTCAATGAAAATGGATACCTACACCTACATTCATTATTTATTTTGTTTGGGGGTAAACTTTTTTTTTCTGTTGGTGTATTTAACATGCTAATTATTTTGTAGTCGAAAACAAATTTTTGAGTTTTTTATTTTGGGTTGTTTTATTTTTTGTTGCTGTAGTCAAGAGTTTGGGGAGCGATTAGAAGTTCGATTCCCATCGCTGAACGTGTTGTTTTTTACATTTTAACAGATGTGTAGCACGGTGGTGAATCTACCCAATAAAAACTCCTGTCACTGTGTCACGCAAGTTACATATTTCATAAAGATAGTTGTAGGTAAAATGTTTTACAATAACCCTAGTAATTGACCAATTAGACATTTCCATTGAGTATTTCTAAACAGCGATTTGGGTAAAAGCGTTTATGAACCAATAATAATATAATGTATGTAAGGTACATACGAGTCTTAGTTCTTGTTTTGTAGTGGGCCTTATTACCACTTTAAAAACGGTTGTTATTTCCTTTTATTTTTGGGAAATAACATTCGTGGGGAATAGTTCCTTGGGTGCAAATGAACTGCACCGTTTATTTTACGTTTTCATTTAATTTCAAAAATGTATTATGCCAGTATGAATTATTGAAATAATATTTTTTTTTATAAGTATTAATATTTATGTATAAAGGTTTCTTCTCCTGCATGTATCAAAAAAATCTGAAAAAAACTCTGGATGTTTTTATAACTGACTTCATCTTTATGGCTGTATGCTATATCTTTCTATCCGTAGTTCAGATATAATTTTTAATTTAAGTGTTATCATTGAGTTTATACACATAGAGGAACCACGTCAGCTAAACGAAAGTTTAGTGTTACATCCACACTAGGTGGCGATGCAACAAGGTCCACAGATAATTAATACACGAACCATTTTGCTCCTAAGGACCCCTTTCACACAAGGAAACTGAGTTGCCGGCACCTAGGAGTTTGTTGGCGAGAAGGGCGTAAAAGGAAGACAAAAAATCTCCCCTTACACCCTTCTCGCCTACACTCTAGCCTGTTTCTTGCAACTCAGTTTCCTTGTGTGAAAGCCGTCAAAGTTAGACTATTTGTGGAATCTTGTGGACTGAATGTGGTGGAATTTGGAACTCAGACACCTTTTTTATGCGATTTACATGTACAGGTATTAACCTTGTATATGTTTTCGTATACAAAGGTATTAAGCAGAGTGAGTGAGCTCATGAGTACCTACATACATACATGAGCAAAGGGAAGGTAGAATTTTATTTTTGTTTTCTTTTGGGATGATGGAAATATGTATGTGCAGGTGCACGTATATTTGTCTTCTTTTTTTTCAAAAGTAAGTAGGTCAGACAATAACGAATAAATCCTTTTGTTCATAAAATATTTAAATTTCGGGATGAAAATTTAATTTTGATTGATTTTGGATTTTCAAGTTCTGTTTAGTTTTTTTTTTTTGAATTCAAGAAAAGGGAACTTTAGCCATTTAAACTTGATGTTTTTTTTTGAGATACGTAAACTTTTAGAATATAAAATTGTAGGTAGCTAGGTAATGTACCTACATACACGGAAAGAATTCTTAGATCAGATCAAGAAAAATAAGCTACAAATCACGAAAATTTAATCCAGTTTTGAACCTTGGATTGGAAATTACTTAATTAAGACTTTTTGTTTGCAATATTAAAAAATGAGCGAAATGAAGATATTGAAACTCAAAAATTATATTCCAACACTTTTGAGTATCAATAATTCGACCGAGGAAAAAAAATTGCTATTAGCGAATCGCAATTTGATATAAATTTGTATCAATTTGGATATAAGCTGGAGTCGCGGGTTCGATCCCTGCTCTAGGTATCATTTTTTTTTTTTTTATTTATTTTAATTACAGGCATACAAATTGAATAATTATAATTATTATTTCGTAGTCAAAATGAAAAAAATTAAAATTTTCAAATCTACGAATTGTGGTCGGAATATTGATTTGCGTTTTTTTTATTTTGTTATTTTTGTCACAACAGGGGTGTTTGCCACCGCTTCCTTTTTATTCTGAAATATATATACAATTTTATATATTTGAAAAAGACTTTTATTTTAATTACTTGATTTCTCTGGGATTCGATCCTGGTACCTTCCGCATATCAATCAAATACGCTACCACCTAGACCATCGCACGATATAAAGGGACTATGTTGAAGCTTAATCACTTTAAAAATTTATTTGCTTGTTCGTTGGTTCAAATCACCATATAAATATTTAAATTATTCCCCTCGAAGTGTTAGATTACGCATACAAAAATTGCAATTTACTGTATATTTTTCCAAAGAACTATTTTCGTAAATTGGGATAGTAGTAGTAGTAGTAGAATGTTTTTATTTCCAACATAATATCAAAAAGTTTACAATTTTTTTAAATTTAATTTTGAGTTTAATTATTATGTACAAAATCAAAACTTACGACAATGACAAAAGTCGTCTGTCGGGTAGTTAAATTTACTTCAATTTTAACAATTTTAAATAGAGTTTAATGATGATTTTTTAAGAAAACTTTTATTAGTTAAATTCTCTCACTAGTTCATTTCTGTATCGCAAGGCTACAGTGATGTAATTGTAAAGCCTATCAAAATCATGGCAGTTCTCTCCATTTAGTATAAGGATAACTTCATCAAATGTTAAGCTGGCTCTCCCAAAGAAACTTGCGCGGAATTCTCTTAAACCTGGACATTTGCCTAAGAAATGATGGATGTTCTCTTCTTCCCTTAAGTTGCACACAGTACATATTGAGGTTTCGTTCTGTCCAAACCTATTCCCGTTTAGTTTTATTAAGTCACATCTTGCCTTGAAAATCCAAGTGATCTTGTTTAGTTCGAACCCGTCGGTAATGTAGATTGGTCCTCTTGAATGATCTAGATGTTTATATACTCGTGTACTGCTTTCAGATGCCTTTCTTAGATTTTGTTGATGACCTTCTGATTTCAGCATCCGCATTAAATCCAAGTTTTTTTTGATCCATTCACTTTGAGAAGTATCACTCTCATCCCAATGCAGTCCGAACCTATGTCCAAGATGGTTTACCTCTTTTACCCAAAACACTTTATTTCTCAAAAGCATTTTTGTTAGTTGATTTGGTAGTCTTCTTTCACTGTACTCGAACATTGTTTTTGCTATATAACGGAGGTGAAGATCAAGGGTATAATAGTGCCCGTCTTCTGACCCTGTTTCTAATGACAACGCGTAGTTTGGTGTAAATGCAGGTAGTTTTAAAATTCGTTTCAAAAAATAGCGTTGGAGCTTATCTACTTCTTGGAACATACCGAAACCCCAGACCTGTGCACCATAAGTTTGGATTGCCCTGCAAACCGCCTGAAACAATTTCCACTTTGCTCCTAGATTGATGTTTCTCTTAGATATAAAACACTGCCACGTTGAGTTTATGCTGTTCTTGGCTGCACTATTTCTCTTCTCTACATGCTTTGAAAATGACATCTTCGGTGATAGTACAACTCCTAAGTATGTATAGTTAGAAACTATTCGTATTCTCTCTCCATTAAGAGTCCAATTTTCTTGACAAGATATCCTTCCTCCATTTCTAAACACCATTATCTCTGATTTGGAAAGGTTAACTTCCAACCCCCATTGCTCGCAGTAAGTTTCCAGGCGCGTTATCATCTGCTGTAATACATTGACATCATCCGCCAGAACGACCATATCGTCTGCATACAAAAGCAACCTTATGTTAAGCGAGTCGATATAGAGTCCTCCTTCTAAAAATTCGTGTAAATCGTTTATATACAGTGCGAAGAGCAAAGGCGATAGTAAGCATCCTTGCTTGACTCCAAAGCGTGTATCAAAATATTCGGAGAGTTCTTTTCCCGTCCAGACTGCAGATTGCGTATTGGCGTATATAGCTTCTAACAAATTGACAAATTTAGTCGCAACTCCCATTCTATGTAGTTTATAGATAAGTAATTTTCTTGAAATTTTATCAAACAAGGCTTTCAAATCAACAAAAAAAGCATATACTTTCTTTTTCTCTGCTAGCTTCAGATGGACAATTGATGCTAGATTATAAATGTTATCAATAGTCGAGTATTTTTTCCTAAAGCCCGCCTGAAATTCTGTCAGTATATCATTTTCTTCCACCCATGCGCACAGCCTTTCGTTAAGGATTCCCATCATAATCTTTGCAACACAATTCATGAAGGATATGCCCCTGTAATTGCTTGGTTGATTTGTATCCCCTTTTTTAAAAATAGGAAATATTATTGTTTTGTTGAAAGCTTCTTCTATTTTGCACTCATTCAGAATCCTATTGAAGCCAATTGCAAGTTGTTCCAAGAAATCTTCTGTTGCATTTATAAAAAATTCATAGGTAATCCTGTCTTCGCCTGGTGCTTTATTTAGTTTGACTTTTTTCAGAATGATTAAAATGTCATCTATGGTTATAGCCCTATCCAATGCTTCATCTTCAATAAGGTTTGGTGCATAGATAATCGGATTTGCTGTTTCATTTGGGTTAAGGAGTGAATTGTAATATGCTCTAAACTCAGAAGCGGGAATTTGGGGGTACATTTGTTGATCTTGGTTACGTATTTCTTTTGCCAATTTCCACCACTCCTTGCTGTCTTTTACTCTGCTAATTTTGAGGTCAAGTTGACTGTAGTACTCAGTTTTATTCCTACTGCATATTAACTTGTATTCTTTTTGAGCTTTTAAATAGTTTTCTTTCGCCTGCTGGTTTTCTGTTTTTCGAAAAATGTTGAGTAATTTATAACTTTTCTTTCTGGCTGCTTCGCACTCATAATTGTACCATTTGTTTTTTGGTTTAAGAAGCTTTGAGATATTAACCTGTTCTTTTGTTGAACTCTTAATTAATTCTGTTAGGTCTGTAATTTCAATTGTTTCCTTCTGAAGTTTTAAGTTAAGCAAGTTGCAATTCAGATTATTTTGATACTCAACCTTTTTCCGGTCATTCCACACTAATTTGGGTAACAGGTTAAAGTTAATTGATCCGATTGTGGTACAAATATTTCTAAGGATTAATTTTATGGGCAGGTGATCCGACCATATCTCTTCCTCTACACAGAATTCTTCCACACACATTAGCAGTTCTTGCGATATAGCACAAATATCATTCACCGAGTTTCCAATGTTATTGGTAAATGTGAAGTTACCTTCCTCGTCCCCTTTAGTTCTTCCATTAAGTATGATTAAGCCATTATCTTCGCAGAACTCCATAAACTCCTTTCCTCTTGAATTCACAACGGTATCTTTGGACTGTCGTATCTCAAGGCCCGCGTGGAAAAATGATTTATGTACATCTTCTATGTCTTGTTGTAATTCACCCAGTCTAACGTTCATATCTCCGATAACTATTGGGTTATAAACGCTGTTATCTAGGAAGAAACTTTTCACGTCGTTAAGTTCACTTCTCCAATTCATGCCCCTCAGGTACAAAGGTAGAAGAGTTATTGTCCTTTCGTTCGTGATTATTTGAATGCTCTCCACATCATTAAGTTCCTTATATTCGTGCCGAATTCCCCTCTCAACCAGATTTCTCTTAACTCCGTACAGACACCCACCAATCACTCTTCCAAACTGACTATTTCGAGATCCTGGTTTCCAATATGTGTGAAAATCTTTTTGAAAATATTTTTTGAATTGTTCTATTTTTTCTAATTTCATTATGTGTGTTTCTATTAAAACAAATATTTCACATGACAATACATAATTAAAAAATTCTGTGAATAGACTTTTATTTTCTAGACCATGTATATTATAGGCTATTATTCTAAAATCTTCATTACTTTCTTGTATATTATAATTTCTTTTTAAATTTTTGTTATTAATTTTTTGTGTTTTTATTGGGATAGTTTGGGGTCAATATTTATATCGTAGCTACTTACATTTTGTGGGTTTGAGCATTGAGAAAATGAAAATCACCATTTAAATTTCGCAAAACAAGATCAATAAGTTGTAAATTTAAATTATTCCCCTGAAGTAGTAGATTGCGATTCAAAAACTTGTAATTTACTTTCAAGTCAACAAGCTCGAATTATAACTTTTGATAATAAATATCGAATTATAAAATTTAGCTTTTTACGATGATTTGAGTAGTAAATTGCAAAGTTTTCAGTTATTTTTTAATAAAAGCGCCTTGATTTACAAAAAAAAAAGAGTTTCGTAAATTACAACCTAAAATTTTCAATTCTTTCCGTGTACCTACCTTCAAGTTGAATTAAATTTAAAAAAAACTTTGTATGTTTAAGAAAAAGGCATATTTTTTCTAAGTAGATAGGTATGCACAAAAATTAGTATCTATGCAGGTACCTATGTTTTGGTTTACCTATCTTTGGTTGGTAGGTTACATACCTACATACAGGGTGTCCCGTAAGTAATGGATAACCCTGAAATGCCGCATTGTAGACTTTACGACCGTCCTGAAAACTGATAAAAAAAAGTTCTATCCCAACCACAAGAAAAGTTATATGCATTTTTTTGTTCAGTGCATTATTTTTTTTCTTACTTTACATTTTTGAATATCACGACTACAAGTGAATGAGTTCCATCATTTTTTTTTTGCAGGAATATTTAACATTACTTGTGCCAACACATAAGTAGAAGAAAAAGATTATAACTGTTGGACTTCTTAGAGAAAAAAATTATTTAACATTGAATTTCAATGCAAAATGTGAAAACAAATAATTCTTGAAAAAGTTAAATCATAGCTGGTATAAAAAAATGCGCGTTAAATGCAGATTTCAAAATGGTATTACTTATTATTATATCTAGAGTCAATAGCAAGTTATTGGTAAAAATCTGCAATACTAGAGTTAATTTAGCAAAAACAAAAGATTTCAAAATTAGCACAGTAAACGTGAAAATAATACCAAGCGTTGAACATAGCAGATTTTTGATTTATTGGCTGTTTCAACGATGTTGTCCTAATGATAAATCCAATCTTTCAACTTCTAGGGCCGAATGCATTATTGATAAAAATGTCAAAAAAGTGCAAAAAACGGTTACATTTTCGAGCTTGTTTTGAATTTTACCTGTTCTATTGGGCTTTAACAAACCCATCAAATATTTTGTTGGTTGCTATTAGTTTATTGGTTATTTTCTCTAAACAAAAAGTTTTTGAGCCAGCTTTTAATCACATGATCACTTAGTTAGAAAACAAAAACAAAAATAGATAATTTTTTTTTTTATTTAAAGCAAATGCTCAAACTGTTTTCCACCCACTCTTATACAGGTTCTGCACCTCCGAATAAATGAACGTCTTAGTGAGCGTGCAAGGTTTTGCTCAGAAATTTGTAATGCAGCTGCCTCCACACGATTTCTTAGCTCCTCTAAAGACCCGATCGGCTTGCTGTATACGATTTCCTTAATGCATCCCCAATAAAAAAAATCAAGTGGATTTAGGTCTGGTGAACGGGGTGGCCATAAAATTGGTCCCAGACGTCCTATCCATCTGCCTGGATATCTGGCATTTAAATATGCCCGCACAGGCACAGCATAGTGTGCTGGACAATCATCATTTTGAAGCCTCCCATTGGCTTTAGTTCTTGAGGCACTTCTTCCAGCAAGGTTGGGAGATCATTTTGGAGGAACTCCAAGTAACCTTGGCCAGTTGAAATCCCCGGCAACTCAAAGGGTCCAATTATTTTCCCATTGAGAATCCCAGTCCAATAGTTTATTTTGAATTGGTACTGGGACCTGTCTTCCCTCATGAGGTTTGGGTTTTGTAGTGCCCAGAAGTGGAGATTATGGAGATTAGTGTAGCCATCTCTTTTAAATGTCGACTCATCGCTCCAAAGAATTTTGTCAAAAAACTGCGGATCTTCTTCAATTTTCATTATCATTTGTCGACAAAAACTCATTCTCAATTCAAAATCTTGCGGCTGGAGAGTTTGCACCCATGTTAGGGGAAAGGGATGATATTTATATTTACTTAGCACATTATGCGCAGTCGTCTTTCCGATCCCAGTGCGTCGTGCTATTGCTCGGATTGATACTGTAGGATCTCGGTCAAGTTCCGCAAGCACTAAGTCTTCGGTATCTCCTCGAGGGGGTCGTCCCACGCCAGCACCACCAACACCACTACCAGGCAGCCTTTCTTCCGAGAAAGAGCTGTGGACTAACACTCGATAATCCGGGTGACGTGCGCTAGGGTACCTTTCCCTATACAGAGTCGCAGCTTCGTTTGCGTTGCCTCTGCACTCTCCATAAATGAAATGCATGTTTGCATATTCTTGTGCAGAATACAGAATACGTGGCATCGAAAAAGTTCAATCAAACGTCTTAATTATCAAAAAGCAGGTTCAGGAAAACAGCTATTTAGACCGTTAATTTTTCTGAAGAATGAACAATAAAAACGATATAAATAAGTGTTCGTCGTGGTCTTAATCTTATGAATTAAGATCAAATTACAAAAACTTTAATTCAAAATTTAAAAAACTTACGATTTTATGCGTTCTCACTTTCTCAGGATCTTACAATTTACTATTCAAAAAACACAATTAAAATTGAATCAGAAGACTTTTTGTTTGGAGAAAATAACAAATAAAAAATAGCAACCAACAACATATTTGATGGGTTTGTTAAAGCCCAATAGAACAGGTAAAATTCAAAACAAGCTCGAAAATGTAACCGTTTTTTGCACTTTTTTGACATTTTTATCAATAATGCATTCGGCCCTAGAAGTTGAAAGCTTGGATTTATCATTAAAACAACATCGTTGAAACAGCCAATAAATCAAAAATCTGCTATGTTCAACGCTTGGTATTATTTTCACGTTTGCTGTGCTAATTTTGAAAACTTTTGTTTTTGCTAAATTTACTCTAGTATTGCAGATTTTTACCAATAACTTGCTATTGACTCTAGATATAATAATAAGTAATACCATTTTGAAATCTGCATTTAACGCGCATATTTTTAAAATAGTTGGCCACTCAGGTATTCATGATTTTTTTTTTATACCAGCTATGATTTAACTTTTTCAAAAATTATTTGTTTTCACATTTTGCATTGAAATTCAATGTTAAATAATTTTTTTCTATAAGAAGTCCAACAGTTATAATAATTTTCTTCTACTTATGTGTTGGCACAAGTAATGTTAAATATTCCTGCAAAAAAAAAAATGATGGAACTCATTCACTTGTAGTCGTGGTATTCAAAAATGTAAAGTAAGAAAAAAAATAATGCACTGAACAAAAAAATGCATATAACTTTTCTTGTGGTTGGGATAGAACTTTTTTTTATCAGTTTTCAGGACGGTCATAAAGTCTACTATGCGGCATTTCAGGGTTGTCCATTGCTTACGGGACACCCTGTATATAAATGGGTTAACAATTGGTTGATAGGCAGGCACGTAGCCAGAGGCGACTAATAAGGTATTAAGTTTGTTATTTACTACGATCATTTGTGTGGTATTGAAGCTAGCTGGACGTCGAAGCTGATGCGAACCTTTGTTTACTTTCGTTGAGTGGTAATGAACGAATCTCATTACCACTCAACCTAAAGAGTAGAGTCGAGTCAAAATTTGTTATGTTTATGAAACCTAAATCTAAACTCATGTAATGAAAATCAGTCGAAAATCCGATCCTTCCGTGAGTTAGTGAGAGATTAGAAAATCGATTAATTTTTTCTTGTGCTGAGGCCACACGAGCCAGTACTGGCTAGCCAGTGGCAATACACTCACATTTTCGTACCAACTTAGCTCACTTTGCTCGTCAACTGGCTTACCTTTTTAGAAAAGTAGAGAAGCTTTTAATTCGGAACCATTCATGTCTCGTGTGTTGTGTTGCGAGACAAATATGGTTCTATAATAAATCTAAAAAAAATCGTGTTCTTAGAGGTTCTTTTAATCCATCATCATGGTAGCTATCCTACAATGCGCTTTTGACAGTACATGCCTTGACAGATAGGTAATAAACTAAATTTTGGCATACACATAATATTTTGTTTCAAATATCACCCAAAATCCCTAAAATTCCCGCGCAAACAATTTTATCTAAAAAAACAGATTTCTTAAAGGTTTTTCAATACATAATCTTTGCAAAAATTCTTCAATTTATTTTGACATTCTATTGGTGGATTTACATTATCTTCGTCTGACTTATGCAAAAAAGGGGATACAAAATATAAAATTTACTTTTTACTTCAAGTTTTTTCCTAGCATATTTGTATGTTAATTCTTAGAAAAAAAACCTGTATTCATATCTTAAATATGGCCCTTCGTATTTTATTTTAAATATGGGTGTTTCTACAAACTATGGAATAAAATGATGATAATTTCGGTACGACACTTTTTGAAGCAAACATTGGTAAAAACTAACTTAAATGAAACATTAGAACATCCTTTCACATACCACAAACCTGCCAGCCAAACAAATTTAAAATTATCAGTTTTATGGTAATTTTTTAAAAATTAAGTGTTCAGGAGGACTTAGTTTTTTTTTACGGAAACGTACATAAAACACAAATTATATTTTAAATTATTATGTTTCTTATTAAAATTGTGACTTATATAATGTATACACAAAATACATAATAAATCCTTAAGAAAAAAATACACAAAAGTATCCAGAGTAATGTACGTACCTAACATTATATTTTAGACTTCAGTTTTACCTTTGTTGTTTCTAATAAAAAGTTAGTAAAAACCGTGGCAAATATATTATTTTTGTGTTCAATTACTTATTTTTAGGAACTTTAAATAAAAAAATAATGAATTAATAAAAATAGCCTCAATAAAGAACATTTTAATAAAAAATTGCTAAGGGACTGAGGTCAGGTTACAGAGTGTTTTCATAGTTTTTGCACCAAAAACAAAGTAACGTTTTATTTGTTATAAGAAAAAAAAAAAAATGTTTTATACTGCGGTTTCACTAGGCCTACACAATATGCATGCTTTCATACAAAATTGGTGCGCAAATCCTTGTCAGGGGACTGAGAAACTGAGTGGACATTCCACGTTATTCACAACTGACATACTTAACGGACGCAATGAACTTTTACTATTATGTGTTAACGAGACTTGAAACTTTACTATACCATATCTGAAACTTCGATCAGTACATTAGTTATCGAAATTTTTAACTGTTTTAATCTGCCAGGGGACTGATAAGAAAGCGTGGACACAAAGTTTAATGATTTGTTTTGTTCGTAAAATAAATTTATATAACAATTTGTTTTATTCATAATAAAGATCTATTACTCAAGGTTATTAACTTGGTGTTCATTTTGGTGTGAAACCAACAGTAGAAGAACAGTTATTTTTTTTCGCTTGTAAAACAAGCGGAGGTCACGTCAGGGGACTGAGAATTAGGCCCTTTGAAGAATTTTTAAAGTTATTAAAATGTATCAGATCTTGATCATTTTCTTTGCCAATGTGGGAATCGACTAAATTGACTATTGTAAAAAAAAAAAATCAGATTGATTGGTTAAACCGTTTTCATAATATCAGCGTGGCCATAAGTAATTGCATCATTTGTAGAATCACCAATATAATTTTTTTTCCTGATACTTGCCTAAGGAAAACCCCGTATATTGTATTTTTAACATTCAAAGCATCTAGGTACTTCTTTGCATTCGACTTAGAATTGAAAAGAGCATTGAATAATGAAAACCAAATTACTACTTAAAGATACTTACTACAAGGATAATATTTTTTTGAACCACCCTGATTTGAAAAAAATCTTTTTTCAAAATCGTTAGAGCCGTTTGCAAGAAACCATTAAATTTAATTTAATCAAAAGTTATAAGAGGTACCTGCAAAAAAAAAAACAAATACGAAAAGTTGGTAGTTATGTCCGTGGGCGAATCGGAATATAACTAATTTTAGATTGTTTTCCTTGTTCTTAAAAACTATCAAAACGGGAAAATCCTCCAAGTCGATTTCGTGACAATGAGTCTGTGAATTCATAAAAAAAAAGAAATAAGAAAAGAAATATTTTTCTTGTTTAAAATGACGAACTCTGAACATTGTATCCAAATCGTAGAACCCGTTTCCGAGAAATCAAAAATAGAGTAAAGTGGGCGTACCTATCTGTTTTTTTGCTTATTAAATTTCCGAACTTACTTCTTAAAACAATTCCTGAATTTTTAATTTGCTAATAAAAGCATACCTAAGTACTTTGAAAATTCAATCTTAAACGCTTGATCCCCAGAAACGAGTCTGTTCCATTAAACAAAGAAATAAGAAAATAGGGTGTGGTTGTGGCCAGTAGCGGATCCAGGGGGGTGGCTATAGGGGCTAAAGCCCCCCCCCCCCACAGCCGAATCATAAAATAATTGGAAATATAGAAAGCAATACATTACAACATGTAGAATTTTATATTCCGTCTAAAATATTGTTAAGCTATAAAATTTGATGGACAAAATAACGTGGTTGGGGCTGAACTATTTGCATACATGTTATGTAATTTTTTTTCTAAGTCCTAAGATTGGGGCTGAAGCCTGAAGCGAATTGGACAAAAACTAAGTTGGGGGCTATGAATATGGATATTTTTAATGCAACGACAATCTTTCCTTAAAAATTAAACCCAGAAAATTGGAACAAAAAAAAACAGCTTTGGCGGAATAAGGTCTGAGAATATTGGACAAAAAACCTAGCCAGGGTTAAGCAACTTACTTCCTAAAAACTAACCTTGTTCCAGAGAGTTTTGGGGGCTCATGTCTAGGGACTGTCAAAGTCCGAAGTTGGGGCTAAGGCTTGAAGAGATAAGTAAAAAGAGATAAAAATGGTCGAGGCTTTACATTAACGTGTCAAATGCCCCAACTGTATATACTAAAAACAAAGCTAATTTACCGAAAGAAACGCATTTGTGGCTAAAACCATTGGAGAACAACGGGATGTCAAGCTTAGTGTATGTTTAATACAACAGGAATTGTTTTTTACGGCCTTGGCTGGGCTTAGAAATTTTTGGGACTACGTTTTCAAAATTTGAAAGGTCCAAGGCAATTGTACATACAAAACATAGAAATTCTCTAGTCAAGGAGCCAAATTCCAAAAGCGTGAGTTTTCTATGTGCGCGCTCAGAAAATCATGCAAATGAATATTTGCAATCTCTCTAGACTCTAGAGTGACGTGCAAATTTGTCGACATATTTTTTTAGCATGAATACCTATAAAGCGTATGCAGCGTATACACGAAAACTCATTCACGCTGGCAGAATTGGGCCGCGGCTTATTTCTTAGAGCAGCTTTGTCTTATGTCGTAAAGTGTCATTTTGAACAAAATAGTTTCTCTTTGATTTGGATAATTCAGGAAAAATGAGATCTAAGAGGACTAATACCGTGTCAAAGCACATATATGAGCTTTTGCCAGTACGAACACTTAAATATAATTTTTCTGAACTAGCCAATTAAAAACAGTTTTCAAATCTTGTCGAAAATGGGAAGTTCAAAACATACCCACAGATAATTTAAAAATATAACTACATAATGTAGGTACCTAATCAATTTTTAAATAATATAAATAAACGAATTTGTACGCGTGGTTCAAGCATATATGGCTAAAAATTATTGTGCGCCTTTGAATTTGCTTCTATCTCCGCTACAGCAATTATGAAAAATTTTTATTGTACTTTGTATTGAAAACATTTTGAAGCGCAACAGGAGCGGATATAAAGGCATACAAAAAATGGATATCATTAAAGGAAAAAAAATACTTGAGCCTTAAAGGTTAGGCCGCACTCGCCGCAACTGCACTGCATCGGAACTACACTGAGAAAATTAATATTTTATTTTGCGTTTGCGAGTAACGAATTTCGTTTGCTGTAATTGTAATACATTTGCTGGAAATGTTATACAATCCTTGCAAACGTATTTCATTTGTAGCAATTGTATTACAGTCGCCACAGAAAGTAATTCCATTGCATCAAACATATAACAAATAACCCATTCGTTCGGAGCTCAATTTGCCTGGGTTGATTACGGTAAATGACAATGTTTCCCAAATTCAAACGACATGATGTTTGCAAGCAAGTGTAATTGTTTATGGCAAACGAATGAATCGATTGCGAATTAAGCTTTTGAAATGCAGTTTGCTGCAAAAAGTTTTACGTTTACTATATAAATTACAATTGTTTGCAACTAATGAATCGAACATTTGGGACGAATGATTACTTCGTAGGAAGTAAACTAATTTGTAGCAAACGATTGAATGATTGCAGGGTATATATTTTTAAATCTTATTTTTACAAATTAACTTAATGCTTGTGGTAAACATTTCATGCTTTTGAGGCGAAAGAATTTTTGATTTTAGGTTTCTGTAAAAGAAATTCGCTTGCAGCAATAAATTTCCTATTTGGAAAAAGTATTTTATTTGTTTAATTCCTATCTTACCAATTTCAGGTAATCTATAGGGCAAGTATTGGGTACGTTTCAATACATGTTTTGCATTATCGATTTGGTATTGTTCTGAAGTTCAGCACTACTTGTACAAAAAATTAAATTTCAATTGAAAATATGTTGCGTTTAAAAAGAATGCGATTCAAAATTGAAAATTTGTTGCTTTAAAAAATAGCACAGTCAAAATTCCAAAATATTTTCATTAAAAAAAAAATAAATGCTAGTTTAAAAATCTTTGCATTAAAAGTAATTGTTAAAATAATTACATTCAAAATAAAAGTTCAATTTTAAAAATAAATAAAAATTACCTACATCTCCGTTGTTCATTTCGAAAAACAATAGTCCGAAATTTTAGATGATTAAGTACGATGTTAAATCAATTTTAGTATGATATTAGGTTAAAAATTGTTTTTTGCTAATTTTAAACGAGTTTAGCATGGTACTATCCCCTTACATTTTACTAAAGTTAAAATCACATCTTTTCTCCATATGACTGGAGAATGGAAAATTTTACTCCAGGTATAGCATAGACCCGAGGGTTGCCGGTTCGATCCCTGCTTTTTTTTTTGTAATAATGAAGTTAAAATGATAAAAATATAAACATTGATATATATATAATTAATTAACAACGCATAAAAACAATTATTGTGTTAAACAAAACGATTTTCTTAAAAGTTTTGATTTAGTCCTAGGAGCACATCTACGTAGTAATAGTTTAAAACAAAAATTGTCCCAATATTTTAAATACTTCGGTCGTGATAGTAAAAATATTAATCATAATTAAAATAATTAAAATACATGAAATTGTCTTAGCCACATTTCTTAATCAGTACATTTCCTCTACTGAACTAAATAAAAGGAAAATGTGTAAAGTTTTCAACTGATTAACATTTTGCAGAGCATTTTATGTTGTAAATTAGCTCAGTGGATGCATGGTCGCTCTCGACACGGAAGGATACCAGTTCAAATCCAGGTAAGTAAAGCTTGACATTTTTTCAATTAAAATAAAATAATATAATTTCAGAATTAAGGGAAAACCAGCAGTCACTGTATTGATTGTGACAAACGTACAAGTCGCTCAACAAACGTGTTTATATTCATTTGTCATAACCACTTTGATCTTCTATAACAATTGACCCATTCGTTTGTCGTTAAAGTATAAGCGTTTACTCTAAAAGCACCATTCGTTTACCACAAACAGTAAATATGTTTACAAAACACCATTATTCGTCTGACAGAAACACTACATTCGTTTGACACAAACACTCTTTTCGTTTGGAACAAACGATAGAATTTTGCTACAACAGTATGAATTGTTTGTCTCAAACGAATTTAAGAGTTTGCTGCAAACGAACTGTCAAAACTGGCTGGCAAACGAAAAAGTCGTTTGGGCAATTTTTACGTTTGCCGCAAACGATTCCTTCCCTCAGTGTACACTTCACACGAATTCGTATGAATTTGTATGAAGTTCAGCTGCCGCTGAGTGCGATATAGCTCCTTAAATTTCATAAAAAATAATGTTTTGCCGCGTTGTCGTGAAGTTTAGTTCGACTAAAGTTGAGTACGGTCTTGCATTAAACCTAAACTGATCTCTATTATTTGTTATAAATTATAAAATTTATCTTCGGACAAGCAAATTTTATTACTTAAGGTCTCAAAATGGATCTCCAAACCAAGACCGCACTAGGCGGAACTGCACTGCAGCGGAACTGCGATTCAAAATAATTTGTATGAAATTTATGAAGTTCAGTTGCCGGTTAGTGCCATATAACTCATACAATTTCATTCAAAAAATGTTTTGCCGCATCGGGAAGTATAGTTCCGCTGCAGTTTTGTGCGGTCTAACCTTTTTTAGTTTTAGAAGAAAAATTGAAAAATAATATTGTTACACTACATTCATACATTATGATACATATTTAAAAAAAAGTTGTTGCACGTAGAAACTGGAAATGTGTGTGGATATGTTAAAATACAATTTTTTAAGAGCACATTTTATTCTAGTTGCTTTACAATGACCTAGCGCTTAGTTTTTGCTTGATTATATTTTTTTAATTATCTTTGTGGTGGACCCAGCATGGGAAGAGTGATGTCATCAAATAAAATGGGTTTTACCCTGTTAAAACCAAACCATACCAGTGGAAGTAGATAGACAAAACTTGACATGTTTTCAAATGACCTAATTCTACGTCTAACACGATTTTTTTTAATTTTTTCTATTGTCAAATACAGCAAGTCTCCAATTTATAGCACATTCGGTACCTATTTTTAAGGTGAAATCGTGGAATACTAAATTTAAGATTGCGATAATGTATAAGCTAAAAAAAGCCCTTAATTCGGGCATCATTAGTGTAGTGTATTTAGAAATAAATAAAATACTTCCGTTTTTACTGATTGCTACACATTGAATGATCTTTATTATCAAATCAATCCTGAATATTTATTCAGTGTCGACTTTCTAAAAACTCTAAATAAAAACAATCTTCTTTAACAGGTACAATACTAAATTAGTTTCTTCTTTTAAAACTATTTGAAATATTAATTCTGAAGCAAATAATTTTTAAACTCGGATCGTCTGCTTGATCTTCGTAGGTTTGGAGTCTCAGCTATTCTTTGATTTGATGAATAGATGTTGCTTTTTGTGTCAGCGATATTGGTAGACTTAACAATCGACTCAGCGCCGCTTCTTAACTTCTTTAAGTGAGATACCTTCTGCCTGTTTCTTTTGACATAACGACAACCTCACAAGCTTTTTTCGAAATTACTTTATGTGGTTCTGGTTCAAAGTTAGATGCCAATTTATTTGTCTTCATCATTCGTTTAATAAGAACTTCATCTCCTTCTTCAATATTGCTTTCTTTTGATTGTCTTCGTTTATCTCACTGAACCAAAAAATTCATTCACACAAGAATTAAACTGTTAGCCACAAGAGAAAAAAGGCGTTTTACCTATTTCCAGCTATCGGTTTAAGGTTTCACTATTAGAGAAAAGTTCCTGCTTATAAAAAGTTAATCTACGAACAGTAAAAAGAAAAGTTCTCGCGACAAACAATATATTTATTATCTACAAAAACACAAATTATTAACCACAAGCGAATAGTGTTTTTCACAAATAACAATCTTTTTCTTTAACTTGTAATTTATTATTTTTTTTTTTTTAATTTTGTTATTTTTGTCCACCTCATGGGGTTTGCAGCCGCTTCTATTTATTCTGAAATTTATACAATTGTATTTATTTGAAAAAAACTTATATTTCACTTACTTGATTTTTCTGGGATTTGAACCTGGCACCTTCCGGGCAGCAATGCAACATGCTACCACCAGGCCATCGCACGATATGTAGGAACAATGTCGAAACTTAATCACTTTGAAAGTGATACTGTACATTTCAGACTGGGTCATATACAAGTCTGTTTGACCCCACATCGAATATCGTTTGTAACAAACAGTTTACGAATTTACAAGGCTAATTAATTTTTGGTAACTCGTAAACAAAACTTTTTCGTTTTGTTGAACACAGTAAAACGTTTGTGACAAACAATTTTCGAATTACCAACTAAGAGCTACAAACGTTTTTGTTTATAACTTTTGCAATTCATGAACAAAACGTTTACCTTGTTGACTAGAGTGAAACTCCATGCATACAAACAATTTGTTCACGAAACATGTTTGAAGAGTCAAAAGTTCTTGAGTGTACTAGTATATCGTTATTCGTCATAAATTAATATTAAAAGTCAACTATTTCTATTAGAAGTAAACAGTATGAAAAACATAACTCTTGTCACAAGGATATTTTTCGGAGAGTGCTGCATACACCTTTCCATTCTCTTTTTTCTCTTTGTCTTTATCGGCAGTTTCCTCATCAATTTCCATTGGTTGGTTAATGCTTGGCAACTTATCCCTTATGTTACGTCCAAAAAGCATTTGTGATGGCGTTTTTTGTGTCGTCGAGTGTGGCCTTGATCGATACATAAGCAAATATTCGTTTAAATCGGTTATCCAATTTCTGTCAGTGTTTTGACTGATAATAAGTCTTTTTATGATGGACCGATTTTGTCTTTCAACCTCACCATTTTGTTGTGGCCAATGTGGTATTGTATTAATCAATTGTATATTGTTTGAATTACAAAAATCTCGAAATTCGTCACTTGTAAATTGTCTTCCATTATCAGCCGTAATAGATAACGGCAGTCCGAATCGAGCAAATATCGTTTGTAGCCGTTTGATTGTCTCCGTGGAATTGATTGTTTTCATAATTTCAATCTCGATGTACCGACTATAATATTCAACTATAACAAATAAGTGATGTTGTGATGGCAACGGGCCCAGAAAATCAATAGCAAGATGTTGCCAAGGTTCCGAAGGTAATTGTTTTCTTGTGATTGGTTCGGGTGCTGAAGGTGCAGACACCATCATGCATCCACGACATTGTTTCACTCTTTTTTCAACATCTGCGTCCATTTTTGGCCACCAAACTTTCGAACGTAATCTTTGCTTCATCAACGTTATACCGGGATGACCCTCATGTGCCAAATCGAGCGTTTGACACCTTAAAACTTCTGACATTACAATACGTGTTCCACGTAATAGAATCTCACCCGAAAAACAGAATTCACTTGCGAAAATTTTAAATTCCAATGCCTTTCCAGTCCAAATGTTTTCACGAAGTGCAACTTTAACTGCTTGTATCGCATCATCGTTAATCGATTTTTGTTCGATTTCCAACAATTTAATTGCAACTGGAGTGGCATTCGATGTAACCCAATTTACATATTGTTCTGCTTGTTCGTCGAACGATTGTATGTTATGATCTTCACTTATTGCCAGTCGCGATAATGGATCAGCTATATTTGATTTGCCTGGCCTATAAATAACCTTATATTTATACGACATCAATCTCAAAACCCAGCGTTCGATTCTTACACATGGTCTTGATTTTGTTCCGAAAATCACTTCAAGTGGTTTGTGATCTGTAATTAACTCAAACTCTCGACCAAACAAATAAAAATGAAATCGTTCGGTAGCCCAAACCAGAGCCAATGCTTCTTTTTCAGTTTGCGCGTACCGTTTCTCTGTATCTGATAAGCTTTTACTAGCATATAAAATTATTCTCGGGCCTGACTCATTTATCTGTATTAATACAGCACCAACAGGACTGGCATCTGCAATCAATTGGGGTCGATCATTAATATCGTAATATCCCAATGTCAGTTGATTAGACATACATTCTTTCAGTCTGTCAAATGAGTTCTGTTGTTTGATTCCCCAAACGAATTTTTAACCTTTTTTAGTTAAAAACCGGAGCGGATCAGTTATTGTTGCAAGATTTGGAATAAACTTGCCAACATAGTTAACCAGACCCAAAAAACTCCGTACTTCTTCAGCATTTCTTGGCTCGCGAAATAGACGAATAGATTCTAATTTATCTGAATCGGGGAATATACCTGTTTTAGTTAAACGATGACCCAAAAAATTCAATTCCTCCACTCCAAAAATGCATTTTCCTTGATTAAGTGTCACGCAATGTTTTTCCAATGTTTCCTGAACAAGAGTCAATCGAGAATCATGCTCCTTTTTATCTGCACCATAAACTAATATGTCATCAATAAAAACGACACATCCATCGCATGCACTCTGCACATATTTGCTCCATGGTTTTCTGAAAAAGTTCAGGTGCACATACTATGCCGAACATCAATCGCTTGTAACGAAATAACCCTCTTCGAGTAATAAAGGTAGTGATTTCTCTTGAACTTTCTGATATTTCAATCTGATGAAATGCGTTTTTTACGTCAAGTTTTGAGAAAACTTTTCCATTTCCCAAGTGTGGCAAGAAATCTTCTATTGTTGGAAGTGTGTAATTTTCCCGTTTGATTGCTTCATTAGCACGACGCATATCAATACACAGACGAATATCATTCCCTTTCGGAACAACAATGACCGGAGAAATCCACTTTGCTGGCTTGTTCACCTTTTCAATGATATCCTGGGAAAGAAGTTCATCAATTTTTGTATCTACGGCCTTCTCCAACGCCACTGGAATTCTTCGATATGATTGTATGATTGGTAAAACATCCTTCTTTATTGGTATATCTATCAAGACTCCCTTGATTTTTCCAAGCGGTTCCGTCTTTTCCTCATCAATTTTATTAACTGTATTTATTTTCAAAATACCCAGTTTAGTTGCTGTGTCTCGACCGATGAGAAGTTTACCTTCACCTCTTATTACATAGAAGTCACTATTACATTTGCCCGATAGTTCAAATTCAGTCGTAAATGCACCTATTAGCGGAAGCTCATGTCCACCGTAGGCTCTAAAAATTTTTCCTGTTTCCTTCCGTTGGTTTGTTACAATAATTTTATTTGATTTCAAAAATTCCCATAACTGCTGACTCAACAAATTGTACTTTGAACCGGAATCAATTACAGCAGTGACCATCACTCCTCCAATTCTGCTTTTGACTTCACAACCATCATCCTTGGTACTGACATTGAAGACGTATTCATCCTTTTCGATGGTAATGTGCTTCACTGATTCGTCATTTTGTTCTTTGTTTGAATAGTCTAGTGTTTCTTCAATTTTTGATATTTTATTGACTGATGTATCATGACCTTCAAACTCACGTGTTCGTTTGCGTGATCGACATACCCTGGCAAAATGATCTCGTCTGCCGCATTTATTACATAACTTTCCTCGTGCGGGGCATTTCCCGTCATTTCCAAAATGACCATGGAAACCACATCGATTACATTCAATTTTTTAGAGTCATGTGCTTGTGGGTATGGTTGTTTTGTTTTCCAAGAATTAAAATTTATTTTTTTCACATCTTCAATTTGAGGTTGTGGCTTATCTGTATCGAATAATTTCTCTTGTTGCGCAACTGTGTCAAACACTTTTGCAACACGCAGGATTTCGCCTAAACTGGTGTCACCTCGTTTAAGCAAATCTCTCCGTAGAACAGTAGATCGACAATTTTGAATGATTTGATCCTTCACATTTTCTTCGAGATTCCCTTCAAAGCCACATCGTTCAGCTTGCATCCGTAATCTTATCGTGAACATGTCGATATTTTCATCAGACTTTTGTTTCATTTGTCGAAGAATATGTCGTTCATAGGTAGTATTTGCTTTTGGTTGGAAAAATGTATTCAATTTAGCAACCGTTCTCTCATATTCGTTCATGTGCGGAACATATTGCTCAACATTTGCCAAAGGCCCAACTAATTCACTTAATGAACAGTCTGGCAAAGTAGCAATTAGCATTTGGACTTTTGAACCAGCATAATGTAGAAGGTCTTGCTTGCAATTTTCGTCGAGGATGCCACTTGCTCTTATCATCGTTTCGAAAGAACTAACCACTTCTGCCGTTCAATTCCAACATTATCACAATATAAGGAATAATCGAATTCCCGAACTTGTAGACCCAACGGCCTAACTGTATCTAAAAAAAAATAATAAATTCTTTACTAACTTCATTTCTATAAAATTCAATTTTATCTCTTAAACTGAACTGAAATAAATCTTCATGATAAGATTCATTCTGCCGCTCAAATAAATTTGAGTCAACCAAAGAATTTCAAAAACTCTACTTAAGTTCATTGAATTGGTCAAAAACTGTTATGCATTTAAGCATCTCAATTCAAATCATTTCTTTTTCAGCATTTAAGCCGCTCAAATTTTTGAGTCAAAATGTATTCTATCAATTATTTCAATATTGTTACATATATATAAAAGGTAAGCCAATCTGTTCCTTTTTTTTTACATTTCAACACTTAGTAATTTGTATTCAATTTTAATTTTATGCGTATACAAACCAATGTGGATACACATAAATACATATGTAGATGTGAACGTATAAAATTTTATATAAATAGACATATGTATGTATATATACCTACATTATGTATGTAGTCGAGGATATATATATATATATATATATATATATATATATATATATATATATATATATATATTATTATATATATATATTATATTATTTTACAACGGCACATCAGCATACATAGTTATATCCTTTTTTTTAACCTTTTTACATAAATAAAACGTATTGGTGTTTTCTGACATACCCAAAAGATCATTAGCCATTATAATTAGAACACCAAGTCCAATTTAATCTTATTGAAAAATCGTCCTTAATTTATTCTTGAAGTTGTCTTTAACTTATTTTTGAATCCTTTCTCCTTTTTAGAATTCTTTTTTTTTTATTTTGTAATAGTTTTTATTTTAAATCCTCGTCGCAAATGTAGTGTATTTAGAAATAAATAAAATACTTCCGTTTTTACTGATTGCTACACATTGAATGATCTTTATTATCAAATCAATCCTGAATATTTATTCAGTGTCGACTTTCTAAAAACTCTAAATAAAAACAATCTTCTTTAACAGGTACAATACTACAATTAGAATTTTGAATTTGTTTGTATTTATAGGTGTGCACGACGCAGCTTGACATCAAGCTGCGTCGTCCACGGGTTTCAATGGGAAGGCATTTAGGTGCTCCGCTCGCATTGGGGTATTGTATGAGCTCCAAAAAAGCCCTACATTCGTGCATCATTAGAATTTTGAAATTTTGTATTTTAAAGGTGTGGACGACAGTGGGTTTTTGCCGCCCGGGGCAGACCCAATTTTTGCCGCCCCCTTGAATTTTTTTTCCAGCTTTAAAAAAGTAGTAACCAAGAACCACGGCAGTTAAATGATATTAATGTGTATTTGATTGAATAAAATAAGAAATTAATGATAAAATATGAACAAAATCGTAATAAAGCGATTCCATTACCGCGGATGCAAGGGTGCTACATGAACAGGTAGCTAAATAATAAAGAATTATCTTGAACCATTTGCATGGCCAATAAACAAATTTTAAAGAAATTATAGGAATTAGCGTTTTTTTCAAAACAGTAAAATTGTATAACAGATTTTAACCTGGTACAAAGACTTTGAAAAATGTGTCGCCATGGGATATCTCTACCTATTACCTATATATTTAAAAACACTGGCTTGCGGCAGGAAAATTTTAAAACTAAATTTTCGAGATCGAGAAATTTTTACCCTACAGAATATGACATTTTTCTAATTCATTTTCTTTTTAATAATTGTTTTCATTAAATTGTATATAAATTAATACATAGCTAATTTCATTACTTTTTTATGAGTTAAATAAATAAATCAAATTATAAATAAATTAATATATTTTTAAATAAAATAAATAAATTAAATAAAGAATGTTGATGTAAAAGGAAAAGATATTATTGTTAAAAAAGGTATCTTTGTGTGTAGGAACCTATTTAATTCATTTTTTTTAAATGTATTTTTATAAAAGAGAACTTGTTTACATCTGAACTCTCCTACTTTTAATTACAGCAAACTCTTGAATTACTGTCTCGATATCAATGGCCTCAATCATTTCTTGCTTCTTGAAATTTTGAATTGGATTCTTTGGGCTCACCAAATTAAATAATTTGAAGAATAACGTATTTTTTTAAATTTCTTGTCGCCGATTTTGCCGTCCCTGACAAAGTGCCGCCCGATGTGGTATTTTTGTTCAACAACGTAAAACATAATTAATGTGCGATTATTGACTATGCCTGTGAAGCGTTTTTACCACTGGGGAAATTTAATAACAAATTAACTAATTTGAAGAATAAAGAATTTTGTTTTAATTTCTTGTCACCGATTTTGCCGCCCTTGTGCCCCCCGTGCCCCTCCATGCTACGCCAGTGGTGGACGACGCAGCTTGACGTCAAGCTGGGTCGCCAACGGGTTTCAGTGGAAGGCATTTAAGTGCTCCACCCGGATTGGGGTACTAAATTAGCCCAAAAAAGCCCTTAATTCTTGCATCATAAGAATTTGGAATTTCCGTTGTGGACGACGCAGCTTGACGGACCTAAATTTAGAATGAGTGAGAGAATATAACACTTCTTGTTTATCATCCGACAATTCCCTTATCTCAAATCTAGCTTCTTAAATTTAAAAGCCTATAAAATATACATAGTATGTAATTCAATAAACATATAAATTAAATTATAAAACTATTGACTGAAAGACTTATTTATGTTTCATTGTTCATATCGCTCTTAAATTATTATTTATATATTTATTTTTTTCATTTATTTATTTATACTTTATTTATTTATTATTTATTCAATTATTCATTTATTTATATATTTATTGATTTATTAATTTATTTATTTATTTATTTAATTATTTATTTATTTATTTAGTTATTTATTTATTCAATATTTTTTTTGTATTTATTATATATTTATTTATTTTATTTATATATTAAATCGTTTATTGATTTATTTTTCTATTTAACATTTGCATAATTATTTATTATTCTTTTTTGTGTCTATTTATTTAACAATTAAATTATTTTCTTTTGTACTCAAAAGGATTTATGTTAAGTATTTATTGAAATAATTTATTATTGTTTTGTAAAAGCTGTTTTGAACAGGGTATTATACGCTTTTGTGTTTAAGCCACCCCTTCTCTCAAATCCTTATTTATTTTGTTTTCTTTTTTGTTAAATGAAGGTTTTTAACAGTAGCTTTTCCTTCAAATCGTTCCTATTAAAGCTTATTATAATTGATTAAAAAAATGTTCTCACTTGGCAGTAGTAAGGTAGAATATATACCAATCTCTGTAAATTGTGCAATATAGGTTTAAGATATAAAACATGTAATATTTTCGTCTACAATAAATATATATATATATATATAAAACGGCAAATGGATACAGCGTCCAATTTTGGAAGGATTTGTAAAGCAGTTACCACAACGACAACATTATCAAAACATATTTGTATAGCAGTTTATGTTCTACTTCCAGTATGCTATGGGGTCTACAAAATAAGAAAAAACTGCAATCGAAAAATTGGAAGAAGCTGGAATCACTGTTGAAAAATGTGGACTCTTCATAGATAAAGAATTTTTTAGTTAAAAACCGGAGCGGATCAGTTATTGTTGCAAGATTTGGAATAAACTTGCCAACATAGTTAACCAGACCCAAAAAACTCCGTACTTCTTCAGCATTTCTTGGCTCGCGAAATAGACGAATAGATTCTAATTTATCTGAATCGGGGAATATACCTGTTTTAGTTAAACGATGACCCAAAAAATTCAATTCCTCCACTCCAAAAATGCATTTTCCTTGATTAAGTGTCACGCAATGTTTTTCCAATGTTTCCTGAACAAGAGTCAATCGAGAATCATGCTCCTTTTTATCTGCACCATAAACTAATATGTCATCAATAAAAACGACACATCCATCGCATGCACTCTGCACATATTTGCTCCATGGTTTTCTGAAAAAGTTCAGGTGCACATACTATGCCGAACATCAATCGCTTGTAACGAAATAACCCTCTTCGAGTAATAAAGGTAGTGATTTCTCTTGAACTTTCTGATATTTCAATCTGATGAAATGCGTTTTTTACGTCAAGTTTTGAGAAAACTTTTCCATTTCCCAAGTGTGGCAAGAAATCTTCTATTGTTGGAAGTGTGTAATTTTCCCGTTTGATTGCTTCATTAGCACGACGCATATCAATACACAGACGAATATCATTCCCTTTCGGAACAACAATGACCGGAGAAATCCACTTTGTTGGCTTGTTCACCTTTTCAATGATATCCTGGGAAAGAAGTTCATCAATTTTTGTATCTACGGCCTTCTCCAACGCCACTGGAATTCTTCGATATGATTGTATGATTGGTAAAACATCCTTCTTTATTGGTATATCTATCAAGACTCCCTTGATTTTTCCAAGCGGTTCCGTCTTTTCCTCATCAATTTTATTAACTGTATTTATTTTCAAAATACCCAGTTTAGTTGCTGTGTCTCGACCGATGAGAAGTTTACCTTCACCTCTTATTACATAGAAGTCACTATTACATTTGCCCGATAGTTCAAATTCAGTCGTAAATGCACCTATTAGCGGAAGCTCATGTCCACCGTAGGCTCTAAAAATTTTTCCTGTTTCCTTCCGTTGGTTTGTTACAATAATTTTATTTGATTTCAAAAATTCCCATAACTGCTGACTCAACAAATTGTACTTTGAACCGGAATCAATTACAGCAGTGACCATCACTCCTCCAATTCTGCATTTGACTTCACAACCATCATCCTTGGTACTGACATTGAAGACGTATTCATCCTTTTCGATGGTAATGTGCTTCACTGATTCGTCATTTTGTTCTTTGTTTGAATAGTCTAGTGTTTCTTCAATTTTTGATATTTTATTGACTGATGTATCATGACCTTCAAACTCACGTGTTCGTTTGCGTGATCGACATACCCTGGCAAAATGATCTCGTCTGCCGCATTTATTACATAACTTTCCTCGTGCGGGGCATTTCCCGTCATTTCCAAAATGACCATGGAAACCACATCGATTACATTCAATTTTTTTAGAGTCATGTGCTTGTGGGTATGGTTGTTTTGTTTTCCAAGAATTAAAATTTATTTTTTTCACATCTTCAATTTGAGGTTGTGGCTTATCTGTATCGAATAATTTCTCTTGTTGCGCAACTGTGTCAAACACTTTTGCAACACGCAGGATTTCGCCTAAACTGGTGTCACCTCGTTTAAGCAAATCTCTCCGTAGAACAGTAGATCGACAATTTTGAATGATTTGATCCTTCACATTTTCTTCGAGATTCCCTTCAAAGCCACATCGTTCAGCTTGCATCCGTAATCTTATCGTGAACATGTCGATATTTTCATCAGACTTTTGTTTCATTTGTCGAAGAATATGTCGTTCATAGGTAGTATTTGCTTTTGGTTGGAAAAATGTATTCAATTTAGCAACCGTTCTCTCATATTCGTTCATGTGCGGAACATATTGCTCAACATTTGCCAAAGGCCCAACTAATTCACTTAATGAACAGTCTGGCAAAGTAGCAATTAGCATTTGGACTTTTGAACCAGCATAATGTAGAAGGTCTTGCTTGCAATTTTCGTCGAGGATGCCACTTGCTCTTATCATCGTTTCGAAAGAACTAACCACTTCTGCCGTTCAATTCCAACATTATCACAATATAAGGAATAATCGAATTCCCGAACTTGTAGACCCAACGGCCTAACTGTATCTAAAAAAAAATAATAAATTCTTTACTAACTTCATTTCTATAAAATTCAATTTTATCTCTTAAACTGAACTGAAATAAATCTTCATGATAAGATTCATTCTGCCGCTCAAATAAATTTGAGTCAACCAAAGAATTTCAAAAACTCTACTTAAGTTCATTGAATTGGTCAAAAACTGTTATGCATTTAAGCATCTCAATTCAAATCATTTCTTTTTCAGCATTTAAGCCGCTCAAATTTTTGAGTCAAAATGTATTCTATCAATTATTTCAATATTGTTACATATATATAAAAGGTAAGCCAATCTGTTCCTTTTTTTTTACATTTCAACACTAAGTAATTTGTATTCAATTTTAATTTTATGCGTATACAAACCAATGTGGATACACATAAATACATATGTAGATGTGAACGTATAAAATTTTATATAAATAGACATATGTATGTATATATACCTACATTATGTATGTAGTCGAGGATATATATATATATATATATATATATATATATATATATATATATATATATATATATTATTATATATATATATTATATTATTTTACAACGGCACATCAGCATACATAGTTATATCCTTTTTTTTAACCTTTTTACATAAATAAAACGTATTGGTGTTTTCTGACATACCCAAAAGATCATTAGCCATTATAATTAGAACACCAAGTCCAATTTAATCTTATTGAAAAATCGTCCTTAATTTATTCTTGAAGTTGTCTTTAACTTATTTTTGAATCCTTTCTCCTTTTTAGAATTCTTTTTTTTTTTATTTTGTAATAGTTTTTATTTTAAATCCTCGTCGCAAATGTAGTGTATTTAGAAATAAATAAAATACTTCCGTTTTTACTGATTGCTACACATTGAATGATCTTTATTATCAAATCAATCCTGAATATTTATTCAGTGTCGACTTTCTAAAAACTCTAAATAAAAACAATCTTCTTTAACAGGTACAATACTACAATTAGAATTTTGAATTTGTTTGTATTTATAGGCATTTAGGTGCTCCGCTCGCATTGGGGTATTGTATGAGCTCCAAAAAAGCCCTACATTCGTGCATCATTAGAATTTTGAAATTTTGTATTTTAAAGGTGTGGACGACAGTGGGTTTTTGCCGCCCGGGGCAGACCCAATTTTTGCCGCCCCCTTGAATTTTTTTTCCAGCTTTAAAAAAGTAGTAACCAAGAACCACGGCAGTTAAATGATATTAATGTGTATTTGATTGAATAAAATAAGAAATTAATGATAAAATATGAACAAAATCGTAATAAAGCGATTCCATTACCGCGGATGCAAGGGTGCTACATGAACAGGTAGCTAAATAATAAAGAATTATCTTGAACCATTTGCATGGCCAATAAACAAATTTTAAAGAAATTATAGGAATTAGCGTTTTTTTCAAAACAGTAAAATTGTATAACAGATTTTAACCTGGTACAAAGACTTTGAAAAATGTGTCGCCATGGGATATCTCTACCTATTACCTATATATTTAAAAACACTGGCTTGCGGCAGGAATATTTTAAAACTAAATTTTCGAGATCGAGAAATTTTTACCCTACAGAATATGACATTTTTCTAATTCATTTTCTTTTTAATAATTGTTTTCATTAAATTGTATATAAATTAATACATAGCTAATTTCATTACTTTTTTATGAGTTAAATAAATAAATCAAATTATAAATAAATTAATATATTTTTAAATAAAATAAATAAATTAAATAAAGAATGTTGATGTAAAAGGAAAAGATATTATTGTTAAAAAAGGTATCTTTGTGTGTAGGAACCTATTTAATTCATTTTTTTAAATGTATTTTTATAAAAGAGAACTTGTTTACATCTGAACTCTCCTACTTTTAATTACAGCAAACTCTTGAATTACTGTCTCGATATCAATGGCCTCAATCATTTCTTGCTTCTTGAAATTTTGAATTGGATTCTTTGGGCTCACCAAATTAAATAATTTGAAGAATAACGTATTTTTTTAAATTTCTTGTCGCCGATTTTGCCGTCCCTGACAAAGTGCCGCCCGATGTGGTATTTTTGTTCAACAACGTAAAACATAATTAATGTGCGATTATTGACTATGCCTGTGAAGCGTTTTTACCACTGGGGAAATTTAATAACAAATTAATTAATTTGAAGAATAAAGAATTTTGTTTTAATTTCTTGTCACCGATTTTGCCGCCCTTGTGCCCCCCGTGCCCCTCCATGCTACGCCAGTGGTGGACGACGCAGCTTGACGTCAAGCTGGGTCGCCAACGGGTTTCAGTGGAAGGCATTTAAGTGCTCCACCCGGATTGGGGTACTAAATTAGCCCAAAAAAGCCCTTAATTCTTGCATCATAAGAATTTGGAATTTCCGTTGTGGACGACGCAGCTTGACGGACCTAAATTTAGAATGAGTGAGAGAATATAACACTTCTTGTTTATCATCCGACAATTCCCTTATCTCAAATCTAGCTTCTTAAATTTAAAAGCCTATAAAATATACATAGTATGTAATTCAATAAACATATAAATTAAATTATAAAACTATTGACTGAAAGACTTATTTATGTTTCATTGTTCATATCGCTCTTAAATTATTATTTATATATTTATTTTTTTCATTTATTTATTTATACTTTATTTATTTATTATTTATTCAATTATTCATTTATTTATATATTTATTGATTTATTAATTTATTTATTTATTTATTTAATTATTTATTTATTTATTTAGTTATTTATTTATTCAATATTTTTTTTGTATTTATTATATATTTATTTATTTTATTTATATATTAAATCGTTTATTGATTTATTTTTCTATTTAACATTTGCATAATTATTTATTATTCTTTTTTGTGTCTATTTATTTAACAATTAAATTATTTTCTTTTGTACTCAAAAGGATTTATGTTAAGTATTTATTGAAATAATTTATTATTGTTTTGTAAAAGCTGTTTTGAACAGGGTATTATACGCTTTTGTGTTTAAGCCACCCCTTCTCTCAAATCCTTATTTATTTTGTTTTCTTTTTTGTTAAATGAAGGTTTTTAACAGTAGCTTTTCCTTCAAATCGTTCCTATTAAAGCTTATTATAATTGATTAAAAAAATGTTCTCACTTGGCAGTAGTAAGGTAGAATATATACCAATCTCTGTAAATTGTGCAATATAGGTTTAAGATATAAAACATGTAATATTTTCGTCTACAATAAATATATATATATATATATAAAACGGCAAATGGATACAGCGTCCAATTTTGGAAGGATTTGTAAAGCAGTTACCACAACGACAACATTATCAAAACATATTTGTATAGCAGTTTATGTTCTACTTCCAGTATGCTATGGGGTCTACAAAATAAGAAAAAACTGCAATCGAAAAATTGGAAGAAGCTGGAATCACTGTTGAAAAATGTGGACTCTTCATAGATAAAGAATTGCATTATCCTGGCACGACTCTTAGTTGGTGAAAATGCCATATCTGAAGTTAAATCCCCATCATCAATAAAAGATATGTAAATCAGTGATGCAATAAAAAAAGAGAAAATTAAATACTTGGAGAAAAATGGAGACACTAAAAAAAGGCCATGATTACTTTTACCAAGTAGGTACAAGGTCAACTTCACATAGCTGAAAAGGCATTCTGTTATTTTGGAATTTCAACTAAATGCGATTTCGTATTTTTTTAAATCGAGAGAGATGAAAACTTTTGGGAGATAAAAATGAAAAACAAGCTGCACACATTTTATCATGACCATTTCTTTCTAGAACTATGCGATCCACGTGTTCCCAGAAGCATGCGAGTTTGGAATACCTAAAATTAGTTTCACCATACCTTGACCTTAAAATATTTACATCAAGCATCAACAAAGTAGGAGAGTTATAAAACCATTTCCGAACTCGTGATTAAAAAATATTCCCTGAAGAGCGAAGATTTGTGGTTAAGTTTTGAATAATATTTGAATAATTTCAATTTCAGGTTTTAGATAAATATATGGATCTAAAGGGTGTTGAAAATGGTAATATTTAGTGTATTTCCAATGCGCTTTTTAAAACTTCAGATTTAATACCTAATGATGAGTAAATTTGCCTCTATTTTACACCTTCATAACATAAATAGTAACTCATTTACTAGAATTTATTAAATTTATGCATGGTTTTGTAAAAAATGTCTTGTCCAAATAATTTTTTCATCTACTTACCTTGCCGTGGTGAAGATGCTTAGGATGTTCCTTCTAACCCGAGCCTAGACGCACTAAGTTGCATACTCTCTGGTCAGAGAACAGAAGCCAAAGAGTAATACATAGGTAAATAAAAAATGTAAGTTAGTTAATTTTCACATAGGTTAAAAATAAATAAATCGGGTGGCACAACGGCTCATGAAGAACCAGGGCCTAGTGACTAACAACTCGCAACCATTCCTTTGTGCGCCTTTCGACAGGAATGGAAGGGACCTACAATTTTATGCCGAATCCGAACGGCTAGGCGAGAAGCACTTATTCGTGACAAGTGATTACCTACTCTTGGAGGATTTGTCAATTCCTCGCAAGAGGCAGTAGCCCTGAAAAAAAACTTTTTTAGTTTTTAGGTGGACGAGGCTGGGAAGCGATCCCAGACCTCCAGCGTGACAGTCGAACGCACTAACCATTACGCTACGGGCTACTACTTCACATAGGTTCCTACCTACAATTCTTTTCTAATTCTATATATCCAACCCGTGATGTGACTTCTTACTCAAATGCTATAAAGTCAATTGTTTTATTGTAGAAATTTAATTCTTAAAAACATAATTTTCAGTACAATGTTATTTTCTGGGTGTACGAACTAATACAAATTCGCCTAGAATAATAAAATTCAGAGTATCTTCTTACTGTGATTTTTATAAGAGTCGGTAAACATCGAACAAAATGTGTGTCTTAGTAGGATATAACAGACTGACTGAAGAGCCCACTGTTTCTTCATCTTCTTATTTCAGTATAATATATAGGTTCGGAAAATTTGAATAGTCTTGATGGAAAATTATTAAAATTGGGATTAATGGGGGTAAAGTTTAGTTTTTAACTAATTTCTGGAAAACTTTTTATAGCTAATTTAATATCGACAGAACTTTAAGAGGTAGGTACCTTTGTCATACATTTTAATACATTATCTTTGTACCTACCTACATAATAAGGGAAATTCTTCGCATCACTATAAGGTCTGACGAACAAAAAAATGTAGGTACCAGAACTTTACCTGCCTAATTGAATGTGTATCGAAAAAAACACCGCCATTGCTTCATAAAATTCATTCAAGAAAAACTAAAACAAAAATGTCTTCTTTTTTCATAAATATAAAAACCAAAAAATGTTTGTCTATTGTTCTTTAAAGTTTTATTGCTTTGTTTGTGTTGTGTATGCTTAATTTTGTATGACTTTTAGGGCCAGTTTGTTCACAGTGGGTTAAATTTAGTATGTGACTTTAATAGGCTTTAATTAACTAACTCCAATCTACCAAAATTTGCTGATTAGTGAAATCCATGATTAACAACTCATATTTTGAATTTTTTAAACAAAATTTGATCAACAAATACATTTGAGGATTTCCCATCTCCACTAATCATGGATTAAAGATAATCAGCTGTGAACAAACTGGCTCTTAAGGATTAGGTTAGATTAGATTATAAGATTTATTTCAGGAAAAAGGATTAGTAATGCCTTATTCAAATTTTTAGAAAGGATATAAATTTAATTTTATGAACCCTTGGTAAAATATTACAATAAATACGAAACCTTATTCTTTTTATTTTTATTTTCATTTTCATGAAGAAAAAAAAATATTTGGCAATTCAAATTGACAAATATTGTATAGCAGCATTTTAACCAGGAAAATAAAACGAAAAGATGTAAGCAGCAGAACACGAATTGACAACACTTAACACACATACTTAAAATATAATGCCCTCAAAAGCTATAATAAACCTATAATTCTGGAAGCTACATAGCAAAAACCAAAGAAAAAGGTATTAGAATTTCGATCCCCTGACGTATGGGAACGCTGAATCAATGTGTTGTTTTTAATAACCACTTTAAGCGAGCCCGAGCGAGAGGCAAATTGTGTGTATCTTGTTCTTTCTTGTTTCAGTCTCCTCACATCTCACAACCACGGAGCAGACAGGTCACGATGGGATGTACGTGGGCTTATGGAATATTACAAAAACAATTTCAATGGAAGTCAGGGGTTCTGTTTTTTATTTCACAGCCAATTTCTTAAGTTGAGCGCAATGCACAGAGTATATCTAATAATGAGTAGGGAGACTCTACACATATCCAATTCCAACTACCCCAAATAAAAACTAAAACAAAAACAAACAAAATTTATATTTCATTCTTGAATATTAAAATTATCATTTGAAATTTATTTTGCATTCTCAAAAAAATCGAACAAAGCCATTTTTGGTTAAGTATAAGCAAACGTGTTTTTACTTTTTAGGTGATTGTTTTTAAAGCAGTTGGTCACACTAAGGGTAGTTGGTATTTTTTTTTTTAATTTTTTCATAATGTATTTTTAAAGGCGGTCTTGGTTGTATTCTTATCACATGTGCAAAAACCATTAAAGAAGAAATATATAGGGTGTATCGTATGCAGTGAATTAAATGTGAAAAATAAAAATTGATAAACATTATGTTTTAGTTTAGTTTAGTATGCGGAAGTATAAGAACGGAAAAAGATGGTTCTGAAGCAAAGTATTTTAAAATACCGCTAAATAGTGAAAGGTAACCAAAATATATTTTACTGTAGATTTTCTCGTTGCAATACGACATTTTTTCTTGAAGAATGTATGTGATATATATACGTACATAGATTAATGTAGTTTTGTTAAATTGTTTAAATCAGTTTCATTTTCATTACATAGCACTTTAACAAATTTAATTAATTCTTCCAATTGGATATAATTATAAGTTTTTTTTTTCTATTTAACCCGAAAATCAAAAAAGTTGATGTTTCAATATTGCATTTATTATATTATATTACCATAATTGAAAATGGTAGTTTTTGATTTTGCGACCGTTCGAGAGTTTAATCATTGAATATTTTAATGCAGAAATAAAGCTTACGAAAAAATTCATTTTGACTTATATCTTCCCCATAACGTAACTTTTAATATTTTCAATGATCATTGGTAAGGTAGTTTACCATTGGAGAATTAAAAATCATTTTATGAAAAAAGTTGTACCAAATTGAATTTTTTTAGGTAAACTTAGAAATATTTACTAAAACAATTAGAATTCAATTCAAAAGTATTTCAATATTTTAATACTTAAATTTCTTCATCTTCTTATTATAAAACAATTAGATTTACTTTGGCATTAAAATAATCATTAATTTTTACTCAAAACCTCTCAAAATTGACAATTAATATTTTCAATGATGCAAGTGACCTCAACTCCAGAAATTATTGTGTTTTGCCCAAGGTATAACAGTGGGCTCTTCAGTCAGTCTGTTATACCCTACTAAGACACTAGTGGAGTTGAGGTAACTTGTATTTTTTAATTGAATTTTATTCATTCACTCCACTTAAAACAGAAGTAATTTCAATATTTTAATATTTAAATTTCTTCATCTTCTTATTATAAAAAACCTGACCACGGGTATTTATTTTCTGGGTGCACGAATTTAAACAAATTCCCCTAGAATAATAAAATTCACAGTATCTTTTTGATGTGATTTTTATAAGAGTCGGTAAACATCGACCAAAATTTGTGTCTTAGTAGGGTATAACAGACTGACTGAAGAGCCCACTGTTATACCTTGGGCGAAACACAATAATTTCTGGAGTTGAGGTCACTTGTATTTTTTAATTGAATTTTATTCATTCACTCCACTTAAAACAGAAGTAATTTCAATATTTTAATATTTAAATTTCTTCATCTTCTTATTATAAAAAACCTGACCACGGGTATTTATTTTCTGGGTGCACGAATTTAAACAAATTCCCCTAGAATAATAAAATTCACAGTATCTTTTTGCTGTGATTTTTATAAGAGTCGGTAAACATCGACCAAAATTTGTGTCTTAGTAGGGTATAACAGACTGACTGAAGAGCCCACTGTTATACCTTGGGCGAAACACAATAATTTCTGGAGTTGAGGTCACTTGTATTTTTTAATTGAATTTTATTCATTCACTCCACTTAAAACAGAAGTAATTTCAATATTTTAATATTTAAATTTCTTCATCTTCTTATTATAAAAAACCTGACCACGGGTATTTATTTTCTGGGTGCACGAATTTAAACAAATTCCCCTAGAATAATAAAATTCACAGTATCTTTTTGCTGTGATTTTTATAAGAGTCGGTAAACATCGACCAAAATTTGTGCCTTAGTAGGGTATAACAGACTGACTGAAGAGCCCACTGTTATACCTTGGGTGAAACACAATAATTTCTGGAGTTGAGGTCACTTGTATTTTTTAATTGAATTTTATTCATTCACTCCACTTAAAACAGAAGTAATTTCAATATTTTAATATTTAAATTTCTTCATCTTCTTATTATAAAAAACCTGACCACGGGTATTTATTTTCTGGGTGCACGAATTTAAACAAATTCCCCTAGAATAATAAAATTCACAGTATCTTTTTGCTGTGATTTTTATAAGAGTCGGTAAACATCGATTAAAATTTGTGTCTTAGTAGGGTATAACAGACTGACTGAAGAGCCCACTGTTATACCTTGGGCGAAACACAATAATTTCTGGAGTTGAGGTCACTTGTATTTTTTAATTGAATTTTATTCATTCACTCCACTTAAAACAGAAGTAATTTCAATATTTTAATATTTAAATTTCTTCATCTTCTTATCATAAAAAACCTGACCACGGGTATTTATTTTCTGGGTGCACGAATTTAAACAAATTCCCCTAGAATAATAAAATTCACAGTATCTTTTTGCTGTGATTTTTATAAGAGTCGGTAAACATCGATTAAAATTTGTGTCTTAGTAGGGTATAACAGACTGACTGAAGAGCCCACTGTTATACCTTGGGCGAAACACAATAATTTCTGGAGTTGAGGTCACTTGTATTTTTTAATTGAATTTTATTCATTCACTCCACTTAAAACAGAAGTAATTTCAATATTTTAATATTTAAATTTCTTCATCTTCTTATCATAAAAAACCTGACCACGGGTATTTATTTTCTGGGTGCACGAATTTAAACAAATTCCCCTAGAATAATAAAATTCACAGTATCTTTTTGCTGTGATTTTTATAAGAGTCGGTAAACATCGACCAAAATTTGTGTCTTAGTAGGGTATAACAGACAGACTGAAGAGCCCACTGTTACACCTTGGGCGAAACACAATAATTTCTGGAGTTGAGGTCACTTGTATTTTTTAATTGAATTTTATTCATTCCCTCCACTTAAAACAGAAGTAATTTCAATATTTTAATATTTAAATTTCTTCATCTTCTTATTATAAAAAACCTGACCACGGGTATTTATTTTCTGGGTGCACGAATTTAAACAAATTCCCCTAGAATAATAAAATTCACAGTATCTTTTTGCTGTGATTTTTATAAGAGTCGGTAAACATCGACCAAAATTTGTGTCTTAGTAGGGTATAACAGACTGACTGAAGAGCCCACTGTTATACCTTGGGCGAAACACAATAATTTCTGGAGTTGAGGTCACTTGTATTTTTTAATTGAATTTTATTCATTCACTCCACTTAAAACAGAAGTAATTTCAATATTTTAATATTTAAATTTCTTCATCTTCTTATTATTTTCAATGATGGTTTTCAATGATAGCTATAACTGGCCCCTAATTTAGAGAAATCCTTTGTTTTTTTTTATAGGTTATTAGACAAATATTTTTGTAGATGCGTGGTGAACGCAGGAACGGGACGATTAGTGGCGTCTCTCCAAGCAGGTAGGTACCAATACATAGGATGATTGCATGTGACACTGAGAAGAGATATCGATGCAGGTAGATGTTTGGCCAAAGTAAAAATATTTTCCTCTCAACACATACATAATATTTTAAATGTATAGCGTCGTTTACTGTATATTTCAATCGAACCGGTTTTGCAGTTGATAAAAGTGTGATTTGAAATTATATCTAGAACTTTTCCCTTTTTAAGGAAGAAAAATTGGTTAAGTGCTATTCAAAGAATTCATCTTTCAGACAAGCCAATTAATTAATTAAGAAATTAATTAGCGTTACCCACATGCAATTTTTATTTTTTAACTTATTATTATAATTTATTTAATAAAAATGTATTAAAAATTGACATGCATTGCATATGCCTTTCGCTTTTAATGGCGGATTTGCATTTTCTTATTCCCAAAAGCGCTTTCGATTTCCATTTTTTTTATGAAAGCGATAGGTTTCTAGGTGACGGACTAATAGCAACAAAATCGAATAAATATACAAAAAATTATTCTTTCGGCACAAAATAATAATAAAGAAGTTTCACATCAAAAAATTCTTCGACGGCCAAGAACAACTGTCATTTTTGTTTCGAAAAATTGAGAAGTGGAAGTAAAAATGGAAAATGGACCGGTGAGGCCAAACAGTTTCAGAAGAATATGATCTTCACTATTGGAGTCATCTAAATGAACAGTCTTTCCATATTTAAAGGAGAATGGGCATTTTGGTCTACCTACTGCCCACGAATGAGATATATATCGTTGGAAAGCTTAGCCTTAGTACATCACTTTTTTCTATGGACACAAAGCTGTAAGCAATGGGGCTTAGGCAGTATATGGAAACATAGATTGCAATTAGAGCAAACATTAATTGCAATAGTGTTCCATTGAAATGACAGTATTGCTTACTTTCAATGAACTGAATAGACCTCAAAATAAATGAAGTTTTATTCCAATGTTCAATATTAGCGAATAACATCAATTTGGAAAAAGCCAGCTCTGTCCCTAGCTAGCCGCTTCCATTTGCGCACACCGAGTGCTTTGATGTCGTCATTCACTTGATTGCGCCACCTGTTACGGGTTCTTCCTCTGCTGCGTACCCCATCTGGGTTGGATTCGAAGACTCGTCGGGCAGGTGCATTGCTGTTCATACGCTCCACGTGCCCCAGCTATCTCAGCCGCTGTATTTTCAGCTTTTTGACCAGGTCAACGTCGCTGTATAGCCCGTATAGCTCGTCGTTGAATCTTCTCCTCCATACTCCTTCGATACACACCGGACCGAAAATCACACGAAGAATCTTCCTCTCAAAGCACCCTAGCAGATTTTTATCCGAACCTTTCAGTGTCCATGCTTCTGACCCATAAAGCAGGACCGGGATGATTAGGGTTTTGTATAAAGTCTCCTTGGTTCTCTGAGAGAGGGCCTTACTACTTAAATGCCTTCTTAGACCGAAGAAACAGCGGTTGGCAAGAGTAATTCTTCGCTTGATCTCTGCACTGATGTCATTCTGCGATGTAATAGTGGAGCCCAGGTAGACAAAGTCCTTGACAACTTCGAAGTTATATCTGTTCATCGTGATATTTTGCCCGAGTCGACGATGTTGAGATTCCTCTCTCGATGACAGCATATACTTCGTCTTGTCCTCATTAACCGCCAATCCCATATTAGCCGCCGCCGATTCAATGCTCGCAAATGCCCCTGCCACAGCTCGCTTCGTTCTGCCGACAATGTCTATGTCATCCGCATATCCAAGCAGTTGAACGGACTTTTGATAGATTGTACCGCTGGTGTTGACATGTGCGTTGCGTACAATGGCTTCAAGAACGATGTTGAATAGGTTGCATGATAACGCGTCGCCTTGCCTCAATCCTTTCTCAACATCAAAGGAATCGGTGGTGTTCTTACCAATTTTGACGGAGCAGCGAGATTTCTCCATCGTCATCCTGCACAAGCGGACGAGTTTGGCAGGGATGCCGAGACTCGACATGGCTCTGTATAATTCGTCCCTTTTTATGCTATCATACGCGACTTTAAAATCGATAAAAAGGTGGTGTTTATCGATCTGGAATTCCCGGGATTTTTCTTAAATCTGTCGGAGTGTGAACATTTGATCGACGGTTGACTTGCCTGGCCTAAAACCGCACTGATAAGGGCCGATCAGATCGTTGACAAAAGGTTTTAAGCGGTCACACAGGATGGCCGACAAGATTTTATAAGCGACGTTTAGGAGAGTAATTCCTCTGTAGTTGGTACATTTCAGAACATCTCCCTTTTTATGGATGGGGCACACTATACCGAGGTTCCATTCATCGGGCATACTTTCCTCCGACCAAATTTTGCAGATGAGCTGGTGTATGCTCTTAGCCAATTCATCTCCCGCTGATTTAAATAGTTCGGCTTGTAAGCCATCCGCACCTGCAGCCTTGTACGACTTAAGTTTGGATATCGCCAGCCGAACTTCGGTTAGGTCGGGTGGACGGAACTCTTGGCCATCATCGTCCAAGTTGAATGGAGCGTTCTGCCTATTAGCGGCATCTTGGCTGTCTTCGCCATTAAGCAGTCTAGAGAAGTGTTCTTTCCAGATCCTCAGCACTGACTGTGTGTCTACTACCATATTCCCACTCTCATCTCGGCAGGCTTCCGTTCTAGCCTTGAATCCTTGGGTGGATCGCTTCACCCACTGATGAAATTTTCGAATATCTCCCCTACCGCTACAACCCTCAATAGACTCTACCGCCCGCTTCTCGTGCTCTCTCTTTTTCCTCCTGAGACGTCGGCGTTCCTCTTTGCGTTTCAGCCCGTAGAGCTCCCGGGCCACTCTCTCAGCAGCTCTTGTTCGAGTCTGCAGCATTGCCTGGTAGGCCTCGTCCTTAGCTGCATGCGCTAGCCGGCACTCTTCATCGAACCTGGGGTTTCGTTGTATTCGCCTAGTGAAACCCAGCACATCAGAGGCGGCACTTCTGATGGCTTGTTGACAGTGTTTCCACTGGTCCTCTGCACTTGATGCTGGTGGGGGACCTCCTGAGAGATTAAGAGTTACGTGGTCTGCAAAAGTTCTGGCAGTCTCTTGCGATTTAAGCTTCTCGATATTGAATCTTTTCACAGCATCTGCTCTGCGTTGTCGCGTCATGGATATCCGCATACGTAGTCTAGCTACCACCAGGTAGTGATCCGAGTCAATGTTAGCCCCTCGGAACGTTCGGACGTCCAAGATACTGGAAGCATGTCTCGCGTCTATCGCAACGTGGTCGATTTGGTTGACGGTTACTTGATCACGCGACCGCCAAGTCCCCTTGTGTATATTTACGTGTGGGAAGTAGGTGCTTGAGATGATGACATTTCTCCCCGCCGCAAAGTCTGCCAGCCTGTTCCGTTGCCGGAAGTTTCGTCGTGTAGGCTGTGTCCTCCGACTATCGAACCAAAGATGCCCTCCTTTCCGAATCTTGCGTTGAATTCACCAAGAATGATCTTCACGTCGTACTTCGGGCACATATCCTACGTTGTCTCCAAGAGATCGTAGAATGCTTCTTTGGTTGAGTCTTCTCTCCTTTCATGGGGGCGTGAACACAAATCAGCGAAATGTTCTTAAATTTGCCTTTGATGCGGATTGTGACCAGGCGCTCGCTTACACTTCGGAAGCCCAAACTTCTTGCCTAAGTGTTCCCCTTATCACAAAACCACAACCAAAGAGCCGCTGACCCTGTTCCTTCAAGCACCCGCCGTAGTAGATGTCACACGTTTTCAGTCTCCGTACGCCCTCTCCATCCCATCGCACTTCCTGGATGGCTGTTACGTCAGCCTTTAGCCTGTCCAGGTTCTCCACTAATTGTTCGGCTGCACGTGTTCTGTATAAGGACAGGACGTTCCACGTGCAGATCCGAAATTCATTGTCCTTGCTGGGGTCGTCAACTTTAAAATCATCCATATCCGAGGCTTGTTGTTGTTTCGGAACAACTTTTTTTTACGTGGTAGGGAAGTTACCCCGACGCACAACCCCCGACCCGGAGGACCAGACCCTTCGTATAACTCCAAGGGTAGGGAGCCGGATAAACCGCTCCTTATAGGCCTGAGCTACAAATATGTCGTAGTTGCCCATATAAGGTGTTCACTAAGTAGTTCAACCTAACTGGAACTGTAGACGCCACCGTTGATTCCATCTAGAGAATTCGTCCGCTGCCGCCTCGATGATAGGAGAAGTGCCTTAGTGGGAACACTCCTCCCCCCCTCTCTCGTTGGCTATCCCCAACAGCTTTCCACGGGGATTTAAACCCCGTCTCCAGCTGAGGTACTAGACACCCGATGTTCACCACGTGGAGGTGAGAGTAGGAGTTTGTAGACAGAGGTGGGTTTTGAGAAAAACCTGTGGACGCTTGTGTCCTCTTGAATGCACATAACTACCCTTTTGAACATAAGTAAAAATTAAAGTGGGCTGAAAATATTTGACATTAAAATAAGAAAACTGGAAGGATCGCTTTCTTCCACTTTCGCTTTTGAGAATAACGTTAAGCGAAGACGGTCGAAATTGAAATATCGCTTTCAATGCGATCCACCGCGCTATTCAGAATAGCCCCCCAGAGCAGTGATGCCAGACTTAAGAAGCACGTTTTCCCACAGCGGCACCCAAAAAATCCTTTTTATCCCACACCGTTATTGTCAATATCCCTCAATTATCCCAAGAAAGAAATAATATTATTTTGTTATAATTCAGTGTTTTCATTTTTTTATTAGGAACCATTTAAGGTTATTTCGTTGTAATATTGCGATACATTAACAATAATTATAAAAGTTTAAAGAAAAATAAATATAAAAATATTTACATCATAATGTGTTATGGCCTTAATGGGTCATGTACATCCTATAAATTTCGACAAAAAAAATCCATTCTGGATATGACATGAAGTACATGGCATGAATTATTAGCCGTAAAACATTTGACGTATTCCTCGTTTGTTTCATGGTATGTGTGAGTTGAGCCAATTGAAAAAAAGTATAGTTGACGTATTTTTGTGCACATGTTGTGATGAAATTCACCAAGTTTATATCAAGATACATATATTACAGGTAATATCACTAGCATGTTTATTTCTGTTCAGTTCTGCCCATGTTGTCATTTTGACTAGTGAACAAAATTGTTTAATTAAATTAAATCACAACAATTTTGTATATTTTTTTTTTACTGTGTACTTACAAAAAGGCACAAAGCCAACGAGAGAGGAGCACTTCCCCTTTCATCGAATCAACGTCTACAGTTCCAGTTAGGTTGAACTACTTAGTTAACACCTTATATGGGCTACTACGACATATTTGTAGCTCAGGCCTATAAGGAGTGGTTTATCCGGCTCCCTACCCTTGGAGTTATACGAAGGGTCTGGTCCTCCGGGTGGGGGGTTGCGCGTCGGGGTAACTTCCCTACCACGTAAAAAAAAGTTTGTTCCGAAACAACAACAAGCCTCGGATATGGATGATTTTAAAGTTGACGACCCCAGCAAACGAAACAAGGACAATGAATTTCGGATCTGCACGTGGAACGTCCTGTCCTTATACAGAACACGTGCAGCCGAACAATTAGTGGAGAACTTGGACAGGCTAAAGGCTGACGTAACAGCCATCCAGGAAGTGCGATGGGATGGAGAGGGCATATGGAGAATGAAATCGTGTGACATCTACTACGGCGAATGCTTGAATGAACAGGGTCAGCAGCTCTTTGGTTGTGGATTTGTGATAAGGAGAACACTTAGGCAAGAAGTCTTGGGCTTCCGAAGTGTAAGCGAGCGCCTTGTCACAATCCGCAACAAAGGCAAGTTTAAGAACATTACGCTGATCTGTGTTCACCCCCCCCCCATGAAAGGAGAGAGGACTCAACCAAAGAAGCATTCTACGATCTCCTGGAGACAACGTATGATATGTGCCCGAAGTACGACGTGAAAATCATTCTTGGTGACTTCAACGCAAGATTCGGAAAGGAGGGCATCTTTGGTTCGATAGTCGGAGGACACAGCCTACACGACGAAACTTCCGGCAATGGACACAGGCTGGCAGACTTTGCGGCGGGGCGAAATGTCATCATCTCAAGCACCTACTTCCCACACTTCAATATTCACAAGGGGACTTGGCGGTCGCGTGATCAACTAACCGTCAACCAAATCGACCACGTTGCGATAGACGCGAGACATGCTTCCAGTATCTTGGACGTCCGAACGTTCCGAGGGGCCAACATTGACTCGGATCACTACCTGGTGGTAGCTAGACTACGTATGCGGATATCCATCACGCGACAACGCAGAACAGATGCTGTGAAAAGATTCGATGTCGAGAAGCTTAAATCGCAAGAGACCGCCAGAACTATTGCAGACCACGTTACTCTTAATCTCTCAGGAGGTCCGCCACCAGCATCAAGTGCAGAGGACCAGTGGAAACACTGTCAACAAGCCATCAGAAGCGCCGCCTCTGATGTGCTGGGTTTCACTAGGCGAATACAACGAAACCCCAGGTTCGATGAAGAGTGCCGGCTAGCGCTTGCAGCTAAGGACGAGGCCTACCAGGCAATGCTGCACACTCGAACAAGAGCTGCTGAGAGAGTAGCCCGGGAGCTCTACCGGCTGAAACGAAAAGAGGAACGACGACTTCTCAGGAGGAAAAAGAGAGAGCACGAGAAGCGGGCGGTAGAGTCTATTGAGGGTTGTAGCGGTAGGGGAGATGTTCGAAAATTTTATCAGAGGGTGAAGCGATCCACCCAAGGATACAAGGCTAGAACGGAAGCGTGCCGAGATGAGAGTGGAAATATGGTAGTAGACACACAGTCAGTGCTGAGGATCTGGAAAGAACACTTCTCTAGACTGCTTAATGGCGAAGACAGCCAAGATGCCGCTACTAGGCAGAACGCTCCATTCAACTTGGACGATGATGGCCAAGAGTTCCGTCCACCCGACCTAACAGAAGTGCGGCTGGCGATATTCAAACTTAAGCCGTACAAGGCTGCTGGTGCGGATGGCTTGCAAGCAGAACTATTTAAATCAGCGGGAGATGAATTGGCTAGGAGCATACACCAGCTCATCTGCAAAATTTGGTCCGATAAAAGTATGCCCAATGAATGGAACCTCGGTATAGTGTGCCGCATCCATAAAAAGGGAGATGTTCTGAAATGTACCAACTACAGAGGAATTAGTCTCCTAAACGTCGCTTATAAAATCTTGTCGGCTACTCTGTGTGACCGCTTAAAACCTTTTGTCAACGATCTGATCGGCCCCTATCAGTGTGGTCTTAGGCCAGGCAAGTCAAACGTCGATCAAATGTTCACACTCCGACAGATTTAAGAAAAATCCCGGGAATTCCAGATCGATACACACCACCTTTTTATCGATTTTAAAGTCGCGTATGATAGCGTGAATAGGGACGAGTTATACAGAGCCATGTCGAGTCTCGGCATCCCTGCCAAACTCGTCCGCCTGTGCAGGATGACGATGGAGAAATCTCGCTGCTCCGTCAAAATTGGTAAGAACACCACCGATTCCTTTGATGTTGAGAAAGGATTGAGGCAAGGCGACGCGTTATCATGCAACCTATTCAACATCGTTCTTGAAGCCATTGTACGCAACACACATGTCAACACCAGCGGTACAATCTATCAAAAGTCCGTTCAATTGCTTGCGTATGCGGATGACATAGACATCGTCGGCAGAACGAAGCGAGCTGTGGCAGGAGCATTTGCGAGCATTGAATCGGAGGCGGCTAAAATGGGATTGGCGGTTAATGAGGACAAGACGAAGTATATGCTGTCATCGAGAGAGGAATCTCAACATCGTCGACTCGGGCAAAATATCACGGTGGACAGATATAACTTCGAAGTTGTCAAGGACTTTGTCTACCTGGGCTCCACAATTGCATCGCAGAATGACATCAGTGCAGAGATCAAGCGAAGAATTACTCTTGCCAACCGCTGTTTCTTCGATCTAAGAAGGCAGTTAAGTAGTAAGGCCCTCTCTCAGAGAACCAAGGAGACTTTATACAAGACCCTAATCATCCCGGTCCTGCTTTATGGGTCAGAAGCATGGACACTGAAAGATTTGGATAAAAATCTGCTAGGGTGCTTTGAGAGGAAGATTCTTCGTGTGATTTTCGGTCCGATGTGTATCGAAGGAGTATGGAGAATAAGATTCAACGACGAGCTATACGGGCTATACAGCGACGTTGACCTGGTCAAAAAGCTGAAAATACAGCGGCTGAGATGGCTGGGGCACGTGGACCGTATGGATAGCAACGTACCTGCCCGACGACTCTTCGAATCCAACCCCGATGAGGTACGATGCAGAGGAAGAACCCGTAACAGGTGGCGCAAACAAGTGGATGACGACATCAAAGCACTCGGTGTGCGCAACTAGAAGCGGCTAGCTAGGGACAGGGCTGGCTGGAGGGGCTTGTTAGTTGAGGCCGAAGCCCATCCTGGGCTGTGAGCGCCATCAAAAGTAAAGTAAGTTACAAAAAGGCCAGCCATCTTGAAATTTGGAACGCTGCGCCTGATAATACCTTAGATATGTGTACTGTGAGTTTACATAAGTTATGAATTAGTGTATGAAAATGATGGAATTCAGATATAAAGAATGACTTCTCTTTTGCAAATTTGTTGTTTAGTTGGATAAATTGCGCATTACGTAAAATCCCTTTTTTTTTTGCACTAAGGAGTTAGAAAAATCCCTTCTAGCTTATTTTAGACGAGAAAATCCCTCAAAAAGGGATAAATCCCACGATCTGGCATCGCTGCCCCAGAGTCTTTCTCTTCTATCTCTCTTTTACCACCACACTTCTTATTGCCATCTATTTCTAGTGTCTGTGTACTTAAAATAAGTTTACTGATTAGAAAAACGTGGAGTGTCCCTACTCATTATTAGATATACTCTGGTTCGTATTTTCAGAGTATATACTCTGTTCAGTTCGTATTTATAGTATAGGCCTTATGGGAGAGCTTTTTCAAACATACACGTACTGGCTGGTGTTTGCATTGCACTCAACTTAAGAAATTGCCTGTGAAATAAAAAACAGAACCCCTGACTTCCATTGAAATTGTTTTTGTAATATTCCATAAACCCCCGTACATCCCATCGTGACCTGTCTGCTTCGTGGTTGTGAGATGTGAGGAGACTGAAACAAGAAAGAACAAGATACACACAATTTGCCTCTCGCTCGGGCTCGCTTAAAGTGGTTATTAAAAACAACACATTGATTCAGCGTTCCCATACGCCAGGGGATGGAAATTCTAATACATTTTTCTTTGGTTTTTGCTATGTAGCTTACAGAATTATAGCTTTATAATATCTTTTGAGAGCATTATATTTTAAGTATGTGTGTTAAGTGTTGTCAATTCGTTTTTTTCTGCTTACATCTTTTCGTTTTATTTTCCTCGTTAAAATGCTGCTATACAATATTTGTCGGGTATTTTTTTTTTGTAAGGAAGAATTACTATTTGAGAAAGTTTTTGATGGAAATCGGTTCATTAATTAACTGCAATTTGAATTGTCAAATATTTTTTTTTTCTTCATGAAAATAAAAATAAAAAGAATGAGGTTTCATGTTTATTGTAAAATTTTTTACCAAGGGTTCATATAATAAAATTTATTTCCTTTCTAAAAATTCCAATAACGCATTACTAATCCTTTTTCCTGAAATAAATCTTATAATGTAATCTAACCTAATCCTTAAAAGTCATACAAAATTAAGAATACAAACAAAGCAATAAAACTTTAAGGAACAATAAACATTGTTTGGTTTTTATTTATATGAAAAACGCAACAGTATACCAGTTACCAGTATACCTGGAAAACCAGTAGCAGCAACTACTCGTCGGAGTGATAAAATGTTTTTTTTAATTCAATTTAATTTTTCTGTGATTTATTTTTACGTAAAATGAGATTTTGCCTATTGGGAACTCTTAAAAAAACGCGCCTTCTATCTTACCCTGGTGGTATGGAAAAAGATAGATTTATTTTTATTTGCATTTACATTAATTTTTTTTAGATTTAGTTTACGATCTACATTTTTTCTGTTTTTGGAATCTAAATTAGCAGTTGGTAAACCTACTGACATTTGAATGAGAGAGAAGAGAAAAATATTCCAATTTATAATGCGCGGTACGGCAACCATGGAAAATGTCCGATGAATGGAACCTCGGTATAGTGTGCCGCATCCATAAAAAGGGAGATGTTCTGAAATGTACCAACTACAGAGGAATTAGTCTCCTAAACGTCGCTTATAAAATCTTGTCGGCTACTCTGTGTGACCGCTTAAAACCTTTTGTCAACGATCTGATCGGCCCCTATCAGTGTGGTATTAGGCCAGGCAAGTCAAACGTCGATCAAATGTTCACACTCCGACAGATTTAAGAAAAATCCCGGGAATTCCAGATCGATACACACCACCTTTTTATCGATTTTAAAGTCGCGTATGATAGCGTGAATAGGGACGAGTTATACAGAGCCATGTCGAGTCTCGGCATCCCTGCCAAACTCGTCCGCCTGTGCAGGATGACGATGGAGAAATCTCGCTGCTCCGTCAAAATTGGTAAGAACACCACCGATTCCTTTGATGTTGAGAAAGGATTGAGGCAAGGCGACGCGTTATCATGCAACCTATTAAACATCGTTCTTGAAGCCATTGTACGCAACACACATGTCAACACCAGCGGTACAATCTATCAAAAGTCCGTTCAATTGCTTGCGTATGCGGATGACATAGACATCGTCGGCAGAACGAAGCGAGCTGTGGCAGGAGCATTTGCGAGCATTGAATCGGAGGCGGCTAAAATGGGATAGGCGGTTAATGAGGACAAGACGAAGTATATGCTGTCATCGAGAGAGGAATCTCAACATCGTCGACTCGGGCAAAATATCACGGTGGACAGATATAACTTCGAAGTTGTCAAGGACTTTGTCTACCTGGGCTCCACTATTGCATCGCAGAATGACATCAGTGCAGAGATCAAGCGAAGAATTACTCTTGCCAACCACTGTTTCTTCGATCTAAGAAGGCAGTTAAGTAGTAAGACCAAGGAGACTTTATACAAGACCCTAATCATCCCGGTCCTGCTTTATGGGCAGAAGCATGGACACTGAAAGATTTGGATAAAAATCTGCTAGGGTGCTTTGAGAGGAAGATTCTTCGTGTGATTTTCGGTCCGGTGTGTATCGAAGGAGTATGGAGAATAAGATTCAACGACGAGCTATACGGGCTATACAGCGACGTTGACCTGGTCAAAAAGCTGAAAATACAGCGGCTGAGATGGCTGGGGCACGTGGTCCGTATGGACAGCAACGTACCTGCCCGACGACTTTTCGAATCCAACCCCGATGAGGTACGATGCAGAGGAAGAACCCGTAACAGGTGGCGCAAACAAGTGGATGACGACATCAAAGCACTCGGTGTGCGCAACTAGAAGCGGCTAACTAGGGACAGAGCTAGCTGGAGGGGCTTGTTAGTTGAGGCCGAAGCCCATCCTGGGCTGTGAGCGCCATCAAAAGTAAAGTAAGTTACACAAAGGCCAGCCATCTTGAAATTTGGAACGCTGCGCCTGATAATACCTTAGATATGTGTACTGTGAGTTTACATAAGTTATGAATTAGTGTATGAAAATGATGGAATTCAGATATAAAGAATGACTTCTCTTTTGCAAATTTGTTGTTTAGTTGGATAAATTGTCTTTTTTTATAAAACGAGTACTGGGTATTTGAGCATTACGTAAAATCCCTTTTTTTGTACCAAGGAGTTAGAAAAATCCTTCTAGCTTATTTTAGACGAGAAAATCCCTCAAAGAGGGATAAATCCCACGATCTGGCATCGCTGCCCCAGAGTCTTTCTCTTCTATCTCTCTTTACCACCACACTTCTTATTGCCATCTATTTCTAGTGTCTGTGTACTTAAAATAAGTTTACTGATTAGAAAAACGTGGAGTGTCCCTACTCATTATTAGATATACTCTGGTTCGTATTTTCAGAGTATATACTCTGTTCAGTTCGTATTTATAGTATAGGCCTTATGGGAGAGCTTTTTCAAACATACACGTACTGGCTGGTGTTTGCATTGCACTCAACTTAAGAAATTTCCTGTGAAATAAAAAACAGAACCCCTGACTTCCATTGAAATTGTTTTTGTAATATTCCATAAACCCACGCACATCTCATCGTGACCTGTCTGCTCCGTGGTTGTGAGATGTGAGGAGACTGAAACAAGAAAGAACAAGATACACACAATTTGCCTCTCGCTCGGGCTCGCTTAAAGTGGTTATTAAAAACAACACATTGATTCAGCGTTCCCATACGTCAGGGGATGGAAATTCTAATACATTTTTCTTTGGTTTTTGCTATTTAGCTTACAGAATTATAGCTTTATAATATCTTTTGAGAGCATTATATTATAAGTATGTGTGTTAAGTGTTGTCAATTCGTTTTTTTCTGCTTACAACTTTTCGTTTTATTTTCCTCGTTAAAATGCTGCTATACAATATTTGTCGGGTATTTTTTTTTTAAGGAAGAATTACTATTTGAGAAAGTTTTTGATGGAGTTCGGTTCATTAATTAACTGCAATTTGAATTGTCAAATATTTTTTTTTTCTTCATGAAAATAAAAATAAAAAGAATAAGGTTTCATGTTTATTGTAATATTTTACCAAGGGTTCATATAATAAAATTTATTTCCTTTCTAAAAATTCCAATAACGCATTACTAATCCTTTTTCCTGAAATAAATCTTATAATGTAATCTAACCTAATCCTTAAAAGTCATACAAAATTAAGAATACAAACAAAGCAATAAAACTTTAAGGAACAATAAACATTGTTTGGTTTTTATTTATATGAAAAACGCAACAGTATACCAGTTACCAGTATACCTGGAAAACCAGTAGCAGCAACTACTCGTCGGAGTGATAAAATGTTTTTTTTAATTCAATTTAATTTTTCTGTGATTTATTTTTACGTAAAATGAGATTTTGTCTATTGGGAACTCTTAAAAAAACGCGCCTTCTATCTTACCCTGGTGGTGTGGAAAAAGATAGATTTATTTTTATTTGCATTTACATTAATTTTTTTAGATTAAGTTTACGATCTACATTTTTTCTGTTTTTGGAATCTAAATTAGCAGTTGGTAAACCTACTGACATTTGAATGAGAGAGAAGAGAAAAATATGCCAATTTATAATGCGCGGTACGGCAACCATGGAAAATGCCCGATGAATGGAACCTCGGTATAGTGTGCCGCATCCATAAAAAGGGAGATGCTCTGAAATGTACCAACTACAGAGGAATTAGTCTCCTAAACGTCGCTTATAAAATCTTGTCGGCTACTCTGTGTGACCGCTTAAAACCTTTTGTCAACGATTTGATCGGCCCCTATCAGTGTGGTCTTAGGCCAGGCAAGTCAAACGTCGATCAAATGTTCACACTCCGACAGATTTAAGAAAAATCCCGGGAATTCCAGATCGATACACCCCACCTTTTTATCGATTTTAAAGTCGCGTATGATAGCGTGAATAGGGAGGAGTTATACAGAGCCATGTCGAGTCTCGGCATCCCTGCCAAACTCGTCCGCCTGTGCAGGATGACGATGGAGAAATCTCGCTGCTCCGTCAAAATTGGTAAGAATACCACCGATTCCTTTGATGTTGAGAAAGGATTGAGGCAAGGCGACGCGTTATCATGCAACCTATTCAACATCGTTATTGAAGCCATTGTACGCAACACACATGTCAACACTAGCGGTACAATCTATCAAAAGTCCGTTCAATTGCTTGAGTATGCGAATGACATAGACATTGTCGGCAGAACGAAGCGAGCTGTGGCAGGGGAATTTGCGAGCATTGAATCGGAGGCGGCTAAAATGGGATTGGCGGTTAATGAGGACAAGACGAAGTATATGCTGTCATCGAGAGAGGAATCTCAACATCGTCGACTCGGGCAAAATATCACGGTGGACAGATATAACTTCGAAGTTGTCAAGGACTTTGTCTACCTGGGCTCCACTATTACATCGCAGAATGACATCAGTGCAGAGATATGTTTGTGCTGTTCCTTCGGTCTAAGAAGGCATTTAAGTAGTAAGGCCCTCTCTCAGAGAACCAAGGAGACTTTATACAAGACCCTAATCATCCCGGTCCTGCTTTATGGGTCTGCATCTGCAAGGGTGCTTTGAGAGGAAGATTCTTCGTGTGATTTTCGGTCCGATGTGTATCGAAGGAGTATGGAGAATAAGATTCAACGACGAGCTATACGGGCTATACAGCGACGTTGACCTGGTCAAAAAGCTGAAAATACAGCGGCTGAGATGGCTGGGGCACGGGGACCGTATGGACAGCAACGCACCTCCTCGACGAGTCTTCGAATCCAACCCCGATGGGGTACGATGCAGAGGAAGAACCCGTAACAGGTGGCGCAAACAAGTGGATGACGACATCAAAGCACTCGATGTGCGCAACTAGAAGCGGCTAGCTAGGGACAAAGCTGGCTGGAGGGGCTTGTTAGTTGAGGCCACAGCCCATCCTGGGCTGTGAGCGCCATCAAAAGTAAAGTAAGTTACACAAAGGCCAGCCATCTTGAAATTTGGAACGCTGCGCCTGATAATACCTTAGATATGTGTACTGTGAGTTTACATAAGTTATGAATTAGTGTATGAAAATGATGGAATTCAGATATAAAGAATGACTTCTCTTTTGCAAATTTGTTGTTTAGTTGGATAAATTGTCTTTTTTTATAAAACGAGTAATGGGTATTTGAGCATTACGTAAAATCCCTTTTTTTTGCACTAAGGAGTTAGAAAAATCCCTTCTAGCTTATTTTAGACGAGAAAATCCCTCAAAAAGGGATAAATCCCACGATCTGGCATCGCTGCCCCAGAGTCTTTCTCTTCTATCTCTCTTTTACCACCACACTTCTTATTGCCATCTATTTCTAGTGTCTGTGTACTTAAAATAAGTTTACTGATTAGAAAAACGTGGAGTGTCCCTACTCATTATTAGATATACTCTGGTTCGTATTTTCAGAGTATATACTCTGTTCAGTTCGTATTTATAGTATAGGCCTTATGGGAGAGCTTTTTCAAACATACACGTACTGGCTGGTGTTTGCATTGCACTCAACTTAAGAAATTGCCTGTGAAATAAAAAACAGAACCCCTGACTTCCATTGAAATTGTTTTTGTAATATTCCATAAACCCCCGTACATCCCATCGTGACCTGTCTGCTTCAAGGTTGTGAGATGTGAGGAGACTGAAACAAGAAAGAACAAGATACACACAATATGCCTCTCGCTCGGGCTCGCTTAAAGTGGTTATTAAAAACAACACATTGATTCAGCGTTCCCATACGCCAGGGGATGGAAATTCTAATACATTTTTCTTTGGTTTTTGCTATGTAGCTTACAGAATTATAGCTTTATAATATCTTTTGAGAGCATTATATTTTAAGTATGTGTGTTAAGTGTTGTCAATTCGTTTTTTTCTGCTAACATCTTTTCGTTTTATTTTCCTGGTTAAAATGCTGCTATACAATATTTGTCGGGTATTTTTTTTTTTTTAAGGAAGAATTACTATTTGAGAAAGTTTTTGATGGAGTTCGGTTCATTAATAAACTGCAATTTGAATTGCCAAATATTTTTTTTCTTCATGAAAATAAAAATAAAAAGAATAAGGTTTCATGTTTATTGTAATATTTTACCAAGGGTTCATACAATAAAATTTATTTCCTTTCTAAAAATTCCAATAACGCATTACTAATCCTATTTCCTGAAATAAATCTTATAATGTAATCTAACCTAATCCTTAAAAGTCATACAAAATTAAGAATACAAACAAAGCAATAAAACTTTAAGGAACAATAAACATTGGTTGGTTTTTATTTATATGAAAAACGCAACAGTGTACCAGTTACCAGTATACCTGGAAAACCAGTAGCAGCAACTACTCGTCGGAGTGATAAAATGTTTTTTTTTAATTCAATTTAATTTTTCTGTGATTTATTTTTACGTAAAATGAGATTTTGCCTATTGGGAACTTTTAAAAAAACGCACCTTCTATCTTACCCTGGTGGTGTGGAAAAAGATAGATTTATTTTTATTTGCATTTACATTAATTTTGTTTAGATTTAGTTTACGATCTACATTTTTTCTGTTTTTGGAATCTAAATTAGCAGTTGGTAAACCTACTGACATTTGAATGAGAGAGAGGAGAAAAATATGCCAATTTATAATGCGCGGTACGGCAACCATGGAAAATGCCGGAAGAATGGAACCTCGGTATAGTGTGCCGCATCCATAAAAAGGGAGATGTTCTGAAATGTACCAACTACAGAGGAATTAGTCTCCTAAACGTCGCTTATAAAATCTTGTCGGCTACTCTGTGTGACCGCCTAAAACCTTTTGTCAACGATCTGATCGGCCCCTATCAGTGTGGTCTTAGGCCAGGCAAGTCAAACGTCGATCAAATATTCACACTCCGACAGATTTAAGAAAAATCCCGGGAATTCCAGATCGATACACACCACCTTTTTATCGATTTTAAAGTCGCGTATGATAGCGTGAATAGGGAGGAGTTATACAGAGCCATGTCGAGTCTCGGCATCCCTGCCAAACTCGTCCGCCTGTGCAGGATGACGATGGAGAAATCTCGCTGCTCCTTCAAAATTGGTAAGAACACCACCGATTCCTTGTTGAGAAAGGATTGAGGCAAGGCGACGCGTTATCATGCAACCTATTCAACATCGTTCTTGAAGCCATTGTACGCAACACACATGTCAACACCAGCGGTGCAATCTATCAAAAGTCCGTTCAATTGCTTGCGTATGCGGATGACATAGACATTGTCGGCAGAACGAAGCGAGCTGTGGCAGGGGCATTTGCGAGCATTGAATCGGAGGCAGGTAAAATGGGATTGGTGGTTAGTGAGGACAAAACGAAGTATATGCTGTCATCGAGAGAGGAATCTCAACATCGTCGACTCGGGCAAAATATCACGGTGGACAGATATAACTTCGAAGTTGTCAAGGACTTTGTCTACCTGGGCTCCACTATTGCATCGCAGAATGACATCAGTGCAGAGATCAAGCGAAGAATTACTCTTGTCAACCGCTGTTACTTCGATCTAAGAAGGCAGTTAAGTAGTAAGGCCCTCTCTCAGAGAACCAAGGAGACTTTATACAAGACCCTAATCATCCCGGTCCTGCTTTATGGGTCAGAAGCATGGACACTGAAAGATTCGGATAAAAATCTGCTAGGGTGCTTTGAGAGGAAGATTCTTCGTGTGATTTTCGGTCCGGTGTGTATCGAAGGAGTATGGAGAATAAGATTCAACGACAAGCTATACGGGCTATACAGCGACGTTGACCTGGTCAAAAAGCTGAAAATACAGCGGCTGAGATGGCTGGGGCACGTGGACCGTATGGACAGCAACGCACCTGCCCGACGAGTCTTCGAATCCAACCCCGATGGGGTACGATGCAGAGGAAGAACCCGTAACAGGTGGCGCAAACAAGTGGATGACGACATCAAAGCACTCAGTGGGCGCAACTAGAAGCGGCTAGCTAGGGACAGAGCTAGCTGGAGGGGCTTGTTAGTTGAGTCCGAAGCCCATCCTGGGCTGTGAGCGCCATCAAAAGTAAAGTAAGTTACACAAAGGCCAGCCATCTTGAAATTTGGAACGCTGCGCCTGATAATACCTTAGATATGTGTACTGTGAGTTTACATAAGTTATGAATTAGTGTATGAAAATGATGGAATTCAGATATAAAGAATGACTTCTCTTTTGCAAATTTGTTGTTTAGTTGGATAAATTGTCTTTTTTTATAAAACGAGTAATGGGTATTTGAGCATTACGTAAAATCCCTTTTTTTGTACTAAGGAGTTAGAAAAATCCCTTCTAGCTTATTTTAGACGAGAAAATCCCTCAAAAAGGGATAAATCCCACGATCTGGCATCGCTGCCCCAGAGTCTTTCTCTTCTATCTCTCTTTTACCACCACACTTCTTATTGCCATCTATTTCTAGTGTCTGTGTACTTAAAATAAGTTTACTGATTAGAAAAACGTGGAGTGTCCCTACTCATTATTAGATATACTCTGGTTCGTATTTTCAGAGTATATACTCTGTTCAGTTCGTATTTATAGTATAGGCCTTATGGGAGAGCTTTTTCAAACATACACGTACTGGCTGGTGTTTGCATTGCACTCAACTTAAGAAATTTCCTGTGAAATAAAAAACAGAACCCCTGACTTCCATTGAAATTGTTTTTGTAATATTCCATAAACCCACGTACATCTCATCGTGACCTGTCTGCTCCGTGGTTGTGAGATGTGAGGAGACTGAAACAAGAAAGAACAAGATACACACAATTTGCCTCTCGCTCGGGCTCGCTTAAAGTGGTTATTAAAAACAACTCATTGATTCAGCGTTCCCATACGTCAGGGGATGGAAATTCTAATACATTTTTCTTTGGTTTTTGCTATGTAGCTTACAGAATTATAGCTTTATAATATCTTTTGAGAGCATTATATTATAAGTATGTGTGTTAAGTGTTGTCAATTCGTGTTTTTCTGCTTACATCTTTTCGTTTTATTTTCCTGATTAAAATGCTGCTATACAATATTTGTCGGGTATTTTTTTTTTAAAGGAAGAATTACTATTTGAGAAAGTTTTTAATGGAGTTCGGTTCATTAATTAACTGCAATTTGAATTGCCAAATATTTTTTTTTTCTTCATGAAAATAAAAATAAAAAGAATAACGTTTCATGTTTATTGTAATATTTTACCAAGGGTTCATACAATAAAATTGATTTCCTTTCTAAAAAATCCAAAAACGCATTACTAATCCTTTTTCCTGAAATAAATCTTATAATGTAATCTAACCTAATCCTTAAAAGTCATACAAAATTAAGAATACAAACAAAGCAATAAAACTTTAAGGAACAATAAACATTGGTTGGTTTTTATTTATATGAAAAACGCAACAGTATACCAGTATACCTGGAAAACCAGTAGCAGCAACTACTCGTCGGAGTGATAAAATGTTTTTTTTAATTCAATTTAATTTTTCTGTGATTTGTTTTTACGTAAAATGAGATTTTGCCTATTGGGAACTCTTAAAAAAACGCGCCTTCTATCTTACCCTGGTGGTGTGGAAAAAGATAGATTAATTTTTGTTTGCATTTACATTAATTTTTCTTAGATTTAGTTTACGATTTTTTCTGTTTTTGGAATCTAAATTAGCAGTTCGTTAACCTACTGACATTTGAATGAGAGAGAAGAGAAAAATATACCAATTTATAATGCGCGGTACGGCAACCATGGAAAATGCAAAAGCTTTATAAAAAAAGAGATAGCTTATTGAAACCCATAAAAGTGAGGGTGAGAGGCAAACACCCTCTCTTCCCTGTACTGAAAATGGAACTGAACAGAGTAAAGTATCAAACAAAAATATTTTTTTTTTTTAAATCTCAAAACTTGAAAAATAAAACTTTACATACAAAGATTTTTGCTCGTCCCAATACGGCCAATTTTCTTCGATAAAGTAGTCTTAAAACTGAAAAAAAAATATTGTTGCTAAAATTCCACTGAATACCTACCTACAATTTTTGTTTTTAATTATGGTTGGGTATCAATATTTAATAAATCTTGAAATGAGAGGAATTCTTGAATTGCAAACTTTTTTCGAAGTTATATTTCCTACATTTAAAAAAAAAAATTATCAATATCGAAGCAAGTTCGACAGGTTCCGAAATAAATTACTAGTGAGACTTCACTATTATGTTAGGTTATAAGCAGGGCCGGCCCCAGCCAAACTTGCGCCCTGTGCAAGATTTGTAGAAAGTGCCCCTTTTTTTATATTTTCACACATACACTGATACACATGCATAAGCTTTTTCCACATTAACCGGGAGGAAGACTTTCAATGCGTTTTTTCTATTGAGGTATCCCCGGTGGGCCTAATCCTCAGTAACTAACAAATATGTTTACATATATGATTGTATGTATCAAATGTAATAAAAGTACATATTTACAAAAAAAAAGTAGTAAATATATTAAAAACAAAATAAAATAAAAATATATATACATACAGTAATATATACAGATAGAAAATAAAAAATGGACACGACTGGATCGCACAAAACTTGCTCTCGTAGCTAACGACTTTCAAGTGGCTTGAAAATGACAATGTACATATTTATTGGTTCCATACAATGATGAGATCAAAAAAAAAAAAGTTTTAAAAACAATTTAAAATATAATATAAATGATTACTTCGAATTATTAAAAAATAGTTATTTTAATAGCTAAAACAGATAGAGCTCAAAAACAAGTATGCCATCTAATTTGTTCAATAAATATGAGTTTACGAAAAAATAAATTCAAAAATCGTTAGAGCGGTTTTTTTTTAATTCATTTCTTATATATAAAAAATCTTGAACATTTTTTAAAATAAAATTTGGTATGCCAACGGAATTAAAAAAAAAATCACTAGCCCGTTTTCAAGATATTGAATTTTCAAAAAAAAAATTCAACATTTTTTTAAAAATCCAAAAATTAATTTTTCGAAAATTTTTATATTCAGTTTAAGAGTTTCAGAGTTTACGAAAAAATAAATTCAAAAATCGTTAGAGCGGTTTTTTTTTAAATTAATTTCTTATATATAAAAAATCTTGAACATTTTTTAAAATAAAATTTGGTATGCCAACGAAATTAAAAAAAAAAATCACTAGCCCGTTTTCAAGACATTGAATTTTCAAAAAAAAAATTCAACATTTTTTTAAAAATCCAAAAATTTTTATATTCAGAATTGTTAAAATGGTAAGCGACCTTTTGTATAAAAATTTTGGTTAAAATCGGTCTATTAGTTAACGAGGAGTTTGAAAACCAAAAAATCGGTTGTATGACAGGTACCGTTAATAACCGTTATAATTTTTTTTTTTCGGTCAAAATATTTATTTAGTAATTTTAGTACTTCTTAATTTTTTTTTTGAAAATCGTTAGAGTCGTTTTTGAAATAAATCAATTTTTGTTTATTGGTTGTATGACAGGAACCGTTATTTTTTGAGCTAAAAAAAAATTACAATTTCCCCTCTAGGGAATCACATAAGAACCTTACGTCCAAATTTTGAAGAAAATCGCTTCAGCCATTTAGGCTGCAGGTCGAGGTACAGACAGGCAAACGGACAGACGGACAGACAGACAGACAGAATTGCGAGACCCACTTTTTTCACGTTCTCTATCATCGTAATGTTAGGGAAAATTATTATCTCGAATTTTTTTTTTCGCACGAATCCTAAACTTATATACTAACTTATATACTACGTATATCGCAACTAAAAGTATATAAACTTCATTTAAAAAAAAAAAAAAATTAATTAATTAATTTAAAAACAAAATAATATAAAAATATATACATATGTTTATACATATAAAAAGTAAATAGGAACCTCAGTTAATTTTTTTAGGGAAAATAAGTAAAACTAGAAACTAAAACGCAGCGAAAAAATACGCAGAGGGGAAACGTTTAAACTTGGAAACTTACTATTCTGGCCTTACATTTTGCAAATTCAGAAATGAGATCAAGAATTTTTTTCCTTAATACCCCCAGTCTTTTTCTATAATAACTAAATAGTTTAAAACAAATATAATAGTGTTTTTCCTATTTGTCCCTCTCAACAAAAAAAAAAAATAAATAAATAAACAAAAATAGTGCAAGTGCAGTCTGCCACATATAACACTGTTGTATTTTACTAAGGGTTCGCAAATAAAACTTATTTCCTTTATTCAGACTGACACTGCAATTAATTCACAAAATAAAACGCTTTTTATTTCAAATACTTTTCTTTCATTATAACCAAGCACAAGTATGCAACTCTTTATTCACACTGACATTTATTCATTCACTTTCAAAATCAAAGTGCCCTTTTCGGACTGGTGACCCTGTATTTATATACGAAATAAAGGGTTCTAGAATTTACTAGGGTTCTGGATTCTGCTAGATGATTCTTTTTTGTTTCGTTCAATTATTCCAGTAGCCTGGACACCAACCGTGATGGGTTTAATTATTTATTTCACTTAAAGATGGCGGGGAAAGTTGTAATAATGTGTGGTTGTTTACATAACTGGGTATATTCACCACATTGCCCCCCTCTTAGGATTGATCGTCCCCATTTAATCCATTATTCCCACCGTTATAACGATGTAAACGGTCACAGTGTACTACTTTAAGCTTACCCCTTACTCCTCTCTGAATGCGGTAAACCACATCATTGATTCGCTTCACAACGGTATATGGGCCTTCCCAGTTTTGTTGTAGTTTTGGTGACAGTCCCTTTTGTCGGTGAGGATTGTAAAATCCCATCGTTGTTGCACGAGCGTCGTACCGTGTTTTCATCCTATCACTAGCGGTTTTTATGTGTTTCCTTGTCCGTTGATGAATGTCAATGAGTCTTTCTTTGAGGTTATCCACATATTCATCTGACCTTTCCGGTTCCATGGTATGTCATCCAAATTTGACTTTACTGGGCAGCCGTATTGTTGTGCCAAACAGGATCTCCGATGGTGTATGTCCTGTTGAACTATGAACCGCACTGCGATAGGCCATCAAGAACAATGGAATATGGCAGTACCAGTCTCGTTGGTAATCACCTACAACCTTGGACAGATGTTCTTTAAGAGTCCTGTTGAATCGTTCTACCATCCCATCAGATTGTGGATGAAGCGGTGTTGTCCTCGTCTTCGTGATGCCAAGGAAAGAGCAAACCTCCTGAAAGATGTTAGATTCGAAGTTCCTTCCTTGGTCAGAATGCAGTTCCAAAGGTACGCTGAACCTGCTCACCCACTTGAAGATAATCTGATCAACAACTGTTTTAGTTTCTTGATTTGGGATGGCAAATGCCTCAGGCCACTTGCTGAAGTAATCCATGACTACAAGGATGTTTCGGTCTCCGCTGTTGGTCTCCGGAAACGGACCTGCGACATCTACTGCTATTCTTTCGAAAGGTGTGCCCACATTGTACTGTTGCATTTTACTTTGAAGCCTTCTACCTGGTCCCTTGGTAGCAGCACAAGTATCACATTTTCGGCACCACTTTTCAATATCATCTCTTGCATGTAGCCAGTAGAACCGTTGTCGTATCTTCTCCAGCGTTTTATTGACTCCCAAATGACCTCCAGATGCTCCATCATGCATCTCTCGAAGAACGTCATTAACCTTTAACATAGGCACTATCAACTGCATCAGATAAGACTTGCCATCTGCAGATTCCCATTTGCGCCTTAGTACTCCTTCTTGAACATGAAGTGAGTCCCACTGTGCCCAATATGCTTTGAGAGCTTGACTTCTATCGCAGATGTCACCCCATTCTGGTTTTTCTCCGTGTTCCTTCCATGCAAGAATGGGTTCTATATCCGAGTCTTCTTATTGAGCAGTCCTCAGTTCTTCATTGCTCCAACCGTAAATGGGATCGGCTCTTATTCGTTGGATGGCAACCGCTTCCTTTTCTTCTTGACGCGTGCAATGCTTACAGTCCTGTTTACACGGTCGTCGAGACAATGCATCTGCGTTTGAGTGCAGCTTTCCTCTTCGATGTTGAATTTGGTAGTCGTACGTCTGCAGTCTCTCGATCCATCTTGCTACTTGACCTTCTGGATTTTTGAAGTTCAGAAGCCAATTAAGCGCACCATGGTCTATTCGAAGGAGGAACTTTTGTCCATAGATGTACTTATGGAAGTGCTTTGTTGCCAAAATCAAAGCTTCCCTTCTAGTGACGCAATAATTGCACTCTGGCCTCGAGAGCACCTTACTGTAGTAGGCGACGTCTTTTTCTTCTCCTTCATGGACTTGCGATAGCACAGCTCCAATTCCGACGTTACTGGCATCATCATCGATGATGAAAGGTTTTCCAGGAGTCGGATAGGTCAGCACAGGAGCATTACACAAACGTAGCTTGAGTTCCTGAAAACTTTCCTCGCACTCACCTGACCATTTGAACGGCTTCCCCTTTTCAGTAAGTTGATGCAAGCTCTAAGCGATTCCAGCAAAGTGCTTCACAAAGCTCCGATAATATGTCGCTAGACCAAGAAAGCTACGGAGCTGATGTTTATCCTGTGGTGTTGGCCAATTTTTCACAGTGTCAACTTTCTCAGGATCAGTCTTTACTCCTTGGGATGAGTCCCAAGTATTTAACTTCGGTCTTGAAAAGCGCACATTTATCTGGATTTAATTTTAAGTGTGCTTCTCAAAGTCTCTGAAATACAGCCTTAAGGTTTTCACAATGCTCGTCAAAAGTTTTTTCATAAACGATCACATCGTCCAAATATACAAGGCATGATTTCCAAGGAAGGCCTTGAAGAACACACTCCATCAGACGCTCAAATGTTGCCGGAGCGTTGCACAGTCCGAATGGCATCACTTTAAACTGCCACAGACCATTTCCGGTTGAGAAAGCTGTCTTCTCTCGATCTTCTGGATGGATTTCTACCTGCCAGTAGCCACTCTTCAAGTCTAACGTCGAGAACCTTTGAGCTCCTTCCATTGCATCCAATGTATCGCTGATTCTGAGCAGAGGATAGCTGTCTTTCTTTGTTACATCGTTCAGCCTACGGTAGTCCACACAAAATCGGGTGCTTCCATCTTTCTTTTTGACAAGAACAACTGGTGACGCCCAAGGGCTTTTGGAATTTTCGATTAGACCATCTTTCTTTATTGTCGATATCATTTCTTCAACTTCGGCTTGTTTGGCTAATGGGAGACGTCTTGCTGGTTGTCGAATCGGTCTCGCATCACCTGTGTCGATTCGGTGCTGTACCAGTTGTGTTCGACCATACTGCCCACTCGGTGAAGAAAATATATCAGCGTACTCATGAAGAAGGATTCCAGCAACACTAAGCTGATGTTGACATACATAGATTGGATGGCTTAAGAATTTTGGCTTTCATAGAGCTGAATTTTCCGGGGTCCATTGGTTCTTCTGCGTTCATTTCTGTGATTTTAGTTATTGCGGTCACAGATTCACATTTTCCAATTACTTCTCCTTTCTTGAGCTTGACCTCATACGGTTTGATGTTCAGAATCCGTAAGGTTACCATGTTGTTCTTTGGTTCCACAAGAGTCTCTCCTAAGATGATGTTTTGGGAAGATTGTTCAGACTCTGGTTCCACCATGAGGTATCGATAGCTACCTAGATCGCCCTCTATTTTCGTCCAAACAAACACTTCTGAAGAGGCAGGCAAGCATATGTCTTCTTTGATGACAGTTCTTAGAGTTGATGAGTTTTCGTTGCCATAAACCATAGGAATCTCTACATTTTGGTACTTCAACACTTGCTTACCGATATCCAGAATCACTCCGTGCTCTTTCATGAAGTCGATTCCAATTATGCACTCATCACATGTGTCTGCTACCAAAAATAAATGTGAAAACTCTAATTCTGGCAAACGGATTTTAAGACGAACTTCTCCATGTACTCTTGCTGCCTTACCTGTAGCAGTTTTAAGACAGTACCTATTGGTGTTATGAAGCCACGTCATCTTGACCAAGTCTCTCCGCACAATGGAGGCTGTGGCACCGGTGTCAATTGTAGCCACGTGTTTGTTGCCATTTAATGTTGCGTCCACTGTCAGACTCTTATTGTTTCGTTTAGTCTGCGAGACTAGGATTGTGGTTCTGGGCCCATTGATGCCAGGGCAAGCAGGAGCGATGATGTTATTGCTTACCTGTTCGCGGGTATAATTCCTGTTTCCACAATGTTGACAGGCGACTCTTCTTGGTGGCAATCTGCACTGGCGCTGAAGATGTCCGGCTCTGTTGCAATTCCAGCATCGAGCAGGTCCTTCTCGCTGACTTCTATGGAATTCAGCTCTCTGGCAAGAACATTCCTCAACTTCAAGTTCTCTTACCCGATGAACTCCAAAGGAAGCCTGTTCTGATGCTTCCATAGTCAGAGCGAACGCTTATGCTTCAGAAAGCGTGCGTTTTCCAGCAGTTCGAATTGCTCGCTGGAGGTTGATGTCGGAAACTGCACGGACAAAAGCCTCCGTTGCTAGCTGGTTGGTAATTTCATCTCCTGCAGTCGGGTATGCTACCTGTGCCAACCGTTCGATGTCTGCTTGGAGTTGTTGCAGACTTTAACCTCTTTTCTGGACTCTGGTATTGAGCTGGACGCGGAAGACTTCTTGCATATGGCTATCGCCGAAGCGTTTGTCAAAAGCCTGAACAAGAGCACTGAAGTTGCCGTTCTGGTCTGCTGGTATGGTTTGCAAAAGTTCAGCAGCAGAACCTCTAAGGGCAAGCGTCAGGGCAATATATTTGTCTTCGTCATCCCAGCAATTTATCGTTGCGGCTGCCTCAAACTGCTTCTTGTAGATTGACCAAGAAGTTTGTCTATCAAAGGTTGGTGGATGCATTTCCTTTTTCCTTGAGCAGTCACCAGAACTTTCTCGAACCTTTATTTTTCGAACTTTTTCTAACTCAATGGCAAAGTTCTGCATTTTGTCTTCAAATTTTTCGAACCTTGTGTCAACTTTCGAGAACTGTTTTTCGACGTTTTCAACACGTTCATCAAGAGCCATGAATTTATTTTCAAATGAGTTTAGCTTACTCTTGATTAGGTTTTTCTGGTCGTCTAGAAGGTTCCTTTGCTTGTTGCGTTGTTCTTCCAATCGTACAAGCAGATTCTCTTGGTCATTCTTCTGTTCATTTCGTTGTTCTTCAAACTGGGCGAGCAGCTGAGCCATGATATTGCTAATGTCTATCGTTGTACTTGCTTGCTCTTCCGGCATTTCAATTTCAAATAGAAACGTGTCTGGATTTTCATCGTGTTGCCTTAAATCTTCCTGCAGACGAATAATGAGGTAATTTTTCGTTCCAGCAGTAGGAAGGCTTAGTTCTGCTTTAAGTTCAACACAATTCAGTGCATTCACAATTTTACCCATTTTTTTTTTTCTATTTTGTTCTTATATTTTTGTGTGTCACTTTTCACACACACCTTTCTTATTTGTTCACTAATCTACACACTTTATCAATTTTTTTTTTTCACCATCAATTATCTGAATTCACAGATTAAATAAGTTTTATTCCACTTTTTCTGACACCAATGTTGTATTTTACTAAGGTTTCGCAAATAAAACTTATTTCCTTTATTCAAACTGAAACTGCAATTAATTCACAAAATAAAACGCTTTTTATTTCAAATACTTTTCTTTTATTATAACCAAGCACAAGTATGCAACTCTTTATTCACACTGACATTTATTCATTCACTTTCAAAATCAAAGTGCCCTTTTCGGACTGGTGACCCTGTATTTATATCCGAAATAAAGGGTTCTAGAATTTACTAGGGTTCTGGATTCTGCTAGATGATTCTTTTTCATTTCGTTCAATTATTCCAGTAGCCTGGACACCAACCGTGATGGATTTAATTATTTATTTCACTCAAAGATGGCGCGGAAAGTTGTACTTATGTGTGCTTGCTTACATAACTGGGCATATTCACCACAATACACACAAAATCATAAAACATAAACCTACTAATCGCGCCGCGAATTAAATAAAATAAAATAGCCCAACTTAAATACCTAACAACAACAATAGTGCAAGTGCCAGTGTCAGTGCGTTACCCAAGCAAAAAGCAAAATGAAAAAAAGTGCAAAAAGCAAAATGAAAAAAAGTGCACCTGTGTAACGCAAATGATGATGCATAAGCAACGAAGACCATAGCACAGCGGTAAATTTCCTTTCATCTCCTTCCCACGTCACTCACAGTGCTTTGGCTTTATCACTATATGCAATGTGTGTAGCATCACACATAATGTATGTAATCGACTTAGCCATAGCGTATCAGATAAATTGCTGTTATTGATTTTGTGTATCCAGGGGGATCAGTACACTGCTTTTTTAGGCATAACACTAGTAGTATTGTACTGTGAAGTCATTTGGGGCCCAAACTTGATATCAGCATAGATAACTGTCTGATTCGGTTTTTTATGTCTGTTTATTGTAATGGTGGGTGAATTTAGGGTTGACTACAGCAACATTCGGGGACTGAGGCAGAATTTTTGTGCTGCATATGTCCATACTATGAAAAACAGGCCAGCTGTTTTGGCACTAAGTGAAACCCAGGTAGGGGTAAATAACGATCACTCGGAATTCAGCCTACATGGTTATAGCTTAGTGCCTCTATTTTTTCCACATCATGGTCTCGCCGTGTATGTTCGAAATTATGTTGCTTAACAGCTTCAACCACAATATGGTTCATGTTTGAATACGAACTTTAATTTCATGTGTTTTAAATTCACCATCCATAAGCGCATCATCCATACTTGTTTTATTTATCGTAGTCCTAGTTTGGATAGTAATTCGACTTCCAACGAATTCGATGCACTATCCGACTCCATCCAGAGACTTATTTCCCATTTCCGCACAGTGAAATCGTTTTTACGGGCGATTTCAATGTACATAATTCTTCGTGGCTACGCTATTCGGGTCAGACAACACCCGAAAGAAGGTATGTCGAGATTTTTGCTGAGATAAGCAATCTAACTACGCTGGTCGACGAGCCTACTCGGATTCCTGACGTTGCAGGTCAAACCGCCAACACTATAGATTTGTTTCTTACCTCTGACCCTGATAAATACACTACAAGTGTATTATCGCCTTTATGACACATCAGACCAATGTGTCATATCTACGAATTTCTTGTGCCACCAAAACACAGTTAAAGAAAACACTCCCAAGAGAACCGTTTGGCAGTAAGAGAAAGCCAACTGGGACGGTCTCAATGTTTTCTTCAGGAACTTTAACTGGTCACTATGCTTCCTCGATAGTGACGTAGGTTCCAGTGCAGATATGATTACAAACTTAATTCTTTGTGAAATGAGAAATTTTAACCCGAATAGGGTGAAATCTATCAAACCCAAAGAAAACTCATGGTTTGATTCGAGCTGTAAAGAGGTTGTTAGGGTTAGAGAAGTAAGCTTCCGAAGTTATAAAGCCAACCCCACTGAGGAAAACCGGAAAAAGTTTTAACAAGCTAGAAAAACCTGTAACGTTCATATTCGACGAACCAAATTTTTACATGATCAAAAATTACGGCAAAAAATTCTGCAATGTCCCAAAGGTAGTAAAAATGTTTGGTCATTTGTAAAAAACATACGAAACACCACCTCAACCTCGGTTCTAACGCTAGTCTTCAACGATACTCCTTTTGTCATCTCAATCCATAAGCCCCATTTGCTTGCAGCACAGTTTCCTGTCAATTCGTCGCTGCCTGAAAGTGTTATGACTCCTCCTGTACTTGAGCGCGCAAATGATTCTATGGGACAAGTCTTCTTCCGCACTCGTGCAGTTGCCAGAGTTCTGAAAGATCTCGATATACACAAATCCGCTGGCCCGGATAGTATCCCTCCCATTGTTCTGAAGAGATGTTCTTCAACGCTGCCAAAACCACTGCGTAAGCTTTTACATCTGTCCTACTCTACTGGTCTCTTTCCGAGTGGGTGGAAAACAGCATTTGTCCAGCCTGTCCCTAAAAAAGGCGTGTCTTCTTCCCCCAAGGTCATGGAAACGCTGATTAATTTTCAGCTAAAGATATATCTCGAAGAACGAAAACTTCTTAATGACCGGCAGTACGGCTTTCGTAGCAATAGGTCCACTGGTGATCTGATGGTATATCTCACCGAACAGTGGCACAAATCTTTACAGTTTTGGAGAAAGTAAGATTATTGCGCTTGATATTTCGTAAGCATTTGATAGAGTTTGGCATCAAGCTCTCTTATCGAAAATGCGTGCATTTGGTATCGATGAATCTCTTCTTCGTTGGATTAGAAATTACCCTTCGGACCGTTCAATACAAGTTGTATTGGATGGTTTCAAGTCTGAAATTCACAAAATAAATGCTGGTGTGCCCCAAGGCTCCGTTTTGTCTCCGACTCTTTTCCTTATATTCATAAACGATCTTTTATCTGAAACTTCTAATCCATTAAATTGTTTTGCTGACGACAGTACCCTCAGCTTTTTATATTCCTTCGTAGATTCTCATCCATGTCCTTCGGATGTGGAACTCGAACGGCACCGTATGATAAGGTCATTAAATTCTGATCTCGACAGCATTGTCCAATGGGGAATCAAAAATCGCGTAGAATTTAATGCTTCAAAAACTCAATGCTGTCTACTGTCGTTAAAACGAAACCCACCCCCATGCAACTATCCATGACTGGCACTTGCATTGAGGAAACCGAAAAGCTTTCAGTCCTCGGTATGTGTGTCACAGACCACCTTTTATGGAACGACCACATATTCGATATCGCCAAAAATGCTGCTAAGTGTTTAGGTTTTCTCCGTCGATTCAAGAAATTTTTCTCCCCTTCTGATCTGGCTGTGATCTACAAAGCCTTTATTCGTCTAAAACTTGAGTATAACTCCCACATTTGGGCAGATGCTCCAATAACCCACTTGAGTTTATTGGATAGAATTGAAAAGAGAGCTCTTAAAATGATAGGTGAAAGAACTATAACGGAAACATTCTCATCTCTTGAGCACCGTTGAAATGATTCATGTCTTTTGTTATTTTACCGTTATTTCCATAAACAATGCTCTAGTGAAATAGCCAGTTGCATTCCTCCCTTAAACAATTCAACCGTAATACTCGCGCTTCTAGGAATGCCCATCAGTTTACCCTTGAGCCCAATTTCGGACGTACTTTTAAGTACAGAGATTCTTTCCTTAGTCGCACTACTCAAATGTGGAATGCTCTACCCAGCTCAATTTTCCCCTCCCATTGTGATCTAGAGGCGTTCAAAACCAATGTGCATCGGTACCTCCTTTTAAATCTCCTCCAATCTACCTAATCGCTCGTGCTGTGTATATCATCTTAAGGATAGTCACAACGCCTTTTGCACACGCTAAATATATAAACGATAAAAAAAAGAGTGCGTGTAACTCAGTACTCGTGGCAGAAGTGAAACTTCTTTGGCGATCTTAAAATCTCGATATGTATAGAGATATTAAGCTTATATGCGTAAGACGCAGCTATGTGTTGTTAACTTGAAAATTAAATAATAATGGTGAAAATTCAAAGTAAAAATGGTGAAAATTTAAAAGATATTTTTCTGACTACTTCCAAAAATTCCTACACTCAAAATCTCTACAAATTCAAAAATGACAACTTTAGTTTGGTTTTATTTATTTTGCAACCATATATAATTTAAATTTTTACCTCCCACCACTCAGCTAATCAACGATCTCAGAGTTGCACATGTGGCGTTACTTTTTTTCGTTTCACAAAAATTCAACCTTGAAATTTCACTTAAAAAAAATTTTATTTTAATCGCACTCACAACAATTCACAGATTTTTAGATTCATTGGGTGGTGATTATTAATTTGTTCTGAAAGTAAAAGGAAAGGTCCTTCGTAAGCACTTAAATATTTTATTCGTTGGGAGCAAGATGCATGGGAGGTGTCGTGTTGTTCCCATTCAGCTGCAAGCACGATCACCATCACCGTCGTATCCTTTAGCCTGTTGAGGATATCCGCATGTTCCCATGGTAATGCAGAAGATGTTGTGGTCAGGGTATCAAAATGGTCAACTGTGTTCCCATGGGTACAGTGACGTTCACAGAAATAGAGCGTATTGACCCTCGCACAGATCCTTAGGCAAAAAGGATACAGTCTTTGCGTCCTGTCCCTGTTCAGGCGCCAGTTAAGAATATCCTTCGCGAGGATATTAAAAAAAAAACGCGAACGCCAACCCCAACCCCTGAGGGGCTGGCCCAACGGTTCGACTTACATATAGATACAGTATTCAATAATTAGGTAAGGACAAAGAGTAATCAAGAAAAGCACTAGCTCGGGTGGAGGTCCAATTACAACTAACTAACTAACTATAACGGAATGCAAGTTTCCCATAGGCAACCATTCGTCCCACGGTGCAGGTAAGGTTATTGGTCCCATCACGGTGCAAATCGCTGACTCACCAAATACACCAATGCGAGTTAATGTATATAGGTTGACGGCATCTGGCGTAATCAGATATTATTGCATTTGGAGTGTGGAAACAGGTTCAGTCGTGAAGGTGTTGACTCAGCGAATCTGATATGATTCGCTGCCTTACTATTAGGTCAATGCCCGAGCGCATTGTGATAACTTGATCATATTTTACTTTGTTTATCAAACAATAACAATATTTCTATTTTATTTAGTTTGCGTTATGATTTTTCAAAATTTCACATAAGTTTTCATTATTGAAATAAAGTTATCATACCAGAGTCCTTTATTTCTGGCCAGAGCAGTACTTTTATAATTTTTACTAACCTATTGTAACTTTTTTTAGAGAACGTTTATTTTTTTATTTGTAAATAGTTTCAATTGTTCTGAAAAATAAAAGAATTTAACTGACCTTCCCCCTCGTTGACATATGTGCGGAATTTTACTAGAAAGTTGTCTATAACCGAATGAAGAGTTGACTTCGGTATTGCTTCAATTATTGTTTTGATCGATTGCTTCAGAGTGTTCAAATTCTTTGGTTTCATCTTGTACACTTCCTGTTTGCAATAACCCCACAAAAAAAAAAAATCCGGTGTAGTCAAGTCTGGGGACGAGGGGGGCCAAAGAAATGAAAGAAATGAAGAGTTTTTCGAAATTAATTTATTGCTAAATTTTTGTTGCAGTTCTGCCATAACAACCCTGGTTACATGACAACTTGCTTGATCCTGTTGAAACCAAACGGGTAAAAAAAATTCGCTCAGCATTTTTAAATAACGGTCACCATTGACCGTTACGGTGCGTCCGTTTCCCTCAAAAAAGTATGGGCCAACAATGCAGCTTGAGGAAACTGCACATCACACTGTGACCCGATCTCGATGAAGTTGAGTTTCATGCAGTGTGTTCGACTCACAGCAAGTTCGACAATTTAGCTTGTTTACGTTGCCATTTTAGTCGAAGTCGGCTTCATCCGACATGAAAATGCAATTAAGCATGGTTTGGTCCTCTTCTACTATTTGGAGCATGGTATAAAGAATACAAGGTATGCTGGATATGAGATGATAGTTCGCCATCTTGTGTTCGTGTGACGTCGTTGCGAGTGACAGGCGGTTTTGATCACCCATTGATGAGACGCATAAACGGACTAAGCCAGAAGACGAAGATACTTGTGTACAAGCAGCTCCTGCGGCATGTAATCAGCTATTCCTTCCCTGTCTGGTTCTCCATCTCGAAGACGGCCATGAAGGAACTTCACATGTTCGAAAGAAAATTACTAGGGATTTGTACCGGACTACATTTTGATCGGCAGCGAATGAGACATCACAGCAAAGAGCGTCTTTACCCAGAAGCTAACATCATCCCCCCTGGACAGTTACCTACTGCTCCAAGCAAAGAAGCTTGTAGAACTCACTAACAGGCACCCAAATCAACTGATAAGAAGAATGGCCACTCAGCAGCGACACCTCGAGCCGAGATACCTCAGTACGATGGAAATCCTGGTTGACAACATCATCACGGACAACGAGCCAGCAGTATCGTTCTACGCTGACACAGGGTCAGCATATCACCGCGGCTAAGGGCCAACCCATCCCCCCAGCAAAACCACAACTTGACAACCGGGACGGAAAACCCCGAGGACAATAAAGTCAGCCAACTTTTAGATTTAATTTTTTGACATGTATTTTAATTTTATAATCCTTTAAATTTAAGAGAAAGTATAAGATTAGGCCCCCTATGTACCAATAAATGTATAATATCATCGTATCTAACTAGTTATTATAAGTCAAATTGTAAATATTATTTTGTACAATCAATATATATCTATCTATCTATCTTTGGCGGTTTTGATTGCCTTTTCTTTCCATTTGAAAATTGATAACCAAAGAATACTATGATTGAGAACTTTCACTCGCGATGACATCACGACTTAGTCGACCAAAACTGTCAAGCATACCTTGTATTCTTTATACCATGCATTTGGAGCAGCTTTTGACAGAAATCCAAGCGCACCGGAAAGTCTGAAGTAAATTGCTTGTAATTTGAATATAGTAGGGAAACAAATTCAAATCAGTATGCAATATTGTCTACAACGATTGTCTGCTGATACCGAAACGTGCAGACAAATTTCTTGTGGAAACGCTTGGAAAATCATGTATGGTATCACCTACAGCAACAGCAGCAATTACAGCAACAGCAGCAATACAAAAATCCTAATAAATTTTCAAATTAAACCCTTGACCAGCGTCAAATCTTTCACTACTCTCCCCCCTTGTATAACAAACGAATTGTTGGCATATGAATCGGGTACGGAGAAAAAAGAAAGAAACCGAATGTGGCAACAGCAAGCTTGTGTGCTCTAATAAAAATGCTAGTCGTTCAAATGCATTTGATAAGCAACAAAACCTGCCCTGAGATGGAGCATGACATGTGGCTTCGGTAGCGCGATGGGTAGGCCGTCGGCTTCCGAATTCCAGTCACAGTTGATGTCTTAAGTTCAATCCACATGACGGGCAAAGCTTTTCAAATAAAAATGAACATATTAAGACTCAGCACCACACAAAGAAGTCTGATGATCGGGGTAGCACTCGTGAAATAGCTATAACTTCAGTCAAATAACTTGGTGGTAGAACACTTAGTTGTTGTTTCATTCAAAATTTGCAATGTTAATTGTTGTCTGCGCAGCGTGACTGCATTGTATGAACTTTAGTTCATACGGAAATCCTAATAAATTTTCAAATTAAACCCTTTACCAGCGTCAAATCTTTCACTACTCTCCCCCCTTGTATGACCAACGAAATGTTGGCATATGAATCGGGTACGGAGAAAAAAGAAAGAAACCGAATGTGACAACAGCAAGCTTGTGTGCTCTAATAAAAATGCTAGTCGTTCAAATACATTTGATAAGCAACAAAACCTGCACTGAGATGGAGCTTGACATGTGGCTTCGGTAGCGCGATAGGTAGGCCGTCGGCTTCCGAATTCCAGTCACAGTTGATGTCTCAAGTTCATTCCCCATGACGGGCAAGGCTTTGCAATAAAAATGAACATATTAAGACTCAGCACCACATAAAGAAGTCTGATGATAGGGGTGGCATTCGTGAAATAGCTACAACTTCAACCAAATAACTTGGTGGTAGAACACTTAGTTGTTGTTGTTTCATTCAAAATTTTCAAAAAATATAACAGGCAAAGTGAATTTTTGAAAAATATATATTTTTTTTTAATTTATAGGCTGATTTATTTTTATTTTTGTACCCTTTGGTATTTTCATTGAAATTAACATCAAAATGCAGATATTTCCAGGATTTCTCCAAAAACTTGATCAAAACTCAGGGTTACCGCACTTTAATATTTCTCTGCGTGTCAAAGAAATCAGTTACTACTCTATGTCATACAGATGTATATAATATATGTATATAATGTACTAGCGGAAAATACCCGGCGTTGCTCGGGTCTTTTCTTGGAAGTATTGTAATGACATCCAAATTCCTCTAGTTAACTTTTTCCTAATATCAATAACTTCATAGGGTAGCGTTGCTCTCCGGCAATTTTTGTTTCCTTGTGTGAAAGGTACAAGGAAATTAAAGGAAAACGTCAACAAAATCTCCAGCAACTGGTTTCCCTGTATGAAAGGGGACTTACATGTCTGCATTTGTTTTCTGCAAAAAAAAGGGATGTCAAATACAAAATGTATATTTGTAAGATAGAGAGAAAAGATCAACATGCAGAAGAACTTCGTTTCTGTATATAGGAAAGTGCCATTAAGGTAAAGACTAGTACGCTGCTGATGCAAAGCGAAATTTTCCTGCGGTCTCCAAAAAGACAACGAAATGCTTACGAAAACACAGCGGACAAATATTCATGGAGAGTTTAAATAAATTGCAAATAAATACATTGAAATTTAACGAAAAAATCAAATAAAAACAGTGCTGTAATGAAAGAAACAACAAATAAAAACACGAACAAACCCAAATGTCATTTTTCCGCACACAATTAATGGTCCGGGCAATTAATTCATTCCGAAAAGAGAGTGGAGACTTGTCAAACAATCCGAAATAATCATCAATTTCGCTGGTCGAACGGCGTACCACAGAACTAAAAGGGCAACGAAATTTTTCCTTTATGATTTCATCATGTCATTTTTGTATGGGATTTTTCGTTTCGCATCAGCAGCGTACTAGGCTTAAGACCGCACACAACTACAGCGGAACTACACTTCACGACATATTATTTCTATGAAATTGTATGAGCTATATCGCACTTAGCGGCAACTGAACTTCATAAAATTTCATACAAATTGTTGTGAATCGCAGTTCCGCTGCAGTGCAGTTCCGCCTAGTGCGGTCTTACCTTAATGCAAAAATAAAGGCGAACATGTTAATCTTCTTGATGGTTTTCTTTCACTCGCTCGGATTTTTCGTATACATCTGTCCTGCTCTACTTTTTTGCATTATGCAGACGAAGATACATGTAAATCCAGCATTATTACCCCGTTTACATGATGTATTGAAATTGACGCAAACCTAAGCAGCGATGACAAAAAAGAAGTATACACAATTATGTTTTGTTGTTATAAAATCTAGTAGGTGAACATACATTGCGGACAATGTGAGAAGGAATGTAACAAAAATCTATTCAAACGTTGACCGGGGAGATTTTCTTCAATCACCTTACTTCTTGCCCATCTCACCTACAAACTCCCAATTGTTGGCAACTCAGTTTCGTTGTGTGAAAGGGGACTACGCTTACAATAAATTACCAATAAAACGCACCTCAAATAACAACAAAAACTGCCATCGGGGAATGTTTTCCACCGCTTTTGCTTTGGTTTGGGAGAGGCTTAAAGGTGGATTTACACGTATCTTCGTCTGACTTCTGCAAAGAAAGGGGACGCAAATATAAAATTTACATTTGTTGAATAGTCAAAAATCATGTGAAATGTACACAGATAACGATTTTTTCAATGAGATTTTTTCATTGGCTACTGGGCAAAGCATGATGTCCTGTCGTTTATTAGCCTTTCACAACTACTTCTATCTTTTACAACAAAATTCACTTACACATTCAAGAAAAACCAAACAAAAAAATCACGCACACGAAAAATCATCTTATGGCCAAGCTTTGAACAGGTCCCCATATCATGTTTAAAACGTTATTTCTTTCTACATGTTGCTGCATGGACATGGATTTTTTGGACTCCATGGGATTTTTTTTTAGATATGCTCATAGTCCGGCCATAGTTCATGGCCTATGGAAGCGGCCCGTAATGCAGATATAAAGACGAACATGTTTATCTCCTTTATGGTTCTCTTTCACACGCTCGTTTTTTCACATAAATCTGTCGCATAAAGGCTCTCCCAATGCGAAACATTCGGTGCAGCAAAGAAACATTCGCAAGTCAAAATTAAAATACATTGTGATAAATGAGAGTGCCCCCACCAATGCGGCGGAGAAACATTCGCGTTTCAAAATTTATATACAGGATGATCAATGAGATTGCCCACACCAACGGTGAATGTTTCCCCGCCGCGTCGAATGTTTCGCATTGGTTTGTAAAGAGCCTTTATTTGTTTTGATAACTACGACGAGATTTTGTTTCGCGTTTAGTTTACTCGTAACATTGTGAAATAGGCCTTTTGGAATTTCTGCAACTTTGATAAATGTAGGATTAATCGCCGTTTTTATTTCAACGCGAAAAATTTCCCGCCAAACCGTGTAAATCCAACAATATTTGTGAAAGTTTCGTATTTAGAATGGAAGAAAATACGATGGTCAACCGTGCAAATCCCGCATAAATTGAGAAAGTTTAAAATGCGAATGTTTCTCTGCCGCTTTAGTGTGGGCACTCTCATTTATCGCCATGTAAATAAAATTTGACTTGGGGATGTTTCTTCACAGCACCGAATGTTTTTCATTGGTTTGGGAGAGCCGTAACTCGAAAAACAAATCTGTAAGCTACTGCCACATTTATTTCATTGCGTTCTACGCGTGGCGGACGTGGTGACTATGAATTTAGAACGGTGGTGAATCGTGACTTTATATACCTGCACGGCGGCGTATAAAAAAGTCATCAGAAACTGGAACTTACTTACTTACTTAGATCCTTGACCCCTCTTAGGGGCACAGGGCGTCAACTACCGCTACACGCCATCTCGTTCGGTTTCTGGAAATGTATTTTAGCTCTCCCCAACTTTTACCGAGCTTTTGTGATTCCTTGTCGACTGTTCTGCGCCAAGATTTTCTCTAGCCTCCAGGTCTTCTGCCATCTTGGATGAGTGGATCCCACTCCATTGCATGTCTTGCAATAGAGTCTGCACCACGACGTAGGGTGTGACCAATCCACTGCCACTTTCTTTTCCTAATAACGATGTCAATAGGACTTTGGCCCGTTCTCCGAAGGAGTTCTTGGTTGGAGATGGTGTTCGGCCAAAAAATCCTTAGGATGTTTCGGAGACAACTATTTTCGAAAGTTTGTAGCTTCCTTGTGACAGAGGCGGTCACTTTCCATGTACTACACCCATATAGTAGCACTGACTCTACGTTCGACCGGAACAGTCGCAGCTTGGTCTTCGTACTGTAGACGTTGCTCCTCCAAACTTTAGACAGCATGCCGAAAGCAGCTTTAGCTTTGCCGATTCGGCAGTTAACATCTTCATCCGTACCACCGCCGTCTTTTGAGACAACACTACCGAGGTACAGGAAGTTTACCACCGCTTCAACCTGCTGTCCCGCAACGACAACTTGAGAAGAAGATTCAGAAATGTTGAGGATTTTTGTTTTCCCGGTGTTGATCCTCAAACCGACTTTGTGTGCCTCGCATTCCAGATTAGTCACCATATGGTGAAGATCCATAATGTTGTGCGAGAGCAAACAAATATCGTCAGCGTAATCAAGATGTTGCAGGAACGAAAACATCGTCCATCGAATTCCACGCGCTTGCTCGGCTAGAGCTGCATGAAGGACATCCCCTATAACCACCAGGAAAAGTAGTGGAGATAGCAAACATCCTTGACGAACTCCGCTATGGATATCGAAGTCCTCTGATACCTTTCCGTTGTGTAAGACTTGACACGATGCACCCTCATAGGTAGCCTTTATAACGGCGATAATCTTCTCGGGTACTCCTCTCCTACGTAAAGCTGACCAAATGAAATCTCGATTCAAACTATCGAAAGCCTTTTCGAAGTCGATGAAGAGCAAATGAAGAGGGGAACGGAACTCCACGCATTGTTCTATTATGATCCTCAAGGTGTTGATGTGATCAATGCAGGATGAGCCTGCACGAAATCCCATTTGCTCTTTGTCGAGAGTAGAATCGAGATGTTCTTTGATTCGTTCCAAGATTATTTTCGCCATTATCTTTGCCACCGCGGGGAGGACACAGATCCCTCTCCAGTTTCCGCAATCCGTAAGATTTCCCTTTTTTGGCAGTTTGACGATCATCCCTTTTTTCCATTCAATGGGGAAACTTTCGTTCTCCCATGCCTGTGCTATTAAGGGGTGTAGCAACTTCGCTGATGTTTGTGGATCTGCTTGGTAGAGCTCAGCGGGAATTCCGTCCAAACCTACCGCTTTGTTGTTCTTGAGGGATTTGATTGCTGATGTTATCTCGGCTAAACTGGGAGGGCAGGTGCGAATACGGGAACTAGTTTCTACGAATAGCTCTGGAACATATTGACTGAACCTCTCAATCTCAACCAATCACATCGACATACAAAAATTGTCAATACCAAATACGAACAAAAATAATCGTTATATTAGTTAAGATATGTACAGTGGTGGCGGCCGGCCGATATTTTTATAAAATTTTAAAATGCATAACTTTTGTTTGGGAAATCTTTTGAGGTTGAGAAGTGATTTTATTAGTAGCCCATGAACTACGGTACACTTTGAGTAATGTTTAAAAAATATAAGCATGAGAATATGGGTAGGAAAAAACTAAACATTAATTTAACTCTTATTTCGTCTGGCAATATAATTAAGAACAGAAACAAAAGGTTGTCATAACATAAAAAATCCTTTAAATTTCAATATAGTAATGTGAATATATTGTAGGAAAACCTTAATTATTGCTTAATCCTTAATCCTTGCATATTTTCGCGTAATGCATGGAATCTTGATAGTGGAGTACTCTATCAGATTTCCTCAATATTTATAACATTCTGATCAAAATGTTTTTTTTTTTACTTTAACCATCCCTTGATGTCTCCCCACAAGTTATCGATAGAATTTAGACCCGAACTTTGGACGGTATAATCTAAAAAATGACTTCTTGAATACGCAAACACCTTCTTAGCAATACGCTGAGGAATTTTTGGATCATTATCGACCTTAAAAACTAATTTAATGGGCATGATTTCAAATGAAAAAGACTCCATAACATGTTCCTCAATGTTTTTATAAATTTTCTGGTCAATTCCAGCATTTTTATCTAACTTTTCCTGTTATGAACCTAAGAACCCCATATCAGTATCTTTCACATTTTATAATATTACTAAGATATACATATATTTTATGCAACGTGCAGATTATTCTTTGTTACCCAAACCTATAACAGTAATTTCATCAAAACTTTAAGATAAACAAAATATCTTGTTGCATTGTATGCAAAGCATAATATTCTTTGTCATCAAAATATTCTTCCAAGAAGTCGCATACGCGATACGTTGCGTGGGCAGACACAATAGTTTTGCATTCGAATTTGCCCTTTGATTTTAATTTCTGTATCTCTTATAAGTTAGTCTAAAACTAAGAGTCATAAACAACAAGTCACAAAGCTCTAATCTAGAATTTATATTTACAAAAGAATAAATTAATTATAAATAAATCATAGTAAAATAAAAGTGTTGTTCTTATTTTGAAAGTATTGCCAAGGTACAATATCTAATAAATCCAATACAACGGAACAATCAAGTTTTTAATGAAAACTATACAACAAGGAAAATAACATGAAAAAGCAGTATCTACATTTGGGAACATAATAACTGGTGTCAGAAGTATAATTCTCGGAAATCATCATGCTGATAATATTGTAAGAACATAAACAAAAAAAAAATTTTTTAAGTTAATCAGATTGAATCTCAGATTGTGTCTCAAATTTGGAATAATTTTATTGGAAAGTATTTTACTTGTCCATTAATATAAACTCGTATTATTCTACAAATATAATTACGTATCAAACTAGACTTGTGGCTCAAAATTCGATTAATCATAAAATAATCAATTATTCAGAAAATCTCATATTAATTGAAATTGAATCAGAAAATTTTAAACTTGTTGTGCAGAAAATTTATAATTTTGAAAACAGAAAATCTCATATTGAAATTGAATCAGAAAATCTTAAACTAGTTGTGCAGAAAATTTATAATTTTGAAAACAGAAAATCTTATATTAATTGAAATTGAATTAGAAAATTTTAAACTAGTTGTGCAGAAAATTTATAATTTTGAAAACAGAAAATCTCATATTAATTGAAATTGAATCAGAAAATTTTAAACTAGTTGTGCAGAAAATTTATAATTTTGAAAACAGAAAATCTTATACTAATTGAAATTGAATCAGAAAATTTTAAACTATTTGTGCAGAAAATTTATAATTTTGAAAACAGAAAATCTCATATTAATTGAAATTGAATCAGAAAATTTTAAACTAGTTTTGCAGAAAATTTATAATTTTGGAAACAGAAAATCTTATACTAATTGAAATTGAATCAGAAAATTTTAATACTTGTTGTGACCCAAATCGTGAATTAGAAAATTTATAATTTTGAAAACAGAAAATCTTATATTAATTGAAATTGAATCAGAAAATTTTAAAACTTGTGTACCAAAGGCAAATTCGAAAAGATTAACTTGAATTAGATTGAAACATGAATCCAGATGGCAATAATGTTGATGGTGAGAATATCTCACTGAATACCCTATTCAAATTCGTCAAACCCTTCGATGGGGACAGACAGAAATTCATTCCGTTTCTGAATTCAATTGACTCTGCTTTTTATTAAGCAACTGTTGAACAATCAAACGTTCTCCTAGCTTATGTAAAAAGTCAACTTTCTGGCAAAGCTGAAAGCTCAGTGTCAAACCACGATTTTGATACCTGGGAGGAATTGAAAAAATACCTAAAAAACATATACTCACATACAAAACATCAAGGGCATTTGCTCATTGAGCTATGAAATTGCAGACAGAATACTGAAACGATTTCCCAATATATTTGCAAAATTGAAACTGCTTTAAAAATACTGAACGTCTACACGACAAAATAATGCAATTGAAGCTGAATTAGTTGGTCGACTAGCGGCTATGAATGATTTAGCCCTTCACACATTTATTTTAAATGTTAAACCACAAATTAGTAGAATGTTGAGAGCTAGAGATGCATTCAACATAGCGTTAGAAGAAGAAAAAATACAACTACTTATTAACCTTAGGAATCCAATTTCTAACAATTACACTATTTGCAAAAAATCAGGACATATATCGACGCATTGTTTCTTGAATAAACCTTCAGGGAGTAAACCTAAGCCTATGTAAACTCTCCAATCAGAAAAAGTATGTAATTATTGCAAAAAACTTGGGCATTTGATTCACGATTGTAGGAAGAAAAAATGGAAGGATAATAATAAAAATTCTTTGAATCAGAACTCAACCAGAAATTTTGGAAGGGAACAGGGAAACGTAAATTCACTCGGGATAATGGCAACAACAGATCGGGTGAATTCAAACGAAATTGTTGCAAACGAAATAAATTAATTTTATTAAATGAAAATACTATCTTCATAAATATAGCATCCGAATTATCTATTTCTTCTTATTTTAAACTTCTAGTAGACAGTGGTGCGAATATTTCTCTAATAAAAAAGGAATTTTTAGTTGATATAGTCAAAATCAATGATGGTGATATAATTAAACTCAAAGGCATCGCTTCAAGCGATAATCCAATCAAAACAATAGGTTCGATTAATATTTTACTTAAATTTAGTGAAAATCATAGCATTAATCATAATTTCTATATCTATACTTAATTTTGAAAATGATAAAAATCTATTCAAATATGAAAAATTAAAACATATAATTCAATTTATCTTCCGTAATTCGAAAATTTAAATTATTGTTCATCACGATACAATCATTAATCCAGAGCGTTCAGATATTCCTATTATCCTTAAAGAAAATCATGACGGTCCTCAATCAGGTCACTCCGGTTGTAGAAGAACTTATAATCGAATAAAATAATTCTGTTATTGGAAACATATGAAGTCAGAATTAAAAGCGTATATTATATCTTGTGAAAGCTGTCAAAAGAATAAAACTTTAAGAAGAACATTTAAAGCTCCTATGGAAATAACAACGACGGCGAGTCAGCCTTTTGAAAAATTAAGTTTAGATATTGTAGGACCTCTACCATTAACTATTAACGAAAATCAATTCTAACTTACTCTTCAAGATGATCTCACTAAATATAGCCAAGCTTTTCCTTTAGAAAATCATACCGCAGCAACAGTTGCGAATAATCTTTTCAAATTTATAAGCTTCTATGGCATTCCCAATTCTATTTTAACAGATCAAGGATCCGATTTTATGTCTTCCCTATTAAAACAATTTGCTAAACTTTTCCATATGAAAAATATAAACACAACAGCTTATCATCCACAGAGTAATGGAGCACTTGAGCGCTCATATTCTACTTTAAAGGATTACCTTAAGCATTATCACCCTTATTCATAAAGAAAAAATAGTTATTTTAGCTGCCGTGTTTAGGAAAACAAGACCATGGAATAAGAATGTTCCGGACTCAAATGGAGCATTAAGCAATTGCCTTTAGTTTGAGCCCAGAAAATTCTTATTCCATGGTTAAGTTTTCCTAAACACGGGAGCTAAAATAACAAATTTTTCTTTATGAATACGGGTGTATATCTATAAATGCAAACCAGGATGATTGGGATGAATGGGTACCATCAGCTATGTTTGCTTATAATACCTCAGTTCATGCTTCTACTAAATTCACACCTTATGAACTGTTGTTCGGACATAAACCTATATTGCCTTCATCATTAACGCAAGCTCCAGAATTTAAATATACATATGAAAATTATATAGATCAACTTAAGTTTAGATTAAATAAATCTCACAAAAACGCAAAAGAAAATATAATAGCATCTAAGGAACTATCTAAAAAGTATTATGATAAAACTGTTAATAATCAAAACTATAATATAGAAAATAAAGTATATCTTCGTAATAACAGTAATAAGCTGAGTAAAAAGCTTTCACCTATTTATAAAGGTCCATATGAAATAATTCAAACCCATAACAATCAAAACATAACAATCAAATTCAAGAAGAAACCTCTACGGGTTCATGTAAATCGATTAAAACCAGCTTTTAATTAATTTAAACAAATTCTTTGAATTTTCAAAAATCAAATAAAATCTGTATTTTATTGGAGATTATCAATTCTTCTATGCAACGTGCAAGGATCTGAGATAAATAATTATGAAATCAAGGATATCAAAAAAGGAAGCGGCCTTTATTATGAACACTTAGGTCATGGAAAAATAACTACAACCACATATAAAATGATAACGTACATAAATATTACGGCTATAAATCAAAAACTTTTACTTATTAAGAATATTTATGAAAAAACATCAAACAATTATTGTAGTAATCAAAGCGTCAATCATATTAATTTTTACTTTTGTAAACTATCTCTTAATTACTTAAAGATTCAACTTCCTAACCTATTCTTAAAATATCAGGCAATAGAGGACTTAATAGGAAAACATAAAACTAAGCGAGGTCTTTTTAACGGTATTGGAACTATCTTTAAAACTATCTTTGGAACTCTAGATTATGAAGACGCCGAGTTTTTCGAAAAATAATTTATATTATAAACAAACCATTGACAGAATCAACACTATACAATGTATATCATGTTATTCCTCTTCCGATACAATACGCAAATGATAGTCAAACCTATGCATATATACGACCGACATTTACCTTTTTGGCAATAACGGATAATTACGAAAAATATATTAAGTTTAATTATCTAGATCAATGTGAAAAATTATCGGATTCTGATTATATTTGCGAAGCTAACACTTTTTATTCAAATGCTTATAATCCTGTTTGTGAAGTAATACTGTTATCAAACACAATGAATAAAATTCCTAAAAATTGTGATACAGAGATATTACATGGAAATTTAGAATTATACCATAAGCTTAACTTTAATAATTGGATCATAGTATTAACAAAATCTAAACAAATAAATTTCCTCTGTGAATACAGTTATAGAATTAATAACGATATTATAACAGGTACATCTTTATTAACTATAAATAAGAATTGTCAGGCTTACATAGGATCAACTTTTTGAGAACTGATAATTATATCTCTTCAAACTATGAATCAATAATCCAATTAGTAAATATAATTGAAGATGATTGCTGCGAATATAAGTTAACAAATTTATCTCATGAATATGTTAAAATTACACCGATAAATCTATCAAACGTAAACTTAGCTCACCTTAAATTAATCAAACATTCTCTAGATCAAATAAGGAACAAAATTAATGAGGCAGATATTCATCCAACTCTGATAAAACATCCTTCCTTTTTTCAATATACGCAGGGCCGGCCCCAGCCAAACTTGCGCCCTGTGCAAGATTTGTAGAAAGCGCCCTTTTTTATATTTTCACACATACACTGATACACGTGCATAAACCTTTTCCACATTACCCAGGAGGTAGACTTTCAATGAGTTTTTTCTATTGAGGTATAACCAGTAGGCCTAATCCTCAGTAACAAACAAATATGTTTACATATATGATTGTATGTATCATATTTCCAAAAAAAAATAGTAAATAAATTAAAAACAAAATAAAATAAAAATATATATACATATATTTATATATACATATTACATATACAAAATAAAAAATATATAAACTTCATTTAAAAAAAAAATAAATAAATAAATTAATTAATTTAAAAACAAAATAATATAAAAATATATACAAACATATGTATATACATATACAAAATAAATAGGAACTTCAGTTATTTTTTTTAGGAAAAAAAAGTAAAACCATAAACTAAAACGCAGCGAAGAAATGAACAGAGGGGAAACGTTTAAACTTACTTTTCTGGCCTTACATTTTGCAAATTTAGAAATGAGATCATCAAAGTTTAAAGAATTTTTTTGTAAAAAGTAAATTTTTTTTTAATAAATAAGTAAATATTTCTTTGTAAAAAGGTTAATTTTTTTTTGTAAAAAAGTTTATTTTTTTTTTGTAAAAAGGTTTAATTTTTTTTATAAAAAAGTTTAATTTTTTTTTGTAAAAAGTTAAATTGTGTTTGTAAAAAGTAAATTTTTTTTGTAAAAACTATAATTTTGTAAAAATGTTATTTTTTTTTTTTGTTAAAGTTATATTTATTGAAAAAACGTTTTTATGTTTTTGTAAAAAGCTTAATTCTTTTTTGCGAAATGTTTGCTCTGTTCTTTATTTTCGGCCTCAACAAGCCTTCGCCTTTTTCTAAATTCTGACCCGAAGGCTTTTTTTATCCATATTGGAAAAACGAATAATAAACACTTTCACAAAATACGTCACTTATATTAAAAACTGATAGCTATTTATTTAATCTTAACCAACAAAGCGAAAAAACAATTAAAACAATCTGCACCAGACCAATAAACAACGCAACACTATTCTCCTTTTCCTTTTTCCTGTGTAAACAGGCACTTAACCCTTACACAGTTACAGTGTGCAATAAGAAAACCTGCACGCTATGACCCATGTGATTCCGTATAAATAAGTTTTTTTTTTAAATATTTTCCCATATTAGTTTCGAAACTGAGTGTGCAGGAAAAAAACTTGCACATCCATTGACTGTAGTAGTAGGTAGCACATCAACCTACCTGTTCTCTTTTTTGGATACATTTGTTTGTTGTTTTTTTCGTAGATGAGAACAAGTAACATACAGAGAGAGGTACGTAGCGTAATACAAAACCTGCACGTTCTAGCCCACATGATACAGTATGAATAAGTATTTTTCGTTGTCATATTCTCTATGTTAATTTTGGGACTCAGTGTGCATGAAATAAATCTTGCACATAGTAGGGGTGGCATGGAACTTTTTTGTGTTGAGATTTATTCTTTTTTTTTCTTTTGTATGAACAGGCCGAAATATTTGGAAATTAGGTAAGTAGGATTGAACTTGCATGGATCTAGTGGGATTTTTCATTCTACGATATCTTGACTCTTGAGTTAAATTTTCCTTGAATGCAACAATGAAAGTGATGTTAGTTAGTGTGCAAGAAATAACTTAGCACGGTTGTGATGGATGTTATTTTGGGATTATTTGAATAATGTTTGTGGTTAAAATGCAAATGGAAGTACATATTTCTTGGCGCAAGATGAGATTACATTTTCTTGCTCGTTGGAATGCGCCCCAGAATGTTGCACCCTGTGCATTTGTACATCTTGCACATATGGTTGGTTGAATATGCGATTGCGGTTATTGTTATATTAATACTAGTATATTTGATACATAAATGTTTCAAATATTGTAAGAAAATAAGAACAATTTCATTCATTAATGATGACATTTGTACATCAAGTAATTGTCTTACACCGATCATAAATAATTGTTGTTCTAATACTGAGCAACAAACAAATGAAATGATAGAATTAGGCGAAGGGAGTTCTTCAATAATGACAACGCCTGAAACAGGCGAAAATGTAAGCATTAAATCTAGAAAATCAATTAGAAATCCAAGGAACAATTTTGGTTCAAATTATCACCTTACAAATTAAAATTAATTTTACCTTAAAAATTTAAATTCATTTTGTTTTAAGGGGGGACGTGTTATGAACCTAACAACCCCATATCAGTATCTTTCACATTTTATAATATTACTAAGATATACATATCTCGTTGTATTTTATGCAACGTGCAGATTATTCTTTGTTACCCAAACCTATAACAGTAATTTCATCAAAACTTTAAGATAAACAAAATATCTTGTTGCATTGTATACAAAGCATAATATTCTTTGTCATCAAAATATTCTTCCAAGAAGTCGCATACGCCATACGTTGCGTGGGCAGACACAATAGTTTTGCATTCGAATTTGCCCTTTAATTTTAATTTCTGTATCTTTCATAAGTTAGTCTTAAATTTAGAGTCATAAACAATAAGTCACAAAGCTCCAATCTAGAATTTATATTTACAAGAGAATAAATTAATTATAAATAAATCATACTAAAATTAAAGTGTTGTTCTTATTTTGAAAGTATTGCCAAGGTACAATATCTAATAAATCCACTACAGCGGATCACTCAAGTTTTTAATGAAAGCTATATAACAAGAAAAATAACATGAAATAGCAGTATCTACATTTGGGAACATAATATTCCACCATACTATGCCAAGTCAATGCTGGGGGTGCAAATTAAATTTTATCCTGTACTCTGTACCGTATTAAGAGTGTATTTGTGATTCAATTTCTTGTTCTAAGGGCTTCTTACATCAAATATACTTTCTGACCTACAAAATAAGAAATCCTCAGAACAAGAAATTTGACGGACTTCTTAACCTCAACAGATTTCCCAAACTAAAGTGATGCATTTTCAAATTTTATTAAAATATCGTTCCTAATTAGGGTGCTACCACTGTAGGTATAGCAGATGCATGTACTGCAGAGTGTGCTTTACTTCTTGCATATTTCGGATCCTCTATGCCACAAACGTTTGATAAAGTACTTCAATAAATTCCAATCAAACTGTGTTTAAGTAATGCATCTGAAATTCACATCATATTTGACTGCTATTCAAGACCTTCTGTATCTTAACCTACTAATTCCTTGAAGCTTAAAAAACTATCTAAAATAGAAGTAGGTAATTTTATGTTTTAAATTTCTCCATCTTCATTATTGTTTTAAGGAGGCTTCGGAAAGGTTTTTGACAAAGCACTGGAAAAATGATAATTTTGTTAAGATATTCCGAAGGAAACAAATGTAAGGGCATCTGTATGGCAGAGTAGTACATTCCTGTTTTCTCTGATGCAAAGAGAAACATTAAAGTGCGGCAACCCTGAGTTTTAACCAATTTTTTGTAGAAACCCTGGTTCTATCATGCTTATATAGGGGAATTATCTGCATGAAAATGCAAAAAGGTACACAAATAAAAAATAAATCAACCTATAAATTAAAAAAAAAATATTTTTCAAAAATTCACTTTGCCAAAACCAAAGCTTTAAATAAAAATTTGGCAGATACCTATTTTCTTTTTATTAATCAGCTTCATAACAACATACTATATATTTCAATAGAACGTCACATTGATTTAAAGTAAATTTTTTCTCAAACATCTATTTCGCCATTTTTGACTTTCAAACGTTCATATCTCGAGTTGTAAATTTTTGACAATTTTTGATGTGATGTATAACTTTCATATATTCAATAAAATCTATCGATTGCAAAAAAAATCATTTCGCCGTTTAGAAAATAGGATTTTGGCCTTTTAATACGTTACCCTACTTAAAAAATTAAAATTTAAAAATATCCCGTAGGTGAACATTTTTAAATTAAATTATCTTTCATAATACCTATATTTTTTGAATATCCTTATGGCTTACCACTTAAGCGCAATCAGATAATTGAATAATGCAGAAATACAGCTTACGACTTTAAAATTATTTCGGCTCCTTCCTTAGGGGCCAGTTATAGCTATCATTGAAAACCATCATTGAAAAAGTTGGCTGTTGATTTTGAGACCCTTCGAAAGTTTAATCATTGAATATATTAATGCAGAACTATAGCTTACGACTTCAAAATTAATTCTCCTTCAAAAAAAATTAATTTTGATTTTGATCTTCCCCATAGCGTAACTTTTAATTTTTTCAATGATCATTGGTAAGGTAGTTCATCATTGAAAAATTAAAAGTCACGTTATGGGGAAGATATGCGTCAAAATGATTTTTTTTTAGAGGTTAAATAATTTTTAATTCGTAAGCTATATTTCTGCATTAAAATATTCAATGATTACATATTCGAAAGGTCTCAAAATCAAGAGTTAAGTTTTTCAATGATGGTTTTCAATGATAGCTATAACTGGACCCTAAGGTTATTCATCATTGAAAAATTAATTTTAATTTTATGAGAAAAAAATGTGCAAAATTGAATTTTCTTTTACCTAGAAATAAATATTAAGTCAATTAGCTTTACTTTGGCACCAAAATAATAATATTTTTTTCTTCAAAATCTCTCAAAATTGACAATTAATATTTTCAATGATGGTTTCCAATGATAGCTATAACTGGCACCTTACCAATGATCATATACCCCTATCTTCCCCATAACGTAACTTTTAATTTTTGCAATGATCATTGGTAAGGTAGTTCATCATTGAAAAATTAAAAGTTACGTTATGGGGAAGATATGGGTCAAAATGAATTTTTTTTGAAGGAGAAATAATTTTGAAGTCGTAAGCTATATATCAGCATTAAAATATTCAATGATTAAACTTTCGAAAGGTCTCAAAATCAACAGTTAACTTTTTCAATGATGGTTTTCAATGATAGCTATAACTCGCCCCTAAGCAGGAGAGGATTAAGAAGGAGTTACCGATGTATGTCTTGGTCTTAGATATTTGCATATCGAAATGGGAGGGGAAAGTTGGGCCGGGTAAGGCATTCCACATTCGTGTAGTGCGACTGAAGGAAGAATCTCTGTACATTACAGTACGTCCGAAGTTCGTCTCGGGGTTAAACTGATGGGCATTCCTAGAAGCGCCAGTATTAAGGTTGATTTTTTTAAGGGGAGGAATGCAACTGGCTATTTCGCTAGAACACTGATTATAATAATAGCTATAAATAGAGAAAGACCCGAAACAATAAGGCGGTGTTCGAGTTCGAGTCCTGCTTTTTTTTTTAATTTAAAATCGAATACTTACACTCCGCTCCACTTGAATAGAAACAAACATTTTTTTACTAGAATAGAATAGAATGGAATAGAATAGAATAGAATAGAATGATGATGTTATTGATTGAATAATAAAATTTACATAGTTAATATTAGTACAAGTCTTATTTAGACCCGGTTTTGAAACCGTCGGCCAGATTGACAAAAATAATAAAAGTTAAATGAAGCATGAATTATGATTTTTTAAAAATATGAGTTTTAAGATGTAATTAATTTAAAAATTTAAAGAAAAGTAAAAAAAAAAATTGACAAAGTTAAGAAACGCATTATTTTACAAGCATAATGATTTGAATTTAAAAATTTTCTGATATAATCTTCTGTCTGTAATGATTAGAATTTAAAAATTTTCTGTTATAATCTTCTGTCTGTAAATGGAAGCTGATTTGATAAAGCTGTATAGTTTATTCCAGCCATTGGAACCATTCAGGATGCATACAACGTCTTCTCTGTCAATATAGTTTGTACCAAAAACAAGTCGCCTATGTTCCCGTAGGATGGGACACGAACCCAAAAAATGATAAATATCTTCTCTTTCCTTTGTGTTGCATAATTCACATTGCAGAGGCAGATCTGGTCTGTGAGGTATAAAATTTAAATTAAGAATTTCTTCTCTCGCACGGAAAGTTGTAAATATCAGTTCTGATGAGTTTTTGTCATGAAAGTAGTTTGCTGTAGCTAGATTGAACTGAAGCTTACTGTAGTAATTCCTATATTGGGATGCTCTAGCCTGATTTACAGTCATCACGATAATTTGTGTCCACTTTTGATAAAATGATGTACAAAGTTTTTAAAGCTCGAAAATGTTTCCTGTGTTAAAGTTTATTATTTCTCCGACAGATTCAGAAAGGGTTGACCAGGTTTTTAGGAAATTCAGTTTATTAACGACTAGGTGATTTAAAATCTTCTTGACCAGCCTCGAGGAATCCATTTGAAAATTTTTTAAAATGTAGTAGAAGTGAATTTTCAGAGAATCTATAAACATTGGCCGTATTCCAGTTTCGATGTGGAGCATATAGTTTGGGGTCGTAGCAGGTAGTTTAAAGATTCGCTTTAGAAAAAATCGAAGTAACTTTTCCACATCGTTATACTCTTTGTAACCCCAAACTTGAGCAGAATACAACATAATTGATTTGGAAACAGCTTGGAAGAGTTTGTATTTATGTGAGTGATGAATTGATTTGTTTTCAATGCATTTTTTCCAAGAAACACATACAGCCGATTTTGCTTCTCTGAGTTTTGCTTTTATGTGGTTTTTGAAACAAAGATTACTTGAAATTATAACTCCCAAATATTTAAATTCTTTTACCACTTCAATTTCGACTGCTTTGTACTTCCATCGTTCACTAGCTGCATACCATCCGTGTCCTTTTCTAAATACCATTATTTTAGATTTGTTTAAATTTACTGTTAGGTTCCAGGTATCACAATACCTTTCGAGGACATTAATCATCCTTTGCAATTGGTAAGGAGATTCTGCTAAAAGAACAATGTCGTCCGCGTACATTAAAACTGGAATTTCTTCACCTGCTACAGTAACCCCTCCACCAACAGAATCCACCAAATCGTTGATAAAAATTGTAAATAGAAGGGTACTTAGAGAACACCCTTGTTTTAATCCCATCGAGTTTTAATCCCATCCTCTGAAAGACTCTCTCCATCCCAAACCGTTATCGAGTCATTTTTATAGAGTGCTCTTAATATTTCAATAATTTTTAAAGAAACGCCGATGCCAGCTAGTTTGAAGAAACGAGACTCTCTATCAATGCTGTCAAAAGCTGCCTTGACGTCTATGTAGAAAGCGTACATTTTCTTCTCTTGCTGCATGTATAGTTCTGCTATGTTTACCAAGAGAAAAACCTGATCGTGGAGTAACCAGTTCGAAAACCAGCTTGAAACTCACTCAACACGGATTTCTCGCTTGTCCAGGTAACAAGTCTACGGAATATCAAACTGGCAAAAAGTTTCATGGATGTGTTCAAAAATGAAATCCCGCGGTAGTTTTCAACAGCTAAGGCATCTCCTTTTTTGAATATTGGGAATATTATTGAAGACAAGAATGTTGATGGGATGGCGTGCGAATTGGATATATTATTATAGCAGTTTTTAAGGCTTATTATAAAATCTGAAGAAGCGAATTTAAAGAACACATAGGGGATTCTGTCTGGTCCTGCGGCTTTTTTTACTTGAGTTCTGTCTAATACGGAAAGGAGTTCTTCTACGGAGAATTTGGAATCTAAAAAGTCGTCCTCAACATATGGCATTGCGTATTGAACTCTGCGAGATATAAACTCGGCATTTAGCAGAGAAGAAAAATAATTTTTCAACTCCGCTGCTCTCAGTTGGCATCCAATTGTTAGATTTTATCCACTGACGTTTTTTAATACTTTCCAGAATTCGGCGGGTGACTTTATATTTGATAAATATGTGATGATGTTCATGTGGTAATCCTTCTTCTTTTGTAAACACAAGGTTTTATAGTTTTCGTTATATTTTGCGTACCACTGTTGAAATTTGGTATCGTTGTGTTTCCGAAATAGAGCAAGATATGCGAAAGAAAGTTTTCTGGCTGCTTCACAATCCTTATCGAACCACTTTTCTTTACGAATTTTTGCAGTTTTTTTAGTAATTTGTTGACGTGGATTTGCTTTTTTCAAAAGATCAAGAAGATCTTCCAATTGGCAAATTGGCAAAAGAAAACGAAGTAGATTACAAAAATTTGTAGTAGATAATGAAAAATCAAAATGTATACAGAAAAAAATGTTATACGTTTAACGTGTTTAACGTTTAACAATAACTACTTTTTAAAGAATAAGTTTCACGTAGCTGCTACGTAGTTCACGTAGTTGCTACGTAGCAGATGCATAAAATAAATAAATGTAGTAGAAATACTACATATGTAGTAAATACTCATCTCTGAGCCACAGCTGTTTTGGCAATCACTTCACGACTTGTGCACGAGTATGTGTAGTTTTTGTTGTATCGTTCCCGCATTTTCATAATTTGTATTTAAGAATACGGAACAAAACACAAAGCTGAAAATCAAATGTGGGACGAAAGTGGAGCGGTAATTTTTAATTTTTGCTTATGCGCGCATAAGTCCATTATGGTTATACGGGGTAATTTTGCAAACATAAACAAATTTTGGTTAGCTTTTTGACATAGGCTTATGTTTGCTTATACCTATTATAGTTGGGCCTTTAGGGAAAGTATAGCGGAGGAAAAAAAAGTTGTGTTTTGTGATGATGAATAGGAATTGTATTGAAGCCTGGGAAACTGAGGGTCAGTTGCATGTCCTATTTTGGACTTCAGCTCGCCGGTGTCGTGTTCTTGAGCATTGAATTCTAGACACCTTACAACAGAATAGACATGCGAAAAAAAAATAAGAAAAACAAATTAAAAAAAAGCAATATTTCCGGACCGGTGTAAGCCCTCCCAGCGGCTCTTAAACCTTCCTACCATGTACTGGTCGCCTGTGATGCGGAGGGTGGTTCCGCTTTTCAAAAAAAAAAAAAAAAAAAAATAAGCAACGAAAGGAATACAAAAAGGTAGGGTCATGCATGTAGCTTGCCAGGAAATTGTTACAAAAAGAAAAAACAAAAGAAGCTAAAGTGGTACATTTGTAATAAATATTATATACAGATAAAACTTTTCTCAAAGTTTATCCCCTTTTATTAGTTCTTTATTGATTTGAAAAAAAAAAAATGTAATAATTCGAATTCTGGTCTGAAAAACAAAATTATCGAATTACACTAGTTTAATCCTTTTCGTTTTTTTTTAATTAATGTCGGCGACTACTTAAGACAATACTATTCGAAGCAGCGATACAGTAAAAGTGGCACTCAGGAAATTTTGTTTGTGTAGGCACACACTGCAGACACTTTGTGGCACGCTGACAAATAGGGAGGCAAAGGTATACTTTTGTCCACTATATAGCACACACTATATAATATTTGGTGGTCTGGTGGGCGTAGTTAGATACAGTAGGCATGTATGTTAGTTTAAACACTTTTTCCACTATGTAGCAAACTGGCAGATAGAAGAGCAAAGGTATACTTTTTTCCACTATGTGGCACACATAGGTACCCAAAAGCATGAAGGGATCAATGTTTTGATTCTTTTCACACACATAGGTACCCAAAAGCATGAAGGGATCAAAATTTTGATTATTCTCTTCTTCTTACAGTTCAGGTTTTCTTTACGTAATTACTGTTTTTTTTTAGTGGCACGATAAAAACGGAGAGGAGTTGGTGGCGCATATGTATGTTCACCGAAGCAGTTTATTTTATAAACACTAGGACGCGCAACATCCCGCTGGTTAACGAGTTCTTTTTCTATTTACTTCCTTATCAATCGGTATTATTATTATTTTATTTGCGATATACGATTATAACGATACGCGGAAGGGATTGGTGCAAGTATTTTTGGGCCAAGAAGCAAACTTTCAAAGCCTCGAAAGAAATTTCCATAACCGAAACATTTCCTATATGTCATATAGCAGGCCGAACTCAAAGCTTCGAGCTCCTACTCCATCAGTCTAGGAATGTGTAGGAAAGTTAATTAACTCGATACAAATTATACTGTTGCACACTATATTGTGTAACTTGCCAAGAAGTTATCTAAGGCAGACTCACTTGCAAAAATAGGTACAACGACCTTCTTAACGGGGACTAAATCATATTGCGGAACAGGAGAATGTTCACAAAACATTCACCAAAAATATATATAATATATATTCGATAAACGTTAATTTTTCGAAATCGAAAAATGCTCAAAAAGCCTTTAATTTTTATCTCAAGAAGGGTTAAGGGGTGTTTTTTCGGTATGAAAATTTGTTGATATTCGCTTTTCTTTGATGATAAGTGAATAAAAGTGGACGCGCAAAAGTAAGTGAAGGGTACATAGGATCTTTTCAGTATGAAAATAGTCGAGATTTTCGGATCCGTCTGGATATTCGAACAGCTGATACAAGTCATCTGTCTTTTGCCGCGTCGTTTGCCTTGTAAATTGAAGAAAATATTAAAATAATAATAAAATGAGACTGAAAATATTTTTTTGTTTCCCTTCATATTGTTTCGAAAAATATAACGAGATCGAGTAGCGACCAAAATTGAAGCAGGTGTTATGAAGAGATAAAATTCCTCTGTTCAATTCAAGTTACAGTGACTACAGACGTGGTATAGTGCTTAAAATATTGAAGTTTGTTTACTAATTCAAATTTAAATATTTAACATGTAAACAATTAAATTTGAAATCCAAATATTTGATGACATAGTTGTTCAAGAGTTTGCTTGGTGAAGCACAAGTGTCAAAAAATGTGGTCGAGCTTTCATGTAGCATGGTAGCTGTTTTGAAAAGTTAGTATATGTTTAAACAAAAATTAAGTTTACACACTAAAACATAATATTTTTTTAATAAGATGCTTTTCAGAAAACCTACACGCTACCAGAAGAGTTTTTTGATCAAAAGGCAAGGTTCACATACACCTTCGAATCTGAATTCATTTCTAAATCGAATAGGTCGAAAATTATTTTTATTTTAATGATTCAAAAAAGACCCATAAACTGTGGACTAAAATGAATATATAAGCGTCCTTTTTACATTCACTTATTCCCAATGAGATTGTTCAAATTCGATTTAGAAATTAATTCAGATTCGAATGTTTTGTTCACTTATGGGAACTGAAGGAAGTCTCCAAGCTGACACAGACTGTATCAGCTTACGTAGGAACAACCTAAGCAAAATAACGGATCTTCTCACTGGACACTACATTATTCTTGACCTAGCAAGTAGTGTCATATGCTGGTTCTGTGAAATAGATGGAGAAACGCCGGACCATATTCTAGACAGTTGTAATGTACTAATGCCTCAAAGCAACCGGGACGCTACCTGATATCAGACATCGTTTTTCTATCTCTGAAGATACTCCAATTACTCAAAATCTTAATAGGAATAAAATTTGAGGAAGAGCTGTAAGATAAGCAAATCTCAACAAGCTCTAGATAGTAAACAATAGATCACAAGGTCCCAGTGCAACTAACCCCAAATTACTACTCATTCATTCATTACATTCTTAACAGCAGGTATAATTTTTAATATATTAAAATCTTACCGGTGACCAGTCAGAATAATCCCAGCACCCTTCTTGACAATCTTCAGAAGAATTTATTTCATATCTGGGTTCACAAAAAGCAAGATCAACAATATGAGAAACATTTGTCTCGATGTATGTTTGTAAACAATTGTAAGTTTTGTGCCTTCTCCCAAGCATTCCACACGAAGCAGAGCACGCCGATATACTTGACATGTTTAACCTAAAAAAAGAATGTTTAATGTTAGTAAATTTAAATAAACCCAAGACAAAAATATTTTATTACATGTGCACATTTTCATTAACTTTTCAACCTCGAAATATATTACAGTTACAGTAAGTACTATTAGCATTTTACAAATATTTAAAAAATAGATTTAAACATCTTTTTTCTATTTATATAACATATATAAAACTTATTTACCAACATAATAATATAAAATAAAGAGTTCTTGTTTAGGGGTCGGTTTAATCGATCAGGAAAACGCATCAATAAAAAATTTTCTATTTTGAAATTGTTTGTGTTATGATACGATTTGGAATATAAAAAGGATACAAATCATAAAGAAATCACCTCTTAAAAATTTTTTAATAAAAAAACTATTTGAAACAAACACTTGGGCTTAAAAAAAGCATTTTCTAATTATAATAATTTCAGGTGATACCTTATTGATTCGTATCCTTTTCATAATGAATTTATCAAAAAGAACTTGACTCATGCGTTTTCCTGATCGCTAAAAAGGCGCGCGCACCGCGGCGTTAGGCAGCAACACCCAAGGAAAAAGTGCCCAAATCGAATTGGTACTATTACGCAAATATTTGTATCGCCCTGCTTAGGGTATAGCCCAGTTGCTATCTACAAAAAAATGACCTGAAATGGTAAAAATAGTACTGCACACTTTTCTTTCAGAACTTTTAAGAGGGGTTCATTAGGCATCTTTGTGTTTTTTGTGTCGGGAAAATTGCTCTTCTGCGAAAGCCGCCATCTTGGATTTACTCACACTAGTTTATAATATTAGCAAAAAAAAACCTTAAACATAAAAAATTTATTGAAAAACAAGCACTTACAATCTCGTACTATCTCTTTTTTTAAAGCCAGATATCCATTCTTTTATTGAGTAATTACATAGTCTTATCTCATGGTCGAGATAAAAAAAACATAATGTTTTTTTTCTTTTCTTTTTATTCTTCTTTATTTATTATTTTAAATTTGCAATTGTTTTATTTTAAACTCCAAAGGGAGGCCGCTATCTTCAGCTAGGCTGCACCTCACAATTGAATTGTCGGATTAGAACTAATTTATAAAATAATTAAATCTAAGAGGTAAACTATTCCATAAACGCAAAATGCTTCCCGTGGGAAAGGAATGCGCGCGATCGCAGAATATTCATATTTCATATTAATAAAATGAAATATGAGTGTTTTCTTTGTTTGTTGGAGGAACGGGAAAAGGGGGTGTATCCGTTTGTGTAAGCAAAAATGGTGGGATTCTGTTATGGCTTAAATTGAGATGCCGTTAGGCAAAGGGGCTTGGTAGGGATAGCGGGTTTACCGTTGTAGGTGGAGGCTCGGACGTAACTCCTCCCCCCTTAAGATTCTGCTCGGGAGAATCAATATTTTTAACATTAACTTTAATATTTGTTTTTCGGTTTTTGTTTTTTGAAATGGTGAAAATTATTAAAATTAAAATTGATATAACAATGAAGGTTGTTCCAAAATGTATGTACTCATGCGTGATTGATTTTAATTTAATTTCTTCTATCAATTTTCGATTTTCAATATTTTTGAAATGCAATGCTTCTGTGGAATAGTTCATTATAATATTTTTTTACTGTTACATTTTTAAAATTCGGTATTATAAAATTAGCATTATATAGAAAATTTTCGTATTTAACATTATTTATTTCTATTTTACAGTTTTCAAATCTTAAAAAGTTATTTCCTATTATATTTGTATTATAATCATGACAATTATGAGTTATTTGTGTAAATGGTAAATTTTTCGTTATTACAATATTATTATTTATTTGTGTAATTTCTTTGTTTTCTTCAAAATGACATTCTGGTTTTTCTTTCTTTTATTTCTTTTAATTCTTTAAATTTAATAGTTCCTTCCATATTTTCATAATTAATACTACCATCAGTTATTATTTTTTTTATACGATGTTGCCAACTCTAAATTATTATTATTCGGGATTGGTTCAATTAGAATTTTATAAAATTTTTTGTCAGACTACATTGGATTTAGTAGTATAAATATTATTTGACTTTCGTGAATAATAACAGTACTTATTATGTTAGCTACTTCATTTAGTGTTATATTGAATTTGTCTATTTCTTTTAATGATAGAATATCGTGTCCCAAAACTCCCAGTTGGCTCATGAGAATATTTTCTTTAACTTTTTTGACTTGGTCTTTCAATAGCTGCATGTCGTATTGGATTTGAAAGGCATGTTGCCTATTTCTGTAAATTCTTTGTTAATTGTGTTGCCTAAACTAGTTAATTGGCTTTTTATTTCTAATTGCTGTTCATTAATATGTTTTGTAATATTGTTGATAGCTTCGTTGAAGTTATGGTTGATTTTGAATTGTTCATTTAGTCTTTCAATAAGATTTTTAGTATTTTGTTCATTTGTCTCTAAAGTTTGTCTGATTTCTATTTCGTCATCATAGTCCATTGTACCTGCAAGAATTTTGAGTCCTTTTCCTACGATATTGACGAGTCCTCTTTTTATCCTGTCGTGATTATGTATTAGTCTTTCTATCTCTTGTTGTAATTGTATAAAGTTGTAAGTAAATGTCGGGTAATCATTTTTGTGGTTTAATTTATTTATATTGTGTTCTATAATTTCTATATTTTCTATCCATGAAGTAATGTTTACGTTGTGTAGTATTTTTGTATATGTTGTTATGATTGGAATTTGTTGGTCTCTAATTATAACAAAGCCGTTTCCTGAATTTAAGTTCCGTATGTCAAGTTTCTGTCCATTTGTCGAAAGTGTTGTCAGTATGAAAAATAGTACCTATAAAATTGTAACTTGTATCATTGTTCGTATTTGTACTTTCTTTTAACTTGAGACTTATAGAATTTACTTAATCTCTCGTTTTGTAAATAATCTTTATCTAGTATAATTGGGTTTGATTTTGAATGGACTGGTTTTAGCTAATTGTTTACTCTATTTTTTAAGTAAGTGTGTTTGTCTATTGTAAGGTCTATATCTTCCCTGTTATTGTTTATTTTATTAATATACTTTTCTTTATTTTTGGTCACTAATTCTATAATTTTGGGGTATTCTGTATTAGAAATGTTTCCATTTAGAAAATCTAAGGGTTTCCTTTTAGTAGCTGAGTGGATGGTGTTGTTGTAGATTGCAACTGCATTCAAAACTTTGTTACGTAAAATGTCTTTATTATTCTCATCAGCAGAGAAGGTTCGAATATGTTTATTCAAAGTTGAATGGAACCTTTCTATATCTGAGTTACCTGTGTTCTTATATTGGGTGCTGATGTGCAAGTGGACATTCTTTTCTTTAAGATATTCTTTAATAACTAATGAAGAGAAACCTGTTTCTCCATCAGTCACAATTTTGTTTGGAGGGCCAAAATTTGTAAATCTGTTTTTTAAAGTATTGAGTAATGTTAACCACGTTCTATGTTTTATTTCATAGACAGTAACATGTTTAGTGAATTTGTCTATCATGGTTACATACCTAAGATTGATGTGTGCATACCAAATATCGATATGAATTATTTGGTTCGGTCTTTCGGGTGTTTCTGTTAATTTTAAAGGAATTTTATTTGTTGACCTTTCGTACTTTGATTTATTACAAATCTCACAGTTATTTATAAATTTTTGTATTGCCGTTTTAAGATTGGGGCTATAGTATATGTTTTTAATTTCTTCATAAGTTTCATTTATTCCCCGGTGGTTGTATGCCTTATGTGTTTGGCTTATAACTTTTAAAACTTTTTCCTCATCGTCTAAATCACCTAAAAATTTACTACATTTGATTACTCGTAAGAGTTTATTCTTACTAAAGTATTTAACATATACGTCCTGAAATTTAGCGAACAAATTGTCATTTCTTGAAAAGATACCTACTATTCCTTTATGGGGAATGAATTTCTTCATAATATCAATGATTAGTTTTTCATTGAAATCCTTTATTTCTATTACAATTCTTTTTTTCTCGAAAGTGTAATAAATTTTATGGTTATTCATTTTTTCTGTTATATTTAGGATTATTTGGTTTTTATAAATATTAACGGGTGAATCTACGATAGGAATATGGTTACTGCTGTCCTCATTTGCGCTGTGAATAGTTGCAACCATTGAGTCTTCAGCTTCGTTTTTTGTATTGTCGTATCCTACATCTTTATTGTTACTACAGTCTGTTTCTTCTAAAGTGTTAATGGAACTTCCTACATTTTCGTTGAAGTAAGTTTCCATTCTTGATAACCCATCTGTAACTTGGTTATCCTTGCCCTTAACATACTCTATTTCAAAATTAAATTCTTCTAATTTAATTTTCAACCTTTGAAGTTTAATATTCGGTTCTTTGAGAGAACTTAACCAAACAAGTGGACGATGGTGAGTTCGAACGGTGAACTTTCTCCCATAGAGATAAGGCCTAAAATATTTTGTAGCCCATACTATGGCTAACAATTCTTTTTCCATTGTAGAGTATTTGACTTCATGGTCATTAAGCGTTCTGCTTGCATAACACAAAGGATGGTTATCTTGTGACAAGACAGCGCCTAGTGCAAAATTCGAAGCGTCAGTTGTCAAAACAAACTTCTTATTGTAGTCGGGGTATTGAAGAATGGGGTCTGATATTATCAATTTTTTAAGAGTTTCAAAGCTCTCAACGTAATCTTGGTTGTTAGTGTCAATTTTTGCATTTTTCTTTAAAAACGTTGTCATTGGTTTTGCTACTTTAGAATAATATTTAATGAATTTTCGATAATACCCAGTTATTCCCAAGAATGCCTTTATTTGCTTTGAGGTTTTTGGTAATTATACTCTTGTATTGCAGATACTTTATTAGGGTTCGGTTTTATTCCTTCTGTTGTCACTACATGACCTCAAAACTCGGTTTCTCTTTTTAAAAATTCGCATTTATCGAGCTGTACCTTTAGCTTTACTTCTTTTAGTCTTTTAAATATTTTGTTTAATGCTACAATATGTTCTTCAAGGCTAGTTGAACAAATTATTATGTCATCTAGATATACCCAACATACTTTTCCTATGAATTCATGAAGCACCGAATTCATTAAGCGTTGGAATGTCGAAGGAGCATTCTTCAATCCGAATGGCATACGAGTGAATTCGTAATGGCCAGTTCCGGTTGAAAATGCTGTTTTCTTCGCGTCTTCTTCTGCGATCTCGATCTGGTGAAAACCTTTCGCCAAATCGAGTGTTGTGAAATACATCGCTCTTCCTAATTTATCAAATATGTCATCCATATTTGGTATTGGGAATTTATCGTCTATCGTAACTTCGTTCAATTTACGATAGTCGATTACTATCCTCCATTTTTCTTTTCCAGATGCATCCTTCTTTTTTGGGACGATCCAGATGGGTGCAGAGTAAGGCGAATTACTTGGTCGTATTATGCCTTGCTCTAACGTTTCATGGATTTGAGAATTAACTTCTTCTCTATGTACCTCTGGGTACCTATAGTTTTTGGTATAGATAGGAATTTCATTTGCTGTTTCTATTTTATGCTTAATCGCATTAGTGAATGATAGGTCACTACCTTCTTGGTAAAATGTTTGTGAATATTTTGAAACTAATTCTGATATTTTTACTTTCTCTTCCTCATTAAGGTGATCTATTCTAATTTGTTTAGTGATTGGTTCATGACTTCTTTCTGTGTAATATATTTCTAGTTGTGGTGTTTGTTTGTAATAATTTTCGTTAGAATTTTCTTCATCTTCGTTGAAGTAACTTGGAATTTTCGTTTCCTGGACAATTAATAATTTTGTATCCAAATCAATAATAGCTTTGATTGGACGTTATACATTATTACCAATCAGACAATCATATACGTCGTGGAATTTGTGTTCGAGAAACTCGGCTGTTTTGTTCAACATACCGAATTCTTCGAACGATGGTATTTTTACTTTATAAAATGAATGTATAGACGAGCTTGCTGTTTTGATTTTAACAGGCTTATCTAGTTTTGTCTGCCATTTTGGGTGGCACAACCCTGGGTTAAGGATACTAGTTTCTGACCCGGTGTCAATTAGCATCCTTAACTTATATTTGTTATTTTTCGTACTTATAGCTATATAGGGAAGTCCGCCTGAAGGCTTTCTTCCTGAAAATCCTGAATATTTACCTGTCTTTGGTAAGATGCAGATAACGTATCCATTGGTTCGTTATTAGGAGCATTATTATTCCTAGACTGCGTTGAATTGCTTGAATTATTATTCTGTCCTGTATTATTATTTCTATATGTATATTGTCCTGAATTATTGTTAGTATTACTGTTTCTATTCGTTTATTGTCTTGAATTACTATTTCTGTTTGTATATTGTCCTGAATTATTGTCAGTGTTCATATATTGTCCTGAATTATTATTTCTGTTTGTGTCTTGTCCTGAATTAATATTTCTACTTGTATTTTGTCCTGAATTATTATTTCTATTCGTGTGATATCTTGGATTACTGTTAGTTTTCGTATATTGTCCTAGGTTGTTATTTTTTGTGTATGCGTATCCTGTTTCGAACAGGATTTGCATGGCGTCCTCTAAGTTTTTAGGGTTTCTACAGTGCAACAAACCTCTCATGGGTTCGGGTAATTTGTTAATAAACATTCTCAGTGCCGCACTGCAGTTTCGTTCCACTTCCAAACTGAAACTATTTGGGAATGTAATTCTTACTTTGCTATTGAGACGACGAAGGACTACCTTAACGTCTTTATAATAATTATGGCTGTTGGTCTTGAATTGGACGGCTCTTAGATCATCGAAGAGCTGTTCAATCGACCTTTTGTCACTAAGGACGAAGTTATTTATTACTAAAGCTTTTCGAGCTTTGCCCGTTAGCTTTCCTTTTATAATTTCAAAAAAAAATTAACTGACTACTGTCATCGTATTTACATAATATAGGTTAGATTCTATCAATAGTTAAATAGGTTATAGGTTAGTTATATAGGTTTTCCCTGTTTCCATCATATTTATTAATATTGTTTAAATATTTTAAAGGATCTATATTAATAGATAAAGGTGTTACCATCGTATTTGTAAGTCCTGCTCGTGCTGCTGCTAATGCTGCTGTTTCTGTCATATTGTTGTCTAGTTTAATGTCCCGGAATAGATTTGATAGTTCTTCTTCTATGTCCATAAAAAAATTTACACTTTTCGTTATCTTGTGTACTTAGATTTTATTCGTACTTAATCGTATATTTATCGAGTAGTTCACGTTATTTGTTCTTAATCGAACTTCTAATCGAATATTTATAGAGTAGTTCACGTTATTTGTTCTTAATCGAACTTTTTTTTTTTTGAATTTGCACTTCTAATCGAATATTTATAGATTGTTATTCGCGTTATTTGTTCTTAATCGAACTTTTACACTTTTGGTATTCGTATTTAATCGTACATTTATCGATTGTTATTCGCGTTATTTGTTCTTAATCGAACTTTAACACTTTTAATCGTACATTTATCGATTGTTATTCGCGTTATTTGTTCTTAATCGAACTTTTACACTTTTGGTATTCGTATTTAATCGTACATTTATCGATTGTTATTCGCGTTATTTGTTCTTAATCGAACTTTTACACTTTTAATCGTACATTTATCGAGTGTTATTTGTTCTTATACGAACGGACCGACTGCGCCAATTACATAGTCTTATCTCATGGTCGAGATAAAAAAAACATAATGTTTTTTTTTTTCTTTTCTTTTTATTATTCTTTATTTATTATTTTAAATTTATTATTGTTTTATTTTAAACTCCAAAAGGAGGCCGCTGTCTTCAGCTAGGCTGCACCTCACAATTGGATTGTCGGATTAGAACTGATTTATAAAATAATTAAATCTAAGAGGTGAACTATTCCATAAACGCAAAATGCTTCCCGTGGGAAAGGAATGCGCGCGATCGCTGAATATTCATATTTCATATTAATAAAATGAAATATGAGTGTTTTCTTTGTTTGTTGGAGGAACGGGAAAAGAGGGTGTATCCGTTTGTGGATTGGGAATGCTGTGTAAGCAAAAATGGTGGGAAACCGTTATGGCTTAAATTGAGATGCCGTTAGGCAAAGGGGCGTGTGAGGGATAGCGGGTTTACCATTGTAGGTGGAGGCTCGGACGTAACTGAGTGTTCAAAAAATTTTATTTTTGTGAATAGTTTTTGAAAAATAAATTTTCAAACTCAAAATTTTCAAAAAAAAAAAAAATTCTTTTTTAAACATTTTTTTTTGTAAATTTTACGTAACTTAGTAATATTTTGAATTTTAAAATTCAACGCTCCTTATAATTTCTAGCCGATTGTTGAAAACCGGGTGGACTTAAGAACTTTAACCCTTCAGAAAATTTCGAAATTACGTATTTAGTGTTTAAACTTGAGATCTTCGAAATTACGAGAATTTTTATGTGCTTTTCTATCAGAGTCTATTGTTTACTTTTCATATTCAGTGTGAGGGGGTTACTCAACATCTTGGTAAAGGTATTTAAATAGTATTATGCGACGGCTTTTGCGTATTCTATTGTGAAGATCACGATGAACAATATCTACCTGCATCTACAAAAATAAAGCTTAAAGGCTCTTCCATACCAACGTATTCCAAACTCGGCGCGACAACGAAAATATAGACAAAAAACTGCACTGACACCAAACTTTTACCATAATATTGCTTCATTCTAACAGTATCCAAAGGTTGGCGAGGATATTGACCTGCTTGTCCTATTGGCTGGCCTGGGCCGTAATTTGACGAATGTTTTTTTCAAGACGCCTAGCAGATGGCGAACTCCTGAACATGTTTACTGGACGGTTCCGTTAAAATATGATGAAGCAATAGCCGGGCACATTTTGTTTCTCCATGCGTTTGCAAAACCAAATTGTTCAGTATTCTTCAGAAAAATTCAAACTTAGGAGAAGCTTTGAATATGTTCAAAAATCAAAACGCCACCGTATTTGAATAGCTCAATTTGCTGGCAGTACACAGATGAGATTTCACTAAACACCCTTCGATTCAAGCGTTTTAGTAAAAATGTTGCAAAAACCAACTTCAATCTTGAAAGCCTTCCACATATCTCAGCCGCTGCGGAGCAAAATATATAGGACATACATGCAAATGTGGCTTGAAACGATTTGGATGCCACATCGTGGGGCTGGAAGACAAATCTCTTCATGGGTTAGAGCCCATTACCACCACTGATGATGTCGCTCCGAAATCATTGCTCAAAACGATTTCCTGGAAATGCAAAACAGATTGTGGGAATATGTGTGGGTGCCGTAAGGCGGGACTTAAGTGTTCTGTTTTATGTGCAAACTGCTCTGGCGAATCTTGCGAAAACGTTGTTCACATTCGGGAACTGTTCGATGATGAGGATGCAGTTGAATCAAACCATCCCGGAGAATTACAAATACGAACTGACAATACGGTAATACGGAAGATAAAACACTTGCCATAGGTGAAAATGAAGTTGATGATTTTAATTTGAAACTACCATCATCGAAAAAGAAATTAAAATCCGATTAAATATTACAAGTATTTAAATGTGTGGATTAGGCTTTCAGCCTACAGGGGAAAGCACGTCACAATGAAAAAAACGCGCCTAGTACTCTACCTGTACGGTCGGTGGTGGTGTGGAAAAGAGTTTAGGCGGGTATATTAAACAATATCCCCCGATAGAAAATTCTCGAATTTTCAAAGATCCCAAGTTTAAACGCTAAATACACAAAAAACATTTTTTTAAGAAATATCAATTATATCGTTTATTGGTTATTGCAGTTTATTTAAAAAAAAACATAACTGTTTCTTTTCTTCTTCTTGTATTTTCTTTATTATTATTTTTTTTGTATTTATTTATTTATTTTGAGAACTTATTCTAACATTGATTTATTAATTAAGTACTAAAGGAAAGGCCGCCGTCTTCAGCGTCGCTGCACCTTTCGATTAGCTTGTTGGATTAAGACTGAGTTTACAATTATTATTTATCTCTTAAGCTAAGTTCTGCATTGGGAAAGGAATGCACTTGTTGACAAAATATATACTTTATCACTTTATTAATTCCTTAAATGAAAATTATTATGTGCAGGGGAAAAGGGGGTGTATCCATTATAGACACGTTTTGCGAGTTAAGCAAAAATGGCGTGGGATACCGTTGTGGAATTTGTGAGTGCCGTTAGGCGAGGGGATGTATGGGGAATAACGGGTTAATGTCAGGAGGTGACGTCTTAGACGTAACTTACCTAAGTAGTGTTTGTAATTAACAATTTTCTGAAGAGTTAAAGTTCTTAAGTCCACCCGATTTTCAACAATCGGCTAGAAATTATAAGGAGCGTTGAATTTTAAAGATAAAAATATTAATTAATTACGTAAAATTTACAAAAAAAAGTTAAACATTTTTTTTGCTTCCAAATTTTGATTTTTTAAACTATTTTTTCAAAAACTAACACTAATGTGAACAAAATAATTTATTTATCAAAAAATGTCACATTTATTCGCGGCAGGAAATAAATGAAAGCAGGAAACTTCTAACAGTTGAGTGTTTCATTATAATTTCAACTTTCTTATAGTAATAAACTGATTAAGATTGTCATGCAAATGGATTATTAAATAGTTTTTTGTTGATTAAAAAAAAAACTACAAAATCTTGTGCTGTCTCATGATGGCAAGTAACGTTTTAGTTCAGGGAAAATGTTTTTTTTTTTTAAATAACTTTTGTAATTTTAAAAAATGGTTTTCAACCTTTAAGTCCAGATTTGGACTTTTCACGATAAAATATAATATATAAAAACGTCTTAAATTTTTCAACCACCCCCCCCCCCCGAAATTTTTTCCTGTGTTCGAGCCTGCTTGTAATACTTTTATTATAAATAAGCAAAACTCTTAATTCACTATTTTACACCGACGTTTATTCGTTCACTTACAAAAACAAACTGAGGTGTTCGGACTGGTGGCGGTGTATTTATATCCGAGAAAAAGCTACTAGAATCTTATAGGGGTTCGGGAATGTGCTGGAATGTACTTCTCCTCCACAATTCTCCACAAGTAGCTCAAAAGCTTTCGACCAATTACATATTATAGCAGTTCCCTGGTTTTTGTATTGGATAACGATAAGAGTGGTTTACTTAACTTAAATTTTTTAAACACCAAATAAAAGAATAGATGTCTAGCTTAAAAAAAAAGATATTGGATCAGATTGTAAGTGTTGCCCTTGTTTTTCAATATTTTTGTTTTATATTCAAAGTTCTTTTTTGCTAATAATAAAAACTAGTACTTTAGTAAATCCAAAATGGCGGCTTTAGCAGGAGAGCAATTTTCCCGACAAAACACTCAAGGATGCCTAATGACCCCCTCTAACGAGTTCTGAAAGAAAAGGGTGCAGTAGGTACTGTTTTTTCCTTGGCAAATGCTCATTTCTACTGGGCTAGTATGCTTAGTCGCCCGGCAGGCGCCTATTTGAACGGTTTTCTTGGACATCAGTTTATTTTAGCAATAGACGAATAATCATGTTGCTTCATCAAAATAAAGTAAAGAGATTCTTTCTTTAGTCGCTACAAGAATGTGGAATGCTTTACCCGGCGCTATTTTTCCCTGCCATTTCGATATTCAGAGGTTCAAAACCAATGTGCATCGGTATCTCCTCTTAAAACCTTTCCTATTTTCCTAACGCTCGCACATTAAACATTTTAAGGGTAGTAAAAACCCCTTTAGTACGCGCTCAATATAAAAAGAAAAAAAAATATTTTCAGGAAAATACATACTTACAAGATTTTGGCTTTGGGCGATATTTCCTTGCATTTGGGCGTAACTCCGTTATTTTGTAATGTCAACATTTCCATTTTTCTGGCCTTATTTCCAGTTTTTCTAGTTCAACTTTAAATTTTGGGCGTATTTTCATCTAGATAAATATAGCAAAAATGCCCAAAACTGAAAAAAAAGTACAACTGCAATTTCTTCAGAATTTTTTCGGTCGATAATTCCAAATTGATTTCGGTGCATTTGCCTTGTGCATTATTTCTAACGCCCGCTATAGCCGGCCCGTTGGATTCATATTATAGTCTGTCCAACATAAATAGTCAGTACAGGGAAGATAGAATATTTACCTCTTACTCTGACTGTAATGAATTTCAATAAGATGTCCCTTTCTTAAAGGTCTTACAGGGTTGCCGTAGTAAACGTGATAAATAAAACGTGATAACAATAACATATATCAGTAGGGCTACCAACTGTTATTTTAAATTTCGAATTGTTCTCTGAACAACTTGAAGCCATTTTTGATGTTAATATCCAGAACAAAAAAAATAATATTTGCTCAACAGAAATTAGAAATAGCTTTTTATTGCGATGTACTTTTTAAATGCACACATGCAAAACATCTTTCTTTAGATTTATCTTAGCATGAAAACAAATTTATTTGGTTGGGAATTGCATATATATCAAATCCTCGCAAATATCTCTTCCTCATATAAGAAAATAGTCATCATTCAGGAACATCGAAAACTTTCCGACGTCGTTAAATCGTAAAGTTTCCGACACACGTTTTATGAACGCCCCTTAATCTAATGTGATGTGGCAATTATGTAGTGAACAAATTCTGAGGACAGCTTTTATTTTATTCAAGCGTTTGGAAAGCGTCGGTGTTAATGAATAGTTTGTTTTTGACAATTTTTGATACACTTATACATAATACTTTCACAAAAAGTTTTCCATATTTACTATATTTTAATTTACGAAACAAATTCGTGCAAGAAAGTTTACGATTTATCGTAAAAGAATTTTCATCAATTTGTGACAGTTCGTTTACGACGTGCGTCGTAAGCTTTCCGACATTTACTATAGTTTCCGACGCACGTTGCATGAATACCCTTTTTTGTGATACCGCATTTTATCGGATTTTCAACAGATAAAAGTAAAAATGGAAACAGTAAAACGGCAATTGACGTCACCTTTCCTCCTTCATATACAAACGCATACCTAGTTCTATGTTTATAAAGGTCTTAGGCCCAGTTTCACAGTAACAGTAGTAGAACTTTAGTACGAAATATGGGACATAATACATTAAATGCTTATTTTCAATGCACACTTACCTGAAAAAATTGCACTTAAGTATCCCGAGTTGGGCACTTAAATGTCACTAACTCACACTGCCAAAATTACCAAAAGGTACCAATATGCTAAACTTAAGTGCAACTTATTTCAATAAGTGTTCACTGTGAAACTAACCAGTTTCAAACATATTAATTGGAGATATCGAAAAACTTTGAATTATGGGAGAAATTTGTAATGATAACCTATCCACTAAAATTTGGTAGGTTCACTGAATCACTTCACTATGGTTAAACTGGTCAAGTTTTAAAAATCTTTCAAAGTTTGAGGAATTTAGTAATAAAATGAAAAAATTCTACATGCCAGTAAACCTTGCAATTTTGGCTCAGTAATCAAATCAGTAACTAACAAATTTCTCACATAATTTGTAGATTAGTTTAGTTGTTTATTTTTCGTTTGATCCGATTTCACTTCTTTTTGCAAATTGTTTTTATTCGATGCACTATGTACACGAACATCTCTCAAGTCAAATTTCATCATTCAACGTCAAAGTACGTAACCCATTTATAATTGATACGAAAATCTGAGAAAGTGTGGGGGGTAGGTGTCACTCTCCCTGACTGGAAAATCTTCAGTTTTCACTCTACCGAATTTCATTTTTCTACAGCAATCGGAAGTGCTTTATAATTGATAAAGATTCTAAAAGAGTATAGAGAGTAGAGAGAATAATAATTAACATTAAAAAATAAATTTTTATAACTTATGTTAGTGTTGAAATCAAACAGATTGTTATCAAATAACTTATTATAAATATATTTGATCCTGATGATGAGGCAAATAGGTACTCGAAATATAAAGATGAACAAAATAAAATAATAAATAAAATGCGTTTTATTGAATTTAAATGAAGCAATATAAAAAGATGTTCAAAAGGGTAGTTATGTGCATTCAAGAGGACACAAGCGTCCACAGGTTTTTCTCAAAACCCACCTATGTCTACCAACTCCTACTCTCACCTCCACGTGGTGAACATCGGGTGTCTAGTACCTCAGCTGGAGACGGGGTTTAAATCCCCGTGGAAAGCTGTTGGGGACAGCCAACGAGAGAGGGGGGGAGGAGTGTTCCCACTAAGGCACTTCTCCTTTCATCGAGGCGGCAGCGAACGAATTCTCTAGATGGAATCAACGGTGGCGTCTACAGTTCCAGTTAGGTTGAACTACTTAGTGAACACCTTATATGGGCTACTACGACATATTTGTAGCTCAGGCCTATAAGGAGCGGTTTATCCGGCTCCCTACCCTTGGAGCTATACGAAGGGTCTTGTCCTCCGGGTCGGGGGTTGTGCGTGGGGGTAACTTCCCTACCACGTAAAAAAAAGTTGTTCCGAAACAACAACAAGCCTCGGATATGGATGATTTTAAAGTTGACGACCCCAGCAAACGAAACAAGGACAATGAATTTCGGATCTGCACGTGGAACGTCCTGTCCTTATACAGAACACGTGCAGCCGAACAATTAGTGGAGAACCTGGACAGGCTAAAGGCTGACGTAACAGCCATCCAGGAAGTGCGATGGGATGGAGAGGCCGTACGGAGACTGAAAACGTGTGACATCTACTACGGCGGGTGCTTGAAGGAACAGGGTCAGCGGCTCTTTGGTTGTGGTTTTGTGATAAGGGGAAGACTTAGGCAAGAAGTCTTGGGCTTCCGAAGTGTAAGCGAGCGCCTGGTCACAATCCGCATCAAAGGCAAATTTAAGAACATTTCGCTGATTTGTGTTCACGCCCCCCTGAAAGGAGAGAAGACTCAACCAAAGAAGGATTCGACGATCTCTTGGAGACAACGTATGATATGTGCCCGAAGTCGGACGTGAAGATCATTCTTGGTGACTTCAACGCAAGATTCGGAAAGGAGGGCATCTTTGGTTCGATAGTCGGAGGACACAGCCTACACGGCGAAACTTCCGGCAACGGACACAGGCTGGCAGACTTTGTGGCGGGGCGAAATGTCATCATCTCAAGCACCTACTTCCCACACCTCAATATTCACAAGGGGACTTGGCGGTCGCGTGATCAACTAACCGTCAACCAAATCGACCACGTTGCGATAGACGCGAGACATGCTTCCAGTATCTTGGACGTCCGAACGTTCCGAGGGGCCAACATTGACTCGGATCACTACCTGGTGGTAGCAAGACTACGTATGCGGATATCCATGACGCGGCAACGCAGAGCAGATGCTGTGAAAAGATTTGATGTCGAGAAGCTTAAATCGCAAGAGACTGCCAGAACTTTTGCAGACCACGTAACTCTTAATCTTTCAGGAGGTCCGCCACCAGCATCAAGTGCAGAGGACCAGTGGGAACACTGTCAACAAGCCATCAGAAGTGCTGCTTCTGATGTGCTGGGTTTCACTAGGCGAATACAACGAAACCCCTGCTTCGATGAAGAGTGCCGGCTAGCGCATGCAGCTAAGGACGAGGCCTACCAGGCAATGCTGCAGACTCGAACAAGAGCTGCTGAGAGAGTGGCCCGGGAGCTCTACGGACTGAAACGCAAAGAGGAACGCCGACGTCTCAGGAGGAAAAAGAGAGAGCACGAGAAGCGGGCGGTAGAGTCTATTGAGGGTTGTAGCGGTAGGGGAGATGTTCGAAAATTTTATCAGAGGGTGAAGCGATCCACCCAAGGATTCAAGGCTAGAACGGAAGCCTGCCGAGATGAGAGTGGGAATATGGTAGTAGACACACAGTCAATGCTGAGGATCTGGAAAGAACACTTCTCTAGACTGCTTAATGGCGAAGACAGCCAAGATGCCGCTAATAGGCAGAACGCTCCATTCAACTTGGACGATGATGGCCAAGAGTTCCGTCCACCCGACCTAACCGAAGTTCGGCTGGCGATATCCAAATTTAAGTCGTACAAGGCTGCAGGTGCGGATGGCTTACAAGCCGAACTATTTAAATCAGCGGGAGATGAATTGGCTAGGAGCATACACCAGCTCATCTGCAAAATTTGGTCGGAGGAAAGTATGCCCGACGAATGGAACCTCGGTATAGTGTGCCCCATCCATAAAAAGGGAGATGTTCTGAAATGTACCAACACCAGCGGTACAATCTATCAAAAGTCCGTTCAATTGCTTGCATATGCGGATGACATAGACATTGTCGGCAGAACGAAGCGAGCTGTGGCAGGGGCATTTGCGAGCATTGAATCGGACGCGGCTAGAATGGGATTGGCGGTTAATGAGGACAAGACGAAGTATATGCTGTCATCGAGAGAGGAATCTCAACATCGTCGACTCGGGCAAAATATCACGATGGACAGATATAACTTCGAAGTTGTCAAGGACTTTGTCTACCTGGGCTCCACTATTACATCGCAGAATCAGTGCAGAGATCAAGCGAAGAATTACTCTTGCCAACCGCTGTTTCTTCGGTCTAAGAAGGCATTTAAGTAGTAAGGCCCTCTCTCAGAGAACCAAGGAGACTTTATACAAAACCCTAATCATCCCGGTCCTGCTTTATGGGTCAGAAGCATGGACACTGAAAGATTCGGATAAAAATCTGCTAGGGTGCTTTGAGAGGAAGATTCTTCGTGTGATTTTCGGTCCAGTGTGTATCGAAGGAGTATGGAGGAGAAGATTCAACGACGAGCTATACGGGCTATACAGCGACGTTGACCTGGTCAAAAAGCTGAAAATACAGCGGCTGAGATGGCTGGGGCACGTGGAGCGTATGGACAGCAACGCACCTGCCCGATGAGTCTTCGAATCCAACCCCGATGGGGTACGCAGCAGAGGAAGAAACCGTAACAGGTGGCGCAATCAAGTGAATGACGACATCAAAGCACTCGGTGTGCGCAACTTGAAGCGGCTAGCTAGGGACAGAGCTGGCTGGAGGGGCTTGTTAGTTGAGGCCGAAGCCCATCCTGGACTGTGAGCGCCATCAAAAGTAAAATTAAGTAAGTAATATAAAAAGGTAAAATAAAATTATCATTAATTCAGCAATACAAAAATCACAATATATTTTTGATTTTTGTTTTGTACAATGTACTTCAAGACCTACCGTTTACCGTATTTCATAATCCTACAGCAGTCCGAACTGCTCTTTTAAACTTCCAAAGTTTCCAAAATTTTAATTTTTATGCAAATGTCATCTCTGTTACGTTGAATAAATAAACAAAATCCATTCGATAAGAGAAAAAGCTATAATTGATTGTAAAGAGCATAAGTTGGAAGAAGTAAACAATTCCTGGTTTTATTTCCACCCACGTGTTTTAAACTTTTGTTTTATAGAAAATATTATAAATTATCCAACCAAGTTCTCTATCGGTTGTAGCAGGACTTTTTGGAATGATTTGATTTGTGGCATTTAAGTTGTTGTTTACATTGTCGATACATTGTCGACACATTGTCGACCGATTGTCTACGTTTAAATGGAGACAATTAAAGTCGACACGTAGAGTAACAACACTGGTTGCAAGGGAGACTTTTAACACTAATAATCAAATAGTGGCCGATTACACGATTCGTTTTTTCGGTTGTCTCGTCTTTTTGACAAATCAGGTGAGGGGAGTAGAAATGTAGAGGGAAGGAAGTAACGAAAGCAGGAATGAAAATTTTAAGACTTTTTCTGGTTGAACTTTGACGTTTCTGATTTGGCAACCACAATGCTCCTCGATTTTAACAAAAAACCATTGAATTGAAAAATTATTTTTCGTAATTGGATACACTTAATAAACGATTGCATTTAAGAAATAAGTGATATTTATATTTTTTTATTTGTTACTACTGGTTATTCTCTTGCAAAACAACCCAAAATTCCATGAACGTCAAAATAACGAATAGAAGTACATAGAATAGAAGTACAGTATTTTAGCACACCATGTAATCATGAACGTTCGTACCTACCAAAAAGACGAATGACGAAACGAAAGAAAAAACGAAACGTTTAATAAGGCTCAGATGTCTCACCTCCATACAAGTTAATATGTATCCATGCGGGTAACAATTTTTTCGCACTATTTTGTGTTTGTGTACTTTTAAAGACATTTCTCAAGGTAGGTCAGGAATAAGAAAATTATGATTATTAAGATGTTTTGGATTTTAAATATTTGTGTGGCTGGTAAAAAAGGAAGAAAATAATTATAAGCAAATCACAATCACGCGTTAGGTCGCTCCGACTTTGACCTATTGAATAGAAGCAATGAATTCGTATGAAACAATCCAAAATGTTACCTCAGGCGTTGCTTCGCTTCAAATCGTAAATATCGTAAGCGCGGGGTCCAACGCCCGAGTAGATCTATTTTCTTTTCTGACTTCGCTTTGACAGTTCACAATTCTCATTTTTTTTTGTTGTGGTTGGATTTTATTTGGGTGCGAAAGTTTTTATTCAATTAAACATTTCTTATTAAAAAAAACTCTTTCAATAATTTGTGTCAATAAAAAACTAAATATTTTATTTATCTGAGTGACTCAATTAATAAATGCAACAACAGCAGCAGTGAAATTATCTAGTTGAAGTGATTTTTTTTTATCGTGGTTCAACATCCAGTTCGTCGTATGGAGATTCTGCAAACTAAATTGCATACATAATTATGTGTTTTCATTTTAATTATTCCAGCGGGAGCGGGTCGAAATGCTGTATTTTAAAATACTGTATGGTCAAAATTCTGTATGATACTGTATGGTCATAATACTGTATCGTTAAAATTCTGTATTTCAAAATACTGTATTTCAAAATACTGTAAGTACAAAATACTGTATGATCAAAATACTGTATCTCATAATACTGTATCTCAAAATTATTCATCTCAAAATGCTGTATGCGTAAAATAACTCTTTCTTAACAAAATGCATATCCGTCAACTAATAATTTGTCTTTTCCTTTATTTGACTTTACAATCGATATTGTGGTGAATATGCCCATTTATGCAAACTAAAAATGATTTATTGACCAATTTGGAATTAATAATTGTGATTGGAAGTGATTAAAAATAATCTTTCCGTCGGCTTTTTTTGGTCACTGTAGTTTTTGCAATGAAACAATTAAGTTACATTAGCTTTCCCGACGTTTCGGCAGGGGTTGCTGCCTTCTTCAGGGGAACTTTATTTGGACAACAAGAAAAAATATATTGTTTACATTATAATAACAATAATTGAAACAATACAAAATACACTCACTTTAATAAAACTGTGTTTAAATTTAAACTGACATTTAAAATTATTGTATCTAATAATTGTAATATTATTTACAAAAGTAAAGAAATAACCACTTCAAACGAAGTTTAGTCTATGGAATTTAAACAAGGAGTAAAGAAACTGAAAGAATACTGTGTTATGATGAGACAAGAGAACAATAGATGGCAGAGATGTTTTTTTATGCAAACAACGACATCTTTTATTCTTCTATAACAGAATAAATTAGTAGCGCCATCTTTGAACAAAAGATTAACTAATATTATCCAATACCTAAACCACACTTATGTTGTCCAATACATAAACCACTGAAAACTGCTATAATTAACTGAACGAAAGCTTTTGAGAGCTTTTGATCTACTTGTGGAGACTTGTGGAGGGGAAGCTTATTCCAGCAAATTCCAGCACATTCCAGGACTTTAGAAGATTCTAGTAGCTTTTTCTCAGATATAAATACAGGGCCACCAGTCCGAAGACCTCAGTTTTGATTTTGAAAGTGAACGAATAAACATCGGTGTAAAATAGTGAATTGTGCTTGTTATAATAAAAGTATGCGAAGTAAAGTATTTGAAGTGAATTAAAGGTGTTATATTTTTGTAAAGTAATTGTTGTTCAGTTTAAGAAATAAGTTTTACTGGCGAACCCCGTAGTAAAATATTACATTGGTGTCAGTAAAGTGGAATAGAACCTATTTTATCCGTGCATTCAGATAATTAATGGCGAAAAGTGATAAAGTGTGTAAATAAATAAACATTAAAAGTGACATACAAAAATATAAGAATAAAAATAGAAACAAAATGGGAGAAGTTGTGAATGCATTGAATTGGGTTGAACTTAAGGCAGAACTGAACAGACGAGGTCTTCCTACTGCTGGAACGAAAAATGACCTTATTATTCGTCTGCAGGAAGATTTAAGGCAACACGGTGAATCTCCAGACACGTTTCTATTTGAAATTGAAATATCGGAAGATCAAGTAAGTACAAGCTTAGACTTAACCAATATGATGGCTCAGTTGCTCGCCCAGTTTGAAGACCAACGAAAGGAACAAAAGAATCTTCTAGAAGAACAACGCAGTGAACAAAAGAATCTGCTCGAAAAACAAGAAAAGAATCTTCTCGAACGGTTCGAAGAACAGAAACACATCCTCGAAGGTAAACTAGATTTATTCGAGAACAAGTTTATTGCCCTTGACGAACGTGTTGAAAAACAGTTTTCGTCAGTGGAAGCAAAATTCGAGAAGATCGAAGATAACATTGAAAGCATTACTTAAGAACTGGACAGAGTTCGAAAAATAAAGGTTCGAGAAAGTTCTGGCGACTGTCCAAAGAAAAAGCAAATGCATCCACCAACCTTTGATGGACAAACTTCTTGGTCAATCTACAAGAAGCAGTTTGAGGCAGCCGCAACAACAAATGGCTGGGATGACGAAGACAAGTTTATTGCCCTGACGCTTGCCATTAGAGGTTCTGCTGCTGAACTTTTGCAAACCATACCAGCAGACCAGAACGGCAACTTCAGTGCTCTTGTTCAGGCTATTGACAAACGCTTCGGCGATAGCCATATGCAAGAAGTCTTCCGCGTCCAGCTCAATACCAGAGTCCAGAAAAGAGGTTAAAGTCTGCAACAACTCCAAGCAGACATCGAACGGTTGGCACAGCTAGCATACCCGACTGCAGGAGATGAAATTACCAACCAGCTAGCAACGGAGGCTTTTGTCCGTGCAGTTTCCGACATCAACCTCCAGCGAGCAATTCGAACTGCTGGAAAACGCACGCTTTCTGAAGCATAAGCGTTCGCTCTGACTATGGAAGCATCAGAACAGGCTTCCTTTGGAGTTCATCGGGTAAGAGAACTTGAAGTTGAGGAATGTTCTTGCCAGAGAGCTGAATTCCATAGAAGTCAGCGAGAAGGACCTGCTCGATGCTGGAATTGCAACAGAGCCGGACATCTTCAGCGCCAGTGCAGATTGCCACCAAGAAGAGTCGCCTGTCAACATTGTGGAAACAGGAATTATACCCGCGAACAGGTAAGCAATAACATCATCGCTCCTGCTTGCCCTGGTATCGATGGGCCCAGAACCACAATCCTAGTCTCGCAGACTAAACGAAACAATACGAGTCTGACAGTGGACGCAACATTAAATGGCAACAAACACGTGGCTACAATTGACACCGGTGCCACAGCCTCCATTGTGCGAAGAGACTTGGTCAAAATGACGTGGCTACACAACACCAATAGCTACCGTCTTAAAAATCCGTTTGGCAGAACTAGAGTTTTCGCATCTATTTTTGGTAGCAGATATATGTGACAAGTGCATTATTGGAATTGACTTTATGAAAGAGCACAGATTGATTCTGGATCTCGGTTAGCAAGTTATCAAGTACCAAAATGTAGAGATTCCTATGGTTTATGGCAACGAAAACTCATCAACTCTAAGAACTATCATCAAAGAAGACATATGCTTGCCTCCTTCTTCGGAAGTGTTTGTGTGGACAAAAATAGAGGGCGATTTAGGTAGCCATCGATAGCTCATGGTGGAACCAGAGTCTGAGCAATCTTCCCAAAACATCATCTTAGGGAAGACTCTTGTGGAACCAAAGAACAACATGGTACCCGTACGGATACTGAACATCAAACCGTACGAAGTCAAGCTCAAGAAAGGAGAAATAGTTGGAAAATGTGAATCTATGTCCGCAATAACCAAGATCACAGAAATGAACACAGACAAATCTATAGACCCCGGAAAATTCAGCACCATGAAAGTCATAATTCTGAAGCCATCCAATCTAAGTCAACATCAGCTAAGTGCTGCTGGAAGCCTTCTTGATGAATACGCTGATATATTTTCTTAACCGAGTGGGCAGTTTGGTCGAACACAACTGGTTCAGCATCGAATCGACACAGGTGACGCTAGACCGATTCGACAGCCAGCAAGACGTCTCCCATTAGCCAAACAAGCCGAAGTTGAAGAGATGATATCGACAATGAAGAAAGATGAGCTAATCGAAAATTCCAAAAGCCCTTGGGCATCACCAGTAGTTCTTGTCAAAAAGAAGGATGGAAGCACCCGGCTGAACGATGTGACAAAGAAAGACAGCTACCCTTTGCCCAGAATCAGCGATACTTTGGATGCAATGGAAGGAGCTCAATGGTTCTCGACGCTGGACTTAAAGAGTGGCTACTGGCAGGTAGAAATCCATCCAGAAGATCCCGAGAAGACAGTTTTCTCTACAGGAAATGCTCTGTGGCAGTTTAAAGTTATGCCATTCGGACTTTGTAACGCTCCAGCAACATTTGAGCGTCTAATGGAGTGTGTCCTACAAGGACTTACCTGGAAATCATGCCTTGTGTATTTGGACCATGTCATCGTTTATGGGAAAACTTTTGACGAACATTGTAAGAACCTTAAGGCCGTATTCCAGAGGCTTCGAGAAGCACACTTAAAATTTAATCTAGAGAAATGTGCGCTTTTCAAGACCGAAGTTAAATACTTGGGACATATCATCTCATCCCAAGGAGTAAAGACTGATCCGGAAAAAGTTGACACTGTGAAGAATTGGCCAACACCACAGGATAAACACCAACTCCGTAGCTTTCTTGGTCTAGCCACATATTATCGGCGCTTTGTGAAGGACTTTGCTGGAATCGCTAAGAGCTTGCATCAACTTACTGAAAAGGGGAAGCCGTTCAAATGGTCAGGTGAGTGCGAGAAAAGTTTTCAGGAACTCAAGCTACGTTTGTGTAATGCTCCTGTGCTGACCTATCCGACTCCTGGAAAACCTTTCATCATCGACGCCGATGCGAGTAACGTTGGAATTGGAGCTGTACTGTCGCAAGTCCATGACGGAGAAGAAAACGTCGTCGCCCACTACAGTAAGGTACTCTCTAGGCCAGAACGCAATTACTGCGTGACCAGAAGGGAACTTCTAGCTTTGATTTTGGCAACAAAGCACTATCATAAGTATATCTATGGACAGAAGTTCCTTCTTCGAACAGATCATGGTGCGCTTAATTGGCTTCTGAACTTCAAAAATCCCGAAGGTCAAGTAGCTAGGTGGATCGAGAGACTACAGACATAAGACTACCAAATTCAACATCGGAAAGGAAAGCTGCACACAAACGCAGATGCATTGTCTCGACGACCGTGTAAACAGGACTGTAAGCATTGCACGCATCAAGAAGAAAAGGAAACAGTTGCCATCCAGCGAGTAAGAGCCGATCCCATTTACGGTTGGAGCAATGAAGAACTGAGAACTGCCCAACAAGAAGACACAGGTATAGAGCCCATTCTTGCATGGAAAGAGCACGAAGAAAAACCAGGATGGGGTGAAATCTCCGATAGAAGTCCAGCTCTCAAAGCGTATTGGGCACAGTGGGACTCTCTTCATGTCCAAGAAGGGGTACTAAGGCGTAAATGGGAGTCTGCAGATGGTAAATCGTATGTGATGCAGTTAATCGTGCCCAGGTCAAAAGTTAATGATGTTCTCCGAGAGATGCATGATGGAGCATCTGTAGGTCATTTTGGAGTCAACAAAACGCTGGAAAATATACGACAACGGTTCTACTGGCTACATGCAAGAGATGATGTCGAAAAGTGGTGCCGAAAATGTGATACTTGTGCTGCTACAAAGGGTCCAGGTAGAAAACTGCAAAGTAAAATGGAGCAGTACAATGTGGGCACGCCTTTCGAGAGAACAGCTGTAGATGTCACAGGTCCGTTTCCGGAGACCAACAGTGGAAACCGATACATCCTTGTAGTCATGGATTACTTCAGCAAGTGGCCTGAGGCATTTGCCATCCCAAACCAAGAAGCCAAAACAGTGGTTGATCAGATTGTATTCAATTGGGTGAGCAGGTTCGGTGTTCCTTTGGAATTGCATTCTGACCAAGGAAGGAACTTCGAATCTAACATCTTCCAGGAGGTTTGCTCTCTCCTTGGTATCAAGAAGACGAGGACAACACCGCTTCATCCACAATCTGACGGAATGGTCGAACGATTCAACAGGACGCTTAAGGAATATCTGTCCAAGGTTGTAGGTGACTACCAACGAGACTCGCCATATTCCATTGTTTTTGATGGCCTACAGAAGTGCGGTTCATAGTTCAACAGGATATACACCATCGGAGATCCTGTTCGACACAACAATACGACTGCCTAGTGAAGTAAAATTTGGATGCCGTACTATGGAACCGGAAAAGCCAGATGAATATGTAGATAATCTCAAAGAAAGACTCATTGACATTCATGAACGGACAAGGAAAACCATAAAAATAGCCAGTGATAGGATGAAAACACGGTACGACGCTCGTGCAACAACGATTGGATTCCAAAAAGGAGACCTGGTGTGGTTTTACAATCCCCATCGACAAAAAGGATTGTAACCAAAACTTCAACAAAACTGAGAAGGACCATACACCGTTGTGAAGCGAATCAATAATGTGGTTTACCGCATTCAGAGAGGGTTGAGAGGCAAGCTTAAGGTAGTTCACTGTGACCGTTTACATCGCTATAACGGTGATGACGCGAGTAATGGATTTAATCGGGGCGATCAATCCTAAGAGGGGGGCAATGTGGTGAATATGCCCATTTATGCAAACAACGACATCTTTTATTCTTCTATAACAGAATAAATTAGTAGCGCCATCTTTGAACAAAAGATTAACTAATGTTATCCAATACCTAAACCACACTAATGTTATTCATTACATAAACCACTGAAAACTGTTATAATTAACTGAACGTAAGCTTTTGAGAGCTTTTGATCTACTTGTGGAGACTTGTGGAGGGGAAGCTTATTCCAGCAAATTCCAGCACATTCCAGGACTTTAGAAGATTCTAGTAGCTTTTTCTCAGATATAAATACAGGGCCACCAGTCCGAAGACCTCAGTTTTGATTTTGAAAGTGAACGAATAAACATCGGTGTAAAATAGTGAATTGTGCTTGTTATAATAAAAGTATTCGAAGTAAAGTATTTGAAGTGAAATAAAGGTGTTTTATTTTTGTAAAGTAATTGTTGTTCAGTTTAAGAAATAAGTTTTATTGGCGAACCCCGTAGTAAAATATTACAATATATTCATTTTAAATAACAAAATAGCACTTTACACTTAAATTTGCACAAGCTCTTAAGCATCAACGAAAGGATGAACACGTGGAAGTTTTGACAGATCAATTAGTTTGATGCAATCTTAGAAGAAGAAATAGAGGAAGAGGTATTTGTCACATATACAGTCTACATGAGTGAAGCAATTTTTGAGAACCAGAAGTGTCAAATCGTTAGCGTGTGATTAGAAAAACCAAAGAAAAAAAAAATTGATACAAGTGAAAACCCAAATTAATATAACAATTACTTTGAAAAAACAAATAATTTAAAGTGCATTAATTGGACATCGTGGTGATTTTCTTATAAATTAAAAAAAAAAAAACATGAAGTGCATTGTTCAGGGGTGTGGAAATCAACAAAACAAGGTGGGTAAAAGCATTTCCTTTCACAGGTGAGTTTTATTATATTTTTCTCAAAAAAGTGCTGTAAAGTTTTTGTATTTAGATTGATGAACTATTAAACAACATATTTAGATTGGGTTACACTTTAAATTAAATCAAGAATATTATTATTTAGTTGAAAATGTGCACATAATTTTCTTGTTAGAATTCAAGAACCAGAAATGTCAAACTGATATTCAGTTAACAGGGGCGCATGAAATTATATCGGAGTTTGAAAGGCGCAACTATCTGTTAAGCACCCCTATGAGATGACGGGCAAAGCTTTTCAAATAAAAATGAACATATTAAGACTCAGCACCACACAAAGAAGTCTGATGATCGGGGTGGCACTCGTGAAATAGCTATAACTTCAGCCAAAATAACTTGGTGGTAGAACACTTTAGTTGTTGTTGTTACATTCAAAATGTTCAATGTTAATTATTGTCTGCGCAGCGTGACTGCATGAACTTTAGTTCATACAAAAATCCTAATAAATTTCAAATTAAACCCTTGACCAGCGACAAATCTTTTACTACTCTCCCCCCTTGTATGACCTACGAATTGTTGGCATATGAATCGGGTACGGAGAAAAAAGAAAGAAACCGAATGTGACAACAGCAAGCTTGTGTGCTCTAATAAAAATGCTAGTCTTTCAAATGCATTTGATAAGCAACAAAACCTGCACGGAGATGGAGCTTGACATGTGGCTTTGGTAGCGCGATGTGTAGGCCATCGGCTTCCGAATTCCAGTCACAGTTGATGTCTTAAGTTCAATCCCCATGACGGGCAAAGCTTTTCAAATAAAAATGAACATATTAAGGACTGAGCACCACACAAGGAAGTCCGATGATCGAGGTGGCACTCGTGAAATAGCTATAACTTCAGCCCAAATAACTTGGTGGTAGAACACTTTAGTTGTTGTTGTTACATTCAAAATTTTCAGAACAAGATACCATTTATTTTGTTTTTGTTTTAATAAATTCAAAGACTTATGAATTATCATATGTAGGTTAGGTTGGCGCTTATTTTGGCAAAGCTGGAATTTCTTTCGAATTGTTCAAGGGAAGTATATCGGAATATAATGCTTATGTAAAATTATTATGATATATTCTTAAAAAAGTATTCTGTATCTCAAAATTCTGTATTTGAAATTCAGTATTATGACCCATACAGTATTTTGACCCCAACCCTATTCCAGCAGATACATATTTATAGTTGTATTGATTCAATCAAAATACATATTATAAACATTACCAAAATCAATAAAATAAATCAAATTCCTGTGAAATCTATTCTATATTTTGTTTCATTTCAAAAGAAACAAAATGTTTGATTCTTCACAACTGTTTTGTCAGTACCTACCCTTCTTTAGACGTATTCGATTAAGTATGAATTTAGGTTCCGGAGAGTGAATTCACTCCGGTTTGCCAGGGTTTTTTTTATTTTTCAATGTAGGTTTTCTTAATAGAAATTAAAAGACACTATTTTATTTACTTGCAATACATAGTGACTTAACGCACAATATAATATATGTGTGTACATAAATAAGGTAAGTTTTGCATTTTAATGAAATCATATTTTGATATAATAGTTTATTTCAAAGGGAATCGTCCCACCTTCATTCAAAAACTCAGTTATTTTTCCTATTCATAAAAAAGGTGATTCAAATAATGTCAAAATTATCGGGGAATATCATTTATGAACGTTATGGCTAAAATATTTTGCGGTGTTCTTATGAACAGATTAGAAAAGTGTGTTGATGACAACAACATTTTAACAGACTTCCAAGCGGGATTTAGAAAAAAAATACTCTACTGTAGATCAGGTATTTGTTTTAACGTCAATAGTCAAAGCATTCCAGTACAGAAATAAGAAGATCTACGCGTTTTTTGTAGACTTCAAGGCAGCTTTCGATCTTGTGAATAGAAGTGCACTTATGTACAAACTCTCCCAACTTGGAATTTCTACAAAATTTTTAAATGTATTAAAGAACATGAATACTGGTACAGCGGTTTGGGATGGATCTATCTTCTCACAATGGTTTGTTACCGGTGTTAAACAAGGATGTCTTCTAAGTACTTTGTTGTTTGTGTTGTTTATTTACGATATTGGCAAATGTCTTCCCGGTGGGAGTCGGATCGCTAATAGCATTGTCAATGTTCTTCTGTATGCAGACGATCTTGTGATTCTTTCAGAGTCACCAGAAAATTTGCAACTCATGATAAACCGTTTGTCAACATGCTGCAACACATGAGGACTTACAATAAATGGTGAAAAATCAAAAATCATGGTTTTCACAAGATCTTCTAACAGTTTAGTTAGAGATAGTTGGTTCTTCAATGGTCATCGGCTTGCAATCGATAAAGATTATAACTATTTAGGAGTCAAGTTGAACCCAACGATGGATTTCAAAAGTCATATGATTGAAAAACGAGGTCTTCTCAGAGTTTGCTGAATATAACATGGAGAAATATTTTCTCAAACCAAAATGTATTGTTGTCAGCCAAATACAAAATTTTCGAATGTGTTGTAAAAACATCCCTTTGCAATGCTGCACAAGTTTGGGGAATGGATGAATTTGAAGTAGTAGAAAAACTCCAAAGGAACTTCGTAAAAAACTTTTTAATCTGCCGAATGGAACTCCTAACTACGCAATTTATTTGGAAACGGGACTTTCAAAACTGTTTACCAGCACCCTTAAGCTTTAGGCGGACTACTTCTATAAAGTTGCTTCCCATTCAGATGCTCGTTTGACAAAGAAAATGCTCATGTATGAAATTTGAAATAAGGACTGGTGGATCATTAAGTGGCAGAATATCGGAGCTATTTGTGGATAAAGTATTCAATTTGATTTAAGTAACTTAGTTCAACTCAAAGAGGAGCTTTACAACATAATTCAGAAGCACGAGGACTTTGTTCGAGGAACATTAGTTAAAGCAGCTTTCCAGTCTGATAGCAGAATTATTTATTCTCAACTCAATCATAACCTGGTAAATAACATTTACTTTCATGATACGTTGAATTATAAAGAAATTTCTCTAATATTCAAGACCAGATGTGAACTCCTTGCCTTAAATGGCAGTCCCTACAACGGTAAATTTCATCAATTCTGTACCCTCTGCAATATTCGAGCAAAAGAAGACTGCTTCCATTTTATAAGCATATGTCCAGTATTTAAACATCAAAGACTAAAATATTTCGGGAAAATCAATTTTACCATGAATGAAACAATAGAATTATTAAATGGTTTCAATTGGAAATTATTGTACTGTTTTTAAACTCAATTTATAAGTATAGAAACTTATTAATGTCTGAATTCATTTAAATTTTATAATGTTAATACAAATCGCTTAATATACTGTTTTGCCAATCGAGCTGACGGCTATGCCAAAGCTTTAGATTCATTATGTATTCAAAACTTTAAATTGATATATTGTTAAATAAAATGAATTACTTACTTACTTACTTATAGTTTATTAGGTATGCACTATACGATGATAGACAGAGAAAAAAGTAAGTTCTGTTTCTGATGAGTACCTTCTTTCCAGTCCATTTTCAGCGTCTGCTTTTGCACGACGACTTGAACCATGACTTGTCGAAACTTGTTAGATTATTGCGAAGGTGAGTTCAGATTTTGTTCTCGTTCGCACTCATTTAATTTCAAAAAAAGACATGACTCAAAAGTCTTCGTACAAATGCAGACGAAAGAATGCACAGATTCTGCAACATCTACAAAGTTGCGAAATTGTATACAGACTTTTGGGCCCACTTTTTTACATTATCAAAACGATTTTTATTTTTCAGCCTATTTACAGCATTTTCAAATACAGAATTTTGAGATACAGAATTTTGAAATGCAGAATTTTGACCAACCAGAATTTTGAAATACAGAATTTTGACTTACAGTATTTTGATCATACAGTATTTGGTACATACAGTATTATGAAATACAGTATTTTGAGATACAGTATTTTAAATTCAGTATTATGACCCATACAGTATTTTGACCCCAACCCTATTCCAGCAGATACATATTTAAAGTTGTATTGATTCAATCAAAATACATATAATAAACATTACCAAAATCAATAAAATAAATCAATTTCCTGTGAAATATATTCTATATTTTGTTTCGATTCAAAAGAAAAAAAAATGTTTGATTCTTCACAGCTGTTTTGTCAGTACCTACCCTTCTTTAGACGTATTCGATTAAGTATGAATTTAGGTTCCGGAGAGTGAATTCAATCCGGTTTGCCAGGGTTTTTTTTATTTTTCAATGTAGGTTTTCTTAATAGAAATTAAAAGATACTATTTTATTTACTTGCAATACATGGTGACTTAACGCACAATATAATATAAGTGTGTACATAAATAAGGTAAGTTTTGCATTTTAATGAAATCATATTTTGATATAATAGTTTATTTCAAACGGAATCGTCCCACCTTCATTCAAAAACTCAGTTATTTTTTCCTATTCATAAAAAAGGTGATCCAAATAATGTCAAAATTATCGGGGAATATCATTTATGGACGTTATGGCTAAAATATTTAGCGGTGTTCTTATGAACAGATTAGAAAAGTGTGTTGATGACAACAACATTTTAACAGACTTCCAAGCGGGATTTAGAAAAAAATACTCTACTGTAGATCAGATATTTGTTTTAACGTCAATAGTCAAAGCATTCCAGTACAGAAATAAGAAGATCTACGCGTTTTTTGTAGACTTCAAGGCAGCTTTCGATCTTGTGAATAGAAGTGCACTTATGTACAAACTCTCCCAACTTGGAATTTCTACAAAAATTTTAAATGTATTAAAGAACATGTATACTGGTACAGCGGTTTGGGATGGATCTATCTTCTCACAATGGTTTGTTACCGACACCGGTGTAAAACAAGGATGCCTTCTAAGTACTTTGTTGTTTGTGTTATTTATTTACGATATTGGCAAATGTCTTCCCGGTGAGATTCGGATCGCTAATAGCATTGTCAATGTTCTTCTGTATGCAGACGATCTTGTGATTCTTTCAGAGTCACCAGAAAATTTGCAACTCATGATAAACCGTTTGTCAACATACTGTAACACATGGCGACTTACAATAAATGGTGAAAAATCAAAAATCATTGTTTTCACAAGGTCTTCTAACAGTTTAGTTAGAGATAGTTGGTTCTTCAATGGTCATCGCCTTGAAATCGATAAAGATTATAACTATTTAGGAGTCAAGTTGAACCCAACGATGGATTTCAAAAGTCATCTAATTGAAAAACGAGGTCTTCTCAGAGTTTGCTGAATATAACATGGAGAAATATTTTCTCAAACCAAAATGTATTGTTGTCAGCCAAATACAAAATTTTCGAATGTGTTGTACAAACATCCCTTTGCTATGCTGCACAAGTTTGGGGAATGGATGAATTTGAAGTAGTAGAAAAACTCCAAAGGAACTTCATAAAAAAACTTTTTAATCTGCCGAATGGAAACGGGACTTCCAAAACTGTTTACCAGCACCCTTAAGCTTTAGGCGGACTACTTCTATAAAGTTGCTTCCCATTCAGATGCTCGTTTGACAAAGAAAATGCTCATGTATGAAATTTGAAATAAGGACTGGTGGATCATTAAGTGGCAGAATATCGGAGCTATTTGTGGATAAAGTATTCAATTTGATTTAAGTAACTTAGTTCAACTCAAAGAGGAGCTTTACAACATAATTCAGAAGCACGAGGACTTTGTTCGAGGAACATTAGTTAAAGCAGCTTTCCAGTCTGATAGCAGAATTATTTATTCTCAACTCAATCATAACCTGGTAAATAACATTTACTTTCATGATACGTTGAATTATAAAGAAATTTCTCTAATATTCAAGACCAGATGTGAACTCCTTGCCTTAAATGGCAGTCCCTACAACGGTAAATTTCATCAATTCTGTACCCTCTGCAATATTCGAGCAAAAGAAGACTGCTTCCATTTTATAAGCATATGTCCAGTATTTAAACATCAAAGACTAAAATATTTCGGGAAAATCAATTTTACCATGAATGAAACAATAGAATTATTAAATGGTTTCAGTTGGAAATTATTGTACTGTTTTTTAAACTCAATTTATAAGTATAGAAACTTATTAATGTCTGAATTCATTTAAATTTTATAATGTTAATACAAATCGCTTAATATACTTTTTTGCCAATCGAGCTGACGGCTATGCCAAAGCTTTAGATTCATTATGTATTCAAAACTTTAAATTGATATATTGTTAAATAAAATGAATTACTTACTTACTTACTTATAGTTTATTAGGTATGCACTATACGATGATAGACAGAGAAAAAAGTAAGTTCTGTTTCTGATGAGTACCTTCTTTCCAGTCCATTTTCAGCGTCTGCTTTTGCACGACGACTTGAACCATGACTTGTCGAAATTTGTTAGATTATTGCGAAGGTGAGTTCAGATTTTGTTCTCGTTCGCACTCATTTAATTTCAAAAAAAGACATGACTCAAAAGTCGTCGTACAAATGCAGACGAAAGAATGCACAGATTCTGCAACATCTACAAAGTTGCGAAATTGTATACAGACTTTTGGGCCCACTTTTTTACATTATCAAAACGATTTTTATTTTTCAGCCTATTTACAGCATTTTCAAATACAGAATTTTGAGATACAGAATTTTGAAATGCAGAATTTTGACCAACCAGAATTTTGAAATACAGAATTTTGACCTACAGTATTTTGATCATACAGTATTTGGTACATACAGTATTATGAAATACAGTATTTTGAGATACAGTATTTTAAATTCAGTATTATGACCCATACAGTATTTTGACCCCAACCCTATTCCAGCAGATACATATTTAAAGTTGTATTGATTCAATCAAAATACATATAATAAACATTACCAAAATCAATAAAATAAATCAATTTCCTGTGAAATATATTCTATATTTTGTTTCGATTCAAAAGAAAAAAAATGTTTGATTCTTCACAGCTGTTTTGTCAGTACCTACCCTTCTTTAGACGTATTCGATTAAGTATGAATTAAGGTTCCGGAGAGTGAATTCACTCCGGTTTGCCAGGGTTTTTTTAATTTTTCAATATAGGTTTTGTTAATAGAAATTAAAAGACACTATTTTATTTACTTGCAATACATAGTGACTTAACGCACAATATAATATGTGTGTGTACATAAATAAGGTAAGTTTTGCATTTTAATGAAATCATATTTTGATATAATAGTTTATTTCAAACGGAATCGTCCCACCTTCATTCAAAAACTCAGTTATTTTTTCCTATTCATAAAAAAGGTGATCCAAATAATGTCAAAATTATCGGGGAATATCATTTATGAACGTTATGGCTAAAATATTTTGCGGTGTTCTTATGAACAGATTAGAAAAGTGTGTTGATGACAACAACATTTTAACAGACTTCCAAGCGGGATTTAGAAAAAAATACTCTACTGTAGATCAGATATTTGTTTTAACGTCAATAGTCAAAGCATTCCAGTACAGAAATAAGAAGATCTACGCGTTTTTTGTAGACTTCAAGGCATCTTTCGATCTTGTGAATAGAAGTGCACTTATGTACAAACTCTCCCAACTTGGAATTTCTACAAAATTTTTAAATGTATTAAAGAACATGTATACTGGTACAGAAGCAGCGGTTTGGGATGGATCTATCTTCTCACAATGGTTTGTTACCGACACCGGTGTAAAACAACGATGTCTTCTAAGTACTTTGTTGTTTGTGTTGTTTATTTACGATATTGGCAAATGTCTTCCCGGTGGGATTCGGATCGCTAGTAGCATTGTCAATGTTCTTCTGTATGCAGACGATCTTGTGATTCTTTCAGAGTCACCAGAAAATTTGCAACTCATGAGAAACCGTTTGTCAACATACTGCAACACATGGGGACTTACAATAAATGGTGAAAAATTATGGTTTTCACCAGAACAGTTTAGTTAGAGATAGTTGGTTCTTCAATGGTCATCGCCTTGAAATCGATAAAGATTATAACTATTTAGGAGTCAAGTTGAACCCAACGATGGATTTCAAAAGTCATCTAATTGAAAAACGAGGTCTTCTCAGAGTTTGCTGAATATAACATGGAGAAATATTTTCTCAAACCAAAATGTATTGTTGTCAGCCAAATACAAAATTTTCGAATGTGTTGTAAAAACATCCCTTTGCTATGCTGCACAAGTTTGGGGAATGGATGAATTTAAAGTAGTAGAAAAACTCCAAAGGAACTTCATAAAAAAACTTTTTAATCTGCCGAATAAAACTCCTAACTACGCAATTTATTTGGAAACGGGACTTCCAAAACTGTTTACCAGCACCCTTAAGCTTTAGGCGGACTACTTCTATAAAGTTGCTTCCCATTCAGATGCTCGTTTGACAAAGGAAATGCTCATGTATGAAATTCGAAATAAGGACTGGTGGATCCTTAAGTGGCAGAATATCGGAGCTATTTGTGGATAAAGTATTCAATTTGATTTAAGTAACTTAGTTCAACTCAAAGAGGAGCTTTACAACATAATTCAGAAGCACGAGGACTTTGTTCGAGGAACATTAGTTAAAGCAGCTTTCCAGTCTGATAGCAGAATTATTTATTCTCAACTCAATCATAACCTGGTAAATAACATTTACTTTCATGATACGTTGAATTATAAAGAAATTTCTCTAATATTCAAGACCAGATGTGAGATCCTTGCCTTAAATGGCAGTCCCTACAACGGTAAATTTCATCAATTCTGTACCCTCTGCAATATTCGAGCAAAAGAAGACTGCTTCCATTTGATAAGCATATGTCCAGTATTTAAACATCAAAGACTAAAATATTTCGGGAAAATCAATTTTACCATGAATGAAACAATAGAATTATTAATTGGTTTGAATTGGAAATTATTGTACTGTTTTTTAAACTCAATTTATAAGTATAGAAACTTATTAATGTCTGAATTCATTTAAATTTTATAATGTTAATACAAATCGCTTAATATACTGTTTTGCCAATCGAGCTGACGGCTATGCCAAAGCTTTAGATTCATTATGTATTCAAAACTTTAAATTGATATATTGTTAAATAAAATGAATTACTTACTTACTTACTTATAGTTTATTAGGTATGCACTATACGATGATAGACAGAGAAAAAAGTAAGTTCTGTTTCTGATGAGTACCTACTTTCCAGTCCATTTTCAGCGTCTGCTTTTGCACGACGACTTGAACCATGACTTGTCGAAACTTGTTAGATTATTGCGAAGGTGAGTTCAGATTTTGTTCTCGTTCGCACTCATTTAATTTCAAAAAAAGACATGACTCAAAAGTCGTCGTACAAATGCAGACGAAAGAATGCACAGATTCTGCAACATCTACAAAGTTGCGAAATTGTATACAGACTTTTGGGCCCACTTTTTTACATTATCAAAACGATTTTTATTTTTCAGCCTATTTACAGCATTTTCAAATACAGAATTTTGAGATACAGAATTTTGAAATGCAGAATTTTGACCAACCAGAATTTTGAAATACAGAATTTTGACTTACAGTATTTTGATCATACAGTATTTGGTACATACAGTATTATGAAATACAGTATTTTGAGATACAGTATTTTAAATTCAGTATTATGACCCATACAGTATTTTGACCCCAACCCTATTCCAGCAGATACATATTTAAAGTTGTATTGATTCAATCAAAATACATATAATAAACATTACCAAAATCAATAAAATAAATCAATTTCCTGTGAAATATATTCTATATTTTGTTTCGATTCAAAAGAAAAAAAATGTTTGATTCTTCACAGCTGTTTTGTCAGTACCTACCCTTCTTTAGACGTATTCGATTAAGTATGAATTAAGGTTCCGGAGAGTGAATTCACTCCGGTTTGCCAGGGTTTTTTTAATTTTTCAATATAGGTTTTGTTAATAGAAATTAAAAGACACTATTTTATTTACTTGCAATACATAGTGACTTAACGCACAATATAATATATGTGTGTACATAAATAAGGTAAGTTTTGCATATATATAATAGATATAATAGTTTATTTCAAACGGAATCGTCCCACCTTCATTCAAAAACTCAGTTATTTTTTCCTATTCATAAAAAGGGTGATCCAAATAATGTCAAAATTATCGGGGAATATCATTTATGAACGTTATGGCTAAAATATTTTGCGGTGTTCTTATGAACAGATTAGAAAAGTGTGTTGATGACAACAACATTTTAACAGACTTCCAAGCGGGATTTAGAAAAAAATACTCTACTGTAGATCAGATATTTGTTTTAACGTCAATAGTCAAAGCATTCCAGTACAGAAATAAGAAGATCTACGCGTTTTTTGTAGACTTCAAGGCAGCTTTCGATCTTGTGAATAGAAGTGCACTTATGTACAAACTCTCCCAACTTGGAATTTCTACAAAATTTTTAAATGTATTAAAGAACATGTATACTGGTACAGAAGCAGCGGTTTGGGATGGATCTATCTTCTCACAATGGTTTGTTACCGACACCGGTGTAAAACAACGATGTCTTCTAAGTACTTTGTTGTTTGTGTTGTTTATTTACGATATTGGCAAATGTCTTCCCGGTGGGATTCGGATCGCTAGTAGCATTGTCAATGTTCTTCTGTATGCAGACGATCTTGTGATTCTTTCAGAGTCACCAGAAAATTTGCAACTTACAATAAATGGTGAAAAATCATGGTTTTCACCAGAACAGTTTAGTTAGAGATAGTTGGTTCTTCAATGGTCATCGCCTTGAAATCGATAAAGATTATAACTATTTAGGAGTCAAGTTGAACCCAACGATGGATTTCAAAAGTCATCTAATTGAAAAACGAGGTCTTCTCAGAGTTTGCTGAATATAACATGGAGAAATATTTTCTCAAACCAAAATGTATTGTTGTCAGCCAAATACAAAATTTTCGAATGTGTTGTAAAAACACATTCAAAATTCTGGTTGGTCAAAATTCTGCATTTCAAAATTCTGTATCTCAAAATTCTGTATTTGAAAATGCTGTAAATAGGCTGAAAAATAAAAATCGTTTTGATAATGTAAAAAAGTGCCCACTTTTTTACATTATCAAAACGATTTTTATTTTTCAGCCTATTTACAGCATTTTCAAATACAGAATTTTGAGATACAGAATTTTGAAATGCAGAATTTTGACCAACCAGAATTTTGAAATACAGAATTTTGACTTACAGTATTTTGATCATACAGTATTTGGTACATACAGTATTATGAAATACAGTATTTTGAGATACAGTATTTTAAATTCAGTATTATGACCCATACAGTATTTTGACCCCAACCCTATTCCAGCAGATACATATTTAAAGTTGTATTGATTCAATCAAAATACATATAATAAACATTACCAAAATCAATAAAATAAATCAATTTCCTGTGAAATATATTCTATATTTTGTTTCGATTCAAAAGAAAAAAAAATGTTTGATTCTTCACAGCTGTTTTGTCAGTACCTACCCTTCTTTAGACGTATTCGATTAAGTATGAATTTAGGTTCCGGAGAGTGAATTCAATCCGGTTTGCCAGGGTTTTTTTTATTTTTCAATGTAGGTTTTCTTAATAGAAATTAAAAGATACTATTTTATTTACTTGCAATACATGGTGACTTAACGCACAATATAATATAATAAGTGTGTACATAAATAAGGTAAGTTTTGCATTTTAATGAAATCATATTTTGATATAATAGTTTATTTCAAACGGAATCGTCCCACCTTCATTCAAAAACTCAGTTATTTTTTCCTATTCATAAAAAAGGTGATCCAAATAATGTCAAAATTATCGGGGAATATCATTTATGGACGTTATGGCTAAAATATTTAGCGGTGTTCTTATGAACAGATTAGAAAAGTGTGTTGATGACAACAACATTTTAACAGACTTCCAAGCGGGATTTAGAAAAAAATACTCTACTGTAGATCAGATATTTGTTTTAACGTCAATAGTCAAAGCATTCCAGTACAGAAATAAGAAGATCTACGCGTTTTTTGTAGACTTCAAGGCAGCTTTCGATCTTGTGAATAGAAGTGCACTTATGTACAAACTCTCCCAACTTGGAATTTCTACAAAATTTTTAAATGTATTAAAGAACATGTATACTGGTACAGCGGTTTGGGATGGATCTATCTTCTCACAATGGTTTGTTACCGACACCGGTGTAAAACAACGATGCCTTCTAAGTACTTTGTTGTTTGTGTTATTTATTTACGATATTGGCAAATGTCTTCCCGGTGGGATTCGGATCGCTAATAGCATTGTCAATGTTCTTCTGTATGCAGACGATCTTGTGATTCTTTCAGAGTCACCAGAAAATTTGCAACTCATGATAAACCGTTTGTCAACATACTGTAACACATGGCGACTTACAATAAATGGTGAAAAATCAAAAATCATTGTTTTCACAAGGTCTTCTAACAGTTTAGTTAGAGATAGTTGGTTCTTCAATGGTCATCGCCTTGAAATCGATAAAGATTATAACTATTTAGGAGTCAAGTTGAACCCAACGATGGATTTCAAAAGTCATCTAATTGAAAAACGAGGTCTTCTCAGAGTTTGCTGAATATAACATGGAGAAATATTTTCTCAAACCAAAATGTATTGTTGTCAGCCAAATACAAAATTTTCGAATGTGTTGTACAAACATCCCTTTGCTATGCTGCACAAGTTTGAGGAATGGATGAATTTGAAGTAGTAGAAAAACTCCAAAGGAACTTCATAAAAAAACTTTTTAATCTGCCGAATGGAAACGGGACTTCCAAAACTGTTTACCAGCACCCTTAAGCTTTAGGCGGACTACATCTTTAAAGGTGCTTCCCATTCAGATGCTCGTTTGACAAAGAAAATGCTCATGTATGAAATTCGAAATAAGGACTGGTGGATCATTAAGTGGCAGAATATCGGAGCTACTTGTGGATAAAGTATTCAATTTGATTTAAGTAACTTAGTTCAACTCAAAGAGGAACTTTACAACATAATTCAGAAGCACGAGGACTTTGTTCGAGGAACATTAGTTAAAGCAGCTTTCCAGTCTGATAGCAGAATTATTTATTCTCAACTCAATCATAACCTGTTAAATAACATTAACTTTCATGATACGTTGAATTATAAAGAAATTTCACTAATATTCAAGGCCAGATGTGAACTCCTTGCCTTAAATGGCAGTCCCTACAACGGTAAATTTCATCAATTCTGCACCCTCTGCAATATTCGAGCAAAAGAAGAATGCTTCCATTTTATAAGCATATGTCCAGTATTTAAACATCAAAGACTAAAATATTTCGGGAAATTTTACAATGCATGAAACAATAGAATTATTAAATGGTTTGATTTGGAAATTATTGTACTGTTTTTTAAACTCAATTTATAAGTACACAAACTTATTAATGACTGAATTCATTTAAATTTTATAATGTTAATACAAATCGCTTAATATACTTTTTTGCCAATCAAGCTGACGGCTATGCCAAAGCTTTAGATTCAATATATATTCAAAACTTTAAATTGATATATTGTTAAATAAAATGAATTACTTAATTATTTACTTATAGTTTATTAGGTATGCACTATACGATGATAGACAGAGAAAAAAGTAAGTTCTGTTTCTGATGAGTACTTTCCAGTCCATTTTCAGCGTCTGCTTTTGCACGACGACTTGAACCATGACTTGTCGAAATTTGTTAGATTATTGCAAAGGTGAGTTCAGATTTTGTTCTCGTTCGCACTCACTTAATTTCAAAAAAAGGCTTGACTCAAAAGTCGTCGTGCAAATGCAGACGGAAGAATGTACAGATTCTGCAACATCTACAAAGTTGCGAGATTGTATACAGACTTTTGGGCCTAATTTATTCACTCAAAGTTGAATATAACCAGTAGCGGATCTAGGATTTGGATGTGGGGGGGGGGGGGCTTTGTAGATCCAGTTTGAGACATTTATGGCCAGTTTCACAAGTTAAACTACAATATAAGTTTAAACTTAAGTTCAGTACTTGATTCGGTTTCAAAGTAAACCTTGAACTTACATAATTCTGTAGTTCTAGTTAAACGAATGTATTCTGCCATTTAAACTTCAGTTCAACGTTCAGAATACTTGATCGTTATAATCATTCTCAAATCTAAATTGACAACTACCATTTAGTAATAATAACAATTTATTATATTCCTTTCTATTTGAAATTATTTTTTTTAATGTTTTCGAGTGACGAGGAAATGTTACATTCGTTGTGAGAGTTAAAAGAGAAAAACGCTTCCCTTGAAGAACAAATTATTTTAACTATTGTGACGATGTTGATTTGTTTGAAAGTTGCCATTGCCATCACTAAACTGTGAAAACCAACGATTTGACCTTTAAATTTGAACTGAAGTTCAGGATCAGTTAAACTTAATTTTAAACTTTCACTGTGAAACTGGCCATAAGTAATACAATTTGTTTGTCTACAACTTAATTTTATAATTTATAACTAATATAAAAAAAAGTTTAGTTTAGGTTAAAGGTTTTTTTTGTGAAAATATATAAAAATTATATAAATAATTGAATTGAATAGCCGTGTTATTTGTGCATTTATATCAGCTTCTATCCCCGGTTTAAAATGTTTCAATATTAAGTACAATAACATCTGTAGTATTTAACATTTAAAATATTTTTAAGTGGAGATAGAAAAAAAATCTATATACCTTCAATACCTTATACCTTCAATACCTTCAATTTTCAGCACGTCAAGCTTTGAACCACCATAGGAAAAAATCTGTCAATAAATTTTTTAACGGGAGTCTAGAGGGGTCGCAAATATTCACGCGCATGATTTTCTGAGTGCCCAGAGAAAACTCTGATTTTGATTTGTTGTTCCCAAATGCTCCTCCGGTTTTAGCCCCAATTGCGTTTTTCTGGCAAAGTTAGCTAAGTTCTTATTGTGAATTTTGGTTTAATTTGGCATGGTAATTGTTAAGCCCCGACGCCATTTTTTCAATTATCTCTTCAAGTTTAAGCCTCAACTTGGACTTGACAGTCCCTTGAGTCAAGCCCAAAAATTTTCTGGAATACCTAAGGTAAGTTTTAAAGGCGTTAGCCCCGACCACGATTTTTTATCCAATTCTTGTTAAGACCTACTCGCGAGCTGTTTTTTTTCGTTACAATTTTCTGTCAATTATTCGTAGCCCCGAACTTGTTTTTTTGTACAATTCCCTTCAGGTTTCAGCCCCAACCTAATTAATTTCGGGATTAGAAAAAAAATACGTAGCATATAAATTGCGTAGCCCCAGCCTCGTTATTTTTGTCTGACTCCTGGTTCTGATTTCTATATTTCAATCAATTTTAAGAACAGCCTGTGGGGGGGGGCTTTAGCCCCTATAGCCACCCCCCCTGGATCCGCCACTGAATATAACCACAGATAATAAATTATACAGATGTCTCATCCCCATAGAAAAAAAATGTCCCATATTATAAAAAAGTATTCTGTATCTCAAAATTCTGTATTTGAAAATGCTGTAAATAGGCTGAAACATAAAAATCGTTTTGATAATGTAAAAAAGTGCCCACTTTTTTACATTATCTAACGATTTTTATTTTTCAGCCTATTTACAGTATTTTCAAATACAGAATTTTGAAATGAAGTGCGCACTTTCTTACATTATCAAAACGATTTTTATTTTTCAGCCTATTTACAGTATTTTCAAATACAGAATTTTGAGACACAGAATTTTGAAATGCAGAATTTTGACCAACCAGAATTTTGAAATACAGAATTTTGACTTACAGTATTTTGATCATACAGTATTTTGTACATACAGTATTATGAAATACAGTATTTTGAGAAACAGTATTTTAAATTCAGTATTATAACCCATACAGTATTTTGACCCCAACCCTATTCCAGCAGATACATATTTATAGTTGTATTGATTCAATCAAAATACATATAATAAACATTACCAAAAGCAATAAAATAAATCAATTTCCTGTGAAATCTATTCTATATTTTGTTTTATTTCAAAAGAAAAAAAATGTTTGGTTCTTCACAGCTGTTTTGTCAGTACCTATCCTTCTTTAGACGTGTTTGATTAAGTATGATTTAGGTTACGGAGAGTGAATTCACTCCGGTTTGCCAGGTTTTTTTTTATTTTTCAATGTATGTTTTCTTAATAGAAATTAAAAGATACTATTTTATTTACTTGTAATACAAAGTGACTAAACGCACAATATAATATATGTGTGTACATAAATAAGGTAAGTTTTGCATTTTAATGAAATCATATTTTGATATAATAGTTTATTTCAAAGGGAATCGTCCCACCTTCATTCAAAAACTCAGTTATTTTTCCTATTCATAAAAAAGGTGATTCAAATAATGTCAAAATTATCGGGGAATATCATTTATGAACGTTATGGCTAAAATATTTTGCGGTGTTCTTATGAACAGATTAGAAAAGTGTGTTGATGGCAACATTTTAACAGACTTCCAAGCGTGATTTAGAAAAAAATACTGTACTGTAGATCAGATATTTGTTTTAACGTCAATAGTCAAAGCATTCCAGTACAGAAATAAGAAGATCTACGCGTTTTTTGCAGACTTAAAGGCAGCTTTCGATCTTGTGAGTAGAAGTGCACTTATGTACAAACTCTCCCAACTTGGAATTTCTACAAAATTTTTAAATGTATTAAAGAACATGTATACTGGTACAGAACCAGCGGTTTGGGATGGATCTATCTTCTCACAATGGTTTGTTACCGACACCGGTGTTAAACAAGGATGCCTTCTAAGTACTCTGTTGTTTATGTTGTTTATTAACGATATTGGCAAATGTCTTCCCGGTGAGATTCGGATCGCTAATAGCATTGTCAATGTTCTTCTGTATGCAGACGATCTTGTGATTCTTTCAGAGTCACCAGAAAATTTGCAACTCATGATAAACCGTTTGTCAACATGCTGCAACACATGGGGACTTACAATAAATGGTGAAAAATCAAAAATCATTGTTTTCACAAGATCTTCTAACAGTTTAGTTAGAGATAGTTGGTTCTTCAATGGTCATCGCCTTGAAATCGATAAAGATTATAACTATTTAGGAGTCAAGTTGAACCCAACGATGGATTTTAAAAGTCATCTAATTGAAAAACGAGGTCTTCTTAGAGTTTGCTGAATATAACATGGAGAAATATTTTCTCAAACCAAAATGTATTGTTGTCAGCCAAATACAAAATTTTCGAATGTGTTGTAAAATCATCCCTTTGCTATGCTGCAAAAGTTTGGGGGATGGATGAATTTGAAGTAGTAGAAAAACTCCAAAGGAACTTCATAAAAAAACTTTTTAATCTGCCGAATAAAACTCCTAACTACGCAATTTATTTGGAAACGGGACTTCCAAAACTGTTTACCAGCACCCTTAAGCTTTAGGCGGACTACTTCTATAAAGTTGCTTCCCATTCAGATGCTCGTTTGACAAAGAAAATGCTCATGTATGAAATTCGAAATAAGGACTGGTGGATCATTAAGTGGCAGAATATCGGAGCTACTTGTGGATAAAGTATTTAATTTGATTTAAGTAACTTAGTTCAACTCAAAGAGGAGCTTTACAACATAATTCAGAAGCACGAGGACTTTGTTCGAGGAACATTAGTTAAAGCAGCTTTCCAGTCTGATAGCAGAATTATTTATTCCCAACTCAATCATAACCTGTTAAATAACATTTACTTTCATGATACGTTGAATTATAAAGAAATTTCACTAATATTCAAGACCAGATGTGAACTCCTTGCCTTAAATGGCAGTCCCTATAACGGTAAATTTCATCAATTCTGTACCCTCTGCAATATTCGAACAAAAGAAGACTGCTTCCATTTTATAAGCATATGTCCAGTATTTAAACAACAAAGACTAAAATATTTCGGGAAAATCAATTTTACCATGAATGAAACAATAGAATTATTAAATGGTTTGAATTGGAAATTATTGTACTGATTTTTAAACTCAATTTATAAGTATAGAAACTTATTAATGACTGAATTCATTTAAATTTTATAATGTTAATACAAATTGCTTAATATACTTTTTTGCCAATCGAGCTGACGGCTATACCAAGCTTTAGATTCATTATGTATTCAAAACTTTAAATTGATATATTGTTAAATAAAATGAATTACTTACTTACCTACGTATAGTTTATAAGGTATGCACTATACGATGATAGACAGAGAAAAAAGTAAGTTGTGTTTCTGATGAGTACTTTCCAGTCCATTTTCAGCGTCTGCTTTTGCACGACGACTTGAACCATGACTTGTCGAAATTTGTTAGATTATTGCGAAGGTGAGTTCAGATATTGTTCTCGTTCACACTCATTTAATTTCAAAAAAAGGCATGACTGAAAAGTCGTCGTGCAAATGCAGACGAAAGAATGCACAGATTCTGCAACATCTACAAAAATGCGAGATTGTATACAGACTTTTGGGCCTAATTTATTCACTCAAAGTTGAATATAACCACAGATAATAAATTATACAGATGTCTCATCCCCATAGAAAGAAAAATGTCCCATATTTTCTTCACGACCGGTTGACGATCAGCAGGCAAGACAGCTCTTTGCTTGTTCATAGTAAATCACAGAAAGTTCTTTTCCTCTTTTACTTTATTATCTGTGCTGTGAGAAGGCAAGGAAGCTCTTTGCCTTTTCATAGCAAAGCACAGAAAGTTCTTTATTACTTTACTTTACTTTATTATATTTTTGTTGTGTATTGTGTGCTCATATATTTTGCCACTCCTTCGTTACATAGAAAAAAACAGTAGTGGATAAGAATTATAAGAATTTAAATAAAGTCAAGTGGTGTTTTGGTCAGGAAAAAAATATAGAAGATTTCTTCTCACTTATCTTTTATGTTTTAGGGGTCGCTGAATCCGAATTTCAGCTTTGCTCAATCCTACGGATATAGCTTATTATTATCTTTCTTTTATGTGGACCAATTTCTATACCTATATCTGCTGGAAAAAGAGTTATAGGCAAATAAGTAAAAGAAAAAACAAAAAAATCGTTTTTTTTTATTTTAACACACTAAAAATGTATTTAAAATTTTTTGAATAGGCCAATTCTGTAGTAAATTTTATTTTCTACAAAAAAGTTTTTCGGAATTTTCTCGAAATTTAGCTTGGTTTTCAAGTTATATGCAAAAAACCAAAAGGACTGCAGTTACTCCCCTTCCTCAAAATTTCTCCCTCTCTCTTGAAAACACTCCATGGTTTTCTTATCTTCAATGAGCCATTGAATGATTTTTACAACAAAATCAATGGAACGTCTTAGTTTCATTCTATATGAGATAATCAATAGACTATTTGTGGCTTCCTATAATATGACATATTTCATCACGCTCTAGCCGGTGCATTTTTTCGCCAATTTAAATTATGAAGGTATCAAGCTTGTAGAGAATTTAATGCTGTTTAAGCAGAAGCTTAGGTTTTCTTCAATTACAGGCATGGTTTTTGAGTTACAATCAAAAATCTAACGAGAGAACTGTGTTTTCAAAAAAGTACAAACTTTTGGCATTTTTTCACCGTACTCAAGCGGCCAAACCGTTAATTCTACAAACAAAAGTTAAAACAATTTTTATAGGAATTTTTATGTTCTATAAAGTTTAGAAGGTAATTTTATACAAAAAGTATATATTTTGTTGACTTTTTGGCAAAAAACTGAAAAAAGGTCGAATATTTTGATGTTTTTGAAGCCATATCCGTAGGAAGAAGCAAATCCCAGCGATCCCTAAATTGTCATTGAAAAGACGCAAATTGACAAACTTTCCCAGACAGGGTGAGTTATAGTTGCTCGCTACTACTACTTTCTTTGCTTTTTGTGTTGGTAAAAGCCAAGCCACCCTGTCCTGTAAAGTTTGTCAGTTTGCGTCTTTTCAATGACAAGTGGAAACCTAGCATAAGTCTGCGATGCCATGCCTGGTCATTATTTTGGGTTCGCAGAAACTTTTTTCCCGCACTATCGTACACAGACCAAAAGTTAGGAGAGTATTGCACTTCTCTACTTCCATTGCGAATGTAGTTTGTTTTGACCCACTATTTTGCAACGAATCATAATAGGCAGAGTCTTCTGCAGGTGGTACAAAAGCAAAACTTTTCACCATTCGAATCTCTGGAGAGAACTCGTTGCAGTTTCTTTGATCTTGGGTTATATTTAAAAAGTATAAATCATAGATAATGAACAACATGAAATCAATAAGTTTTAATCATGTATTTAAAAAAAAAAAAACGGTCTTAGCGGGATAAGGCGGGATTTTAAAAAGCGGGATTATAATAGAACGGGATTTTGAATACACGGGATTTTAAAAAACGGTACTTTAAAAAAACAGGATTTTAGAAGGCGGTATTTTAAAACTTTTTTGTCGGGATTTCTGAAAAACGGGATTTTGAAAAGCGCGATTCCGATACGTTCCCGTAAAAAAAAATAGACATTTTTTCAAATAAATATTTTGTGAGGTAACTTAAAACAAAAATAATAAAATTTGCCCAATTTTATAAGCGAAAAATTTAATTTTCCCTGGCGTCCTCTTTTTGATTGTTAAAGATCTGGTCACCCTAACCAAGAATCAAAAGAGTCCCCAAAATTATCTTCGGTTAAAGGGTGTTTTTTTGACGGAGAGATGCAAGTGAGTGATTATACATGATATAACATCCATGAACAAATTCTGACACGTATGCAATTTGCTAAAAATATTAAATTTATATTGGCACCCAAGGATCAAAAGAGTCCGTACAAATATCTAAGGTCGAAGTGTGTTTTTTTGTAATATTTGATCTCCTTAACGGAAAAAACAGAATTTCTGTTTCAAAATTAATCTAACTTTTTTAAGGGTGCTTGTATCATATTGGTTTTTCTTTTATAAGATTCGGTGTTAAAAAATACCTTTAAATCATATATCATATGTCATATGTACTTTTTCGATTACACGAAAATACAATTTTTCGTAAGAGCTAACATTTTGCTCCGTATAGGGCAGGTCAAACATAAACTCTCTAAAAAAAACTCTTTGGATCAAGCTATTTTAATGGACTCTTTTGATACTTGGAAACCATGAAATATTTAATATTGTTAGCAAATTTCATCAGTGTCAAAACTTATTCATGAATGTTATCGTAATGCACTAATATCTCGCCCTCAAAAAACGAGCTCTCACAACAGATATTTTTGGAGACTCTTTTGATTCTTAGTAAACATGCCAAATGAAACATTTATACCAAATTTCATTAAAATCGCATCATTTTAAAATGGCTTTGGCTAATATATTACTTGCTGTACTTTAAAAAAAGTGATCATTCCATAAAAAATGACATTAACTTTCCATAGGATACGTCTATCTTTTCAGTTTTGGTCCCTTTAGAATGAGCGTTGAAAAGCACCCTAAAAACATGTGTCATAGGATTAGACTGTATTACAACAAATTTTTCAGCTTGACGAACTTCCACCTCCCTCCCCTCTCCACCTCTTAAAATTCGCCTATACAAAAAGCCAATGCAGGGATTTTGGGGGACTTCGGATATGTTGTTGAGGATAAAATTCTGCGTCGATACCAGAAATAAAATTTCATGAATTAATTTGTCCCTGGTCCGATCCTTTCTTTCTTAGACTAAATATAGAAAAAAAATATAATAAAGTAAAGAGGGGAAAGAACTTTCTGTGCTTTGCTATGAAAAGGCAAAGAGCTTCCTTGCCCTCTGACAGCACAGATAATAAAGTAAAAGAGGCTTTACTATGAACAGGCAAAGAGCTTTCTTGCCTGCTGATCGTCAACCAGTCGTCAAGAAAATGTGCGACATTTTTTTCTATGGGGATGATAAATCTGTATAATTAATTATCTGTGGTATAAGCTTTTGGAATTCAAAATTCAAGAAAAAAGTTTTGAAAATATTCTTCAAACATAAAATTTGGAGGAGTTTTGGCACAAGATTGGGACTATTAGAAACCGTTTTGTCGAATATATTTATTCCAATTTTTACTCTTTCGTAAAAAAAGTGTCACCCTTCCACGCAGCATTGCGTGTGCCGAAAGGGTATTCTCGAAATTATCAATTTTAAAAAATAGACTAACCAACCGCCTGTGTGGGACAACATGCAAGGCAATGCTCTCTGCAGCAAATATTTCTGCAAAACAAGTTCTAGATATTTGGAAGCCTTCAGAGGAGATTCTACAAAGTTATCTTAAGGAAATAAAAAAAATATGTCTTTTCCTACGAAAAATAATCAAAAGCAATGAGTACAAATTAAAAAATAAATAAAAGCCTTAGAGTTTGCATTATAAATAATGTGCAATAATTCCTCAAATGTACTTAATATTCTTATTTAAGGAAAATTCTGAAAATAGTGCTAAAATTTATTTATTTTTTTGTTTTTAACTTAAAAATTAAATTAACAATTCATTTTGAATGAATACTGATCTCTTTGTTTAAGCTTATACTTAAGTTAATTTTTATTAACTTAACTTATTTATTCATTAAAAAAATGTTACTGAAATGTAGAGATATGTATGTACCGTACCTATCAAAATGAAATTATTTTTTTTTAAATTAATTTCAAAGAGGTGGAACCAATTTCGTTTGCATTTGATAATTATGTAAATTAACCAAAAAATATAACAATCAAACCAAACTAAACCAAACATGAACTGATAGACACCTTACTGAATAGGCAAATTTACATTAAAAAATGGACACGAATGGATCGCACAAACCTGCTCTCATAGCTAATAACTTTATCGTAGCTTGAAGTTGACAGTGTCAGGGGCGTATACAGCCTTACTTCTTGGGGGGGGGGGTCACGCCGAAAAAAAAATAACACAGACTTATACAGTACTTTGTATAAGTATAAACGCACCTGTAAAAATGCATTTTATAGAAAACAGGAAATGGAAGCGACACCTTACTATTTTTTTATTTAATGGCATCAGTAAACAAGTGAATTGAGCAAAAAAAAAAAGTCCCGTTATTTTCCCTAGCGTTGTTTAGAAAATAAAAACAGATTTTTTCGTGTTGCAGAAGTATAAACGCGCTATGCAAATCTCAATTAAGTTTCATTTAATTACAAACTTAATTACAAACAACGTGACAAACAACGTAGCCGCGTGGTATACATTTAAGAAATACGGAAAAGGCCAAAATTCAAGACTTTCGTTCAAGTATCCTAAGATACTTATCTTAGGAAAATTTCGAGATTTGGTCGTTTTTCCGTAATTTCATACCAGATCCAGAATCTTATGAAACGAAAATAAGACCCGGGGGTCCGCAGATGCTGACACGTTGCGATAATAGCCGAACAATCAATGTTGCATCTAATGGGGTGCAATTTTTGAGTGCAAATCGTTACGAATTGGGGTTAGGCGTTTCATTTTCGACGGTTTTTCGTACTTTGCAGTAGAGTGATTGTTAGGGGCAAAATGGTGCCAGCTCCAAATCTGACAACAGCCCACAAACAAAAGATTTTGGGATTTACCCGTCAAAATATGGACCGCTATTGGAAAACCGTACTTAACATTTTATTATTTAACGCTTTAACTCTTCTTATTTCAAAAATTAATTTAATACCACAATCTAGTGCAATTTTTTTTACAAAGATTGTTTTCAGTGACAACAAGTAATTAAGCCTTTATGGGCCAGATGGTTTTAACGGTTATTGGCACAAAAAATGCATTAAATTGTGGCATTAATACATTTTTAAAATAAGAAGAGTTAAAGCGTTAAATAATAAAATGTTAAGTACGGTTTTCCAATAGCGGTCCATATTTTGACGGGTAAATTCCAATATATTTTGTTTGTCAGATTTGGAGCTGGCGCCATTTTGCCCCGAACACTCACTCCACTGCTTCTTAAAGTACGAACAACTGTCGAAAATGAAACGCCTAACCCCAATTCGTAACGAATTTCACTCAAAAAATGCACCGAATTATATGTAACATTGATTGTTCGGTTATTATCGCGATGTGTCAGCATCTGCGGACCCCGGGTTTTATTTTCGTTCCATAAGATTCTGGATCTTGTATAAAATTAGGGAAAACGACCCAATCTCAAAATTTTCCTAAGAATAGGCCTACATCTTAGGATACTTGCACGAAAGTCTTGAATTTTGGCCTTTTCCGTATCGCTTAAATGTATACCACGCGGCTTCGTTGTTTGTCAGCTTAAACGAAATTTGCATAGTGCGTTTATACTTCTGCAATACGAACAAATCTGTTTTTATTTTCTAAACTTATTTACTGATCCCATAAAATAAAAAAATAGTAAGGTGTCGCTTCCATTTCCAGTTTTCTATAAAATGCATTTTTACAGGTGCGTTTATACTTATGCAAAGCACTATTTATAAAAAGTCAAGTGCCATATATTTTTTTGTTTTATATTTTACTGTGGGTATAAACAAGAAAAGGGAAAAAGTTTTAATTAACTATACTATAAAACATTTATATACAAAATAAATTGGGTGGCACAACGGCTCGTGAGGAACCAGGCCTAGTGAGTAAAAACTCGCAAACATTCCTGTGTGCACGTGTCGACAGAAATGAGAGGGACTTCAATTTTATGCCGAATCCGAACGGTTAGATGAGAAGCACTTATTCATGACAAGCGATAACTCTTGGAGGATTTGTCAATGCGTCCAAAGAGACAGTAACCCTGAAGTTTTTAGTTTTTAGGTGGACGAGGCTGGGAAGTGAACCTAGATCTCTAGCGTGAAAGTCCAACGCACTAACCATTACGCTATTGGTTGAAATTAGCTCATTTGGAAATAAGAATTTGTATGGGAAATGATGTAATTTCGGATCTCATTTGGAAATTTTCAACGAAATTACCTCATTTGGCCCAGTGAAAACGTATAGTATTAGTATAACGGGCTATTCGTTTCTATACCTTAATGTAACATTTTTTTAGGGCATGCCACGAGACTAGAAAAGTCTCGGTCTCGATCTCGCATGACGAGAATGAGACTAGACGAGGCGAGACTGCCTTTAAAGCAACCGAGACGAGACTGTATATTTAGACCGACATTTACAGAGAGTCTAATAAATTATAAAAATCCAATTTCAGTTAAATATTTATTTTCTTCTGCACATATTCAAACGATAATTGAAAATATTTCGTTCCAATAATCAACGGTTTGTGCGAAAATCGTATTTTTCGGAGACGAGACCGAGACGAGACTTAATTATACTAGACCGACACGAGACCGAGACGAGACAGAAAATTTTCGATTTTAACGAGACCTAGACTTACAAAAGTCTCTCAGAGTCTCGTCTCGTGGCCAGCCCTACATTTTTTGTTTTGGAGGACCTCAGCAACAGCAGTCTCCAGTTGCCTGAACAACAAATCTGAGTTTAGCAATCAAAATACTGAGGAAAAAATATTGGATTCGCTGGGTTATTTATTTTGAATTTTGTTCAGAATTTATTTTATTTCAGCTAGTTCTAATTTGAATTGAAGTTGCAGGAAATATTAGTAAAATAACATTAGGTACTCTCTTTTCTGTTTCTGAAATTTAAGTAAACAGTTAAATATAAATATTCACTACTGAAAATGAAAACAATGGTTCTGATTTTCAAAAATGACCACTTGGGAAAATTGCTTATACAATAACAATAGTGGACAAATTAAAATACATTACAAATTCGTATTTTAATTAAATACAAAGATTCGTTTTCGTTGCTTTTCAATAAAAGTGTGAAAAAAGTTCAGGAGTGATTTGTATATGCTTCTGATTTGAAAAAAAAAAAATTTGTTTCTAAGCTGGCCATACGTGACCGAACCGTGAGTGGGAAAACTCAGATGGCTTCGTTTGGTTGGGCCGAAGAATTTGGATTTTCAGCCAGTCCAAAATCCACGAACATGAACCTTCAAATGTTCGGCTCTATCGTCTGCGGAGAATCAGCAAGCCTAGCAGTTATGTTTGCTTCCAACTTTCCAATTGCTCCACCGCACCGTTACTAAATAATAAAATCCTACTTTCTCACTCTTCTCATTAAATTGCAGAATACAATTTTCACAAAAACATCTAACTGTCTCATTTTCTCCATGAGAGACCGGAACCAAATAGCTCCGAGCTGTTCGGCTCGGTCGTGTATGGCCAGCTTAAGACTGCCAGGATGGCAAAGTTAAAGGCAAAATAAATATGTACAACAAATATACCTAATCTTTTTATCTTTCTTACCAGTAAAGCCTTTCTGATAAAAATAATTGACAAAGTTGTTAAATTCTGTGAACCTTGTCGCGTTTTTGTCAAGGATTCCATTTGACTGCTATAAACTTTTGCATTACGGGATTCATAGGTTCCTTTGTAAAAATAATCCACATGCATATTAACAACATTATTTTTCGATCATAAATGTTGAATAAGTGCAAACAAAATCCTATCATAATAGGTTTTCATCATAGTTTTATATATTTATGACTATTTCTCGTTCACATTAACATTTTTTGGTTAGAATAACAATAAATCGAAAGTTGTCACTCACATTATGTAGATATTTTTGTTTGCTTTTAAAAATAATCTACTCTGTCATACAGAAATCAAATAAAACAATTTCTATATGGTGTTCTATAATGTGTTTAAAGATTTTATTTTCAGAAACATAAAATGCTCTTTTTCAAAATCCTATTGGTTTTACTTTACTGAGTGAACATTTGGAAACAACTACAGTCTTTAATTTCTGTTTGGTTAAACAGGTTTTGGCAGTCATCGGAACCTATGATTGTTTATGCATATATTTTAAGATTTGAATGTATTATCATATGAGAAGTTTGTTGTTATCTTAAATTTGAGGTACGAGGAAGAAAATCTAAGTTGCATCAATTGAATACAAAATATGGTAGGTAGGTATTTCATTGCCATGAAAATTAAATTCCTTATTGAAATCCAAGTTACCATCATTCAAATTTTCTATTGAATTCTGAATTTACCAATCGAAAAACATATTAGCTTTCTAGGTAACCAACTTGCTTTTTTTTGTATGTGGTTACTAAATAATTATTTCAGATCAACAAAATTATCTTGAGTTCTCGGGGGGGGGACATGACCCCGTGACCCCCCCCCCTGTATACGCCGTTGGACAGTGTGCATATATATTGGTTACATTACATTATGATATCATGAAAAAAAGTTAAAAAAAAAAAACAAGTTAAAATATAAATTTACTACTATAAATTACTTTTAATTACTATTAATTATTATAAATGTGTTATTTTAATAACTAAACAGATAGAGCTAAAAAAAAGTATGCCAAAAAAGTGCGTCGCGCATGCGTTACGCGTGCTTTCCGCATGTGTGACGCGCGTGTAAGAATCGTGCGTGAAATTTTTTTTTACGAAGCCAAAACTCCTCCAAATTTGATGATTGAAGAATATTTTCAAAACTTTTTTCTTGAATTTTGAATTCCAAAAGCTTATACTCTTCAGTGACTTTTTCAAGTCAAAATTATGAGGTGTTGATACTTTTATACTAATCAACTTGATTCCGTTTTACAGATTGAAATTCTAAAGGAATATTGGATAGTTTATATCAACCAAAAAGAGAATTTTTCTAGAGAAAAATGGCTAGCCACGAGACTAGACTCTGCGAGACTTTTGTAAGTCTAGTCTCGGTCTCGTAAAAATCGAAAAAGTTCAGTCTCGTCTCGGTCTCGATTCGGTCTCATACATATAAATAAGTCTCGTCTCGGTCTCGTCTCCAAAAAATACGATTCCGGCCAACTAGTTGATTATTTGAACGAAATACTTTCGATTTAAGTTTGAATACGTGCAGAAGAAAATAAATATTTAATTCAAATTGGATTTTTTAATTTATTACACTCTCTGTAAATGTCGGTCCAAATTTACAGTCTCGTCTATGTCTCGTCTCGGTTGCTTTAAATCCAGTCTCGAGATCGAGACTTTTCTCGTCTCGTGGCCAGCCCTAGTCAACATAGACAATTTTTTAAAAGGTCGTATCATGGTCGCACGGGGCAAAAAAAAAAGGTCCAAATGCGACTAAAGTTGCACAGCGGCAACACTGTTTATGACAACTCACACTATTTTAAAAACTGCTTTAGTTTTTTCCAACAAGGGCAGTATCCTCTTTCGTCTTCTAAGGACAGAGTTTAGTTTCATAACACCTACCATAATTAATTTATATTCACTATTTCAATGAAATAATATCTTGCTTACTTACGTCACATAACAGTCCGTGTTGCATGTTCTGTATTGTGTTTGCGGCTTTTTTGAAGAATCACAAAACGGTGGAGCAACTTTGAGTCCTGACATCGTGTTTATGCAATCTGCAGTCTGAAATGAAGATCCTTGACAAAGTGCATCACATGAACTCCAATCCTTCATTTCCCATTGATAAGGTTCCATTTTGAATTGCTTTTCGGCAGTATACGAGTAAGACAAAAGTATTGCATCATTTTCCATAGATTCTAAGTTCAGTGAAATTATCTAGAAAGGGATTTTTTTTTTATAAATTGAGTAATGAAAATAGAAAGACACAGTGTTCATACTTCTACAATCAAATCTTTTTTTAGTTTCCTGGAATACGTGGTATTGACTTTTTCGACAGTGTTGTTTGATCCGTTATATTCGAAAGGTACTCCAGCATACAAAAAAACATGCCTGTACACGTTTATCACTCGGTCTCCATTTAAAAGAGATTTTTTATCCCAACTGTGGAGCACTGCAAAGGTTTAACGTTAGAGTAGGTATAGCCCAGTGCAGTTATAATATGACCCAGCAGTTTGTACCACCCCCAAATTTGTTTTCTTTATTCGATAGAGGGTTGATCGAATAGAATAAATCTCGGTTTTCTCATTCTTAACTATTACTGTTTTACCGCCATCTTGGATTTACTTTTTATTAAATATCTCGGTTCGTATTAGTCCTACAAAAAAATTCGAAGACATAAAATGCGTAGTTTCCTCCAGAAATAAGAAAAAGTTGAAGGCGCGATTCAGTGAAAGTTAAAATAAGTGAATATAGTGACAAAAATGAACACGTGTTTTGCTGTGAACCGTTTGAATTTGGCAAGATTGCTAATGTTTAAAAAAGACAGACAAACTCTTATCAGCCAGGCTGAGGAAATTCTTCCAAATATTATTAAAATAGATATCCATGTGGAATACTGGAAAAAATATGGTTACTCCATCGAGTTTCGGTTTCAGCATTGTCGGGAAGTGCAACATTGTCACCAGAACCATCGCCATAGTTGGATTGGAATTGGAAGAGGCATTAGATTATAATTTTGAATTCGATGAACACTCTTGTGCTTCATATGCGGGGAATCAGCATAAATTGAGTTGCAGGAGCGAGTTGATCAGTTAGGAAAACTTCACTGAATCGGGCCTTTAACTTTTTTCGTGCAGTAAAATATAACAGACTCCAAAATAAAATAATATACCAGAGAAATAAATTTGCGTATGGAGCCTTAAATAAATTTCCAATATTCAGTACGCGGGAAAAATTAATTGCTGGGTCCAATTAGAAAAGACGTTTTACATAAGAAAAACGACAAACTAACACATAAAATAGGAAATTTTATTCTACGCAATTTATGGCTTGCAATGTTTTTTGTAGGACTTATACGAACCGAGCTATTTAATAAAAAGTAAAATCCAAGATAACGACAAAACGGTAATAGTTACGAATGCGAAAAACGATATTTATCCTATTCAATCAACTCTCTATCGAATAAAAAAAAAAATTGGGGGTGGTACAAACTGGACTAGTACATACAGACAACAAATTTTTTTTTAAATCTTACAATATTCTTCAAACCATTAGCTTAGATATCTGGAAAAAATATTTACATAATGAAAGAAGGATATACAGTGATCATGTAGTAAGACAATTTTTGATTAAAGGCTGATGAATTCCTGTTTTATTGAGCTTTTGAAAGTGAAGTGAAATCATAAAACGTAACTTATTTTTTGCCTCACTTGAGACTTTACTACGAACAAAAGGAAAACCAATCTGTTATAAGATTCGAAATCAAACAAGAGTGCATTTAGAGTATATCTATAAGCCTTAAGTTTGAGACATTACTTCATACCCGTAAATTTGGGGAGAAAAAAGTCATAAATTACGGAAGAAATAGGAAAAGTTTGATCTTGCTTAGAATCGATCAGGTAAAAACTATCCACTTTGTAAGACCGCTTTCACACAAAGAAATTGAGTTGCCAGCAATGAGTGAGCTGGTGAGAAGGGCAAGGAAGAAAATCTCCCGTAACACCCTTCTTGCCTACAAATTCTCTAGTTTCTGACAACTCAGTTTCCTTGTGTGAAAGCCGTGTAACCTATTCTCAGAAGTTATTCAAATTCTAGGCAAATATAATGATTTCTAAGGATTCTGTGAATGAAAATCTCGTACTATACTCTGTTTAGTTCGTATTTTCAATACAGGGAAGATAAGGTGTTTGCCTCTCAACTTACATTTATGGATTTCAATTAACTATCGCTTTTTTTATAAAGCTTTTTCATTTTCCATCTCTCATTCAAATGTCAGTAGGGTTACCAACTGCTAATTTAGATTTCATAAACAGACAAAATGTAGATCGTAAACTAAATCTGAAAAAAAATTAATATTAATGCAAATAAAAATACATCTATCTTTTTCCACACCACCAAGAGGTAAGATAGTAGCGCATTTTTTTAAAAGATCCCCAGTAGTTATGTAAAAATAAATCACAGACAAAATAAATTGAATAAAAAAAAAACATTTTATCACTCCGACGAGTAGTTGCTGCTGCTACTCTCTTCATTTAAGTTTATAACTAAATTTTTCACTGCTCTTTCAGTAAAAACATCCATTTCCCACATCTTTGGCTTAATCAGCTGCTCAACGTGTTGGACACACCTTTGCCATTTTTCAGCGTCAACCTTCACAAGTCCTGTTTTTAGAAGATCTTTTACTTCTGCCAGTTTTAAAGACTTATTTTGGCTTGCCACGAATCCTTTCACCTTGAGCCCAAACAACCTCTATGGGATTAATAGTTTAAGAGCTGGCTACAAAAAAAAGTGATTCATCGGTATACGATTGATTTTTACTGGAGAGAATCATTCAGAGTAGCTGAGCACAAATATGCAAGTCTGCCAGCGCGATTCAGAGGCTTAATGGGGTGGGAGGGGGGTCAAAGTTGTCAAATTTTTGGTGAAAAAAATTATAAGGTACATGGATTCTGATAATGTCCATCGTCATGACACGTGAAACAAAATGGCAGACGGTTTGCGAGAGGCTAAGTGGCCGGCACACGTCGTTAAAGTTATCAAATTTTGGTAAGAAAATCATAAGGTACATGGATACCGATTTTTTTATTTTAATACTTATATATATAGAGAGCAAAATCCAAAATGGCAGACGAAAAGGTAGAGGCTAACACCGCCGCAGACGTGTTTGAAAAGTGCACTGTTAAACCAGGAAAATTGCATTATTTCTGCCCCAAAAAATCCAAATAAATATTTTGAAATGCAATTATCTTTATTTTAGCATGAAAAATATAGTCGCAAAAGTTCATTGCCAAATCGCACACGTGCCAATAATTATTCAAGGTTGAATGTCAAAAATACTTAACTCCGAAACGGTAAGTGCTATCGAAAATCAATTCATGCAAAATTTGTAGATCATGCTGTCCGCAAAAAAAAAGTTATGACCATTTTTTTCTTACAAATCACCGTTTAGAAGATATCGACATTTAAAAAAATTTAAAATGTCAAAAAAGCTCTTCTTTCACGTATAACTCCTAAACGGTTTATATTTTCGAAGACATATGAATCCAAAGTTTGTACATTGCCTGACCCCCTACCAGAAAACATTATTATTTTTTCTTAAAAACAAACATTTTAAAGAAATAATTAATTTAAAAGTTTCAAAAAGGTCTAAATTTCTGTTTTTTTTTCCTTTTTCTTTTTACTCTGAAATGGGAAAATCGAATTCAAAATACATTTTCATGTTGTCATGTTGTTTCCTTATCTAATCTACTATTAATTGAACTCGAAAAAGTGATACCATACTCTTGGACTGAATATTCAAATAAAATAAAATACAATTTTCTCCTTCTTTTTCCTTACTACTGCGTTGTTGAAAACCCCAGATAATTTTCGCATACACAACAAATTGATTCAAAAATCAAATACTATTTGGTGGTCTCACCAGAAAATATAAAAAATTAAGAATTGCATTTTTAAATTCAACAATTTAATTGAAATGCCTCGATACCGAGACCATAGCGAGAATACCTAAACTACGTTTAACTTCGTCTCGTGGCCAGCTTTAGAGACTTGTGATGAATTTGTTTGTAGATTATATAGTTTTAAATCCCTCGATTCTGTAAACAAATCTCGATTTAAATGATTTTTAAAAACATACAATGTTAAAAATTTGGATGAACCGTTTCAAAAAAAGAAGTTACATAATTTTGATATGTCGTCCTTACCTCCTTGCCAGGCCGAATTGAACCAGCATCTATTGAGAACGATGTACATTTCTTCCATTTGGAGAAATGCACAGAAGATTACGGATGGGTAATAAGTGAAGGAAAATATCAGTTCAAATGGTTTGATGGACTACAGTTTCCCAGCACCGTACAAGACGTGATTGAAGAAGAAATAATTGAAGGTACAAATATTTTTGCATATAACATACAAATACCTTATTTATTTTTTCATATATATTTATAAAAAGTTCCAAAAAATGTGAAGAAATCGATTCGGGGGAAGATTCTGATTGGGTTAGTGAAGTAAAGACCTAGAGTATGATGAGTCATCAGGTTCCGAAACTGAAGCTGATTAGCAAATATTACTTATAGTAGCATATTGTTGGTTAAATACGATAAATTTCGCCCTCTCTCTTGAAAACGCTCCATGGTTTTCTCATCTCCAATGAGCCATTGAATGAGTTTTACAACAAAAACCCTGGAACGTCTTAGTTCCATTCCATATGAAATAATAAATAGCCTATTGGTGGCTTCCTGTAATATGACATATAATTTCATCACGCTCTAGCCGGTGCATTTTTTCGCCAATTTAAGTTATGAAGGTATCCAACTTGTAGAGAATTTAATGTTGTTTAAGCAGAAGCTTAGGTTTTCTACAATTACAGGCATGGCTTTTGAGTTACAATCAAAAATCTAACGAGAGAACTGTGTTTTCCAAAAAGTGCGAAATTTTGGTCTTTTTTCACCGTACTCTACCGGCCAAACCATTAATTCTACAAAAAAAAGTTACAAGCAATTTTTATAGAAAATTATATGTTCTATAAATTTTAGAAGGTAATTTTATTCAAAAAGTGTATATTTTGTTGACTTTTTGGCAAAAACCTGAAAAAAGGTCGAAAATTTTGATATCCGAAGGAAGTAGCAAAGTTGAAATTCGGATTCAGCGACCCCTAAAACGCAAGTGAGAAAAAAACTTCTCTATTTTTTTCATATTTTTAAATTCTAATTCTTCCCCACTAATGATTTTTTCAAATCCAAAGACCTTTGTAGATGTGTAAAAAAACCAGTTTAAATTTCATTTACCTATGTACTTAAGAATCGCTCAGAACAAAACAAAATCACATGTCTCTGCGTTTTTATTTTTTATTTGTATATACCTACCTACTTTTCATTCATACAAAAATCGTATATGCACAAATGCGCAAGAAGGCAACGAAAGGTCCACGCACTTGCACCTACTCACGCGCCCAATAGAAATAGATACCTTAATACACTTGACTTTATTTAAATTCTAATTCTTTTCCACTACCGTTTTTTTCTATGTAACGAAAGAGAGGCAAAATATATGAGCACACAGAAAAAATATAATAAAGTAAAGAGGGGAAAGAACTTTCTGTGATTTGTGTGCTATTACACCATGCATCTAGACGCACGCAACTTCTTCGAACTTTTTCGAATTCTCTTGTTGCACGAATATTTTACCCACGTGACACACGGCAGATTTTCTTCCATTTCATCTTTTCGATTTTGTTTTCTCTTTTGCACTTACATATGTTCGAAAACTTGCACGCGTCTAGATGCATGGTGTAATTGCAGACTTTGCTATGAAAAGGGCTTCCTTGCCTTCTCACAGCACAGATGATAAAGTAAAAGAGGAAAAGAACTTTCTGTGCTTTACTATGAACAGGCAAAGAGCTTTCTTGCCTGCTGATCGTCAATCGGTTGTGAAGAAAATATGGGACATTTTTTACATGGGGATGAGCCGATTCCACCCCTGATTTTTATTTCACAGGCAATTTCTTAAGTTGAGTGAAATGCAAAAACCAGCCAGCACGCGTATGTTTGAAAAAGCTCTCCCATAAGGCCTGTACTGAAAATACGAAGTGAACAGAGCAGGCGCGAACGCAGGAAAACATTTCGAGAGGGGGGAGGTTGAAAAATTTAAGACGTTTTTAAATATTATATTTTATCGTGAAAAGTCGAAATCTTGACTTGAAGGTTGAAGGACAGTAATGTTTCAACTCCCATAACTCCGATTAAAGTCAATTTTTTTTTTTTTTAAATTACAAAAGTTATTTAAAAAAAAACAAACATTTTCTCTGAATTAAAACATTAACTTACCATCCTTATTCTTGAGAAAGCAAAAGAATTTGCAGTTTTTTTTTTTTAATCGACAAAAAAATAATTATGTATTTCGTAATCATTTGCATAAAAATCTCAATCAATTTAAAAAATTAGTAATGCCGTTTCAGAGAAATTAATAAATTAAAAAAAAAAACACAGTTCTATGGAATGTATACCGTTAAAAACAGTTCTTTTGAAAATTACATGCAAGCCGGGGTCGCATTTCAGACATAAAAAAGTAGAAAATTAGCATAAAAATGTAATTGTATTTGAATTTGTATGGAGGAGTGTGAATAGGTGCAAAAGTAGCATCAAATTATTTCTCCTTTTATTTAGCTTTTTTATAAAAAATGTATTTCTGTAAAATATTTGGAATTTAATATGATAAGTATGGACCTGCTTCTTAGAATGGACTGATGCAAAACCCCCAAACACCCCGCCCTGTGTTCGCGTCTGGAACAGAGTATAGTTAGGCATACTCAAATTTTATTTGTTACCGAAACTTATAACAGGTGGATTTTCCTTTTGTCCGTCATCAAGTCAAGTGAGATAAAAATAAGGCACATTTTGTGACCGCACCAAGAAAAAGCTTCCGAAAACCAAAAGGAGAATGGGCATTTTGGACTACCTATTGCCCACGAATGAGATATAGATTGTTGAAAAGCTTAACCCTAGTAGATCATTTTTTTGTACGGACACAAACCGTGGGGTTAAGGCAGTATATGGCAACATTGGAATTAGAGCAAAAATGAATTGCAATAGTGTTCCATTGAAATGACAGTATTGGTATTGGTATTCGATAAACTGAATAGACCACAAAATAAAGGAACTTTTATACCAAAGCCAACAAATATCGAAAAATATCTTGATGGCCGAATAATTTGCTTAACAGTATGATTTAGCGAATTTAATGAATGAGACAAATTGTGCGAATAGTGTCCACAATTGTGATATACAATTTTAGAAAGCTTAGTTCAAGAGTATCAGTTTTGAATATGGCCACAGAACTGCAAACCATGGGGCTTAGGCAGTATATGACAAAATATAAAACAATTCGTCTATGTTTATTTGAATTTACAAAGTGTTTTTCTTATTTTTTTGGCCGTTTATTTTAGCCAACTCCCATTGTTTAGGACAAAAAATATACTCGCACGTTAGTACAATCCATAGAACCTAATCATTTTCAAAGGTCTCGTTTCTGGGCACTATGTAGACCAGTCCGTATATTTTTGCCCATTCCCCTATATCAACTAAATACCTAAAATCTATTTACAACATAATTATATGCTCGTCGTTCAGTAAAAAAAAATCACCAAGTCATTTTTGTTTTTAATTTTTGTTTATATTTTGATACAGCTGCATTATGTGTTATAGATTTAGTACTACCAACAAATTTTTGACGTTAGAATTTTGGTATATTTTATTGAGAAATAGAGTAACAAAGGACGTTGAATTCATTAACAGAATTTACATATTCGATGTTTTTGATTCTGTAAGAAGTTTTTCCCAGATTTGCGAAATTCTTGAAAATGTTTTAAAATAAAAAAAAAATAAAAAAAATTGCTGTCAGAAATCAAGTGGTAGCCCAGGAAAATAAGATATTCACTTCCTAAAAATTCCGACAAAGCTGAAACTTGGTGGAGAGCTTCATTTGTACGTAATTTTAGGGGGGTAAAGTGAGTAAAATTTAAAATTAATCGAAAACTATGTGTTTTTTTTTGAAAAAAGCTGTTGGTACACATTGTAGCTCATGTAATTCTACACACAAAAGGTTAAATACTTTTTTTGTGCAACTGATAGATATGGAGAAAGACGGTCGAAAACATTTGGGTGCAGAAGGATCATTTAGTCATAAGAATGCACCTTTCATGGGAGGATATTTATTATATTTTTGAATGGAAGAAGTTTTTTGGGGTAATGTTTTAAAATATTTTCTATTAAAGAACCAAGTCTTAAGAGTGGTACCGGAAGGGAAATGGTGCCATCTTGAAAAATTTATTTTTTTTTATTTTGTTAACTTCCGAGAAGTTTATTTGACACAAAATGATCTAAAAAGAACTTGTAGAGAGTACAATTTTTACCTCCCTCCCCCCCGGCCATAACTCCAAGTTTAGGTACTTTTTAGGAAATGTTAAGTACGTAAAAATGAAGCTCTCCGCCAAAATTCAGCTTTGTCGGAATTTTTTGGAAGTAATGGCATTTTTTTTATCTAATTTCCATAGACTATGAGACGGAATGTACAACATTACTTTTATTCACTGTTTGTAACGTATTTATTAATTACCAATATAGTTTTGAGTATGGTACCCAGGTTGAGTTATCACAATGTTTGAGGAGCCTGAAAAAAATGCAAGTTGAAAAATTAAGCTGAAATTATTAATATTGTTAGATTTTTATATTAACTTTGAAAATGTTTATAGGCTCGTTTTGCACAAATAATGCTGGATTTACATGTATATTCTGCAAATATGTAGAAAGTAGAGCGGGACAAATGTATGCCAAAACTCTGAGCGTGTGAAAGAGAACCATTAAGAAGATGAACATATTCGTCTTCATATCTGCATTATGGCACTTCCTATATAATCTGCATGTTTGAAGATCTTCTGCATTTGGGTGTATTCTCTCTATCCAACAAATGTAAGTTTTAATTTTGCATTTCCTTTTTTCTTGCAGAAGTCAGACGAAGATACATGTAAATCCACCATTATGGTGTAACCAAAATGAATAATGTACAATGAACTAAAGCGTAAAACCTGATAAAACCGAAATTGTTATGTGGCAGCTACCCGTTCTAGATGAACAAAAACAAAAATTGGAATTTCTCCTCTAGGGAATTACATAAAAACACTTAACACAAAATTTGAAGCAAATCTATCCAATCGTTTAGGCTCAGCTCGATGTTCACCAGGACGCAGGAGGCACTGACAAACAGACCGACGAAGGACGTCTCGACGAAAATCACATTTTTGGACCTCTCTATCATCGTAATGTTAATTTTGATTTAAACATCGAATTTTTTTTGACACGAAACCAATAATTGCCCTATAGAGCAAGTGGAAACATGTGCATGGGTAAGTAAGGTATACCCTCGGGTATTATCGGGTGTTTAGTTTTTGGTTTTATGTGTAGGTATTCGATTTTCTTGCAATTCTTCAGTTTTGTGTATGATACTACCTTTTTTTCTCATTTTTAAGGCATTAAAAATGAAACTAGAGTAGTTCAAACAATTTATAATTAAAAATACCGATATGAATGAGCGCGCACACAATAACCACATTAATGTAAAAAAAACGCAAAAAATTAACATATTTCAGATTCTGGCAGTTTTTTTTTGACTTTTCAGAAATTGAAATTTAAAAATTATTTCAAAGTACACTGTGACTACAAAAAAAAGTATACACTGTACTCATGATAACACTAGTTTTAGGCGTATATTTACTTTTGTGGACATTGTAATTGTTAAAACATAATGTCGTTGTTTCAATAAAAAAATACTATCTTCTCTTTTCCTCTTTGCTGACAATAAGTCATGATTTAATGAATTAAAAATGAGAAAAAAATGTAGTATCATACGGGCTTAATTTAATTTTCAGTGGCTGCAAGAAGGAATCTCTATTGTTATGGTAGGTTAAGTGGCGAACGGCGATAGTTTCAGTGTCTGCAAGAAAGAATCTCTATGACCCTGTTTAGATTGGAAAGATTGAGTACGGACTGGTGAGTACCATCGTGTTTCCTTTACAAACTGTGAGGCACCTTAAAATGCATTGAAACAACTTGCTCGGGTCAACAAAGGACAAAATAGATAACATGACAAAATCAGGTATATATGCAATACAATGTGGTGATAGGGATGCCAGATTTGAAAAAGTTCTTGGCGGGGCAAAATAATTTTCAAAAAATATTTTGGTTTATTTAAAAAGAAAAAAAGTTTTTCTTTTAGTTTTGAAACAGTCTTTTATTTAAAAGATATAGGGGCATATTCATAGTCGCAAATAGACCCAGGTTTAACTAAACTACAGTTTAAGACAATGAATACAGACCGATTTTAATTTCAAATTGTTGGTTTTATATTTTTATAAGATAATTAACTTAGTATACTACACAAATAGCTTCAAATATTTTGAAATTATAAACTTAAGAATCAACGTCCGAAAATTCAACCAAAGCTATGTTTAACTTAGACTCAGGTCTAAAATGACTATGAATACGCCCATAATGTTTAAATCTATACATTAATTACTCACTTAGAGTAACAAAATAAGTTATTAAAAAAGGTACAACAAATGAATAAATAGTTATTTAAGAAACTTAACACTCTAAAACATAACAACTTAAATTTTTTTTTGTGCCGATGTAATTTTATGAGTTATTTCATTTTAACCATATTCATTTAAACAGAAATCTTTGAATTCTCTACATGGCATTGTGAAATTTTGTTTTATCATTAGCTCTGCCTCTAACACAGGCATTGAAATTTTGTTCCTCTCTTCACGCCATGAATTTTTCATAAAGCTTAAAATACGTTCAGAGCTTGCGTTAGAGACAGACAAAATCGCATAATTTTCCAAAATTTGGGGCTTTATTTTTGTTAAACGAGTTTACCCAAGTATGTACAAATTTTTCAGTATTAATACTATAACGAGTGCTTTCTTTTTCATAGAAACTTTTAAGGTTAACAAATTCTAGAAAAAGTAAATCAATATCTACATTTTTAAGTTTAAAACGATCAACAATTTGTATATAATTTTCAAAGACGGGTTTATTTATAAAACTTTATCCTGACAAACATTCTATTTCATTGTTTAAATCAAATTTATTTTCTAAATATTCAATTGCACTTTCATAAAATGAATCAATTTCCTTTACAAATTGTTTTACAATTTGATCATTGTTGCATTTCAGTAACACAGAGCGAGCTAAGGCTCCAAAAAACTAATGTTCTCTTTCTGTTTTTAATACATTTCTTATATCATTCATTATAGTATATAAATTAATTACAGAAGTGTCTTCACTCTCAAGAACTTTAATTGCATTATTAAAAACGTCACCAACATGGGATATAAAAGCTACATCAGCTTCAGCTATTTCAAATTCAAAAAACTTTCTTAAATAGGGCCGAACTTTTTTTTGAGAAAGAAATAACTTTTAACTGAATTGTAATGTTTAAGAAGCCTGTCAACAGCAGGAACTAACGACAGCCATCGGGTAGGAACATGTCTCAAGAGCTCGAAATATTCCTCATTGCACCATTCCATAAACTCTTTTAGTTGGCAAACGTTTTTGGTGCTTGAACTAAATTCATTGAAAGTCATTATAGTAATGGATTCAAAATCAAATCTTAACATGTGTTGAGCTTTCTTTAAAGTGTTATTCAAAATGTGACGGAATAATAAAATTATTTTCTTGTTTTAATTTTGTGAAAACCGATTGATTTTTACCAAAATTTACGCTTGCGTTATCAGCTGAATATGCTGTTATAGAAGATATTATAGCTCTATTGAGAGATTCTGCAATATCTTTCGATTTTTCAGATTCCAAATTATAAAAGTTCAATAACTTGGTGCAGACACCATGACTACTCTTAAAATATCGAACAATTAAAGGAAATGTTTTTATATTTCCTTTATTGGAGGCATCAGTGCCAATCGAAAATGGTTTATCTGAATTTTTCGTCAAATCCAAAATAACCATCTTTTAGGAAGCAGGGGCTAAGATGTTCTACGCAATTTTCGTACATTTTGTCCTCGCACACGATATTTTCAATGCTACCTTGGAATCAGGAAATAAGCAAGGCATTAGTTTGAGGCTACAATCAGCCTCAACTACACTTGCGTCATTTTTTCATTGGTATCTTTGCAAACAAAATTTGAGACAAGATTTCTTTTGGGGGTTGCGTTCATCAAAACCGAATCTTTTTGGCGTTTCGATTGTTGATGTCGCTTCACGTCGTTCTCTCCTCCATTTTGCAAATTCTGCTAAGCTTTTGTTTCTGCATATCCAGTCATTTCTTTTCCCATTTATTGTTAAAATGTACCTTTGTTCTAATTTTTTTGGTGCTCTCTGGATTCTCTTTTTACAGCGGAGCAACTGGCTGCTTCTTCAACATATTCTGAATTTCGTTCTGATTCTGAACAGATTTTGTTGTAGTCAGAATTATTATCCTCAGTTCTTTCGGATTCTGAAGAACTCATTTTATTTATCTAAAAATATATACATGGGTAGATAGATATTTATTTAATGATTTGTTATGTTTTAAAATTATATAAATCACAAGAACCTTTATTCAGAGCCAACAAATTTTATAGATCCAAAACCAAAGGCCGACACGACGAAACGAAAATTTAAAACTGTAGACACAAAAAACAAAACAATCGAAAAAGCAAACAGGTATTGCAACAGAAAACAAAAATATTCACTATCTCTGTCATTGAGAATTTCGATTCTCGAATCTCAACAAATGGGTGCATTCAGTGAACCAAATGAGAAAAAGTTCAGCTTTGTAAAATTTAATTTAAGGTCCCTTGCGGACAAAACCGATCAACGGGATGCTTGCGGGGCAGTCACGCGCGTAGCGGGACGTCTGGCATTTTTATGTGGTGACTGCGATGGGGTTTACTATGGGCAAACCAAAAGAACCATAGAAAAGAGGTTTAAAGAACACAGTGCATATATAAAACAAAACAAAAGTCAAAGTTCTTCCATCGCAGATCTTGTCCTAAAGCTGAAACATTTCAACATAAATGCAAACAGTGTGGTTCTAAAAAAAACAAGTAACAGATGAGAGAAAATTGAATGCGTATGAAAGCTATTTCATACAAAGAGATAGCAATGCGATAAATGCTCTTCGTTTTTATTCCTGACTGTTACATTTTTTATTTCGGAGGGCCTCAGCAGCAGCATACAGAAATCTTCAATTGCCTGACCTATAAAAATCAGTTTAGCTAGCTGTCAAAATAGTGAGGAACAAAATTTTTGGATTCGCTTGATCATTTCTTTTCAATTTTATTCAGAAATTATTTTAATCCTATCAAAGTTTTTATTTCAGCGAATTGAAGTTGCAGGAAAAATTAGTAAAAAAAGCACTATTTTCTGGTTCTTAATTTTAGTAAATAGATATAAATATTCACTACTGAAAATGAAAACAATAGCTCTGATTATCATGATAATAAAAATAGTGGAAAAACTAAAATACATTACATATTCGTATTATAATTGAATACAAAGATTCGTTTTCGTTGCGTTTCAAGAAAAGTGTGAACAAAGTTCACGAGTGATTTTAATATGCCTCTGATTTGAAAAAAATGTATGTGTCTAGACTGCCACCGATGGAAAAGTGAAAGGCACCTTACAAAATAAATATGTACATCGAATATACCTTATCTTTCTTACCAGTAAGCCTTTCTGATAAAAATAATGAAAAAAGTTGTTAAATTCTACGAGCCTAGTCGCTTTTCGTCAATAATTCCATCCGACTGGTCAAACGGTTCACCGCAAGGAGTTCCAAAAAATCTCCTTTACCATAGCTATTAGCTTTTGCATTATGGGATTCATAGGTTACTTTGTAAAAGTAATTCACATCCAAATCAATAACAATATTTTTCAATCGTAAATGTTGAATAAGTGCAAACAAAATCCTTTCATAATAGGTTTTTATCATAGTTTTATATATCTGTCTTTTATCGTTAACATTAATATTTTTTGGTTAGAATAACTACAAATCGAAAGTTATCACTTTTTTTGCTCTTAAAAATAATCTGTCATACAGAAATCAAACAAAACAATTTCTGTATGTGTTCTATAATGTGTTTAAAGATTTTATTTTCAGAAAAAAAAAATGTTCTTTTTTTGAAAATCCTATTAGTTTTTACTTTACTGAGTGAAAATTTGGTAAGAACTCCGCACTTTGATTTCTGTTTGGTTTAACAGGTTTTGACTGTCATCTCAAAACGGAAACTAGCCTATCCATATATTTTAAGATTTGAATGTATTATCATATTATGAGAAGTTTGGTTCTGTTAAATTTGAGGTACGAGGAAGAAAATCAAAGTATCATCGATTGACCACAAAATAACGTAGGTACAAATTCCATTGCCATGAAAATTAAATTTCTTATTAAATTGAAGTTACCAACATTCAAATTCTCTATTGAATTCTAAATTAACAATCGAAAATCCTACCAGCTTTCTAAGTAACCAACTTTCTTTTTTTTTCTATGTGGTTTACTAAAAAAATAATTATTTCAGATCAACAAACAATCTTGAGTTCTCGGGGGGGACATGACCCCGTGACCCCCCCCCCCCTGTATACGCTGTTGCTCTCTCTCATCTGCTTGCAATCCATTGAGATGACATCATTTTGACCAGTCGTTGTCGTGATGCTGATGATGGACTGTAAACAGTGTTTTTAATCGTTCGTTCGTTTTTTGATTTTATTTGTTGCCGTGTAAATTAAAAAGTGTTAGTAATTGTTAAAAACAAAAAAGTGTGAAAATATTAAGGTGTAATTCTAAATGTTTTTATATGTTACGGTTTTCACGTTTTCAATAAAACTGTAGTGACTTAGTTGATATCAAAAATAAAAATTTGCCATCTACAGAATGGCGCATAGGGCGTGTTGTAAATGTACACCCCAGCCCCGATGGAAGACTGAGAGTGGCGACGCTGCGAACCCAAAATGGTGAAATCAGCTGTCCCATAGTCAAATTTTGCTAAAATGATCTTAATTATATTCATTTGTATGTAAATATAGCCTTTCAGTTATTATAAGAACTTTACCTTTTTTTCATGGGTTTTTGTTAATTCAACATTACATAAGCAATGCGCATGAAAAGTCCCAAAAAGTTGTGTTTGTCGGTTCCACCAACTGAACGCACCTCAAACCCAGTATAAGTCTAAATACTGGGTTGTGGAACGTGTTTTTAGTTGGTGGACCATAACCAACTTCGCTTCGGTCACTACTCTGTGCTTGTGATCTCTTCCTATGTCATTCATAATTTGCATTTTGGCCCATTCGGCACCTCATTAAGTTTTCTCTACTTTTTCTTTTTTTAAATTAACTTTTTGTTTTATAAGTTATAAATTTAACCTAAAATTTAATTAATTCCATTCCCTAAACTTAACCTTAAATTATAAATCTACACTACAAACAAAAGAAAAAAACCGAATAACCAAAAATAAAGAGACGACAAGAACAAAACTTAGCTACATTTTTTAAAAGGAAAAAGCTTCTTGTTGCGTCGCGTGGGAGTTGCTACCACTGCAAAGATTATTGTTACATTGTTGTTGTACTGCATGGGAGTTGCTGCCTGCTTCATTGCCCGATTCCCTTCGGCCAGATTTTGTGCCGGAACAACCCTTTTAAATGATGGAATTTCAAAAAATCCCTTCTTAGCGGGAACATACATATACATTTTTGTATATATTTTAGAGACATGCCGCATTCACACGAATGGCAAATGCCATTATACACTCCCTGTCACTTGTTTGAGGCCACTGTTTTCACTACAGTTTTTTCTCGATAAATACCTGTAGGAAATATTTTTCTTGGAAATTTTTGATACTTGTGAGTTAGTAAATATATTTTGCAATAAAAAAGTATTAACTTAAAGTGGTAACCTGGACATTTCATAGGAATTTCACAAATGAAAAGAGTGGACTGCAAAAATGGGTATAAAAAAATGTGTCACTTGATTGAGGCCACTTGAAAAATCTTATAATAAATAAACAAAACTGTACAAATTTTTACTTTTTTTTTGTTTTTACAAATTAATGTACTATGTTTTTGTCAATTTATAATGAGTATGACCGCCATTTTTTAAATTAGCTCTATTAGATGCTTTGCAATTAAATCATACAGTTTTTTGGAATAAACCAGTGAAATCTGGCTCCAGGCATCGCAGTTAGTTCCGACCAAGACGCCCTTATCTCGGAACTGTCTACCAGCATCAGAAACTTTTCGAGATAGCCAGTCCCAAAAGTTTTCGATGATTTTTGGGTCCGGTGAATAGGGTGGCCATGGTAAAATTCCAACGTTTTCCAACTGGATCCAGCTACTAGCTACCCAGGAAGTATGGATAGGAGCGTTGTCTTGTTGGAATATCCAAGGTAGAGGTTCCAGAATAATCTTTAAATACCCGTTGCAACAGGCATTTGTAACTATTTCCGTTCATTGTTGTAGTTATAAATTCCAATTCAAATGTTCCATAATATGTGATACCTCCCCACACCATAACGCCTGATGTATGACTGTGATGTCTTGACAAAATAAGTTCTTCTTTTCTTTAATCGTGAAAATAAAAGTTGTAACCATCGGATCCGTCAAGATTTTACGTTTTTTCACCTGAAAAGACAACCTTTTTCCATGCGTTTCTACAGGCAACCATGCTCCCTGGCGAAATTCATCCGTAGTTCCTTATGTAGCTGCCGTAGAACCGGTTTCTTTTTGATTTTAATACTCTTGATGTACCACAGTTTTTAATTAGCCTTAAAACCGTCGAAATACTGGCTGAGACCCCACTTTTTGACACGATGGAATGGCCTCAATCAAGTGACGCAACTTTTTATATCCATTTTTTGCAGTCCATTCACATAATTTGGGAACTTTCTATGAATTTTCCGAGTTAACTCTTTAACTTTATCCTTTTTTATTGCAAAATATACATACCTACTCACACTTGTATGAAAATAGTGGCCTCAAAGAAGTGAGAGGGACTGTATCTGTCATATTATAGCCATTTTTCTTTTCATCGTGTAAATGCTTTAAAAACTATTTTTGCCAAAAAAAAAATTGCAGAGAGAATTTGGCATAAAATGCTGCCATAAATATGGCTATGTGTAAACACTTTACTGACGCCATTTTCCAAATTATGCCATCCTAGAAAAAGAATGAACCTGCTCATTCTTTTATGGCAGTTGCCAGTATTTAAAAAAAAGAGACCGGCTAATTGTGGAGATGCTTGAGGTCCGAAAAGCTCTTTGCGATTTTGTTTTTAATAACATTTTTTGTGTAAAGCTTTGTTTTTTGTTTTCTTGTTAATTTCCAAAAATACCTTTATTCTGGTTCGTTAACGGCAGTCGTGTTAATACGAAATTTCTGTGCTTGCCATTAATTGTTGGCAAAATAATGCTACCATTAAAATCTGCCATTATTTGAACTCGTGTAAATGCATGCTATAAAAAATTATTTAAGCCACTATTTTAACATTTTCTTGGCAGAAATATTGGCAACTTTGTCATTCTTGTAAATTCGGCATTATAGTATAAGCTGTATAATCAGCCCTATCACGAATTCCATCGTTATCGGAAACTTCTTACGAATCCCTAAGAACCGGATCACAGAATCCATCGTAGTTGAAAATCCCATACAACTTGAAACTACGAATGTATTTGGTAATAGTTTTTTTGGGATTCGTTAAATATTTCCGATTACGATGGAATTTGTGATAGGGCTGAATGATTAGTAATATAGTGGAGTAAAAATGATGTCTCTTTATATATATAATAGTTAATTAATAATTAATAATAAAATAGTATTCAAATGATAGCATATACCTATCTGGATATTTTTTAATTAAATACTGAAATGCATCTACGTATTATTCTTGTGTTTTGTGTTTTGTGTTGTTTCTTGTTTTTGTTGTGTGAATGCAAAACTAGTGTATGATGAGAAGAAGTTCTCAGAAACTTCAACTTAATTTTAATTAATTTAATTTTTGAAGTGAAAGTTCTTTGCACGAGTTGAGAGTGATTTTTTGATAATCTATAATATTGTAGCAGATAAAAGGGAAAATATCTTTTTATGTCTATTTTTTCGTTAATTAGAATGCCATTAAAATGCCAGAGTTTTGAAATAGATGAATGATGGTGAATAGATAATGAAATTCGAAGAATCTTACTAGTTTAAGTTTTTTATCTATCTCCTATTGGTATGGAGGTATACATTATTTTAAAAGTATTATCTCAAAATACGCTAATTTCAAAAATTTAATCTAAGAGTCCGCTAAAATTCGGAATTATATATGGTTGAAAAATAAATAAAACCAAATTTAAGTTGTCATATAAAAATTTTTGATTTTGCAGAGATTTCGAATGTATGTAGGAATTTTCGGAAATAGTCGAAAAACCTACTCTCATCATCAACTGATTTATAACTTTGAAATGTTCACCTTTTTCACTTTGAATTTTTATCATTATTATTTAATTTTCAATTTTACAACCCTTATTTTGATATAGAACACATAGCTGAGTCTTACGCCAAATAAGTTTCACTTCTGCCACGAGTACTGAGTTATACGCGCTTTTTTTTTTAGTGTTAACAACTTGTCATGTTTTTGTTTCATATACCTTACTCTATGAATAAAATCTGTAAATTTTACCTTTTGGAATAGTAGTCACGTAATAATACATTGAATTATTTTGGTTTGATAGATCTGATTTGTAAAAATGTCCTGAATACTCCTCACATGTATTATTTCTTCCTTCACACACTCCGCATTTATCTATACAAAAATGAATGTACAAGATATTTTAAAAATATGAACAAATCTTATTCAAACCTAATGTAGCAACAGAGTTCAATTCATTATCACATCCTGCTGGACGACAAATACCATTTACACACTTATCGAAGCTATCAAAAGAACAAGTTGTTCCATCTTTCACCTTTTCACTTAGTTGAAAATATGCTGTTGTATTATCCCAACGGCAATACAATTTACATTTGTCTTTGGCAATTACTACAACAAAAATTGATATTGTCAAATTCTAGGAATTTTTTTTATTAATATTTCTCACGCCCATATTTTGGTATCCAACGAACGGAGGAATCAATACCCTTCAATCCGAAGTTATTTCCATTCATATCATAGCACTGCTGTTCCCTCGGATCAAGAGAACCTTGAGGGCAATTTTGCGTGTTACAGGATCTAAATTTTTTTCTACTACCTCCACAGTATTTTCCTCCATTTTCTGGGAAAGGTTTATTGCATTCTCTTTGAGATTCCTTAACACCTCCACCACAAGTCATACTGCAAGGTGTATATCTACTCCAGGGACCCCAACCACCATTTACAGCTTGTCGAGTAGCCCCTTCACGAGCCACGCACTTCCCCTGCTGGCACCAATTATTGTGATTATCACAAGGTGTTCCATCAGCCCATGGTAAATTACTTGATCTACAACTAGATAGTTGCTCTTCCTCCTTACACCAAAGTTTCACACAATCCTGAATAAGAATTGTTTTAAAAAAAATATATAATTTAGATACATAATTAATAAAATATTCTTACGCCTTCCACTGAGCAATATTTTGAATAGTTCCCGTGTATGAGCCTACACTGTTCGTTAAGTGTGTACAGCTGACCGGGTAGATTTTTTTTCAAATTTTGAATAGTTGGTGGTGGGGTATCTTCTAAGCAAGTAGTGTCTTCCTTTCTTTGAAACAGATTTTATCTTAAAACATGTAATCAAAATATTCAGAAAAACCTACTCACTCAAGGAACTCAGATACATAATGCCTTGAACAATCTGACCATGACCATGGATGAATGTCATCTCCCATTGTACTTGACATGATATGTAACGTGTTTTTTCCATAACGTTTGAAGTCAACACATCTATTGTCATCATCGTGAGGCATGTTTAGTCTAAATTTAAATAAAATTAAAAGATAAAGTTATAAGTTATAATATTTGATAATCTATCTTTAACCTTATAGTTATTGGTATTTGTATTTTTAATTTCAGTAAAATGGATGCAATTAATACAAAAGTTACTCAAATTTATGCTAGGTTTCGCAGATTTCTTATGGTTTTATATACATACCTCTTTGTGCAATACACATTTAATTCCAAAAGTATAAGTATTGAATAAATATAAAAGAAGTTTCACCTATGTATAATTACTCAAAAGTCTAAAAAGCAGCGTCCACATTATGCCGACCAACATTGTTGATTTAAATTTTCGATAAACATGCTAGTGTGTACGTGTTTAAGTGTATACTGTCTTGCGTCCATGCAAAGACTCATTTACGTAGGTACCTATTCAATTTTCTACGTCCATTTCATTTTAAATAACAATAAAAATAAAACAACAAACAAAAACAAAACAGTGGCTTACTACACAAATAAAAAAAAACACAGGCCAAAAACAGCGCATGCGCAATACAAAGGACAACTGTATTCATCAACCTTGATGATTTCTATCCATTTGAGTCGGGTTACGTTCGGGTCAGTAAAAGTTGATAGACTCTGTTTATTTACACGTCCACATCAACTCAACATTGTTGATCAGCACTTTTGATATACACAAATCAACATAATGTGGACGCTGCTTAAAGCAGCTCCTTAAAGCAGCGTCCACATTATGTTGCTTTTTGTATATTAATAGAACTGATCAACAAATTTTAGTTTGTGTGGACGTGTAGATCAACAGAGCCAATCAACTTTTCTTGACCCGAACGTAACCCGACTCAAATGGATAGAAATCAACAAAGTTTATCAACACAGCTGGTATTTGTATTGCGCATGCGCTGTCTGCGCCCAATGAAGGTATTTTATTTTGTATTTTGATTTGTGTAATTAGATACTGTTTTGTTTTCGTTTGCGATCTTATTTTTATTGTTATTTAAAATTAAATGGACGTGCAAAATTGAAAATGTATGAGTTTTCCAATGGACACATGACAGTATACACTTGACACACTAGCTTATTGATCTATAATTTAAATTAACAATGTTGATTGGCATAATGTGGACTCTGCTTAAGACCAATAAATAATGTCAGATTTGTGAGTACAAAAACCAATTACCAAAGGGTTAATTATTTATTAAAATTTTCCTTTTTTGTTTTTGAGTATCAATCACAATTTTCAATACTTTAGATTGTTTTGAAAAATGTTTATATTAGGCTAGTTATGGTAGGAAGAAAGGAACAATTGCATTCAAGGGTTTTTATTTCTGAATACGTTTGTCTGGAACTTAAGCTTGCTCAAATCACAAAATTCACAAATTCACCCATGCGTTTTTGAGAAAATGGTCACACTGGTAATTTTTCAATATTTTTGGTATAACTCGAAAACTAAGCCGAATTCGAGAATTTACCTCAAAATATTCTTTGTAGGAAATAAGATTTTCTACCATGATTGACAGTTTAAAAAAATTTATAAAAAAAATTAAACGCAAAAATGTAACAAAAACCAACCTAAAAAAATCAGAAAATCATTGATTTTTAAATTTTTTACCAAAATGCTCATAACTTTGGTTTGGCTAAAGATAGTGGGAAGACTCATGTACAAGTGAAAACGGAGAGACTCAAGCCTATAATATGGCGCATAGATTTTTTTTTTATCAAAATTTGCGGTTGCAATGCATTTATTTATTTATTTATTTATTTATTTAGCTTAATACAAGTAACAATAACTTAGCTTAAATCTAAATTTAAAAATTTAACTTACATCTAGTGGTGTTACCTTTTTTTATTTTACTTTTTTTATTATTCTTATTTAATGACATGGGTCTGAATCTTTTTTATAGAGAAAAACACTTAAAACTAAATCTTAACCTAATAAATGAAGAAGAATCGGAAGTAATAATATGGAAGTCAAAGGTATCTTGTGCGATATTAGCCAACCGCAGCATTCTTGAAATAGGTTCAAAATCAAAGAGAACGTAATTTGTGTGGTGAGGAGGAAGGCGAAAGAGAGGAGCAGATCTTACGTGTCGTGGGCAGAGTATATCTAATAATGAGTAGGGACACTCTCCACGTTTTAGTTATCAGTAATTTTTTTTTAAGTACAGTCAACCTGTGAAATATAATCAATTTCCTGCACAACTCGAACTTCGCCTTGAATCTCTCGGAATAGTTAATCTGGCATCAAACAACTGGAAATAAGTAGTGTATTATCTAGAACCATAATGGGCTGAAAACGCAGAGTTTACATAGCAAGGGAATACAAGCTATGCGCAAACTTTGCAAATTGATATCACACAACATTTCCTGATGAGTTTAAAAGAAGCAACGAGCTCTTGATAAACAACAATCAGAAACCGAGAGAAAAGGGGGTGCCTTTAATATAGTGGGAAGGAACCCTAGCTAACTTTTTGTTTGGAATCCACGATGCAGAATATGCCCAGGAGTTATCAAAAACCATAAACAACATCAGCGGAAATGAAGAATATATTCTACAATTTTGAAAAAATTCAACAGTAAACATAATAAAAGGTGACCAGAGTTCAATTCGTGAAAAATTTAGAACCTTTAAAGAACAGATATATAAAATATTTGATCACACAAATCAAGAAAGCTTGCTTAATTTATTCGTGGCCATGTCGATCGGGCTGACATTGATCATCACCAACATACAACGAATACAAGAATCTTTAAGCGATGTGCTAATCGACACCAATCATGGAAAGATCAATCCACTTCTCCTATTCAGCAAGGAAATGCTGATTATAAGGGGATTAACAACCACGTCATTTTTCAAATGAAATTTCCTCTTGTCATCCTAGAAACTTTTGACATATGCAGAATGATACCCATGCCAATATTTACTAACGGATACTTCGAAGCAATCGAACCAGAAACACCATATTTGATTGTCAGGGGTCGAAATTCTGTAGGGGAGAACAGGGTGGATTCGTACACTTTTTACTTTGACCTGTATAAAAGAAAAACTTTAAAGTAGTGCAAAATAACTTTAATGCTGCTGTATACCCTATATATTTGTCTATAGTTGCACTCAATTAAAGTGCCGATGCAAACCACTATGTAGACGCAACGGTAAGTTTTCTGAAAAACGGGAAATGTACGAATCTACCCCACACGCAGGGTAGCTTCGTACATAGGGAAGGGTGCATTCGTACACTATGGGGAGCTTTCGTACTCAGTAATTAAGGTTTTTTTATGGAATTAAACATTTATTCAGATTAAGAAAACGTAAAATAAACTCTTAATAAAGTAATAAATAATAAAACAAAAGAAAAAAGAAAAATAAATTATAAAATAACAATTCAACTTCGGTAAATTAATAAAACATAAAATATATAATTCATTTTAACATTAAGAATCTTATTGCAGATTATAAATAGTGAGAACTGTATTGAACCTGCATATATCAGCAGTTCTTGTTGTGCAAGCTGATTTAGGCGGTGGCAAAATGCAGACTACGTCTGATAAGTAGACGGTTCCTTCATCTTTAATAGTAGGAAACACAAATTTCCTGGTTCTCGGCTTCTTTCTCATAAATGAAACTTTATATTAATTAGGATTATATTTTGATACCACCTATCCAATATAATATAAAATAGTTTTCTTTTTTTCAAACTTTAACAAGAGAAAGCTTTCTTCGTGAATGTTTTCCATCGTTATTGGAATTTCGGTCTCGACATCAGGATCAGATCCCTCTGATATCTCAATGAAGGGAGAACAAGAACTTTCTCTTAAACTTATGTCAGTCTCATCGTCACTATCAGTCTCAGCCTCTACAGTTTTCTTTTGTTTCTTGGATTCGGTTTCTTTTTTTTGTATCTGATATCAAATTTAATGCGCGTTTTATGTCCTTAGCCTTCTGTTTTCGTTCTTGCTCCTTTTTTTTCAACTCTTTGGCTTTTTCTATTTCTAAAAGCCTATTTTTTTCGGGAGTTTCTGTATATATTCTTGATTTTCTAGGCAGTTTTCCTTTCTTCTTCTTTTTGGTTGTATTCCTGTCAACTTTGGGGCAAGGTCGGATAAGTTCTGGGGAAAATAATCCCGCAGATGACGTACCTGGTAATGCAGGTGAGTGTGCTGATCTCGGTGATTGCTCTTGTTCCCTAGAGTTTATTTCTTCAGGTTTAATTTCTTGAACATTCTCATTTGGGGCTGCTGTTGAATCGGAACGATACACTTGTACTGCTTCAAATTCTTCGTCACTGAATTTCAATTTATTAAAAGGCCATATTCCAGTCTTTTCAAAAGCGTTTGTAATGTTTTGCCAGTGAATGATTCGAAGTACGAAATTTTTGCCAGTTTTGGAATGTTGTATATGTTGAGTGTTTTACCCGGATTATTCACATGCCAGTCATTAAAAGCTACCTTTAGCTTAGCTTTAAAAAGTCCAAATACTCCTACATCCAAAGGTTGGAGACGATGTGTTGTGTGGGGAGGAAATGACATATAAATAATACCGTTATCACGGACATAGTCTCCCGCTTCTATTGTTACATGGCTTTCGTGGTTGTCGACTAGGAGAAGAATAGGATTTTCCTTTGAGCAGCTTGTTCTTTTTTGAATATGTTTCAGGACGTCCAAGAATATACTGGAATTTATCCAACCACTCTTAGTAGCCATTCCTAGGCTTCCGTCTGGAGCACCTTCTAAAAAGTGATCCTTGAAATGAACCCTAGGAAAGATAAAAAGCGGCGGTATAGTGTTTCCACTAGCTGAAATAATTCCTCCGATTGTCACGAGTTCATCTCTTTCTGCAGAAACAAGTTGAAGAACTTGTTTTTGTTTTTTTTTTTCAACTACTACCTTTGGCGTACTCAACACTGTGGATATCCCTGACTCATCAAAATTAAAGGTCCGATCTGCAGTGAAGGCATATTTAGTGAATACCTTTTCTAGGTTTTCGTAAAAATCATTTACAGCTGTTTGGTTGAATCCATAAGATCGTGCTGCGCTAGTATTCTCAGGTTTCCGTAGACTTAGATTTGCGTTTCGTTTGCGATAACTATCCAGCCAATCTTTTCCTGCGATTTTATTATGATTCCAGGAAGGTCGATAATGCAGTTGGTTCACTTTTGCAAATTCGTACGCCAGTTTCCTCACCTGTATTGTTGTCAACCCATAATGCATCTTCAAAAATACGCGGCGAGTTTAAGTTACCTCTCTCCTGTTGGTATTTTTTTATTCAACTCTGCAGGGTTGTCGGTTTGATGCCGTATTTGTGTGCTGACTTTCTAAATGACAAAGTCTTATCTAAAACTTTCTTCATCGCTTTCTTTACTGCTACTTTGTTCACCTCTCCCGTTCTTGTTCCTTTTTGTATGTAAATTCGCGGCATTATCCTGAAATACGTTAAAGCATTTTGAATCCCCATTTTCTAATTTCACGTGGGGTACATTGGTATAGTACGAATCTACCCCACTCATAGCTGTATGAAGGTACCCCAACAACACAATTTATAAATAAATGCCAATTAATAATAAATAATTCTTATTTTCACAAAATCAATATTAACACATTAATGAAAGACACTTATTCAACACTTATTACAATAAACTGAAACTATGCGAGCAAAACTTTTTATAACAAAATAATATTAAAGATGAATCGAAAAATTACTTACGAGAACCAAAAACACGTATCGACTCGTCACAAAGAATGTCTCCGCTACACTGAGGTCGTGGTTAGCTGTTAGTGTTAGAGTATACACATAACCCGACCTCTCTCACATACAACACAGCTGACGCAACATGTTCGATAGAGTAGATATGACAACTGAACGAATGCTCCCGCTGTACGAATCCACCCTGTTTTTCCCTATGTTCAAAATTCTGTTTTTTAAAATTATTTTTTCTTAAATACAGAATTATTAAAGGTTTTTTATGATATAAAGCTTGGCTTTTTTTGCTGCCGTAAGATCAGTCAATACTACGCTTCTTTGCGAAGCAAATTTATAGATTCGAAAATTTTGAAACTGGCAGCCTGGTTTGAAAAATGACATGCCTACTTGCAAGACATCAAGCTGAGTTTTGTTCTATCTTTGAAAATTCAAAGAAAATAACGGGAGTAGTCAAATGATGCAAAATAACATTTACAGTATTGATGGTTGGAAGACTTGGTAAGCAATAGTAAAAAAGATACCAACATGCAAAAAATTTTGTCCATTTTTATCGAAAATGTAGAGATCTCGTTTAAAAAAATTTCACAAGACGAATAAACATCACAAATGCGACATTCATTTGGAATTAAACTAGATTCATTTCATTTCATTTTCATTTCATTTTTTTTATTTAGCAATAATTGAGCTATTTACAAATAACTATTAATATCAATAAACAAACCAATATAACTTGTCGTTTCATACATATTTGGTTTTTACATAACTAATTATATTTTTCTTAAACATTTTCAAATTATTTTCTGATTTCAAAGTATTTGGAAGATCATTAAACATTTTAAGTCCGTTATGTGTAAGCATATTTTGTGCAGACTGTGTTCTAAAATATGGAAGACGAATATCACATCTATTTCTTACATTATGACTATGAACCTCACTAACATAATTTATCTTATCACATAAGTACTTGGGAAGCATTCCATTTTTCATTTTAAAAATATAAGCCAACATATTCATAATTGTTCTCTGATTTACACTTAGCCATTTTAACATACTTAACATAGTAACAATAGGTGTTAACCAGTGACATTTTAATATTATTCTCATAGCTTTATTTTGTAATTTTTGCAATCTATCTGACATTGTTATGTTTCCAAGATAAATAATGGTGGAACAATACTGAAAATGAGGGTTTATTATAGTATTATAGACTTTAATTGCACATAATGCCGACATTCTTTTTCTTATTCTTGAAAAGAAACAAATCTTTTTCCCAATTTTCTTACATACATAATCAATAGGAGTATTAAATTGTAATTTATTATCAAACATAATGCCGAGATATGTACTTTATTCTTTCAACTACTTCTATCACTTGGTTATCAATTTTAAATTCAGCTTCTGTTTCTCCCTTAACAAAACACTTTGTTTTTCCTTCGTTTAAACTTAGTTTGTTCATCTGAAACCATTTACTCAATTCCATTAAATCAAAATTTACTTTTTCTATACATTCATCTATGTTTTTGCCTATACAATATAAGTTTTGGCATACAATATAATAAGCCATCATCGGCAAATAATTTAAAAAAACAGTACTTAACAATCCTAGGCATCTCATTAATATAAATTATAAATAATAAAGTCCCCAATACTGATCCTTGCGGGACCCCTAACTTTACATTAATCAATTCTGATATAACTTCATCTTCTTTTGTTCTTTGTGAACGGTTCTGCAGATATGATTGAAACCATCTCAATTCTTTATCTTTCACTCCATATTTGTAAATCTTTTTCAAAAGTATTTCTCGGTCCACAGTTGCAAAAGCTCTTCTTAAATCAATGAACACGCAACTATTTCCATTTTTAATGTACTTCTGTCTTCCAGCAATAACAACATTAATCAGAGATTCACAGCTGTGACCCTCTCTGAACACCGATTGACATTCCACAACTCAGTGACAGCACTGGTTTTGTCTATGTTAGTTGTCTTGGCGTATCGCTCCTGTGTTTTTTATTATTTTTGCACGTTTTTCGATATTTTTATATTAATTTAATTGTCTAGAGTCTCTATATAAGTGAATATCTGTGTTTATCCGAAGTAATTTGTGTTAGTTTTGTATGAAATTGTGTTAATATATTAAATAAAAAACATTAATGGTAGCTGGTAAGATTAATATATTCATTGCTTTGTTTGTATATCCTTTTGTTTGAACTGGTGTTTTATATAACATATTTCCCCTGATACTAAACTAAGCTTTAAGCTTTATAACTTGTCCCACTCTTTCCTTAATATTAAATATAAAATTTAAAACTATTTTTGCATGAATAAATTCTATTTTTCATCTCTTATAAATAATATCTTATCCAAAATTAAGCATCCTCTGTGGCATAGTAAGTAAGCGCCGTGATCGGCTAAAGTTTGTAATTTTCGCAACTTCGGTTCGAATCCTGCCATTTAACTCTAATTTTTTATTTTTTTTTTTGGTTCCTTAAATCTTTTTCTTTTTTCAATTTTTTTTTTTTGTCTCTTCAAGTAAATTTCTTAAACTTTTCAAATTAAAAACAATGGTTTGCTCGGCAAAAAATTGTTCAGATGGATCGCAGTCTTCACCGCTTTTTGCCTGTTATGGACCTTGTGGTAATATTTATCATGCAAAGTGCATTGGATCAACTAATGCATTTATTGACAAAATATCAAATTCTAAATTTGCTTTTTGGTATTGCACCGATTGCCGCAAGTTGTCTGTATCTCAATTAGCTTTCAAAATGTCGTCCTTTAAAGCAGATATTAAGAACCTTTCAAAAGGTTTTGAAGAACTGCTCAGCATGTTTAACACTGCTGTCTCTAATTTCAATTCCCTTACTTTCGCTAATTACATGGTAAATAGTGCCACTTCGACTGATGATTTGGTAAGTGAACCTTCTTCTGTAAGTCTTTTGACAAAAGATCTAGAAAAGGATCTGCTTGCCCAGTCAGGTTCAGCTAAACACGTATCAGATGCCAAGAAAAGTAATAAAAGAGGACGTGATAACTCATTACTTGTTAAAAACTCTGGCCCACCCCCAAAAAAATCAAATCTCACAAACAATCCCAAACACCATAGTACCAATAATACAATCGAATTTCCTGTTCAGGTTGTGAATCAAGGTTCAGTTCCAAACATAGTCTCTGATACGGACTTCGTAACTGAATCAAATAACTGCACTAAACATAAACCTTTAAAAGCAGTCTCTCAACCAAGATCTATTTTTATTTCTCGCTTGGAACCAGATATTTTGCCAAACGATATTGTTTCTCACCTAGTGTCTAACAATATTATTCCCTCCATCACGTCTTTAAAATGTACCAAAATTAGCAAACACAATAGTTTTATCTCGTCTTTTAAAATAGTTACGCATACATCATATTTTGATTCAATTTGCGATATTAAAAATTGGCCCTCTGAAGCCCTTGTTAAAGAGTTTATTGTCTCAAATAAAAAAAGACAACCGCGTAATTCACCCAAAATCTCAACTGCAAAAAACTAAGCAGGATTACCCTCTTCTACCAAAATGTAAGAGGGCTTCGCAGTAAAACCGCTGATATCTACATAAACTCCCAAGCATTGTCACATGACATCTTTGTTTTGACGGAAACTTGGCTTAATCCAAGTTTTTTAGACACGGAACTCTTTAGTCAAGAGTTTTTAGTATATAGAAATGATCGTCATGGTGACAAACTAAAAGAAGTGGGAGGCGGTGTTTTGATTGCAGTTCGCGATAAATTTATGTCTTCGTCTGTTTTTTTCCCTTTTAATCTTTCTATTGAATTAGTCTGTATTAAGGTAGCTATACAGTCAAAATTTGTTTATATTTTAAATGTCTACATACCTCCAAAAAGTCCACACGCAGCTTACGTTGAACTTTCTAGGGCCTTAGATTTTGTTGTTGACTTGTCTTGCTCTAACAGCAACATTTTACTTCTCGGAGATTTCAATTTACCACACATTGATTGGGTATCTTCTGAAGACGAATCTTGTCAAGAAGCTTCTTTAACTTCTTCCCAAACTGAACTGCAGTTTCTTGATAGGATTACCTCGACTGACTTACAGCAAGTTAGCTGTATTAAAAATTACAAAAATCGAATTCTCGATTTAGTTTTTTCCTCAGACGCTGTTAGTACTCTGGTTCTAGAATCTAGTCTCGGAATTACTAATATAGATAGCTATCATCCTCCTTTGGATATTATTTTTGACTTGAGCAGTCACCTTACTGAAAACAGTAACACTTATGATTGTTCATATACTTTTGACTTCAGGAAAGCAAATTTTCAATTGCTTTCAGATGAATTAACTAGATCTGGTATTGATAGTATATCAGTGTCTAATAATATTGACGAAGCAGTTAACAGTTTCTATACCATCCTTAATAACTGCATGAATAATACTATCCCCATAAAAATGTCGAAAAATTCGAACGCCTGCTTTTCATGGTATACGAAAGAGCTGAAATTACTCAGAAACAAAAGGAACAAAGCATGGAAGTTATATTTAAAAACCATTTCGTCTTTCGACCACAACTCTTACATTGCATTATTTGAAGAATTTAAATCCCTTTCGAAGACTCTCTATACAGATCATGTAAACGAAATGGGTAGATCTTTAAAGGATGATCCTAAGAGATTTTGGAAATTTGTTAATTCAAAGAAAAATTCTGACGGTTACCCGGCAAATTTCACATACGAGAACTGTTCTTTGCAAAAACCCATTGATATTTGCAACGCTTTTGCGAAAAAATTTCAAAATTCATTTGTCGACACATCTGTTGATGTTGATGAAACTTTTTTTAGAAATTTACATATCTATGCCCAAACAAGTTTCAGTAATATACCGGTGCAACAAAGCTCTATTTTAGAGGTTCTCTCATCGTTAAATGATGATTACTCATCTGGGCCGGATGGAATTCCTCCAATACTTCTAAAAAAATGTAAAAATATACTAGTTGATCCCATTAAATTTTTGTTTGAGTTTTCTATTAAATCAGGAAAATTTCCTTGTTTTTGGAAAAATGCATTTCTTACTCCAGTTTTTAAAAAGGGCGACAAAACTGATATCAAGAATTATAGACCTATATCGAAACTTTCATGCATTCCAAAGCTCTTTGAGCAAGTTGTTTGTGAAAGTTTAGCATTTTATACTAAGAATATAATATGTGAACAACAGCATGGCTTTGTGAGAAGGAAATCTGTGGTAACAAATCTCCTTACTTTCTTGCACAAATGTTCTAATGCATTGGAAAATGGAAGTGAAGTGGATTGCATATACACTGATTTTTCAAAAGCATTCGATCAACTAAGTCACAACATTATTATATTTAAGTTCCAAGCTTTTGGTTTTCCGAATATTGTTATAGAATGGATAAGGTCATACCTTGAAAATAGATCTTACCAGGTGAAATTTAGAAACTGTCTTTCAGATTCATTCAATGCTCACTCGGGTGTACCTCAAGGAAGTTATCTTGGCCAACTTCTATTCATTCTGGCTATAAATGATGTTAAATCATGTATACACCATAGTGATATTCTTATATATGCTGATGATATGAAAATTTTTAAAACAGTAAAATCTAACAGTGATCGCATTCTCTTGCAAGCAGATATTGACAATTTTAATGTTTGGTGTGACAAAAACAGTCTTTCTCTTAACCCAGTTAAATGCCAAACTATAACTTTTTCTAGAAAACGAGTACCGAGTGCTTTTGATTATTCCATTTCACAGCACTCACTATTTCGTGTTCTAAGCTTCAAAGACCTTGGTGTTCACTTTAGTTCTAATCTAGAATTCACAGAGCATATTAATTACATTGTAAAAAAAGCAAGTTCCATGCTTGGTTTTATAAAACGGTGGGTTAAGGAATTTAACGATCCGTATGTCACCCTCTCCTTATACAATTGCTATGTACGACCCCATCTTGAGTATGCCTCACAAGTTTGGTCTCCTTTTTACGTTATTCATAAACACCGTATTGAAGCAATACAGCATAACTTCATTCGATTTGCTTTAAAAGGGTTACCCTGGACTGATCCATATAATCTGCCACCATATGAACATAGGATCCAGCTTCTGCAGGTCCAAACTTTATATCAGAGGCGGGTTAATAATGATTTAATATTTTATCATCAACTTATTACTGGTCAAATTGATGCTCCTGATTTGCTATCCTGTATTGGCTTGAACTACCGCGGGGGTTCTCACCACCTGCGAGAATTTGAACTTTTTCACGTAAATTTTCATAGAACTAATTATGGCATGCATGAACCTCTTAACCGAATGAGTAAACTCTATAATTTAAATGTTTCCTCAATTGATTTTAACATGTGTAAAATAGGACTTAAAAAGTTATTTCGAACCAGTGCTCCACTGTCGTGATCGGTTTAATTTTTTGTTTTATTCTTAATGTTGCATTTTGTTTATAAACTAAATATAACGTAAACTAAACATAATTTTAATTTTTTGATTTCATAATCCTTATTTTTTAAATAGTTTTATTTTTTTTTCTCAATTTTAAATTTTTCAACTGCTTGCATTAAGCAGACCTAATCTCTTTTAACTTCCGTTGATACCTACTCGTTTCGCTGTAAGACAAGTTGCTGTGTTATCGTTAAACATAACTAAGTAACGATTTTTTTTTATATAATTATCTAACATCAAATAATTAATATAAGTGCCGATATGACTTGCAATCGTAATTGCTGTCGTACTCGGTGAAAATGGACCCCAGCGCGTGCGGTATCTGGGGGGGAAAGAGGCGTGGGCTTTTTTTTTTTTTTTTTTTTTTTAAACAGCTGGCTCTTGCCATATATTTTTTAAGTTGTTTTTGAACAATTGTTTCAAGAATTTTTCCATCATTTGGCAACATATTCACTGGACGATATTCCTCAGGATTCAATGGGTTATTATTTTTGGCAATTGGAACCACCTTGACCAGCAATCTGGAAAACTACCTTTTTTCATAGACTCATTTATAACTCTACACAAACTGTCCCCAACTATGTGAAAAGAATCACTTATCATGCTAACAGATAACATATTTGCATCTTTTTTTATTTTTCATACTTTTAATACAATTCTTTAGTTCGATAAAAGTCACAAACTGAAAACTAAATCTTTTATCATTGTTTTCAATGTAATCTAAGTAAGCAACCTTTGGAATTACACGATTGATATCAAGCACACTATTGACAACAAATTTACTAAGCTTCTCCGCTAACTGATTTCTGTTACTTACAGTTACGTTTTCAAAAATTATACTTTTCACTGAGCATTTGTTTTGGTTTAACACGCCACATTGTCTTTTGGTCCTTATACTACGTTTCCACCAACCACTAAACCGAGATTTAGGTAATGAGATTTGTTTGGTGTTTCCACTGCACAAAAAGAGGATTATGGCAAAACATACAAATGATGTTTCATTTTTTTGATATGAAGTGGAAGTGAGATAGATAGTTTTTTTTTACATTTCCATCTGTCAATAAACGAAAATAGGTCGGTTCCACAATTATTCTTCGAAAAAAGAGTTTGTTTGATTTGACAAACAAATGTTTCCAAGTAGATTTGATTGAGTTTTATTTGAAATCTTCATTTGAGGAGATAAAAATTTGTATGGTAAATCTTGTAGATTTCAAGGAGATTTGTGATAATCTTGTTAAATCTCGGTTTAGTGTCTGGTGGAAACGTAGTATTAGCACTTTGAAATTTATCATATATATATTTATTTTTAGCTTTGTTTATTTCTGCTTTGAACCTGTTACGCACTACTCTATAACTCTGCCAGTCATAAGCTGAATTTGACCAAACGGCTAGATTATATTTTAAAATGTTCGTATCTCTTAATCTTCTAAGGTCATCATTATACCATTCATTTTTATCACGAGCTTTAATAGTTGTAACCACTTTAAGTGAAACAACAGCACACGCAATCAATTTACAGAAATTATCCCCTATATAATTTACGTTATCACAATAGCAGATATGGAGACTGTATGGACTTCCAAAGATCCACAAACCAGGTCTACCTCTACGTTCAATATCTTCGTCCATGAATGTACCATGTTTTAATTTATCCAAACATATAGGAACAATTGTAAAGAACATCATATCGGATAAATATAATATTAAAAACTCCTTGCAACTAAAAGAAAAATTAACAGATGTAGCATTAAATGATGAAGACGTCATGGTTTCGTTTGATGTCGTTTCGTTGTTTACCAACATCCCAACTTATTTAGCAATAAAAAACATCTGAAAACAATGGGACGTATTAAAGAACCACACAAAAATACCAAAGCAAACATTTCTAAAACTTATAGAATTTTGTCTACGGGATGACAATAATTTCCAATTTGAAGACAAATTTTATTCGCAAACATTTCGTCACCTGAGTTCTATCTTGTTCTATGTCCTTTTTTCAAATTGTTGGGAAATCGATTTTTAAAGATCAGATCGAAAACTTTTGTTTATTTTACCATGTTTATTTTTGGAAGTGATGTTTTTCTGAAATTTTCTTTTTTCTTTTAAAAACAATTCACAAATTTGTTTTTGCTTTTGTATTGAAATAAGGATAAATAAAAATCCACGCGGAAGTCATTTTGGATATTGAACAAAGTTATATGGAGTGAAGACAAGTTGATAAAATTGGTGGATATTGAACAAAAAAGTAGTAGCCCGTAGCGTAATGGTTAGTGCGTTCGACTGTCACGCTGGAGGTCTGGGATCGCTTCCCAGCCTCGTTCACCTAAAACCTAAAAAGTTTTTGTAGGGCTACTGCCTCTTGCGAGGAATTGACAAATCCCCCAAGAGTATCACTTGTCACGAATAAGTGCTTCTCGTCTAGCTGTTCGGATTCGGCATAAAATTGTAGGTCCCTTCCATTCCTGTCGAAAGGCGCACACAGGAACGGTTGCGAGTTGTTAGTCACCAGGCCCTGGTTCTTCATGAGCCGTTGTGCCACCCGATTTATTTTATTGTTTTTTTTTTTGAACAAAAAAACGTAATATTGAACAAGACAGTCATAAACAAGGATACTATAGGAAACTAGATGTATTTGGTATTGAACAAAAACATAAGTCATTATTCAGATCAGATTTCATTAGGTTCTCGTATGTTTTTATCTAAAATGGAAAAAAATCATGAAGGTTTTAATATATCAATTTATTTCGTAACAAAAAGATTTATTTCTTAACAAAAGGTTGAGAAATTTATTAAAAAAAAAAAATAAAGAAGAAATTCTTGGAGGCATATTAATCCTCAACTATTATTTATTTTTCAGTATATTATACATTTCACAGACATAAAAGATACACAAAGAGATAAAAAATAAAGGAATAACACATATTTACTGAGTATTCTAGCGCTTTTTAGACTGATTCTGCAATTCTATATAAACATTCAAAGCTGTCATTAACTATGGGAACATATTTATTGGCACAAACTAGTTTTGGGGAAGGTAAATTAAAAAATTATGAAGTAAATTTCTCATGTGCGTACTTATTTGTTCTTGAAATTAATGTTTGTAGAAGGAAATGCATTCTTATATGGGAGAGTTTCTTATAAGAGTGTTTCCCTTATCCGTAAAATACTGTACAAATAAGAAACCGTCTTTATTAATTCACTTTTTCACAGTTTGTGTTTCACATTATTTTGCTACGTTTTAAATTAAAAATGATCATTAGCTTAAGGCGATAATATAAAAATAAAACGTGGATCTTATGTTAGGCATGTACGGTAACATTTCTTGAATGTCTTTTTTCTTTTACCTTGGTAAGCCTAGAACACTGCTGATGTGAAACGGAATATCCCATACAAATATGACATGATGAAACCATAAACGAAAAATTCCGTTGTGCTTTTCGCTGTTCTTCCAGCGAAATTGATGATTATACCAGATTGTTTTGACAAATCTTCACTCTCTTTTCGCACAGAATAAGTTCCTGGACCATTAATTATGTGCGGAAAAATGACATTTGGGTTTTTTCGTATTTTTATTTGTTGTGTCGTTCATTACATCATGGCTTTTTGTTTGATTTTTGGGTTAAATTTTGTTTTATTTTTTTGCGATTTGTAAAAATCTCCCTGAATATTTGTCCGCTGTATTTTCCTTAGCATTTCGTTGTCTTTTTGAAGACCACAGAAAAATTTCGTTTTGCATCAGCAGCGTACTAGGCGTTAGCTTGAAAAAAAAAACTTTGTATGACGGTAGGAGCCTCTCACTAGTGTACGCGATTCTGGCCTTTTGAAAATCCTCGCTATGTTTTGTGTTGTAATACAAGGAAACAAGGTTATTGCTTCTGTATTTGATTTGTCTGCAATCTTTGAAAGGAACCATTCTAAGGTCCCAGGCTAGCTTTATTAAAATTAAAAAATCTTTTTTAAACTGTGCAATCTCGTTTTAATTTTGGTGTAATTAATTCCCTTCAGAATCCTTATTAAAGAAACGATGCTGTAAACTTCCAAGTCCTTAAAGTATTTCTTTATTCCACTGTGCACTGTGCGCTTGTTAATGGCTTGATGATTCAGAATACTTGTACGTAATTGTCACAATATTTTTATTACATTCAATAAGGTTAAGAATAGGCATTGAATATTTGTCGAAGCTCTTCGTCGGAAAATTCTGTAAAACGATTATGACAGCAATTAATGTTTTCAAGTTGGACACATTATAATTTTGCGTTTTCTACGCCTTTGGCCGTTAACATCATACATTATACCCAAATCAAGGGTAACAATGGTGATTTCGTATGATATTGAACAAAATAGAACTTTCGTTTTAACACAACCAAATTCATATCTTTTTGTTCAATAAGGTACAAATTGTAACGAAAATAATTTGGATATTGAACAAGAAAGAAATAAGATGGTATGTTTTTTAAGGATATACCATTAATTATTCAATATGATACAAAAAGAATGATTAGTGGTCTTTTGAACAAAACAGTTCTCCATAACTCGAAAACTAAAAGAGAAAATAGTTTGCGCCAATCGAAAGAGCACCCTCGAATTATAAAAACTGCATTTCTAACTCAATTTCGTGCAAAATGGTCTATTGAACTCAGGTGACGATTTGGTATGGCAATGGGAAATCCCCTTTCCCCTACAGTTGCAGACGTAATTTTGGACGACACCATAGAACAACTTAACAAAATGAGCATACACATAAAATTCATTGCTAAATACGAAGATGATATTTTCGCGATCGTTAAAAGAAAAGATATAGACACAATCCTAGATAAACTTAATTTGTACCACAATAAAATCCAATTCACTATAGAAAACGAGCATAATAATACTCTTCCATATTAAGACCTACTACTACACATAGAAAACAACACGATTGTGTATAATTGGTATTCCAAACCAACCTCATAAGAAAGAATGATTAATTTGTATTCCAACCAACCAATTAAACAAAAAGTAAACACAGCATTAAATTTCATAAACAAAGTTTTAGATCTCAGCGACACAAAATATGAAAAAGAAAATATAAGAAAAATAAAAACAATACAACAACTACCCATATTACATAATAAATAACCTGCTAAGAAAAAGACAAGAAAACCTTAAAACTAATAAAAACAACAACAAAGATAATGTAATCACAACTGATAGAGTAAAAAAGTTCTTCGCTATGCCATGTGTTAAAAATTTAACTGACAATAGAAATCTCAATAGAATAATAAATAAAGAGAATGTAGCATTCTCCCATAAATCAAACCTAACATTAAAATCAAAAAAGGACAATGAACACAAAAGAAGACACCGATTGCATGAAACAAAGCTATGCGATAGCACTTTAATCAAGTACCTGAAGCCTGAGCTGTGATATAAATGTCATTTATTATCTAATTTGATAGTTTTCTTTTTGTTTTAAATCGTTATTATATTTGTTATTTATTTTCAATTTGTGTCAGTGCCGTCGTCGTGAGGATGCAATACTGGGAATTTATAATAGGTATTATGTGATTTAAAACAAAAGTAAGAAAATGTTTAAAAAAATTATTGAGAGAAAGTGATTGTAAATTATTGTCAACAGATTAAATAAATAAAAAACCCCTGATGAAGTAAGTAATTCTTACGAAACGTTAGGTAAGGAGTGGAATAAAATCTTTTTATTCGCACTACAAAATCAAATACACCAAAAGAGCATAATTAAATAATCTCAATAGCAGATATTATTGAATAAGTCAATATTACCCAGCAGATTATCACAAAATGAATACTTGTTGTATTTCAAAATTTGAATATGTTTTTTTACGTTTTGCACTTTCTCTTTTTATACCAATGCTCTCATGATCACTTATTTTTCCATTTATTTACCACATCTGCTTCAACTTTAAAATTGTTTGTTACAACATAATCAAGTAAAGTACGAGATGTAGGAGTAATTCTTGTCGGTTGTGAAATCAACTGCTTACATGCATTGTGACTAATTATCTCTTCCACACGCACTTTAAAAGTACTAAGTACCAGCCAGTCTATATTAATATCACCCACAAGAATAACGTCCATTCCGTACATCACTAGGTATTCGCCCCAAAAATTCCTTGAAGTATTCTTAAAAACCAGCTAATATGAAACTTTGTGCACCTGAGGACACCTTTATAACCAAAGTCCACCAATCCATATGTGTTTAAACACTTTCCAAAATGACAACTTGCCATCTTTCATTAATTAACACACAATCCCAAATGAATTTCATTATAGTCAATATTTGACGTTACATGTGTTTCTACAACTAACACAAATTCAAATTTTTCTACATAAAATATACTTTCGAGCTCACCAAAATTGTTTGTCAGCCCCTGTATATTCCCAAAGAAACATCTAAAAATATTTAATTGCTAGTAGGCGATTTTTTGCATTTCATTTTGCACTTTTCTTTGCATCACCGGACACTTGGACCTTTTTGTACCGTGGTTTACATCCACATTCAAGTGAAGAGATTGATTTGCTCTAATACAGCTCACGCATTTTACACTGTCACTATCTCAGTCTTTTTGATTATGGTTTCCACCACATTTCACACAGGTTTCTACTCCTGAACAATTTTTTGCACTATGGTTAAAGCCCCAACATCTAAAACACCTTTTTTTTATTTTCTCATAGTCAACACATCTGTCCCATTGAATAATTATCCTTTTGGAACATAAAAGCATTTTAAATACCTCACCATCTACTTCCAGAATAGCATTGCACATTATATTATTTTTGGGAGATTTATAAACTTTAATGCATTTAGAAACACTGAAACGAATATTATTTTGAGCTTGAAAAGCTTCAATAATATATATGCATTAATATAATAATGCCACACACACGCACTTTGGGATTTCTCATTTCTGGATTTTGAACATCATATTTTTCAATCATTTTCTCTTTAATTTCGGAATAAAATATGAGCAGTCGTGAACGATGTTGTGCGTTTCTCAATTGGCGTTTTTCTTTTTTAACTCTGAGCAGATCACGAAACTGTCAAACAAAAATTCTATGTTTTTTTTTTAGTTCAGACATATCAGAGCTCAAAAAGTGTGTTTCTTTTTTCCATCTGAGCTAGGTCAGAGCTTAATCGATTAGCTCAGAATAAAATGACCGAGCAAATCGAGCGAAACGCTGAGCGAAGCCAACTTCACTTTTTTCAGTGATTTGACAGACGAAAGAAATACAAAAAATTAAAAATTGATTCCCAGGGCAGTCGCCCGTCTAAATCAGGTAAACAAAAATGTATTTTAGTAACACACCTATGAAATGACAGTTCAGCGCTTAAATGTGTTTCATAAATAAGTCTGAGGGCTCTGATCATAATCTGCTCAGAGCTCTGCTCTGATCGCTCAGCCTCTGCTCAGAGGTTTATTTAGAGCCAAAAAAGAAAAACGCCAAATATAAGTAGAAGTGAAGTTGGATGTTTGACTTTTGGAAAACCAACATTTATGTCTGTAGTCGAATACGAGTTTCAGAAAATGATTAAGTGATTTTAAAAATGGGTCTGATTCCGCTAACGCACAGGCGACAAGGGCAAGAAATATTGAAATTGGGCATTAACAGAATTTTGAAAAACGGAATTTTGCACATACAGCATTTTGGATACACAGAATTATGGACATACAGAATTTTTAAATACAGAATTTTGGTCAAATAGCATTTTCATAAAAATTTCAAACAGCATTTTGGTCATACAGAATTTTGAAATCCAGAATTTTGAGCCGTTCCCGATTTGTCAGTCAACTACGTGACCAATATTATCCATTATTGGATGAAGAACTGGCAATATGTTTAACAACCGGACCCTCAACTCCTCAACATACCTTTGCGAACAAACAAAACCTATATACCGTAAGGGAGCAAGTGTATGCATATGCGAAATTTCCGTGCTAAACAACATGCCACTTCCATCAAAATGCAAGGTAACGCAATCCTTCAAAAATCAAATAAAACCGACTTACACATCCAAATGAATGGGTTTATGCACTCAAAAACAAGACTATCATCAATGCTGTATGCGGCAACGACATATCCTCAATCTATTTGGAGGGATCCGGACTTCTTAAAATTCAGCCAAATTGTATAATCAAGCAAGACGAATTAACGTTTCAAGGCCATACGATTTACACAAGCAATAGAAAAGCAACAAAAACATCAATGGAAATGACCTTGTTCCAGCAAAATCATCATTTAATTTTGAAACAGAGAAAATCAATGAACTAAGCCAGCGAATCAAAAATCAAAAATGTACTCGTCGAAGCGTCCCACAAACTAAGCAATCATGACATTCATCAGTTTTCTGTAGGATACATAGCACTTGTCTTACTGGTATCATGCATCATTATCTGGTACTGGAGAACAAGAACGTTTACAGATAGCTTTGACCTTAGAGGAATCCCGCGACCCTATCTAATATTTTATTTTATATTTCCAAATGAGATCCGAAATAACATAATTTCCCATACAAAATCTCATTTCGAAATGAGGTAATTTCAACCTCATTTGCACGAAATTAGGTGAATGCATCCAGCGGGAATCAGTTTCAAAAGCTTTTAAAAACTTTTGCATGAAAATATCAATACACTTTATACTCAACAACATAAAACAGAAAGAGAAAACAACAAAAATAAACGGCTAAGTGCCATTTCAAATTCAAAATGAAATGAGATGTGAAATGAAATTAGCGAATTTGATAATGAAAACACTTTTTTGCCAAATTTCGAAATTACCTCATTTCGGCTCTAATGAAAACGTAGTATAAGCCTGCCTACGGAACAACATTAAAATGTTACTATGTAAATTATATCAACTAAAGAAATTATAAATACTTTTTGTCTGGAAATTAAGTTAAAGTTTCACCATGCACAACTTCTAAATTTGTTTGTTTTGATAAACTATAACTATTTTTTATATAACAAATTTGAAAAGGTTTGACAATTCATATATTTCTATATCATCAAGTAACATCATGTATTCGATTTGTAAATCTTAAATATTTAATTTTTTTTGTTGAACCTACATCATTCAACAAGGGGGAGCATGTTCGCGAACAGAAGCAATAAACCCTTAATGTAAATTATAATCAAAATGCATACTGAATGTAATCCCGACCAACCTCAAAATAAGTGTAGGTATTTTTATATCGTAAGCACTACGCGATTACATTCAGTATGCAACAGCAAAATAAAGTTCATTAAACGACGAGAATTGCAGGGCAGTATAGAATGGATAAAGGACTACAAAATTAAGACTTGAAATTTTAGAGCCTTATTTCAAGTCTTTAGCATACTTGGTTCTTGACTCTCGATATACACTAAGTGACCTACGACTGTGAAGTTAGCAGGTCACTCGATTACACCCACTATTTGGTGAACTAAAATCGGGAATACAAATGCAAAATTAATGCAAAAAAAAACTGCAAATTACTGCGTTAGTCTCGTTACTCTAGGTGAAAGTTGCCCTGCCAACTTTACAGACGTGGTTCGATGAAAAGCGCCGGCTGGCGCATGCAGCTAAGGACGGGGCCTACCAGGTAAAGCTGCAGACTCGAACAAGAGCTGCTGAGCGGATAGCCCGGGAGCTCTACGGGCAGAAACGAAAAGAGGAACGCCGACTTCTCAGGAGGAAAAAAAAGAGAACACGAGAAGCTAGCGGTCGTGTCTCGAGTCTATTGAGGGTTGTAGCGGCAGGGGAAATGTTCGAAAATTTTATCAGAGGGTGAAACGATCCACCCAAGGATACAAAGTTATACTCTGTTCAGTTTGTATTTTCAGTACAGGCCTTATGGGAGAGCTTTTTCAAACATACACGTGTTGGCTGGTGTTTGCATTTCACTCAACTTAAGAAATTGCCTTCGAAATAAAAAAAAAGGAACCCATGACTTCCATTGAAATTGTTTTTGTAATATTCCATATACCCACGTACATCCCATCATTACCTGTCTGATCCATGGTTGTGAGGAGAAGGAGACTGACACTGAAACAAGATATACACAATTTTCCTCTCGCTCGCTTAATGTGTTTATTAAAAACAACCAGAGATGGCAGAGTAGATAAGCTTAGCTCAGGTAATCTACTCTGAACACAATGAAGACGTAGCTGCATTGGCAATTGGTACTGCAGTATTTGTCAAAATATTTAATACACACAAATTCAGTGTTGCGAACACAATGCTATCGCATCATTGCACAAGTTGGTCAACTTTTAACTTTTGATGCACGCTTTAACATTCTCAATAGTTAAAAAAAAAAAAACAATCTACTGCGAGGAAAAAAAATATTTCTGTTTTCAGCGTTTTTGTATTGTATTTGGTTATAGAAATAGTGAATGAATGTGAAACAATTACTTATCAATACATAAGAGGCATATATTTTGGAATTTATCAACAAAAATGATCAAGCTGTACTGCTGCATTGTGGGCAAATTAACAACAAATGCCGTCGTTTTAAGTTTTAAAAAAAGACTTTATTTATTATCCGGATCATTAACTTTACAAGCGAAATTTATGTATTTTTTAAGTTAAATAGCCTAAGTGTTATTCAATATTGACACACATGTCAATACTTTGCTGGATAGGAATATACTCTGCGGATCTTCATATCAGCAGTAGTATTTATACAGTTTTATTCTTTACTAATCTACAAGGGTCTCATATTTGTATTTGTGTGCATAAGGCAATAAAATATATTTTATAGTTTATCCTGTTTTGTTTACTTTTTTAAAATATTGGGACCGTGTGCAAAGGTCATAAAATAATATGTTCCTTATCTTTCAAACATATATGAGAGACCTTAGAGTATTTATTCTTATGTTGTAAAGTATGGTAGCTATACTTTAAAGTGTTATTTCTTTGAAGTATTGATACCTTAAAGATAATTTTATTTTAGGTATGGCAGATATGTTATCTATAACTCCATCCACCCTTAAAAATGTTCGTCCCGAAAATCTTAACAATTTTGTTGTGATCAATACATCTAACTGCCCTTTATATAATTTTTCAATTTTTTTCTCTTTCCTTCTTTTGATACATAATATTAGTAAATTTGATAATTTAAAAATTATAATACTGATTATTAAGAATAATTTTAATTTTTGTGGGCTATAGGTCAAATTCAATAAATGATGTTAATAGTTCTTCGCAACGTTTCGAGCATGTTTATGCTCTTCATCAGGCCTTTATTGGTTAACAAAAATAATATAAATACAAATAATTAGTATTTTTTAAAACACACTATTATATGTGACGTCAAAAAACTTACAACAAAATATAAAAATAGTACGTTAAATTTCATAACTTAACGTCAACAAACACATTATTCTTCCAAAAAAATAATTCAATTAAAAATATTAAAAAACTTTATGCATTTAAGTATTTATATTTAAAATTACTTCGAACAATAATTTGGCAAGAAACAACTGGTCCACTACCTACACAATCACCTATACTTTGCTCTACTTTTTGTTGATGGCCTTTTTATAAGTTGGCTGTAGACACTGCTTAGCTGTCACAGTCCGATTTTCGGTTGACAGCGTTATTGTTGTTTATGATGTGCAGCATCTCTAGCAACATTCTCTTCGAATAATGTTGTTCGGTCGACAACACTTCAACATTATGAAAATCTGGTTTGTGTCTCTCTTGTATATAGTGGTGAGTTAATGCAGTTTTTTGTGCTAGCCCACTATTCAAGTCCGATTTATGACCTGAGAGACGATTTTTAAGCTTTTGCATTGAGGTACCTATGTATACAGACGAACATGACGTCTCATTCCCCCCTAAGCAGTTGATCTTGTAGACAATATTTGATTTTTCCATCAACTCCTCTTTTCCTTTTAACTTTGTAAAAAGCTTTTCTCTTAGAGAACTTGCAGTTTTAAACGCAATTTTTGTCTTAGTCTTATCCATTATATGTGCTGTGCTTATGCGGTTAGAGAGGTGCGGTATGAAGAGTGCGCTCTTGTACACAGTAATTTGTTGCACATCGTTATCAGCTTTGTTTACTTTTCCCGCTCGTTGGTAATTTTTGATAAGCTTATTGACAATTGCACAGGGGAAGGAATTGAAAAACAGGGTGTCATGAATAATGTTTTTATTTTTGTTGGTGGTAAGAAATAACGGTTGATAAAGTTTTGTGCTGTGTTAACTATAATTTGCTTGAGTTGTTTTGAATGAAAATTAAGGAGACGTCTTGATGCAGTTGGTTTTCTGTACCAATCGAAAACTAGTCGATCGTTTCGCCGTTTTACTTGTACATCAGGATATGGGAGCTCATTGTTCTTTTCCTTTCCGACAGTGAATTTAATTTTGTGCTTAAAAGAATTCAGGGCGCCGAGAGTGTTATCGACTTCTTCTGCTTTTATCACTGCAAACAGGTCATCTATATACTTTGTAATGACTTTTGGTTTATAGTGTAGCTTACTTAAGACGTCTTCTAGCAAAGTCTCCAACACAAGATCCGCTAGAATCGGTGATGCGGGGCTACCCATAAGAACCCCTTGTTTTCGTTAGAAGATGGTACCATCAAACTCCAAGAAGTTATTGTCTATGACACAGAATCGGAGTATTTCCATGAATTTAGCTTTTTTGATATCGGTATACTCTTTAATATTGCTCCAATTTTACATAATGATGTCCAAAATTAATCCGATCGGTATGCTCGTGAATAAAGAGACCACATCAGAAGAAACCAATATTTCTCCTTTTTCCAGTTCAAGTGGAGATACTTTTTCAATGAACTCTTTCGAATTTTTAACATTGAATTTTGAATTCTTTGTCAGGTTTTGAAGAATCTTTACAATAAACTTCGACAACTCATAACATGGGACATTTGTGGAGGCACAGATGGGTATCAAAGGTATATTTGATTTATGGATCTTCGACAACCCGTACATTTTTGGACTGCTCGCAGTATGCGTAGTCATCCGCTTCTTTTCTTGTTGAGAAATAAGATCTTTTTCAAATAAATCCTTGACCAAATCATTGTTTTTTGTTTGCAAAGTTGTTATTGGGTTGTTTCTTAGCACCATGTATATTTTTCTGTCTGACATGAGTTCCTGCATTTTGTTCATGTAGTCTGTCTTGTACATGGCAACTGTAACATTGCCTTTGTCAGCTGAGACAATATAAACTTCTTTGTGCCGTTTAAGGAATGTCGTAGTTAGATTGTAAACCTTGTATAAAAATTTGTCAAACGGAGGTGGTATATACGTTGATCGCAAATGATTTTGTAAAATTTCCGTGAAATTTGATCGGGCTATCTCCGCCTGGTCACCCTGTTCTAAGGTTTTTATTTTTTTTCACCATCTGCAATTATTTTGAAGAGTGCAATCTCTCCTCTCTTTATTGGTAACGAAAACTTTGGACCCATAGACAGAAGCCATTTAACATCCGATGGGAAATTTACTGATGTTTTATTAACAAACCATTTTTCCTGGAATTCTATCCACATAGTTTGTTTCAGATTTGTTTTCAAACGTTCTAATTTCTTTTTATGTGTAATCTTTATTTCATCATTTACTGTATTATGTTTGTTTTCTTGACTTTTGAAAAAAGTAGAATATTCCTTTTGTGTAAGTGTACTGGTGATAAACCTTTCCAATTTCTCTATCTTTTTTGTTTCGAGGTTTTGAGTTGAAAGCTTAGCGATTGGATGTGTTTTGGTGCGGCTCCTAATTACATATTGTTAAAGACTAATAAAAAAGCTTATTGAGGCGTTAATTTGAAATATTAAGTGATTTGGTAGCGATTATTTATATTGTGAACAGGTTTACTGGCCTTAAATTTGGTGATTTACGCATTAAAAAAGGATTATGAATTCGTAATTTTTTTCCTGTTTTACAAAACTAATTGGCATTTGAGTGATTTCATTGGCTTGTGCACATCGATCGGAATTCACCTTTTCTCTGAGAAAGTGCAGCATACACAACAAGCGCTCAGAAGCTTAAGCGGGACTGAACACAATACGCATTGCCAATTGATTGTGAACGTGAGTACACACAACTTTATGTTAAAAATTATACACACTACCCCCACATAATAAGCGTAGTAGTATTTGTTTACATCACAACAAAACCTGCCAGAACCCACCTCATAAAAGTCTAATAAATAAAAGCTCATCTGATCAGTTTTGGTTCCGAAGACAACAACCTTTTCCTTTTTCACCACTTCACTGAAAGCTTGTTAGCAAAAACGACAACCCAACTCTTGTTCCTAACAGTGGTGCAACGAATGGAAAATACAAAACCAAAAAGATCTTTAAAAGAAACTTCACCAGATTTTGATAAATTTGTAAATTATAAAAAAACTTGCACTATGGGTGAAAATTCAAGGACAAGTCCTATAAACAATTTAATGCCAAAAATGAATGAATTATTTGACTCAAAACTAGCCAACATAGCAACAAAAGACGACATTAATACCATTAAAAATGATATAATCGCTCTACAAGTTGAAAACGAAACACTTAAAACCGAAATCACAAAGCTAAAAGAAAATGAAAAAAAAGCTTAACCGAAAAATTGAAGATTTTGAGAAATTTACTAAAAGACTAAATATTGTTATAAATGGACTGACTGCGACCAATACCCAAGAGGCAAAACAGCAATTTGATCAAATATACAGTTCAACCCTTAATGTATCCGTTGTAACAACCAACACAAGAAAAATCGGCCTATCTAACAAGAATCCATCTGCATTTGTTTTCGAACTTGAAAATGTAAACGAGGTTAACTCAGTATTATCGGCAACACAGATATTGAGAAACTCTAGGATATTTATCAACAGAGACCTGTCATATAATGAAAGAAGAGAGAAGTACCACCTCCGACAAATTAAAAAATGCTTAATACAAACAAATCCCAACCTAAAAGTCGAGATCAAGCGGTGGGCTATTGAAGTGAATGGTCATCGTTACAAATGCAGCCCTGAAGGAATCATCACAGCAATCACAGATGTAGATAAGGAATATATTGTTAGTTTATTAAGCAAAACAAAATGTAACTATACCGCTACCGTAAATGAATCCAACAAAAATATTCCAAGTTCAAACAACTTTCCAAACCACGCTTAACAATTAGGTGCCTGTCAGGTTTTATCTTTCAATACTGCTGGTCTTGGAAATAAAACCCTATTTTGTAATTTTTTAAATATATTAATAATTTTGAAATATTTTGTTTATATAAAACTTTTGTAACAACTGAAAATAGTATAAGATATGAAAAATTCTTCCCGGGATACAAACTCGAATGGATTCCTGCGACAAGAACACAACAACAAACACGAGGAAGAGCAAGTGGCGGCTGTTTATACGGGTATAAAAAAAGCGTAGAACGAGTTTATCAACTCACCTTTGTCAAGCACTGTGACACCGTTTATCTCAGAGGACATTTTGGAGGAGCTTTTCTTAACCTTGTTCCTGCGTACATAAACTGCAACCATTGGAAAAGCGACTTTGAAAAACTTATAACACTATTTGATGAAACAGATCAGAATAATAAGGCGATTTGTGCGTAAGAACTGGAACGAAAGGAAGCGTAGATGTCCAGCTTGGGAATAAAAATCTAGTTCCTACAATCAGAACCTCAAAGGATAATTGTTGTGACAGAAACTCGAATGCGTTCACTGAGTTCTTAGAAGAGATTAGAGCGTTTATTTTGAACGGAAGGGGATATGGAGACAGAACTGGTGAATTTACATTTGTGAGCAGCAGAGGGTCTTCTGTCAACTACTGTTGTCCATCATATAGTTCTATTGATGCAACAAAAGACTTTAGGATCGGTTGTGAAACTTTCTCTGATCACATGCCCCTCATAGTAAGTCTTACTCCACAAGAAGTTACAACGATCAACGATTTTATGAAACCTCTACCAAGACTTAAATGGCGCGATGACAGGAAAACAACATACGCATGCAGTCTAGAAGGATAATTAGAAGATGAAGAAATTTAAATAATAAAATATTGAAATTACTTCTGTTTTAAGTGGAGTGAATGAATAAAATTCAATTAAAAGTACAAGTGACCTCAATTGAATTTTATTCATTCACTCCACTTAAAACAGAAGTAATTTCAATATTTTATTATTTAAATTTCTTCATCTTCTAATTATAAAAAACCTGACCACGGGTATTTATTTTCTGGGTGCACGAATTTAAACAAATTCCCCTAGAATAATAAAATTCACAGTATCTTTTTGCTGTGATTTTTATAAGAGTCGGTAAACATCGACCAAAATTTGTGTCTTAGTAGGGTATAACAGACTGACTGAAGAGCCCACTGTTATACCTTGGGCGAAACACAATTATTTCTGGAGTTGAGGTCACTTGTACTTTTAATTGAAGTCTAGAAGGATACATACCACAAAAAAATTGCTAGTACCAAAGTAGGCGAAGATCTTTGTTTTGCAATTAAAGAATGTTCATACAGCGCTAATGGGGAAACTAATCGACCTAGTCCGAATTTCGTACCAAAGAAACCATGGTTCGATACAGCTTGTTTTTACGCTAGGAGAAATGTATTGCAAAACCTTAAAATGTACAGAATACACAATATCGACGTTTACAGAAGAAGCTACCGAGAGTCGAATAAAAAATACGAACCCTATGCATGCTGCAGCAACGAAATTATTATTTAAATATCGCAAGCCGACTAGCGTCAGTCAAGGCAACAAGCGATTGGTGGAAACTCGCTTAGACAATGCGCGAAAACACTAAGAATCATAAGGCAGATATATCATCATTTGAGTTTAGGACACATTTCCAAAACCTACTCAATCCAGACATCCATATACCTTTGCTTGATGAAGACATTAAAATGGATGAAGTTAAATCAGCTATCGCATCAGTAAATAGAAACAAAGCCCCCGGCATCGATGGTATTCCTTTCGAGTTCTATAACAATGCGCCGCCTAACCTAATCAAAGAAATCCACAGACTATTTTGCGATGTCTTAAGTACAGGAGCAATTCCCGACTCTTTCAACAAATCTATAATATTTCCTCTTTTCAAGAAAGGGAACCCCAGCAATGTAGCCAACTACCGCGGTCTGTCTTTTATGGACACTATATACAAGCTGTTCACAACTGTTCTTTTGAACCGCCTTAATCGATGGGTCGAAGAAAACCAAATTTTGAAGGAATTCCAAGCTGCATACAGACAAAACTACTTAACTGTGGACCAAATTTTCAATCTATCTTGCCTTATAAAGCTTCAACTCAACAAAAGAATGAAAATGTATGCGTTTTTCATAAGGCTCTCTATCACAACAACATTGCAACAGTATGGAATGGGTCATATATCAGTGACTTTTTTCCTATCAATCGAGGTGTTAAACAGGGATGCGTTCTCAGTGCTCTGCTATTTATCCTGTTTTTAAATGACCTTGACTCCGATCTAGAGTAACTGTTGAAAACATATCAGTAAAAGTCTTACTTTATGCAGACGATATTGTGCTACTATACGGCAATCCCGCTTCCTTGCAAGCAATGATAAATAGCTTCGCAAATTATTGTATAAAATGGAATCCGCTTGTGAACTTAGGAAAATCAGAAATAGTAATCTTTCGAAACGGTGGACGCCGGGCAGCTGAGGAAAAATGGACTTTAAACAGCGATGAAATCAAAATATCAAACAAATATAAGTACCTAGGAGTTACTCAGACTTACAGTATGTCGTGGACAGAACATCTTATGCAGAGACTTGCAATGTCAAAAAATTCAATAAATGCTACCTGGTCAAACTTCATCAGAAACAAAAACATACAACACTACAACACTCAGCTAAGTATAAGATATATGAAGCTGCTTCAAAATCAATTATGAACTACTGTGCTCAAGTTTGGGGATATTCCGAGTATAACGAAGTAGAAAAATTGCAACGGTTTTTTCTTAAAAGATGTTTCTCCTTACCTAGTAACACGCCAAACTACGTACTCAATCTAGAAACAGGATTTTCAAAAGCCTTCCTTTCAACACTTGAACTCCATTTCATATACATCCAAAGAGTAAGCACACTTCCCTTAAACAGATTGCCGAGACAACTTTCAAATGTCATTGTGAGAAAGCAAATTTACTGGGCTAATGAATGATCAGAACTCTTCAATGAAGTCAACATCGAGTTTAACTGGTCTACAAAGTCTCAGTGGAACGCATTGCATACAGAAACTTGCGCAAAACTCATGGAAAGACACTGGGTAGAACATACAAACAGAGCTCTTCAATCATGCTTCTACGATGAGTATTGTAACCTGAACTATGCCGAGGTGCCAAACTACTTCGAAGACAGTAACTCACGCAAGATGATAAGTATGGTGTTAAGGGCCAGGTGCGGATTGCATAATCTCAATGCAAGAGCATTTAGAAGAAATTCGGTTGGCATTTGTACGATCTGTAACCTTGATGCTACTGAAAATACATACCACTTTGTAGGAGTGTGCCCTTGTTTGTGGACATACAGAAGACAGTTCTTTGGACGTGAAAGCCTTAACCGTGACCAGTTCCTCGAAATTCTCAACAGACAAAGTTGTACGCAACTTTCCAATTTCTAAAAAAATGCACTAAGATATCGAAATCTAATCATGAATGAATATTATTAAAAAAAACAAATCCATAGCTAAGCTTAAATAAATTTAATATAGTTAACACTTTAACCTGACAGGCAACTTAAAAAGTTATTGTCATTTAATTTAATTTTATTATAATGAAATCCAACCATTTGTAAAAAACTTTGTGGAAAATAAAATTTTGTATCTATCTATCTTATCTATCTATCTATCTTTTTTGTTTCACCCTTCTTCTGTATTTGCTTAAGTGAGATAGCAATATTTAAGAGTTTCATGTGAAAGTGTTCAATGTGTACTAAAAGCCGCTTCTCCAATTGCCGTTCTCTTTCGTTATATGAAAATTGAAATATACATATGTGGCAGTTTATTTGTTGAGTTACGAATAAAGTTGGGAAGCAAGCCAAATTCTCTGCATTTTAAAAGAAAAATAAGAGCATTGTTGTTTTTTGTGTATGATAGTGTTTCTCTGCTGTATTCTTTTAGTTTGTTGCAAGTGTCGATGTCATAATGGTTTCTAACGTAATTGTAAAAATCTATTCTTGTTAAGTACGGCGTGCCCTCCGTTAAATTAATAAATTATGATTTAAGTGACCTCTGTATCGTTATAAATAAATAATGGTAGTTTTTGTGGGCTATAGGTCCAATTCAATAAAAGTTATTAATTGTTCATCGCAACGTTTCGAGCATGTTTATGCTCTTCATCAGGCCTTTATTGGTAAACAAAAATAATATAAATACAAATAATTAGTATTGTTTAAAACACACTATTATATGTGACGTCAAAAAACTTACAATAAAATATACAAATAGTACGTTAAATTTCATAACTTAACGTCAACAAACACATTATTCTTTCAAAAAACTAAAAATAATTCAATTAAAAATATTAAAAAACTTTATGCATTTAAGTATTTATATTTAAAATTACTTCGAACAATAATTTGGCAAGAAACAACTGGTCCACTACCTACACAATCACCTATACTTTGCCCTACTTTTTGTTGATGGCCTTTTTATAAGTTGGCTGTAGACACTGCTTAGCTGTCACAGTCCGATTTTCGGTTGACAGCGTTATTGTTGTTTATGATGTGCAGCATCTCTAGCTACATTCTCTTCGAATAATGTTGTTCGGTCGACAACACTTCAACATTATGAAAATCTGGTTTGTGTCTCTCTTGTATATAGTGGTGAGTTAATGCAGTTTTTTGTGCTAGCCCACTATTCAAGTCCGATTTATGACCTGAGAGACGATTTTTAAGCTTTTGCATTGAGGTACCTATGTATACAGACGAACATGACGTCTCATTCCCCCCTAAGCAGTTGATCTTGTAGACAATATTTGATTTTTCCATCAACTCCTCTTTTCCTTTTAACTTTGTAAAAAGCTTTTCTCTTAGAGAACTTGCAGTTTTAAACGCAATTTTTGTCTTAGTCTTATCCATTATATGTGCTGTGCTTATGCGGTTAGAGAGGTGCGGTATGAAGAGTGCGCTCTTGTACACAGTAATTTGTTGCACATCGTTATCAGCTTTGTTTACTTTTCCCGCTCGTTGGTAATTTTTGATAAGCTTATTGACAATTGCACAGGGGAAGGAATTGAAAAACAGGGTGTCATGAATAATGTTTTTATTTTTGTTGGTGGTAAGAAATAACGGTTGATAAAGTTTTGTGCTGTGTTAACTATAATTTGCTTGAGTTGTTTTGAATGAAAATTAAGGAGACGTCTTGATGCAGATGGATTTCTGTACCAATCGAAAACTAGTCGATCGTTTCGCCGTTTTACTTGTACATCAAGATATGGGAGCTCATTGTTCTTTTCCTTTTCGACAGTGAATTTAATTTTCTGCTTAAAAGAATTCAGGGCGCCGAGAGTGTTATCGACTTCTTCTGCTTTTATCACTGCAAACAGGTCATCTACATACTTTGTAATGACTTTTGGTTTATAGTGTAGCTTACTTAAGACGTCTTTTAGCAAAGTCTCCAACACAAGATCCGCTAGAATCGGTGATGCGGGGCTACCCATAAGAACCCCTTGTTTTCGTTGGAAGATGGTACCATCAAACTCCAAGAAGTTATTGTCTATGACACAGAATCGGAGTATTTCCATGAATTTAGCTTTTTTGATATCGGTATACTCTTTAATATTGCTCCAATTTTTCATAATGATGTCCAAAATTAATCCGATCGGTATGCTCGTGAATAAAGAGACCACATCAAAAGAAACCAATATTTCTCCTTTTTCCAGTTCAAGTGGAGATACTTTTTCAATGAACTCTTTCGAATTTTTAATATTGAATTTTGAATTCTTTGTCAGGTTTTGAAGAATCTTTACAATAAACTTCGACAACTCATAACATGGGACATTTGTGGAGGCACAGATGGGTATCAAAGGTATATTTGATTTATGGATCTTCGACAACCCGTACATTTTTGGACTGCTCGCAGTATACGTAGTCATCCGCTTCTTTTCTTGTTGAGAAAAAAGATCTTTTTCAAATAAATCCTTGACTAAATCATTGTTTTTTGTTTGCAAAGTTGTTATTGGGTTGTTTCTTAGCACCCTGTATATTTTTCTGTCTGACTTCCTGCATTTTGTTCATGTAGTCTGTCTTGTACATGGCAACTGTAACATTGCCTTTGTCAGCTGAGACAATATAAACTTCTTTGTGCCGTTTAAGGAATGTCGTAGTTAGATTGTAATCCTTGTTCAAAAATTTGTCAAACGGAGGTGGTATATACGTTGATCGCAAATGATTTTGTAAAATTTCCGTGAAATTTGATCGGGCTATTTCCGCCTGGTCACCCTGTTCTAAGGTTTTTATTTTTTTTCACCATCTGCAATTATTTTGAAGAGTGCAATCTCTCCTCTCTTTATTGGTAACGAAAACTTTGGACCCATAGACAGAAGCCATTTAACATCCGATGGGAAATTTACTGATGTTTTATTAACAAACCATTTTTCCTGGAATTCTATCCCCATAGTTTGTTTCAGATTTGTTTTCAAACGTTCTAATTTCTTTTTATGTGTTATCTTTATTTCATCATTTACTGTATTATGTTTGTTTTCTTGACTTTTGAAAAAAGTAGAATATTCCTTTTGTGTAAGTGTACTGGTGATAAACCTTTCCAATTTCTCTATCTTTTTTGTTTCGAGGTTTTGAGTTGAAAGCTTAGCGATTGGATGTGTTTTGGTGCGGCTCCTAATTATATATTGTTAAAGGCTAATAAAGAAGCTTATTGAGGCGTTAATTTGAAATATTAAGTGATTTGGTAGCGATTATTTATATTGTGAACAGGTTTACTGGCCTTAAATTTGGTGATTTACGCATTAAAAAGGATTATGAATTCGTAATTTTTTTCCTGTTTTACAAAACTAATTGGCATTTGAGTGATTTCATTGGCTTGTGCACATGCTTGTACACAACAAACGCTCAGAAGCTTAAGCGGGACTGAACACAATACGCATTGCCAATTGATTGTGAACGTGAGTACACACAACTTTATGTTAAAAATTATACACACTACCCCCACATAATAAGCGTAGTAGTATTTGTTTACATCACAACAAAACCTGCCAGAACCCACCTCATAAAAGTCTAATAAATAAAAGCTCATCTGATCAGTTTTGGTTCCGAAGACAAAAACCTTTTCCTTTTTCACCACTTCACTGAAAGCTTGTTAGCAAAAACGACAACCCAACTCTTGTTCCTAACAGTGGTGCAACGAATGGAAAATACAAAACCAAAAAGATCTTTAAAAGAAACTTCACCAGATTTTGATAAATTTGTAAATTATAAAAAAACTTGCACTATGGGTGAAAATTCAATGACAAGTCTTATAAACATTTTAATGCCAAAAATGAATGAATTATTTGACTAAAAACTAGCCAACATAGCAACAAAAAACGACATTAATACCATTAAAAATGATATAATCGCTCTACAAGTTGAAAACGAAACACTTAAAACCGAAATCACAAAGCTAAAAGAAAATGAAAATACGCTTAACCGAAAAATTGAAATGTTGAGAAATTTACTAAAAGACTAAATATTGTTGTAAATGGACTGACTGCGACCAATACCCAAGAGGCAAAACAGCAATTTGATCAAATATACAGTTCAACCCTTAATGTATCCGTTGTAACAACCAACACAAGAAAAATCGGCCTATCTAACTAGAATCCATCTGCATTTGTTTTCGAACTTGAAAATGTAAACGAGGTTAACTCAGTATTATCGGCAACACAGAAATTGAGAAACTCTAGGATATTTATCAACAGAGACCTGTCATATAATGAAAGAAGAGAGAAGTACCACCTCCGACAAATTAAAAAATGCTTAATACAAACAAATCCCAACCTAAAAGTCGAGATCAAGCGGTGGGCTATTGAAGTGAATGGTCATCGTTACAGATGCAGCCCTGAAGGAATCATCACAGCATTCACAGATGTATTTAAGGAATATATTGTTAGTTTATTAAGCAAAACAAAATGAAACTATACCGCTACCGTAAATGAATCCAACAAAAATATTCCAAGTTCAATCAACTTTCCAAACTACGCTTAACAATTAGGTGCCTGTCAGGTTTTATCTTTCAATACTGCTGGTCTTGGAAATAAAACCTTTTTTTGTAATTTTTTTAAATATATTAATAATTTTGAAATATTTTTTTTATATAAAACTTTTGTAACAACTGAAAATAGTATAAGATATGAAAAATTCTTCCCGGGATACAAACTCGAATGGATTCCTGCGACAAGAACACAACAACAAACACGAGGAAGAGCAAGTGGCGGCTGTTTATACGGGTATAAAAAAAGCGTAGAACGAGTTTATCAACTCACCTTTGTCAAGCACTGTGACACCGTTTTTCTCAGAGGACATTTTGGAGGAGCTTTTCTTAACCTTGTTCTTGCGTACATAAATTGCAACCATTGGAAAAGCGACTTTGAAAAACTTATAACACTATTTGATGAAACAGATCAGAATAATAAGGCGATTTGAACGTAAGAACTGGAACGAAAGGAAGCGTAGATGTCCAGCTTGGGAATAAAAATCTGGTTCCTACAATCAAAACCTCAAAGGATAATTGTTGTGACAGAAACTCGAATGCGTTCACTGAGTTCTTAGAAGAGATTGGAGCGTTTATTTTGAACGGAAGGGGATATGGAGACAGAACTGGTTAATTTACATTTGTGAGCAGCAGAGGGTCTTCTGTCATCGACAACTGTTGTCCATCATATAGTTCTATTGATGCAACAAAAGACTTTAGGATCGGTTGTGAAACTTTCTCTGATCACATGCCCCTCATAGTAAGTCTTACTCCACAAGAAGTTACAACGATCAACGATTTTATGAAACCTCTACCAAGACTTAAATGGCGCGATGACAGGAAAACAACATACGCGTGCAGTCTAGAAGGATACATACCACAAAAAATTGCTAGTACCAAAGTAGGCGAAGATCTTTGTTTTGCAATTAAAGAATGTTCATACAGCGCTAATGGGGAAACTAATCGACCTAGTCCGAATTTCGTACCAAAGAAACCATGGTTCGATACAGCTTGTTTTTACGCTAGGAGAAATGTATTGCAAAACCTTAAAATGTACAGAAAACACAATATCGACGTTTACAGAAGAAGCTACCGAGAGTCGAATAAAAAATACGAACCCTATGCATGCTGAAGCAACGAAATTATTATTTAAATATCGCAAGCCAACTAGCGTCAGTCAAGGCAACAAGCGATTGGTGGAAACTCGCTTAGACAATGCGCGGAAACACTAAGAATCATAAGGCAGATATATCATCATTTGAGTTTAGGACACATTTCCAAAACCTACTCAATCCAGACATCCATATACCTTTGCTTGATGAAGACATTAAAATGGATGAAGTTAAATCAGCTATCGCATCAGTAAATAGAAACAAAGCCCCCGGCATCGATGGTATTCCTTTCGAGTTCTATAAAAATACGCCGCCTAACCTAATCAAAGAAATCCACAGACTATTTTGCGATGTCTTTAGTACAGGAGCAATTCCCGACTATTTCAACAAATCTATAATATTTCCTCTTTTCAAGAAAGGGAACCCCAGCAATGTAGCCAACTACCGTGGTCTGTCTTTTATGGACACTATATACAAGCTGTTCACAACTGTTCTTTTGAACCGCCTTAATCGATGGGTCGAAGAAAACCAAATTTTGAAGGAATTCCAAGCTGCATACAGACAAAACTACTTAACTGTGGACCAAATTTTCAATCTATCTTGCCTTATAAAGCTTCAACTCAACAAAAGAATGAAAATGTATGCGTTTTTCATAAGGCTCTCTATCACAACAACATTGCAACAGTATGGAATGAGTCATATATCAGTGACTTTTTTCCTATCAATCGAGGTGTTAAACAGGGATGCGTTCTCAGTGCTCTGCTATTTATCCTGTTTTTAAATGACCTCGACTCCGATCTAGAGTAACTGTTGAAAACATATCAGTAAAAGTCTTACTTTATGCAGACGATATTGTGCTACTATACGACAATCCTGCTTCCTTGCAAGCAATGATAAATAGCTTCGCAAATTATTGTATAAAATGGAATCCGCTTGTGAACTTAGGAAAATCAGAAAAAGTAATTTTTCGAAACGGTGGACGCCGGGCAGCTGAGTAAAAATGGACTTTTAACAGCGATGAAATCAAAATACCAAACAAATATAAGTACCTAGGAGTCACTCTGACTTACAATATGTTGTGGACAGAGCATCTTACGCAGAGACTTGCAATGTCAAAAAATTCAATAAATGCTACCTGGTCAAACTTCATCAGAAACAAAAACATACAACACTCAGCTAAGTATAAGATATATGCAGCTGCTTCAAAATCAATTATGAACTACTGTGCTCAAGTTTGGGGATATTCCGAGTATAACGAAGTAGAAAAATTGCAACGGTTTTTCCTTAAAAGATGTTTCTCCTTACCTAGTAACACGCCAAACTACGTACTCAATCTAGAAACAGGATTTTCAAAAGTCTTCCTTTCAACACTTGAACTCCATTTCAAATACATCCAAAGAGTAAGCACACTTCCCTTAAACAGATTGCCGAGACAACTTTCAGATGTCATTGTGAGAAAGCAAATTTACTGGGCTATTGAATGATCAGAACTCTTCAATGAAGTCAACATCGAGTTTAACTGGTCTACAAAGTCTCAGTGGAAAGCATTGCATACAGAAACTTGCGCAAAACTCATGGAAAGACACTGGGTAGAACATACAAACAGAGCTCTTCAATCATGCTTCCACGATGAGTATTGTAACCTGAACTATGCCGAGGTGCCAAACTACTTCGAAGACAGTAACTCACGCAAGATGATAAGTATGGTGTTAAGGGCCAGGTGCGGATTGCATAATCTCAATGCAAGAGCATTTAGAAGAAATTCGGTTGGCATTTGTACGATCTGTAACCTTGATGCTACTGAAAATACATACCACTTTGTAGGAGTGTGCCCTTGTTTGTGGACATACAGAAGACAGTTCTTTGGACGTGAAAGCCTTAACCGTGACCAGTTCCTCGAAATTCTCAACGGACAAAGTTATACGCAACTTTCCAATTTCTTAAAAAACGCTCTAAGATATCGAAATCTAATCATGAATGAATATTATTAAAAAAAAATAAATCCATAGCTAAGCTTAAATAAATTTAATATAGTCAACACTTTAACCTGACAGGCAACTTAAAAAGTTATTGTCATTTAATTTAATTTTATTATAATGAAATCCAACCATTTGTAAAAAACTTTGTGGAAAATAAAATTTTGTATCTATCTATCTTATCTATCTATCTATCTTTTTTGTTTCACCCTTCTTCTGTATTTGCTTAAGTGAGATAGCAATATTTAAGAGTTTCATGTGAAAGTGTTCAATGTGTACTAAAAGCCGCTTCTCCAATTGCCGTTCTCTTTCGTTATTCGAAAATTGAAATATACATATGTTGCAGTTTATTTGTTGAGTTACGAATAAAGTTGGGAAGCAAGCCAAATTCTCTGCATTTTAAAAGAAAAATAAGAGCATTGTTGTTTTTTGTGTATGATAGTGTTTCTCTGCTGTATTCTTTTAGTTTGTTGCAAGTGTCGATGTCATAATGGTTTCTAACGTAATTGTAAAAATCTATTCTTGTTAAGTACGGCGTGCCCTCCGTTAAATTAATAAATTATGATTTAAGGGACCTTTGTATCGTTATAGATAAATAATGGTAGTTTTTGTGGGCTATAGGTCAAATTCAATAAAAGTTATTAATTGTTCATCTTAACGTTTCGAGCATGTTTATGCTCTTCATCAGGCCTTTATTGGTAAACAAAAATAATATCAATACAAAAAATTAGTATTGTTTAAAACACACTATTATATGTGACGTCAAAAAACTTACAATAAAATATACAACAACACATTATTCTTCCAAAAAACTAAAAAGAATTTAATTAAAAATATTAAAAAACTTTATGCATTTAAGTACTTAAATTTAAAATTACTTCGAACAATAATTTTTTTGTTGGTTCGATGGTTTGTCAGAAAATTTTGAGAGTGGGGGTGGAATGTTTTTTTTAGCGCAATGCATAATTTGAATGTGTCAAACTCGTATCGTTGTCATTTTTTTGTTGCATTTTTAGTAGGTTTGGTGGTTGATTAGGAATATTGCAAAAGTTAGGGTGGGTTGGAGAGAATTGTTTTGTGAAAAAAAAAAAAATTGCACATTTGTGTAGCTTATACGTATGTTCCTATGATTTTTATTGGCTCATCTGTTGGAAGGTTTTTTTTTAAATATCTGTCGTTAGAATTATTATGTAAATATAGAATTATTATGCAAATTACAAACCTACTTCGGTGTTTGGTGGTTGATTAGAAATATTTGAGAAGGAGGGTGGAGAGTATTCTAAGTGGAAAAAATTATATGGCACGTACTGTCGCATGTCAGTGGTCGCAGTGGTTCAGAAAAAATTGAAAGGCAGGGTAGGAAGTAAGTCGTCGTGGTCAATTGCATTGCATTCATTCATATTTCATTATTAAAATTAGCGTTATTTTAATCAAATTTAGTCTAAAAACCTGTGGGTACTCGTATCTAGTTACAGGTATATTTATGAAAGGTTCAAGGTTCAAGAAAGAAGTTTATTTACCTAGGGCTTTGCAATAAGAGGTGTATTTTGATATTCAAATGTTTATAAATGATGTTTATGAAAAAGGACACGGTGTTTTTGTTTCTTTTAGCGAATTTTTTTTTATAAATCTGTTTCTTATAAGCATTTTGTTCCTATGAAAGTACTAAACAGGTACTCGTATATAGAATTTGTATTTGTTTTGTTTTTTTTTTTTGTTGGCAAAATGTACCTGTATATTAGGGTGTCCGTTATTTCCCAAACTCATTTCTTCGGATAGCACACCCCGTCAATCGAAAGGTTATGCCAAAAGAAAAAGTTATTGACAAAAAAAATTTTGTTGATAAGAAAAAAAAAAAAAAAAAATAAATACATACAAAATAAAAATATTTAATATTTTGAAAAATTGAAATAAATTATTTTTAATTTGTTTTCATTATTTTTTGAATGCAATTTTAAACTTATTTAACAAAAACTGCTGAGGATCAAGAGCGAAAAATAAGAGAAAAATAAATAATATTAAGGTATTTTTAAAATTAAAAAATCGAAATAAATTATAATAGAAAATTTTTAAATACATTTTTAAATGCAGTTTTTTAAAGGACCGATAAATCAATCAGAATTCCCAGAACCAAAAAAGTAAGTATACAGTTAGAACCTGGGTAACTAGTGAACAAAGAAACAGTTTTAATTTTGGCGGCACCAAAACCACTGTAGGCCTGTGTAATTAGTAAATTTAACGTTTCATGTTTAATTATTTTCTTAATACCTTGTATGTAAAGTGATTCAAAGTTAATACCTTTTATTATTATTATATATTTTTTTTATTTGGGCGACCTGCATCGTGCCTGATCGGGAAACTATTGATTGCTCAGAACTTGGTCTGGGCCAGTAGCGCAACAATCAGTCACGATGAAGTGCTTGTTTTACCTCCTCGTGGTCCCCGGCCAACTATTTATGTATCCCAATATACATAAATAGGACAAAATTACAAGTGCGAAAAGGCCTAGCTTTCTAGGATAGGTTACGGAGGTTAGCATTCTCCGTAACTGAAATCAACCCGCTACCGAAACCAACACTACGCCTCGGATAATTAATGATAACTCTTTGACGACTTTTGGCTATTGTACCCGGACAAAGATTGGTTTCTGGAATGTGAAGACGCTTCTTGATAACGGAAAAGAAGGTCCTCAGAATGCCAGATTCCTGCAACTAGAGAGGGAATTCATCCGGTATAGGATGGACATCTTAGGGATAAGTGAAGTTAGATGGCTGGGTTCGGGGAAGTTCAAGTCACCAACCCGTATCACTGTACTATTCTATTCCGGAAAAACACCTGGAAGCGCTCGGGAATCTGGCGTTGGATTGCTGCTTTCCAAAACAGCTCTCAAAAGCCTAATTTCCTGGGAGCCTTTAGGTGACAGGATCCTGAAAGCCAGGTTCCGGACTAGAGTACGTCGCGTCACCATCATACAGTGTTACGCCCCAACTTTGCTCTCTTCTGACGAGGAGATGGAGGCCTTTTATAACCGGCTGAGTGCTGCTTATGATAGCGTTCCACGAGGTGATATAGTTATGGTGATGGGAGACTTAAATGGCAAGGTTGGCAATGACAACTCTGGGCTAAGGCATGTCATGGGAAAACATGGTGTTGGTAACCGAAACGACAATGCCGAACGATTTGTCGATTTCTGCAACGCTAACGGCCTTGTTATTGGAGGGACCATGTTCGAGCATAAGACGTGCCACAAAGTCAGTTGGGTGTCGACTGACAGACAAGCAACTTCCAACCAAATTGACCACTTCGCGATCAGCCGGCGTTTTAGAAGCAGTCTCCAGGACGTCCGTAACAGAAGAGGTGCTGACATGGGAATGGCCCGGGACCACCATCTGATGGTTGCTACCGTAAGATTGCGTACAGCTGCAGTTCGTAGATCCCAAGGAAACACTCGAATACCCAAGTTTAATACAGATAGACTAAAGGATCCCGCAGTGCTCCAACAACTAGGGGACCACCTTTCACAAGGATTGAACGCAATCAGCAGCACGGAAACCACATCCATCGAAAATCATTGGTGTGCTGTGAAAAATGTGTTCATATCCGGTGCTGAAAGTATAGTCGGCCGGGCACAAGGGAGAAATAGTGCTTGGCTTTCTGACGAAACTTGGGCAAGGATCGAAGAAAGGAAACACCTTAAAGCTCGCATCGCAGCTACCCCAGCAGCAGGGAGAAACGAGCTTGAGTCTACGTACCGCATGAAGATGAGGGAAGTTCACCGTAGTGTGAGACGTGATAAGCGTAACTACATCAACGCACTCGCTACAGAAGCAGAAGAAGCCGCTAGTAGGTGTGACAGTAGGACCGTCTACAGAATTACCAAAGAGCTGACTGGTGTCCAGAGCTCTAAACAACACCTGGTTAAAGACACAAACGGATCCCTGCTAATTTCGGATGAGGACCAGCTCATAAGGTGGAGGGAACACTTTTCTGCGGTTTTAAACCGCGTTTTCGCATGTGAAGTGAACCCTATTCCCACTGAGCTACCCGAAGTAACAATTTCCCGAATACGCACCGTACCCCCCAGTAAAGAAGAAATTATCACCGCCATCAAAGCACTGAAGAACAACAAAGCGGTTGGACTTGATGGTATTCCTGCAGAGCTCTTAGGAGCAGCCCCAACGACATCGAGCGAGCTACTGCACCCACTTATTAAGAAAGCTTGGGAAACAGAGAGCTTTCCTGAAGAGTGGAAAAAAGGAATGATTGTCAAGCTTCCAAAGAAAGGAGATCTCACACAGTGCGAAAACTGGAGAGGAATATGCGTTCTGCCTGCAGTAGCCAAGATAATAGCAAGGATAATATTGGACCGAATTAAAGACCACCTCGAAGACACACTCGACGCCGAACAAGCAGGTTTCCGCACTGGATCTTCCTGGATCACATCCTGTGGATCACATCAACACCTTGCGGATCATCATCGAACAGTGCGTTGAATATCGATCACCACTTCACCTGCTGTTCATCGATTTTGAAAAGGCGTTCGACAGTGTCAATAGAGAATTTATTTGGCTTGCTTTGCACAAAAGGGGCATCCCAGATAAATTGATTGCTATTATCAAGGCTACATATGATGGATCCAGGTGTCACGTTTTGCACAAAGGTAGGCTGTCAGAGGAGTTTGAAATCCAAAGTGGAGTTAGGCAAGGCTGTATACTGTCACCAATACTGTTCCTGTTGGTGGTAAGTGACGTACTGCACGCAGCTTTGTCAAATGGAAATGGAGGAATTCAGTGGACTCTGCAATCTCACCTCAAACATCTGGACTACGCGGACGACGTATGCTTACTCTCTCATAGGATCATGGTTCTCCATCAAATGACAACAAGGGTGGAGAGAGAAGCAGAAATCGTAGGGCTTAAGATCAACTCGGCAAAAACTAAAAGGATCAGCCTTGGAACTTCCTCATCAATCCAAGTAAATATTTCTGGACAACCCGTAGAGATGGTACAGGATTTCCAATATCTTGGGAGTATTGTCTCTACGGGTGGCGGAACTGAACTGGACGTAAACAGCCGAATCAGAAAAGCAAAGGCTGCGTTCGGAATGCTGTCCAAAATATGGAGAAACAACTCTTTTAGCTTAAAGACCAAGCTACGGCTGTTCCGCTCCAATGTTGAATCCGTTCTGCTTTACGGCTGCAGCACTTGGAAAGTCACTGAAACTGTCACTAGAAAGCTGCAAACCTTCGTTAATAGATGTCTACGAAACATCTTGAGGATTTTCTGGCCCAACCGTATCTCCAATGCCGAACTTCATGCGAAAACGGGTCAGGAGCCCATAGACTCCATTATACGAAGAAGAAAGTGGCAGTGGATTGGCCATACGCTTCGAAAAGGCGATCGTTGCATTGCATCTCAAGCAATGCAGTGGAACCCGCTCACACAGGAGGGAAGACAAGTGGGCCGACCTAGAAGTACATGGCGAAGAACGGTCGAACAGGAATCGGCACGACTGGGGAAAAGTTGGAGAGAACTGAAATACATTTCAAGAAATCGTACACGATGGCGCGTAGGTGTAGTGGAGGCCCTATGTGCGTAAGGGAAACATCACGGACGTAATAGGTCCGAGGACCTAAGTAGAAGTAGTAGTAAGTAAGATAATTCTAAATAAGTGTTCTCTATTATAAAATGTATATTATTATCTTTAAAAGAGTTCCATTTCTCCTGAATACCTATATTTATAAGATTCTGTTTATTATTGTTAATAACTAGGTTATTTATGCCGTTTTCGATTGCTATTAAGTCATCGTGGTCTGGGTTACCGGATATGCAATTTATTATTTTCCCTAGAAAATGAATGCTTCTTTTATTCCTATGTTCTTGTAATTGTGCAATAATATTTTTAATTTTATTTAATTAGAATTCTTCTTCTAATGTTAAATTTATAACATCATTCTCAATTTCTATAAAAGGTTCTATTATTTCTGTTATGTTCTTCACATGATACATTACATACATATAATCAAAATTATTAAATAAGTAGACATCATCTATCCTATTTTTTACGAGTTTCGCGTTCTCTACGTTTTCTATTGATACTTTCCCTATAATGCTGGATTGTACATTCTCTAGATCTAGTAGGAATATTAACTTGGTCACTTGAATTAAATACATTTTGTTTAATATTATTTTTATGCACTAATTTATTAGTTGTAGTTAGAACTTGTGTTCCTAAATCCTTCTTCACTATGTATTTAGCGTATCTGGCGTTGGTTTTCTTCGGAATTCCTTTGATTACCCCGAAGATTGTATCTCCTTCTTTATAGGTTTTATTTTTACTTCCCTTATTTAAAGTTTCAAGTACCTTTACTGATGCACTTTTTAATTTATTAAAAATTTCTTTATTATTATTATATTTTGATTTATTTAAATATATTTCACTAGGTTTCAGACCCGTAACTGAGTATTTTGTGTTATTTAATATATTTACACTTTTATAAATTTCTTCCATGAAATTTGTAGGTATTGTTCTGTTTCAGAAATATGCGTGATAATTCGCTTATTGTGTTATGAACTCTTTCGACTTGTCCGTTCGCTGTGGACGTATAGACTGGTGTCTGAATTTTTTTGAATATTGTATTTCTTACACATTGCTTCCATTGCTGCTGAATTTAACCCTGGTTCGTAATCTGTCATAAGTCTTTGGCAGTGTGGGAAATTATTATTTAGTACTTCTTCAACCTTTGAGAATAAATAAATCCTGTTATCCAAATACCGTACTACTGCATATTTAGAATATTTATCTTTTGCGGTGAGCCAAATATCTTTCTCATTATAATAAATATCCAAATGTACATGAGTTCATACATATTTTGGTATATTGCTCTCTTTTAAAGGTAGGTTTCCCTTGCATTTTTATGTTAGTGCGTTGACTGATTGTTACATAACTTTGTGATTTGTGAAGGTAATTTATTGAAATTTGGCTTTTTTGGTAATTAATAAATAAACGCACATACGTACATCATTAAAAATTATATAAATAGTAATCAATACTTTTATGAAGAGAAGAAGTGATTTATTTTTTTATAAAATGGGACTCAATTTTTCAAAATTTAGGGCTGCTATTACAATACATTTCTTATTATTTTTTTTTGGTTTTATGAAAATAGTAAACATGTTTTAGGGATTAACCCTTAAAAAAAAAAAATACTTGGAAAAAAAATCATGTGAAATTATATCACTTTGAACGAACGTTTTTCAGCATAAATTTTACAATTTTCATTTTTTTTTGATATGAAGTAAAAGAAAGATTATAGAATATGAATTCAGGCATACAATGAATCCTTTTGAATTCATGTGTAGCTTGTTAAACAAGGTGTTTTAACAAAAAAATTGCAATATTACCATTTTTTAACTTCAAAGTCATGGGCTTCCCAGGTTTAATTTTAATGTTTTTGACGTTCAATCTTATAATTAGTCCTTTGAATTATGTAAGGCATAGACCTTTCAAAAAAAAAATGTATTTATTTTTCTCATTAAAAATAGCAATTTAACATTTCAAGATGTGCAATGTTACTGTGAAAAAAGGAGAACCTTTACAGATTTAATTTATTTTTATTATTTTTTTTTTTTATATTTTTTCTATTAGATTCAATTAAAAAAAAGGCATAACATCCATTAGTTTTTTTGATATAAATTTTCAAAAAGAGGTCTTTTAGCGTTTTTACACCAAACAATTCTTTCCACATGCACACAAAGAAGTTTGCAGTTCAGAAGCAATCCACTGCAGTAACAGCGCCAACTCTCTTTGGTGTTTCTCCAAAACGTATATCGCACATGCGCTCTCATATATTATTTTGTTCTTGTTTTTTGTCATTATGAATGAAGTTTTTTTTCGATTTCTCATCTTGCGACATAAACAGAATATTATAAAAAAACCTGTTGTAGGATATTTTTTTTGGTTTAGCTGAAAGGTCCTTTGAATGGAGGGAGGAGGAGTAAAAAAAGTATATGGCACGTGCACTCGCATATATTTTTTTGTGTCTTCTTTTCCGATCTTTCATCTTGCAGTAAAGTAGATAATTTGAGAAAAAAACTTGTTCTTCAATATTATTCCATGCTATTTTTTTTCAACTTGCCATAGACGAATTAGGAGAATTTTTTTGTTGGTTCGATGGTTTGTCAGAAAATTTTGAGAGTGGTGTTGGAATGTTTTTTTTTAGCGCAATGCATAATTTGAATGTGTCAAACTCGTATCGTTGTCATTTTTTTGTTGCATTTTTAGTAGGTTTGGTGGTTGATTAGGAATATTGCAAAAGTTAGGGTGGGTTGGAGAGAATTGTTTTGTAAAAAAAAAAAAATTGCACATTTGTGTAGCTTATCCGTATGAACCTATGTTTTTTATTGGCTCATCTGTTGGAAGGTTTTTTTAAATATCTGTCGTTATAATTATTATGTAAATATAGAATTATTATGCAAATTACAAACCTACTTCGGTGTTTGGTGGTTGATTAGAAATATTTGAGAAGGAGGGTGGAGATTATTCTAAGTGGAAAAAAGTATATGGCACGTAATGTCGCATGTCAGTTGTGGTAGTGGTTCAGAAAAAATTGAAAGGCAGGGTGGGAAGTAAGTCATCGTTGTCAAGTGTATTGCACTTTCATTCATATTTCAATATTAAAATTAGCGCTATTTTCATCAAATTTAGTCTAAGAACCTGTGGGTACTCGTATCTACTTACAGGTATATTTACGAAAGGTTCAAGAAAAAAGTTTATTTACCTAGGGCTTTCCAATAAGAGGTGTTATTTTGATATTGAAATGTTTATGAATGATGTTTATGAAAAAGGACACGGTGTTTTTGTTTCTTTTAGCGAGTTTTTATTTATAAACCTGTTTCTTATAAGCATTTTGTTCCTATGAAAGTACTAAGGAGGTACTCGCATATAAAATTTTTAAATACATTTTTAAATGCAGTTTTTTTAAAGGACCGATAAATCAATCAGAATTCCCAGAACCAAAAACGTAAGTATACAGTTAGAACCTGGGTAACTAGTGAACAAAGAAACAGTTTTAATTTTGGCGGCACCAAAACCACTGTAGGGCTGTGTAATAGGTAAATTTAATGTTTCATGTTTAATTATTTCCTTAATATCTTGTATGTAAAGTGATTCACTGTAGAATATATTATTTTTTGCTAAGTTAATACCATTTATTAAGTTAGACAATTCTAAATAAGTGTTCTCTATTATTAAATCTATATTATTATCTTTAAAAGAGTTCCATTTTTTCTGAATACCTTTATTTATAAGATTCTGTTTATTATTGTTAATAACTAGGTTATTTATGCCGTTTTCGATTGCTATTAAGTCATCGTGGTCTGGGTTACCGGATATGCATTTTATTATTTTCCCTAGAAAATGAATGCTTCTTTTATTCCTATGTTCTTGTAATTGTGCAATAATATTTTTAATTTTATTTAATCAGAATTCTTCTTCTAATGTTAAATTTATAACATCATTCTCAATTTCTATAAAAGGTTCTATTATTTCTGTTATGTTCTTCACATGATACATACATATAATCAAAATTATTAAATAAGTAGACATCATCTATCCTATTTTTTACGAGTTTCGCGTTCTCTACGTTTTCTATTGATACTTTCCCTATCATGCTGGATTGTACATTCTCTAGATATAGTAGGAATATTAACTTGGTCACTTGAATTAAATACATTTTGTTTAATATTATTTTTATGCACTAATTTATTAGTTGTAGTAAGAACTTGTTTTCTTCAGAATTCCTTTGATTACCCCGAAGATTGTATCTCCTTCCTTATAGGTTTTATTTTTACTTCCCTTATTTAAAGTTTCAAGTACCTTTACTGATGCACTTTTTAATTTATTAAAAATTTCTTTATTATTATTATATTTTGATTTATTTAAATATATTTCACTAGGTTTCAGACCCGTAACTGAGTGTTTTGTGTTATTTAATTCTTTTACACTTTTATAAATTTCTTCCATGAAATTTGTAGGTATTGTTCTGTTTCAGAAATATGCGTAATAATTCGCTTATTGTGTTATGAACTCTTTCGACTTGTCCGTTCGCTGTGGACGTATAGACTGGTGTCTGAATTTTTTTGAATATTGTATTTCTTACACATTGCTTCCATTGCTGCTGAATTAAACCCTGGTTCGTAATCTGTCATATGTCTTTGGCAGTGTGGGAAATTATTATTTAGTACTTCTTCAACCTTTGAGAATAAGTAAATCCTGTTTTTCAAATACCGTACTACTGCATATTTATAATATTTATCTTTTGCGGTGAGCCAAATGTCCTTCTCATTATAATAAATATCCATATGTACATGAATTCATACATATTCTGGTATATTGCTCTCTTTTAAGGGTAGGTTTCCCTTGCATTTTTATGTTAGTGCGTTGACTGATTGTTACATAACTTTGTTATTTGTGAAGGTAATTTGTTGAAATTTGACTTTTTTTGTAATAAATAAATATACATCATTAAAAATTATATAAGTAGTAATCAATACTTTTATGAAGAGAAGAAGTAATTTTATTTTTTATAAAATGGGACTCAATTTTTCAAAATTTAGGGCTGCTATTACAATTCATTTTTTATTATTTTTTTTTTGTTTTATGAAAATAGTTAACATGTTTAAGGGATTAACCCTTTTCAAAAAAAAATACTTGGAAAAAAAAATCGTGTGAAATTGTTGAAATTATATCACTTTGAACGAACGTTTTTCAGTATAACTTTTACATTTTTCATTTTTTTTTTTCAATGAAGTAAAAGAAAGATTATAGAATATGAATTCAGGCATACAGTGAATCCTTTTGAATTCATGTGTAGCTTGTTAAACAGGGTGTTTTAACAGAAAAATTGCAATATTACCATTTTTTGACTTCAGAGTCATGGGCTTCCCAGGTTTAATTTTAATATTTTTGATGTTCATTCTTATAATTAGTCCTTTGAATTATCTAAGGCATAGACCTTTCAAAAAAAAAAATTTATTTAGGTTTCTCATTAAAAATAGCAATTTAACATTTCAAGATGTGGAATGTTACTGTGAAAAAAGGAGAACCTTTACAGATTTAAATTATTTTTATTATTTTTTTTTTTTGATATTTTTTCTATTAGATTCAATTAAATAAATGCGTTTTTATACCAAAAAAATTCTTTCCAGATGCACACAAAGAAGTTTGCAGTTCAGAAGCAATCCACTGCAGTAACAGCGCCAACTCTCTTTGGTCTTTCTCCAATACCAATATCGCACATGCGCTCTCATATATTATTTTGTTCTTGTTTTTTGTCATTATGAATGAAGTTTTTTTTCGATTTCTCATCTTGCGACATAAACAGAATATTATAAAAAAACCTGTTGTAGGATATTTTTTTTGGTTTAGCTGAAAGGTCTTTTGGATGGAGGGAGGAGGAGTAAAAAAAGTATATGGCACGTGCACTCGCATATATTTTGTTGTGTCTTCTTTTCCGATCTTTCATCTTGCAGTAAAGTAGATAATTTGAGAAAAAAAACTTGTTCTTCAATATTATTCCATGTTATTTTTTTTTCAACTTGCCATAGACGAATTTTTTTGTTGGTTCGATGGTTTGTCAGAAAATTTTGAGAGTGGGGTTGGAATGTTTTTTTTAGCGCAATGAATAATTTGAATGTGTCGAACTCGTATCGTTGTCATTTTTTTGTTGCATTTTTAGTAGGTTTGGTGGTTGATTAGGAATATTGCAAAAGTTAGGGTGGGTTGGAGAGAATTGTTTTGTGAAAAAAAAAAAATAAATTGCACATTTGTGTAGCTTATCCGTATGAACCTTTGTTTTTTATTGGCTCATCTGTTGGAAGGTTTTTTTAAATATCTGTCGTTATAATTATTACGTAAACATAGAATTATTATGCAAATTACAAACCTACTTCGGTGTTTGGTGGTTGATTAGAAATATTTGAGAAGGAGGGTGGAGAGTATTCTAAGTGGAAAAAAGTATATGGCACGTACTGTCGCATGTCAGTGGTGGTAGTGGTTCAGAAAAAATTGAAAGGCAGGGTGGGAAGTAAGTCATCGTGGTCAAGTGTATTGCACTTTCATTCATATTTCAATATTAAAATTAGCGCTATTTTCATCAAATTTAGTCTAAAAACCTGTGGGTACTCGTATCTACTTACAGGTATATTTACGAAAGGTTCAAGAAAGAAATTTATTTACCCAGGGCTTTCCAATAAGAGGTGTTATTTTGATATTCAAATGTTTATGAATGATGTTTATGAAAAAGGACACGGTGTTTTTGTTTCTTTTAGCGAGTTTTTATTTATAAACCTGTTTCTTATAAGCATTTTGTTCCTATGAAAGTACTAAGGAGGAACCTGGGTAACTAGTGAACAAAGAAACAGTTTTAAATTTGGCGGCACCAAAACCACTGTAGGGCTGTGTAATAGGTAAATTTAACGTTTCATGTTTAATTATTTCCTTAATATCTTGTATGTAAACTGATTCACTGTACAATATATTATTTTTTGCTAAGTTAATACCTTTTATTAAGTTAGACAATTCTAAATAAGTGTTCTCTATTATTAAATGTATATTATTATCTTTAAAAGAGTTCCATTTCTCCTGAATACCTTTATATATAAGATTCTGTTTATTGTTGTTAATAGCTATGTTATTTATGCCGTTTTCGATTGCTATTAAGTCATCGTGGTCTGGGTTACCGGATATGCATTTTATTATTTTCCCTAGAAAATGAATGCTTCTTTTATTCCTATGTTCTTGTAATTGTGCAATAATATTTTTAATTTTATTTAATCAGAATTCTTCTCCTAATGTTAAATTTATAACATCATTCTCAATTTCTATAAAAGGTTCTATTATTTCTGTTATGTTCTTCACATGATACATACATATAATCAAAATTATTAAATAAGTAGACATCATCTATCCTATTTTTTACGAGTTTCGCGTTCTCTACGTTTTCTATTGATACTTTCCCTATCATGCTGGATTGTACATTCTCTAGATATAGTAGGAATATTAACTTGGTCACTTGAATTAAATACATTTTGTTTAATATTATTTTTATGCACTAATTTATTAGTTGTAGTAAGAACTTGTGTTCCTAAATCCTTTTTCACTATGTATTTAGCGTATCTGCCGTTGGTTTTCTTCGGAATTCCTTTGATTAGCCCGAAGATTGTATCTCCTTCCTTATAGGTTTTATTTTTACTTCCCTTATTTAAAGTTTCAAGTACCTTTACTGATGCACTTTTTAATTTATTAAAAATTTCTTTATTATTATTATATTTTGATTCAATTAAATATATTTCACTAGGTTTCAGACCCGTAACTGAGTGTTTTGTGTTATTTAATTCTTTTACACTTTTATAAATTTCTTCCATGAAATTTGTAGGTATTGTTCTGTTTCAGAAATATGCGTAATAATTCGCTTATTGTGTTATGAACTCTTTCGACTTGTCCGTTCGCTGTGGACGTATAGACTGGTGTCTGAATTTTTTTGAATATTGTATTTCTTACACATTGCTTCCATTGCTGCTGAATTAAACCCTGGTTCGTAATCTGTCATAAGTCTTTGGCAGTGTGGGAAATTATTATTTAGTACTTCTTCAACCTTTGAGAATAAATAAATCCTGTTTTTCAAATACCGTACTACTGCATATTTATAATATTTATCTTTTGCGGTGAGCCAAATGTCCTTCTCATTATAATAAATATCCATATGTACATGAATTCATACATATTCTGGTATATTGCTCTCTTTTAAGGGTAGGTTTCCCTTGCATTTTTATGTTAGTGCGTTGACTGATTGTTACATAACTTTGTTATTTGTGAAGGTAATTTGTTGAAATTTGGCTTTTTTGGTAATAAATAAATATACGCACATACGTACATCATTAAAAATTATATAAGTAGTAATCAATACTTTTATGAAGAGAAGAAGTAATTTTATTTTTTATAAAATGGGACTCAATTTTTCAAAATTTAGGGCTGCTATTACAATTCATTTATTATTTTTTTTTTTGGTTTTATGAAAATAGTTAACATGTTTAAGGGATTAACCCTTTTCAAAAAAAAAAAAAAAAATACTTGGAAAAAAAATCGTGTGAAATTGTTGAAATTATATCACTTTGAACGAACGTTTTTCAGTATAACTTTTACATTTTTCATTTTTTTTTTTTCAATGAAGTAAAAGAAAGATTATAGAATATGAATTCAGGCATACAGTGAATCCTTTTGAATTCATGTGTAGCTTGTTAAACAGGGTGTTTTAACAGAAAAATTGCAATATTACCATTTTTTGACTTCAGAGTCATGGGCTTCCCAGGTTTAATCTTAATATTTTTGATGTTCATTCTTATAATTAGTCCTTTGAATTATCTAAGGCATAGACCTTTCAAAAAAAAAAAAAATTTATTTAGTTTTCTCATTAAAAATAGCAATTTAACATTTCAAGATGTGGAATGTTACTGTGAAAAAAGGAGAACCTTTACAGATTTAAATTATTTTTATTATTTTTTTTTTTGATATTTTTTCTATTAGATTCAATTAAATAAATGCGTTTTTATACCAAAAAAATTCTTTCCAGATGCACACAAAGAAGTTTGCAGTTCAGAAGCAATCCACTGCAGTAACAGCGCCAACTCTCTTTGGCCTTTCTCCAATACCAATATCGCACATGCGCTCTCATATATTATTTTGTTCTTGTTTTTTGCCATTATGAATGAAGTTTTTTTTCGATTTCTCATCTTGCGACATAAACAGAATATTATAAAAAAACCTGTTGTAGGATATTTTTTTTGGTTTAGCTGAAAGGTCTTTTGAAGGGAGGGAGGAGGAGTAAAAAAAGTATATGGCACGTGCACTCGCATATATTTTTTTGTGTCTTCTTTTCCGATCTTTCATCTTGCAGTAAAGTAGATAATTTGAGAAAAAAACTTGTTCTTCAATATTATTCCATGCTATTTTTTTTCAACTTGCCATAGACGAATTAGGAGAATTTTTTTGTTGGTTCGATGGTTTGTCAGAAAATTTTGAGAGTGGGGTTGGAATGTTTTTTTTTTAGCGCAATGCATAATTTGAATGTGTCAAACTCGTATCGTTGTCATTTTTTTGTTGCATTTTTAGTAGGTTTGGTGGTTAATTAGTAATATTGCAAAAGTTAGGGTGGGTTGGAGAGAATTGTTTTGTAAAAAAAAAAAAAAATTGCACATTTGTGTAGCTTATCCGTATGAACCTATGTTTTTTATTGGCTCATCTGTTGGAAGGTTTTTTTAAATATCTGTCGTTATAATTAGTATGTAAATATAGAATTATTATGCAAATTACAAACCTACTTCGGTGTTTGGTGGTTGATTAGAAATATTTGAGAAGGAGGGTGGAGATTATTCTAAGTGGAAAAAAGTATATGGCACGTAATGTCGCATGTCAGTTGTGGTAGTGGTTCAGAAAAAATTGAAAGGCAGGGTGGGAAGTAAGTCATCGTTGTCAAGTGTATTGCACTTTCATTCATATTTCAATATTAAAATTAGCGCTATTTTCATCAAATTTAGTCTAAGAACCTGTGGGTACTCGTATCTACTTACAGGTATATTTACGAAAGGTTCAAGAAAAAAGTTTATTTACCTAGGGCTTTCCAATAAGAGGTGTTATTTTGATATTGAAATGTTTATGAATGATGTTTATGAAAAAGGACACGGTGTTTTTGTTTCTTTTAGCGAGTTTTTATTTATAAACCTGTTTCTTATAAGCATTTTGTTCCTATGAAAGTACTAAGGAGGTACTCGCATATAAAATTTTTAAATACATTTTTAAATGCAGTTTTTTTAAAGGACCGATAAATCAATCAGAATTCCCAGAACCAAAAACGTAAGTATACAGTTAGAACCTGGGTAACTAGTGAACAAAGAAACAGTTTTAATTTTGGCGGCACCAAAACCACTGTAGGGCTGTGTAATAGGTAAATTTAATGTTTCATGTTTAATTATTTCCTTAATATCTTGTATGTAAAGTGATTCACTGTAGAATATATTATTTTTTGCTAAGTTAATACCATTTATTAAGTTAGACAATTCTAAATAAGTGTTCTCTATTATTAAATCTATATTATTATCTTTAAAAGAGTTCCATTTTTTCTGAATACCTTTATTTATAAGATTCTGTTTATTATTGTTAATAACTAGGTTATTTATGCCGTTTTCGATTGCTATTAAGTCATCGTGGTCTGGGTTACCGGATATGAATTTTATTATTTTCCCTAGAAAATGAATGCTTCTTTTATTCCTATGTTCTTGTAATTGTGCAATAATATTTTTAATTTTATTTAATCAGAATTCTTCTTCTAATGTTAAATTTATAACATCATTCTCAATTTCTATAAAAGGTTCTATTATTTCTGTTATGTTCTTCACATGATACATACATATAATCAAAATTATTAAATAAGTAGACATCATCTATCCTATTTTTTACGAGTTTCGCGTTCTCTACGTTTTCTATTGATACTTTCCCTATCATGCTGGATTGTACATTCTCTAGATATAGTAGGAATATTAACTTGGTCACTTGAATTAAATACATTTTGTTTAATATTATTTTTATGCACTAATTTATTAGTCGTAGTAAGAACTTGTGTTCTTAAATCCTTTTTCACTATGTATTTAGCGTATCTGCCGTTGGTTTTCTTCGGAATTCCTTTGATTAGCCCGAAGATTGTATCTCCTTCCTTATAGGTTTTATTTTTACTTCCATTATTTAAAGTTTCAAGTACCTTTACTGATGCACTTTTTAATTTATTAAAAATTTCTTTTTTATTATTATATTTTGATTCAATTAAATATATTTCACTAGGTTTCAGACCCATAACTGAGTGTTTTGTGTTATTTAATTCTTTTACACTTTTATAAATTTCTTCCATGAAATTTGTAGGTATTGTTCTGTTTCAGAAATATGCGTAATAATTCGCTTATTGTGTTATGAACTCTTTCGACTTGTCCGTTCGCTGTGGACGTATAGACTGGTGTCTGAATTTTTTTGAATATTGTATTTCTTACACCTTGCTTCCATTGCTGCTGAATTTAACCCTGGTTCGTAATCTGTCATAAGTCTTTGGCAGTGTGGGAAATTATTATTTAGTACTTCTTCAACCTTTGAGAATAAATAAATCCTGTTTTTCAAATACCGTACTACTGCATATTTATAATATTTATCTTTTGCGGTGAGCCAAATGTCCTTCTCATTATAATAAATATCCATATGTACATGAATTCATACATATTCTGGTATATTGCTCTCTTTTAAGGGAGCATTTTTATGTTAGTGCGTTGACTGATTGTTACATAACTTTCTTATTTGTGAAGGTAATTTGTTGAAATTTGGCTTTTTTGGTAATAAATAAATATACGCACATACGTACATCATTAAAAATTATATAAGAAGTAATCAATACTTTTATGAAGAGAAGAAGTAATTTTATTTTTTATAAAATGGGACTCAATTTTTCAAAATTTAGGGCTGCTATTACAATTCATTTTTTATTATTTTTTTTTTTTTATTTTATGAAAATAGTTAACATGTTTAAGGGATTAACCCTTTTCAAAAAAAAATACTTGGAAAAAAAATCGTGTGAAATTGTTGAAATTATATCACTTTGAACGAACGTTTTTCAGTATAACTTTTACATTTTTCATTTTTTTTTTCAATGAAGTAAAATAAAGATTATAGAATATGAATTCAGGCATACAGTGAATCCTTTTGAATTCATGTGTAGCTTGTTAAACAGGGTGTTTTAACAGAAAAATTGCAATATTACCATTTTTTGACTTCAGAGTCATGGGCTTCCCAGGTTTAATTTTAATATTTTTGATGTTCATTCTTATAATTAGTCCTTTGAATTATCTAAGGCATAGACCTTTCAAAAAAAAAAAAATTATTTAGTTTTCTCATTAAAAATAGCAATTTAACATTTCAAGATGTGGAATGTTACTGTGAAAAAAGGAGAACATTTACAGATTTAAATTATTTTTATTATTTTTTTTTTGATATTTTTTCTATTAGATTCAATTAAATAAATGCGTTTTTATACCAAAAAAATTCTTTCCAGATGCACACAAAGAAGTTTGCAGTTCAGAAGCAATCCACTGCAGTAACAGCGCCAACTCTCTTTGGTCTTTCTCCAATACCAATATCGCACATGCGCTCTCATATATTATTTTGTTCTTGTTTTTTGTCATTATGAATGAAGTTTTTTTTCGATTTCTCATCTTGCGACATAAACAGAATATTATAAAAAAACCTGTTGTAGGATATTTTTTTTGGTTTAGCTGAAAGGTCTTTTGGATGGAGGGAGGAGGAGTAAAAAAAAGTATATGGCACGTGCACTCGCATATATTTTGTTGTGTCTTCTTTTCCGATCTTTCATCTTGCAGTAAAGTAGATAATTTGAGAAAAAAAACTTGTTCTTCAATATTATTCCATGTTATTTTTTTTTCAACTTGCCATAGACGAATTTTTTTGTTGGTTCGATGGTTTGTCAGAAAATTTTGAGAGTGGGGTTGGAATGTTTTTTTTAGCGCAATGAATAATTTGAATGTATCGAACTCGTATCGTTGTCATTTTTTTGTTGCATTTTTAGTAGGTTTGGTGGTTGATTAGGAATATTGCAAAAGTTAGGGTGGGTTGGAGAGAATTGTTTTGAGAAAAAAAAAATAAATTGCACATTTGTGTAGCTTATCCGTATGAACCTTTGTTTTTTATTGGCTCATCTGTTGGAAGGTTTTTTTTAATCATCTGTCGTTATAATTATTACGTAAACATAGAATTATTATGCAAATTACAAACCTACTTCGGTGTTTGGTGGTTGATTAGAAATATTTGAGAAGGAGGGTGGAGAGTATTCTAAGTGGAAAAAAGTATATGGCACGTACTGTCGCATGTCAGTGGTGGTAGTGGTTCAGAAAAAATTGAAAGGCAGGGTGGGAAGTAAGTCATCGTGGTCAAGTGTATTGCACTTTCATTCATATTTCAATATTAAAATTAGCGCTATTTTCATCAAATTTAGTCTAAAAACCTGTGGGTACTCGTATCTACTTACAGGTATATTTACGAAAGGTTCAAGAAAGAAATTTATTTACCCAGGGCTTTCCAATAAGAGGTGTTATTTTGATATTCAAATGTTTATGAATGATGTTTATGAAAAAGGACACGGTGTTTTTGTTTCTTTTAGCGAGTTTTTATTTATAAACCTGTTTCTTATAAGCATTTTGTTCCTATGAAAGTACTAAGGAGGAACCTGGGTAACTAGTGAACAAAGAAACAGTTTTAATTTTGGCGGCACCAAAACCACTGTAGGGCTGTGTAATAGGTAAATTTAATGTTTCATGTTTAATTATTTCCTTAATATCTTGTATGTAAAGTGATTCACTGTAGAATATATTATTTTTCGCTAAGTAAATACCATTTATTAAGTTAGACAATTCTAAATAAGTGTTCTCTATTATTAAATCTATATTATTATCTTTAAAAGAGTTCCATTTTTTCTGAATACCTTTATTTATAAGATTCTGTTTATTATTGTTAATAACTAGGTTATTTATGCCGTTTTCGATTGCTATTCAGTCATCGTGGTCTGGGTTACCGGATATGCATTTTATTATTTTCCCTAGAAAATGAATGCTTCTTTTATTCCTATGTTCTTGTAATTGTGCAATAATATTTTTAATTTTATTTAATCAGAATTCTTCTTCTAATGTTAAATTTATAACATCATTCTCAATTTCTATAAAAGGTTCTATTATTTCTGGTATGTTCTTCACATGATACATACATATAATCAAAATTATTAAATAAGTAGACATCATCTATCCTATTTTTTACGAGTTTCGCGTTCTCTACGTTTTCTATTGATACTTTCCCTATCATGCTGGATTGTACATTCTCTAGATATAGTAGGAATATAAACTTGGTCACTTGAATTAAATACATTTTGTTTAATATTATTTTTATGCACTAATTTATTAGTTGTAGTAAGAACTTGTGTTCCTAAATCCTTTTTCACTATGTATTTAGCGTATCTGCCGTTGGTTTTCTTCGGAATTCCTTTGATTACCCCGAAGATTGTATCTCCTTCCTTATAGGTTTTATTTTTACTTCCCTTATTTAAAGTTTCAAGTACCTTTACTGATGCACTTTTTAATTTATTAAAAATTTCTTTATTATTATTATACTTTGATTCAATTAAATATATTTCACTAGGTTTCAGACCTGTAACTGAGTGTTTTGTGTTATTTAATTCTTTTACACTTTTATAAATTTCTTCCATGAAATTTGTAGGTATTGTTCTGTTTCAGAAATATGCGTAATAATGCGCTTATTGTGTTATGAACTCTTTCGACTTGTCCGTTCGCTGTGGACGTATAGACTGGTGTCTGAATTTTTTTGAATATTGTATTTCTTACACATTGCTTCCATTGCTGCTGAATTAAACCCTGGTTCGTAATCTGTCATAAGTCTTTGGCAGTGTTGGAAATTATTATTTAGTACTTCTTCAACCTTTGAGAATAAATAAATCCTGTTTTTCAAATACCGTACTACTGCATATTTATAATATTTATCTTTTGCGGTGAGCCAAATGTCCTTCTCATTATAATAAATATCCATATGTACATGAATTCATACATATTCTGGTATATTGCTCTCTTTTAAGGGTAGGTTTCCCTTGCATTTTTATGTTAGTGCGTTGACTGATTGTTACATAACTTTGTTATTTGTGAAGGTAATTTGTTGAAATTTGGCTTTTTTGGTAATAAATAAATATACGCACATACGTACATCATTAAAAATTATATAAGTAGTAATCAATACTTTTATGAAGAGAAGAAGTAATTTTATTTTTTATAAAATGGGACTCAATTTTTCAAAATTTAGGGCTGCTATTACAATTCATTTATTATTTTTTTTTTTGGTTTTATGAAAATAGTTAACATGTTTAAGGGATTAACCCTTTTCAAAAAAAAAAAAAAAAAAAATACTTGGAAAAAAAATCGTGTGAAATTGTTGAAATTATATCACTTTGAACGAACGTTTTTCAGTATAACTTTTACATTTTTCATTTTTTTTTTCAATGAAGTAAAAGAAAGATTATAGAATATGAATTCAGGCATACAGTGAATCCTTTTGAATTCATGTGTAGCTTGTTAAACAGGGTGTTTTAACAGAAAAATTGCAATATTACCATTTTTTGACTTCAGAGTCATGGGCTTCCCAGGTTTAATTTTAATATTTTTGATGTTCATTCTTATAATTAGTCCTTTGAATTATCTAAGGCATAGACCTTTCAAAAAAAAAATTTATTTAGTTTTCTCATTAAAAATAGCAATTTAACATTTCAAGATGTGGAATGTTACTGTGAAAAAAGGAGAACCTTTACAGATCTAAATTATTTTTATTATTTTTTTTTGATATTTTTTCTATTAGATTCAATTAAATAAATGCGTTTTTATACCAAAAAAATTCTTTCCAGATGCACACAAAGAAGTTTGCAGTTCAGAAGCAATCCACTGCAGTAACAGCGCCAACTCTCTTTGGTCTTTCTCCAATACCAATATCGCACATGCGCTCTCATATATTATTTTGTTCTTGTTTTTTGTCATTATGAATGTAAGTTTTTTTTCGATTTCTCATCTTGCGACATAAACAGAATATTATAAAAAAAACCTGTTGTAGGATATTTTTTTTGGTTTAGCTGAAATGTCTTTTGAAGGGAGGGAGGAGGAGTAAAAAAAGTATATGGCACGTGCACTCGCATATATTTTTATGTGTCTTCTTTTCCGATCTTTCATCTTGCAGTACAGTAGATAATTTGAGAAAAAAACTTGTTCTTCAATATTATTCCATGCTTGCCATAGACGAATTAGGAGAATTTTTTTGTTGGTTCGATGGTTTGTCAGAAAATTTTGAGAGTGGGGTTGGAATGTTTTTTTTTAGCGCAATGCATAATTTGAATGTGTCAAACTCGTATCGTTGTCATTTCATTTTTAGTAGGTTTGGTGGTTGATTAGGAATATTGCAAAAGTTAGGGTGGGTTGGAGAGAATTGTTTTGTAAAAAAAAAAAAAAAAATTGCACATTTGTGTAGCTTATCCGTATGAACCTATGTTTTTTATTGGCTCATCTGTTGGAAGGTTTTTTTTAAATATCTGTCGTTATAATTATTATGTAAATATAGAATTATTATGCAAATTACAAACCTACTTCGGTGTTTGGTGGTTGATTAGAAATATTTGAGAAGGAGGGTGGAGATTATTCTAAGTGGAAAAAAGTATATGGCACGTAATGTCGCATGTCAGTTGTGGTAGTGGTTCAGAAAAAATTGAAAGGCAGGGTGGGAAGTAAGTCATCGTTGTCAAGTGTATTGCACTTTCATTCAGATTTCAATATTAAAATTAGCGCTATTTTCATCAAATTTAGTCTAAGAACCTGTGGGTACTCGTATCTACTTACAGGTATATTTACGAAAGGTTCAAGAAAAAAGTTTATTTACCTAGGGCTTTCCAATAAGAGGTGTTATTTTGATATTGAAATGTTTATGAATGATGTTTATGAAAAAGGACACGGTGTTTTTGTTTCTTTTAGCGAGTTTTTATTTATAAACCTGTTTCTTATAAGCATTTTGTTCCTATGAAATTACTAAGGAGGTACTCGCATATAAAATTTTTAAATACATTTTTAAATGCAGTTTTTTTAAAGGACCGATAAATCAATCAGAATTCCCAGAACCAAAAACGTAAGTATACAGTTAGAACCTGGGTAACTAGTGAACAAAGAAACAGTTTTAATTTTGGCGGCACCAAAACCACTGTAGGGCTGTGTAATAGGTAAATTTAATGTTTCATGTTTAATTATTTCCTTAATATCTTGTATGTAAAGTGATTCACTGTAGAATATATTATTTTTTGCTAAGTTAATACCATTTATTAAGTTAGACAATTCTAAATAAGTGTTCTCTATTATTAAATCTATATTATTATCTTTAAAAGAGTTCCATTTTTTCTGAATACCTTTATTTATAAAATTCTGTTTATTATTGTTAATAACTAGGTTATTTATGCCGTTTTCGATTGCTATTAAGTCATCGTGGTCTGGGTTACCGGATATGCATTTTATTATTTTCCCTAGAAAATGAATGCTTCTTTTATTCCTATGTTCTTGTAATTGTGCAATAATATTTTTAATTTTATTTAATCAGAATTCTTCTTCCAATGTTAAATTTATAACATCATTCTCAATTTCTATAAAAGGTTCCATTATTTCTGTTATGTTCTTCACATGATACATACATATAATCAAAATTATTAAATAAGTAGACATCATCTATCCTATTTTTTACGAGTTTCGCGTTCTCTACGTTTTCTATTGATACTTTCCCTATCATGCTGGATTGTACATTCTCTAGATATAGTAGGAATATTAACTTGGTCACTTGAATTAAATACATTTTGTTTAATATTATTTTTATGCACTAATTTATTAGTCGTAGTAAGAACTTGTGTTCTTAAATCCTTTTTCACTATGTATTTAGCGTATCTGCCGTTGGTTTTCTTCGAAATTCCTTTGATTAGCCCGAAGATTGTATCTCCTTCCTTATAGGTTTTATTTTTACTTCCCTTATTTAAAGTTTCAAGTACCTTTACTGATGCACTTTTTAATTTATTAAAAATTTCTTTATTATTATTATATTTTGATTCAATTAAATATATTTCACTAGGTTTCAGACCCGTAACTGAGTGTTTTGTGTTATTTAATTCTTTTACACTTTTATAAATTTCTTCCATGAAATTTGTAGGTATTGTTCTGTTTCAGAAATATGCGTAATAATTCGCTTATTGTGTTATGAACTCTTTCGACTTGTCCGTTCGCTGTGGACGTATAGACTGGTGTCTGAATTTTTTTGAATATTGTATTTCTTACACCTTGCTTCCATTGCTGCTGAATTTAACCCTGGTTCGTAATCTGTCATAAGTCTTTGGCAGTGTGGGAGATTATTATTATTTACTTCTTCAACCTTTGAGAATAAATAAATCCTGGTTTTCAAATACCGTACTACTGCATATTTATAATATTTATCTTTTGCGGTGAGCCAAATGTCCTTCTCATTATAATAAATATCCATATGTACATGAATTCATACATATTCTGGTATATTGCTCTCTTTTAAGGGAGCATTTTTATGTTAGTGCGTTGACTGATTGTTACATAACTTTGTTATTTGTGAAGGTAATTTGTTGGTAATAAATAAATATACGCACATACGTACATCATTAAAAATTATATAAGTAGTAATCAATACTTTTATGAAGAGAAGAAGTAATTTTATTTTGTATAAAATGGGACTCAATTTTTCAAAATTTAGGGCTGCTATTACAATTCATTTTTAATTATTTTTTTTTTTTTATTTTATGAAAATAGTTAACATGTTTAAGGGATTAACCCTTTTCAAAAAAAAAATACTTGGAAAAAAAATGGTGTGAAATTGTTGAAATTATATCACTTTGAACGAACGTTTTTCAGTATAACTTTTACATTTTTCATTTTTTTTTTCAATGAAGTAAAAGAAAGATTATAGAATATGAATTCAGGCATACAGTGAATCCTTTTGAATTCATGTGTAGCTTGTTAAACAGGGTGTTTTAACAGAAAAATTGCAATATTACCATTTTTTGACTTCAGAGTCATGGGCTTCCCAGGTTTAATTTTAATATTTTTGATGTTCATTCTTATAATTAGTCCTTTGAATTATCTAAGGCATAGACCTTTCAAAAAAAAAAAATTTATTTAGTTTTCTCATTAAAAATAGCAATTTAACATTTCAAGATGTGGAATGTTACTGTGAAAAAAGGAGAACCTTTACAGATTTAAATTATTTTTATTATTTTTTTTTTTGATATTTTTTCTATTAGATTCAATTAAATAAATGCGTTTTTATACCAAAAAAATTCTTTCCAGATGCACACAAAGAAGTTTGCAGTTCAGAAGCAATCCACTGCAGTAACAGCGCCAACTCTCTTTGGTCTTTCTCCAATACCAATATCGCACATGCGCTCTCATATATTATTTTGTTCTTGTTTTTTGTCATTATGAATGAAGTTTTTTTTTTCGATTTCTCATCTTGCGACATAAACAGAATATTATAAAAAAACCTGTTGTAGGATATTTTTTTTGGTTTAGCTGAAATGTCTTTTGAAGGGAGGGAGGAGGAGTAAAAAAAGTATATGGCACCTGCACTCGCATATATTTTTTTGTGTCTTCTTTTCCGATCTTTCATCTTGCAGTAAAGTAGATAATTTGAGAAAAAAACTTGTTCTTCAATATTATTCCATGCTATTTTTTTTCAACTTGCCATAGACGAATTAGGAGAATTTTTTTGTTGGTTCGATGGTTTGTCAGAAAATTTTGAGAGTGGGGTTGGAATGTTTTTTTTAGCGCAATGCATAATTTGAATGTTGCAAACTCGTATCGTTGTCATTTTTTTGTTGCATTTTTAGTAGGTTTGGTGGTTGATTAGGAATATTGCAAAAGTTAGGGTGGGTTGGAGAGAATTGTTTTGTAAAAAAAAAAAAATTGCACATTTGTGTAGCTTATCCGTATGAACCTATGTTTTTTATTGGCTCATCTGTTGGAAGGTTTTTTTAAATATCTGTCGTTATAATTATTATGTAAATATAGAATTATTATGCAAATTACAAACCTACTTCGGTGTTTGGTGGTTGATTAGAAATATTTGAGAAGGAGGGTGGAGATTATTCTAAGTGGAAAAAAGTATATGGCACGTAATGTCGCATGTCAGTTGTGGTAGTGGTTCAGAAAAAATTGAAAGGCAGGGTGGGAAGTAAGTCATCGTTGTCAAGTGTATTGCACTTTCATTCATATTTCAATATTAAAATTAGCGCTATTTTCATCAAATTTAGTCTAAGAACCTGTGGGTACTCGTATCTACTTACAGGTATATTTACGAAAGGTTCAAGAAAAAAGTTTATTTACCTAGGGCTTTCCAATAAGAGGTGTTATTTTGATATTGAAATGCTATGAATGATGTTTATGAAAAAGGACACGGTGTTTTTGTTTCTTTTAGCGAGTTTTTATTTATAAACCTGTTTCTTATAAGCATTTTGTTCCTATGAAAGTACTAAGGAGGTACTCGCATATAAAATTTTTAAATACATTTTTAAATGCAGTTTTTTTAAAGGACCGATAAATCAATCAGAATTCCCAGAACCAAAAACGTAAGTATACAGTTAGAACCTGGGTAACTAGTGAACAAAGAAACAGTTTTAATTTTGGCGGCACCAAAACCACTGAAGGGCTGTGTAATAGGTAAATTTAATGTTTCATGTTTAATTATTTCCTTAATATCTTGTATGTAAAGTGATTCACTGTAGAATATATTATTTTTTGCTAAGTTAATACCATTTATTAAGTTAGACAATTCTAAATAAGTGTTCTCTATTATTAAATCTATATTATTATCTTTAAAAGAGTTCCATTTTTTCTGAATACCTTTATTTATAAGATTCTGTTTATTATTGTTAATAACTAGGTTATTTATGCCGTTTTCGATTGCTATTAAGTCATCGTGGTCTGGGTTACCGGATATGCATTTTATTATTTTCCCTAGAAAATGAATGCTTCTTTTATTCCTATGTTCTTGTAATTGTGCAATAATATTTTTAATTTTATTTAATCAGAATTCTTCTTCTAATGTTAAATTTATAACATCATTCTCAATTTCTATAAAAGGTTCTATTATTTCTGTTATGTTCTTCACATGATACATACATATAATCAAAATTATTAAATAAGTAGACATCATCTATCCTATTTTTTACGAGTTTCGCGTTCTCTACGTTTTCTATTGATACTTTCCCTATCATGCTGGATTGTACATTCTCTAGATATAGTAGGAATATTAACTTGGTCACTTGAATTAAATACATTTTGTTTAATATTATTTTTATGCACTAATTTATTAGTCGTAGTAAGAACTTGTGTTCTTAAATCCTTTTTCACTATGTATTTAGCGTATCTGCCGTTGGTTTTCTTCGGAATTCCTTTGATTACCCCGAAGATTGTATCTCCTTCCTTATAGGTTTTATTTTTACTTCCCTTATTTAAAGTTTCAAGTACCTTTACTGATGCACTTTTTAATTTATTAAAAATTTCTTTATTATTATTATATTTTGATTCAATTAAATATATTTCACTAGGTTTCAGACCCGTAACTGAGTGTTTTGTGTTATTTAATTCTTTTACACTTTTATAAATTTCTTCCATGAAATTTGTAGGTATTGTTCTGTTTCAGAAATATGCGTAATAATTCGCTTATTGTGTTACTCTTTCGACTTGTCCGTTCGCTGTGGACGTATAGACTGGTGTCTGAATTTTTTTGAATATTGTATTTCTTACACCTTGCTTCCATTGCTGCTGAATTTAACCCTGGTTCGTAATCTGTCATATGTCTTTGGCAGTGTGGGAAATTATTATTTAGTTCTTCTTCAACCTTTGAGAATAAATAAATCCTGTTTTTCAAATACCGTACTACTGCATATTTATAATATTTATCTTTTGCGTTGAGCCAAATGTCCTTCTCATTATAATAAATATCCATATGTACATGAATTCATACATATTCTGGTATATTGCTCTCTTTTAAGGGAGCATTTTTATGTTAGTGCGTTGACTGATTGTTACATAACTTTGTTATTTGTGAAGGTAATTTGTTGAAATTTGGCTTTTTTGGTAATAAATAAATATACGCACATACGTACATCATTAAAAATTATATAAGTAGTAATCAATACTTTTATGAAGAGAAGAAGTAATTTTATTTTTTATAAAATGGGACTCAATTTTTCAAAATTTAGGGCTGCTATTACAATTCATTTTTTATTATTTTTTTTTGTTTTATGAAAAAAGTTAACATGTTTAAGGGATTAACCCTTTTCAAAAAAATACTTGGAAAAAAAATCGTGTGAAATTGTTGAAATTAAATCACTTTGAACGAACGTTTTTCAGTATAACTTTTACATTTTTAATTTTTTTTTTCAATGAAGTAAAAGAAAGATTATAGAATATGAATTCAGGCATACAGTGAATCCTTTTGAATTAATGTGTAGCTTGTTAAACAGGGTGTTTTAACAGAAAAATTGCAATATTACCATTTTTTGACTTCAGAGTCATGGAACTCCCAGGTTCAATTTTAATATTTTTGATGATCATTCTTGTAATTAGTCCTTTGAATTATCTAAGGCATAGACCTTTCAAAAAAAAATGTATTTAATTTTCTCATTAAAAATAGCAATTTAACATTTCAAGATGTGGAATGTTACTGTGAAAAAAGGAGAACCTTTACAGATTTAAATTATTTTTATTATTTTTTTTTGATATTTTTTCTATTAGATTCAATGAAATAAATGCGTTTTTATACCAAAAAAATTCTTTCCAGATGCACACAAAGAAGTTTGCAGTTCAGAAGCAATCCACTGCAGTAACAGCGCCAACTCTCTTTGGTCTTTCTCCAATACCAATATCGCACATGCGCTCTCATATATTATTTTGTTCTTGTTTTTTTTTCATTATGAATGAAGTTTTTTTTCGATTTCTCATCTTGCGACATAAACAGAATATTATGTTGTAGGATATTTTTTTTGGTTTAGCTGAAATGTCTTTTGAAGGGAGGGAGGAGGAGTAAAAAAAGTATATGGCACGTGCACTCGCATATATTTTTTTGTGTCTTCTTTTCCGATCTTTCATCTTGCAGTAAAGTAGATAATTTGAGAAAAAAACTTGTTCTTCAATATTATTCCATGCTATTTTTTTTCAACTTGCCATAGACGAATTAGGAGAATTTTTTTGTTGGTTCGATGGTTTGTCAGAAAATTTTGAGAGTGGGGTTGGAATGTTTTTTTTAGCGCAATGCATAATTTGAATGTGTCAAACTCGTATCGTTGTCATTTTTTTGTTGCATTTTTAGTAGGTTTGGTGGTTGATTAGGAATATTGCAAAAGTTAGGGTGGGTTGGAGAGAATTGTTTTGTAAAAAAAAAAAAATTGCACATTTGTGTAGCTTATCCGTATGAACCTATGTTTTTTATTGGCTCATCTGTTGGAAGGTTTTTTTAAATATCTGTCGTTATAATTATTATGTAAATATAGAATTATTATGCAAATTACAAACCTACTTCGGTGTTTGGTGGTTGATTAGAAATATTTGAGAAGGAGGGTGGAGATTATTCTAAGTGGAAAAAAGTATATGGCACGTAATGTCGCATGTCAGTTGTGGTAGTGGTTCAGAAAAAATTGAAAGGCAGGGTGGGAAGTAAGTCATCGTTGTCAAGTGTATTGCACTTTCATTCATATTTCAATATTAAAATTAGCGCTATTTTCATCAAATTTAGTCTAAGAACCTGTGGGTACTCGTATCTACTTACAGGTATATTTACGAAAGGTTCAAGAAAAAAGTTTATTTACCTAGGGCTTTCCAATAAGAGGTGTTATTTTGATATTGAAATGTTTATGAATGATGTTTATGAAAAAGGACACGGTGTTTTTGTTTCTTTTAGCGAGTTTTTATTTATAAACCTGTTTCTTATAAGCATTTTGTTCGTATGAAAGTACTAAGGAGGTACTCGCATATAAAATTTTTAAATACATTTTTAAATGCAGTTTTTTTAAAGGACCGATAAATCAATCAGAATTCCCAGAACCAAAAACGTAAGTATACAGTTAGAACCTGGGTAACTAGTGAACAAAGAAACAGTTTTAATTTTGGCGGAACCAAAACCACTGTAGGGCTGTGTAATAGGTAAATTTAATGTTTCATGTTTAATTATTTCCTGAATATCTTGTATGTAAAGTGATTCACTGTAGAATATATTATTTTTTGCTAAGTTAATACCATTTATTAAGTTAGACAATTCTAAATAAGTGTTCTCTATTATTAAATCTATATTATTATCTTTAAAAGAGTTCCATTTTTTCTGAATACCTTTATTTATAAGATTCTGTTTATTATTGTTAATAACTAGGTTATTTATGCCGTTTTCGATTGCTATTAAGTCATCGTGGTCTGGGTTACCGGATATGCATTTTATTATTTTCCCTAGAAAATGAATGCTTCTTTTATTCCTATGTTCTTGTAATTGTGCAATAATATTTTTAATTTTATTTAATCAGAATTCTTCTTCTAATGTTAAATTTATAACATCATTCTCAATTTCTATAAAAGGTTCTATTATTTCTGTTATGTTCTTCACATGATACATACATATAATCAAAATTATTAAATAAGTAGACATCATCTATCCTATTTTTTACGAGTTTCGCGTTCTCTACGTTTTCTATTGATACTTTCCCTATCATGCTGGATTGTACATTCTCTAGATATAGTAGGAATATTAACTTGGTCACTTGAATTAAATACATTTTGTTTAATATTATTTTTATGCACTAATTTATTAGTTGTAGTAAGAACTTGTGTTCCTAAATCCTTTTTCACTATGTATTTAGCGTATCTGCCGTTGGTTTTCTTCGGAATTCCTTTGATTACCCCGAAGATTGTATCTCCTTCCTTATAGGTTTTATTTTTACTTCCCTTATTTAAAGTTTCAAGTACCTTTACTGATGCACTTTTTAATTTATTAAAAAATTCTTTATTATTATTATATTTTGATTCAATTAAATATATTTCACTAGGTTTCAGACCCGTAACTGAGTGTTTTGTGTTATTTAATTCTTTTACACTTTTATAAATTTCTTCCATGAAATTTGTAGGTATTGTTCTGTTTCAGAAATATGCGTAATAATTCGCTTATTGTGTTATGAACTCTTTCGACTTGTCCGTTTGCTGTGGACGTATAGACTGGTGTCTGAATTTTTTTGAATATTGTATTTCTAACACATTGCTTCCATTGCTGCTGAATTTAAACCTGGTTCGTAATCTGTCATAAGTCTTTGGCAGTGTGGGAAATTATTATTTAGTACTTCTTCAACCTTTGAGAATAAATAAATCCTGTTTTTCAAATACCGTACTACTGCATATTTATAATTTTTATATTCTCATTATAATAAATATCCATATGTACATGAATTCATACATATTCTGGTATATTGCTCTCTTTTAAGGGTAGGTTTCCCTTGCATTTTTATGTTAGTGCGTTGACTGATTGTTACATAACTTTGTTATTTGTGAAGGTAATTTGTTGAAATTTAGCTTTTTTGGTAATAAATAAATATACGCACATACGTACATCATTAAAAATTATATAAGTAGTAATCAATACTTTTATGAAGAGAAGAAGTAATTTTATTTTTTATAAAATGGGACTCAATTTTTCAAAATTTAGGGCTGCTATTACAATTCATTTTTTATTATTTTTTTTTTTTGTTTTATGAAAATAGTTAACATGTTTAAGGGATTAACCCTTTTCAAAAAAAAAAAAAAAAAAAATACTTGGAAAAAAATTGTGTGAAATTGTTGAAATTATATCACTTTGAACGAACGTTTTTCAGTATAACTTTTACATTTTTCATTTTTTTTTTCAATGAAGTAAAAGAAAGATTATAGAATATGAATTCAGGCATACAGTGAATCCTTTTGAATTCATGTGTAGCTTGTTAAACAGGGTGTTTTAACAGAAAAATTGCAATATTACCATTTTTTGACTTCAGAGTCATGGGCTTCCCAGGTTTAATTTTAATATTTTTGATGTTCATTCTTATAATTAGTCCTTTGAATTATCTAAGGCATAGACCTTTCAAAAAAAAAATGTATTTAATTTTCTCATTAAAAATAGCAATTTAACATTTCAAGATGTGGAATGTTACTGTGAAAAAAGGAGAACCTTTACAGATTTAAATTATTTTTATTATTTTTTTTTTTGATATTTTTTCTATTAGATTCAATAAAATAAATGCGTTTTTATACCAAAAAAATTCTTTCCAGATGCACACAAAGAAGTTTGCAGTTCAGAAGCAATCCACTGCAGTAACAGCGCCAACTCTCTTTGGTCTTTCTCCAATACCAATATCGCACATGCGCTCTCATATATCATTTTGTTCTTGTTTTTTGTCATTATGAATGAAGTTTTTTTTTGATTTCTCATCTTGCGACATAAACAGAATATTATAAAAAAAACCTGTTGTAGGATATTTTTTTTGGTTTAGCTGAAATGTCTTTTGAAGGGAGGGAGGAGGAGTAAAAAAAGTATATGGCACGTGCACTCGCATATATTTTTTTGTGTCTTCTTTTCCGATCTTTCATCTTGCAGTAAAGTAGATAATTTGAGAAAAAAACTTGTTCTTCAATATTATTCCATGCTATTTTTTTTCAACTTGCCATAGACGAATTAGGAGAATTTTTTTGTTGGTTCGATGGTTTGTCAGAAAATTTTGAGAGTGGGGTTGGAATGTTTTTTTTTTTAGCGCAATGCATAATTTGAATGTGTCAAACTCGTATCGTTGTCATTTTTTTGTTGCATTTTTAGTAGGTTTGGTGGTTGATTAGGAATATTGCAAAAGTTAGGGTGGGTTGGAGAGAATTGTTTTGTAAAAAAAAAAGAATTGCACATTTGTGTAGCTTATCCGTATGAACCTATGTTTTTTATTGGCTCATCTGTTGGAAGGTTTTTTTAAATATCTGTCGTTATAATTATTATGTAAATATAGAATTATTATGCAAATTACAAACCTACTTCGGTGTTTGGTGGTTGATTAGAAATATTTGAGAAGGAGGGTGGAGATTATTCTAAGTGGAAAAAAGTATATGGCACGTAATGTCGCATGTCAGTTGTGGTAGTGGTTCAGAAAAAAATTGAAAGGCAGGGTGGGAAGTAAGTCATCGTTGTCAAGTGTATTGCACTTTCATTCATATTTCAATATTAAAATTAGCGCTATTTTCATCAAATTTATTCTAAGAACCTGTGGGTACTCGTATCTACTTACAGGTATATTTACGAAAGGTTCAAGAAAAAAGTTTATTTACCTAGGGCTTTCCAATAAGAGGTGTTATTTTGATATTGAAATGTTTATGAATGATGTTTATGAAAAAGGACACGGTGTTTTTGTTTCTTTTAGCGAGTTTTTATTTATAAACCTGTTTCTTATAAGCATTTTGTTTCTATGAAAGTACTAAGGAGGTACTCGCATATAAAATTTTTAAATACATTTTTAAATGCAGTTTTTTTAAAGGACCGATAAATCAATCAGAATTCCCAGAACCAAAAACGTCAATATACAGTTAGAACCTGGGTAACTAGTGAACAAAGAAACAGTTTTAATTTTGGCGGCACCAAAACCACTGAAGGGCTGTGTAATAGGTAAATTTAATGTTTCATGTTTAATTATTTCCTTAATATCTTGTATGTAAAGTGATTCACTGTAGAATATATTATTTTTTGCTAAGTTAATACCATTTATTAAGTTAGACAATTCTAAATAAGTGTTCTCTATTATTAAATCTATATTATTATCTTTAAAAGAGTTCCATTTTTTCTGAATACCTTTATTTATAAGATTCTGTTTATTATTGTTAATAACTATGTTATTTATGCCGTTTTCGATTGCTATTAAGTCATCGTGGTCTGGGTTACCGGATATGCATTTTATTATTTTCCCTAGAAAATGAATGCTTCTTTTATTCCTATGTTCTTTTAATTGTGCAATAATATTTTTAATTTTATTTTTAATCAGAATTCTTCTTCTAATGTTAAATTTATAACATCATTCTCAATTTCTATAAAAGGTTATATTATTTCTGTTATGTTCTTCACATGATACATACATATAATCAAAATTATTAAATAAGTAGACATCATCTATCCTATTTTTTACGAGTTTCGCGTTCTCTACGTTTTCTATTGATACTTTCCCTATCATGCTGGATTGTACATTCTCTAGATATAGTAGGAATATTAACTTGGTCACTTGAATTAAATACATTTTGTTTAATATTATTTTTATGCACTAATTTATTAGTTGTAGTAAGAACTTGTGTCCCTAAATCCTTTTTCACTATGTATTTAGCGTATCTGCCGTTGGTTTTCTTCGGAATTCCTTTGATTACCCCAAAGATTGTATCTCCTTCATTATAGGTTTTATTTTTACTTCCCTTATTTAAAGTTTCAAGTACCTTTACTGATGCACTTTTTAATTTATTAAAAATTTCTTTATTATTATTATATTTTGATTCAATTAAATATATTTCACTAGGTTTCAGACCCGTAACTGAGTGTTTTGTGTTATTTAATTCTTTTACACTTTTATAAATTTCTTCCATGAAATTTGTAGGTATTGTTCTGTTTCAGAAATATGCGTAATAATTCGCTTATTGTGTTATGAACTCTTTCGACTTGTCCGTTCGCTGTGGACGTATAGACTTGTGTCTGAATTTTTTTGAATATTGTATTTCTTACACATTGCTTCCATTGCTGCTGAATTTAACCCTGGTTCGTAATCTGTCATAAGTCTTTGGCAGTTTGGGAAATTATTATTTAGTACTTCTTCAACCTTTGAGAATAAATAACTCCTGTTTTTCAAATACCGTACTACTGCATATTTAAAATATTTATCTTTTGCGGTGAGCCAAATGTCCTTCTCATTATAATAAATATCCATATGTACATCAATTCATACATATTCTGGTATATTGCTCTCTTTTAAGGGTAGGTTTCCCTTGCATTTTTATGTTAGTGCGTTGACTGATTGTTACATAACTTTGTTATTTGTGAAGGTAATTTGTTGAAATTTGGCTTTTTTGGTAATAAATAAATATACGCACATACGTACATTATTAAAAATTATATAAGTAGTAATCAATACTTTTATGAAGAGAAGAAGTAATTTTATTTTTTATAAAATGGGACTCAATTTTTCAAAATTTAGGGCTGCTATTACAATTCATTTTTTATTATTTTTTTTTTTTGTTTTATGAAAATAGTTAACATGTTTAAGGGATTAATCCTTTTCAAAAAAAAAAAATAATACTTGGAAAAAAAATCGTGTGAAATTGTTGAAATTATATCACTTTGAACGAACGTTTTTCAGTATAACTTTTACATTTTTCATTTTTTTTTTCAATGAAGTAAAAGAAAGATTATAGAATATGAATTCGGGCATACAGTGAATCCTTTTGAATTCATGTGTAGCTTGTTAAACAGGGTGTTTTAACAGAAAAATTGCAATATTACCATTTTTTGACTTCAGAGTCATGGGCTTCCCAGGTTTAATTTTAATATTTTTGATGTTCATTCTTATAATTAGTCCTTTGAATTATCTAAGGCATAGACCTTTGAAAAAAAAAAATTTATTTAATTTTCTCATTAAAAATAGCAATTTAACATTTCAAGATGTGGAATGTTACTGTGAAAAAAGGAGAACCTTTACAGATTTAAATTATTTTTATTATTTTTTTTTTGATATTTTTTCTATTAGATTCAATTAAATAAATGCGTTTTTATACCAAAAAAATTCTTTCCAGATGCACACAAAGAAGTTTGCAGTTCAGAAGCAATCCACTGCAGTAACAGCGCCAACTCTCTTTGGTCTTTCTCCAATACCAATATCGCACATGCGCTCTCATATATTATTTTGTTCTTGTTTTTTGTCATTATGAATGAAGTTTTTATTCGATTTCTCATCTTGCGACATAAACAGAATATTATAAAAATAACCTGTTGTAGGATATTTTTTTTGGTTTAGCTGAAAGGTCTTTTGAATGGAGGGAGGAGGAGTAAAAAAAGTATATGGCACGTGCACTCGCATATATTTTTTTGTGTCTTCTTTTCCGATCTTTCATCTTGCAGTAAAGTAGATAATTTGAGAAAAAAACTTGTTCTTCAATATTATTCCATGCTATTTTTTTTCAACTTGCCATAGACGAATTAGGAGAATTTTTTTGTTGGTTCGATGGTTTGTCAGAAAATTTTGAGAGTGGGGTTGGAATGTTTTTTTTTAGCGTAATGCATAATTTGAATGTGTCAAACTCGTATCGTTGTCATTTTTTTGTTGCATTTTTAGTAGGTTTGGTGGTTGATTAGGAATATTGCAAAAGTTAGGGTGGGTTGGAGAGAATTGTTTTGTAAAAAAAAAAAAAATTGCACATTTGTGTAGCTTATCCGTATGAACCTATGTTTTTTATTGGCTCATCTGTTGGAAGGTTTTTTTAAATATCTGTCGTTATAATTATTATGTAAATATAGAATTATTATGCAAATTACAAACCTACTTCGGTGTTTGGTGGTTGATTAGAAATATTTGAGAAGGAGGGTGGAGATTATTCTAAGTGGAAAAAAGTATATGGCACGTAATGTCGCATGTCAGTTGTGGTAGTGGTTCAGAAAAAATTGAAAGGCAGGGTGGGAAGTAAGTCATCGTTGTCAAGTGTATTGCACTTTCATTCATATTTCAATATTAAAATTAGCGCTATTTTCATCAAAATTAGTCTAAGAACCTGTGGGTACTCGTATCTACTTACATGTATATTTACGAAAGGTTCAAGAAAAAAGTTTATTTACCCAGGGCTTTCCAATAAGAGGTGTTATTTTGATATTGAAATGTTTATGAATGATGTTTATGAAAAAGGACACGGTGTTTTTGTTTCTTTAAGCGAGTTTTTATTTATAATTCTGTTTCTTATAAGCATTTTGTTCCTATGAAAGTACTAAGGAGGTACTCGCTTATAGAATTTTTAAATACATTTTTAAATGCAGTTTTTTAAAGGACCTATAAATCAATCAGAATTCCCAGAACCAAAAACGTAAGTATACAGTTAGAACCTGGGTAACTAGTGAACAAAGAAACAGTTTTAAATTTGGCGGCACCAAAACCACTGTAGGGCTGTGTAATAGGTAAATTTAACGTTTCATGTTTAATTATTTCCTTAATATCTTGTATGTAAACTGATTCACTGTACAATATATTATTTTTTGCTAAGTTAATACCTTTTATTAAGTTAGACAATTCTAAATAAGTGTTCTCTATTATTAAATGTATATTATTATATTTAAAAGAGTTCCATTTCTCCTGAATACCTTTATATATAAGATTCTGTTTATTATTGTTAATAGCTATGTTATTTATGCCGTTTTCGATTGCTATTAAGTCATCGTGGTCTGGGTTACCGGATATGCATTTTATTATTTTCCCTAGAAAATGAATGCTTCTTTTATTCCTATGTTCTTGTAATTGTGCAATAATATTTTTAATTTTATTTAATCAGAATTCTTCTTCTAATGTTAAATTTATAACATCATTCTCAATTTCTATAAAAGGTTATATTATTTCTGTTATGTTCTTCACATGATACATACATATAATCAAAATTATTAAATAAGTAGACATCATCTATCCTATTTTTTACGAGTTTCGCGTTCTCTACGTTTTCTATTGATACTTTCCCTATCATGCTGGATTGTACATTCTCTAGATATAGTAGGAATATTAACTTGGTCACTTGAATTAAATACATTTTGTTTAATATTATTTTTATGCACTAATTTATTAGTTGTAGTAAGAACTTGTGTTCCTAAATCCTTTTTCACTATGTATTTAGCGTATCTGCCGTTGGTTTTCTTCGGAATTCCTTTGATTACCCCGAAGATTGTATCTCCTTCCTTATAGGTTTTATTTTTACTTCCCTTATTTAAAGTTTCAAGTACCTTTACTGATGCACTTTTTAATTTATTAAAAATTTGTTTATTATTATTATATTTTGATTCAATTAAATATATTTCACTAGGTTTCAGACCCGTAACTGAGTGTTTTGTGTTATTTAATTCTTTTACACTTTTATAAATTTCTTCCATGAAATTTGTAGGTATTGTTCTGTTTCAGAAATATGCGTAATAATTCGCTTATTGTGTTATGAACTCTTTCGACTTGTCCGTTCGCTGTGGACGTATAGACTTGTGTCTGAATTTTTTTGAATATTGTATTTCTTACACATTGCTTCCATTGCTGCTGAATTTAACCCTGGTTCGTAATCTGTCATAAGTCTTTGGCAGTGTGGGAAATTATTATTTAGTACTTCTTCAACCTTTGAGAATAAATAAATCCTGTTTTTCAAATACCGTACTACTGCATATTTAAAATATTTATCTTTTGCGGTGAGCCAAATGTCCTTCTCATTATAATAAATATCCATATGTACATGAATTCATACATATTCTGGTATATTGCTCTCTTTTAAGGGTAGGTTTCCCTTGCATTTTTATGTTAGTGCGTTGACTGATTGTTACATAACTTTGTTATTTGTGAAGGTAATTTGTTGAAATTTGGCTTTTTTGGTAATAAATAAATATACGCACATACGTACATCATTATAAATTATATAAGTAGTAATCAATACTTTTATGAAGAGAAGAAGTAATTTTATTTTTTATAAAATGGGACTCAATTTTTCAAAATTTAGGGCTGCTATTACAATTCATTTTTTATTATTTTTTTTTTGTTTTATGAAAATAGTTAACATGTTTAAGGGATTAATCCTTTTCAAAAAAAAAAAAAAAATAATACTTGGAAAAAAAATCGTGTGAAATTGTTGAAATTATATCACTTTGAACGAACGTTTTTCAGTATAACTTTTACATTTTTCATTTTTTTTTTTCAATGAAGTAAAAGAAAGATTATAGAATATGAATTCAGGCATACAGTGAATCCTTTTGAATTCATGTGTAGCAGGGTGTTTTAACAGAAAAATTGCAATATTACCATTTTTTGACTTCAGAGTCATGGGCTTCCCAGGTTTAATTTTAATATTTTTGATGTTCATTCTTATAATTAGTCCTTTGAATTATCTAAGGCATAGACCTTTGAAAAAAAAAAATTTATTTAATTTTCTCATTAAAAATAGCAATTTAACATTTCAAGATGTGGAATGTTACTGTGAAAAAAGGAGAACCTTTACAGATTTAAATTATTTTTATTATTTTTTTTTTGATATTTTTTCTATTAGATTCAATTAAATAAATGCGTTTTTATACCAAAAAAATTCTTTCCAGATGCACACAAAGAAGTTTGCAGTTCAGAAGCAATCCACTGAAGTAACAGCGCCAACTCTCTTTGGTCTTTCTCCAATACCAATATCGCACATGCGCTCTCATATATTATTTTGTTCTTGTTTTTTGTCATTATGAATGAAGTTTTTTTTCGATTTCTCATCTTGCGACATAAACAGAATATTATAAAAAAACCTGTTGTAGGATATTTTTTTTGGTTTAGCTGAAAGGTCTTTTGAATGGAGGGAGGAGGAGTAAAAAAAGTATATGGCACGTGCACTCGCATATATTTTTTTGTGTCTTCTTTTCCGATCTTTCATCTTGCAGTAAAGTAGATAATTTGAGAAAAAAACTTGTTCTTCAATATTATTCCATGCTATTTTTTTTCAACTTGCCATAGACGAATTAGGAGAATTTTTTTGTTGGTTCGATGGTTTGTCAGAAAATTTTGAGAGTGGGGTTGGAATGTTTTTTTTTAGCGCAATGCATAATTTGAATGTGTCAAACTCGTATCGTTGTCATTTTTTTGTTGCATTTTTAGTAGGTTTGGTGGTTGATTAGGAATATTGCAAAAGTTAGGGTGGGTTGGAGAGAATTGTTTTGTAAAAAAAAAAAAAAAATTGCACATTTGTGTAGCTTATCCGTATGAACCTATGTTTTTTATTGGCTCATCTGTTGGAAGGTTTTTTTAAATATCTGTCGTTATAATTATTATGTAAATATAGAATTATTATGCAAATTACAAACCTACTTCGGTGTTTGGTGGTTGATTAGAAATATTTGAGAAGGAGGGTGGAGATTATTCTAAGTGGAAAAAAGTATATGGCACGTAATGTCGCATGTCAGTTGTGGTAGTGGTTCAGAAAAAATTGAAAGGCAGGGTGGGAAGTAAGTCATCGTTGTCAAGTGTATTGCACTTTCATTCATATTTCAATATTAAAATTAGCGCTATTTTCATCAAAATTAGTCTAAGAACCTGTGGGTACTCGTATCTACTTACATGTATATTTACGAAAGGTTCAAGAAAAAAGTTTATTTACCCAGGGCTTTCCAATAAGAGGTGTTATTTTGATATTGAAATGTTTATGAATGATGTTTATGAAAAAGGACACGGTGTTTTTGTTTCTTTAAGCGAGTTTTTATTTATAATTCTGTTTCTTATAAGCATTTTGTTCCTATGAAAGTACTAAGGAGGTACTCGCTTATAGAATTTTTAAATACATTTTTAAATGCAGTTTTTTAAAGGACCGATAAATCAATCAGAATTCCCAGAACCAAAAACGTAAGTATACAGTTAGAACCTGGGTAACTAGTGAACAAAGAAACAGTTTTAAATTTGGCGGCACCAAAACCACTGTAGGGCTGTGTAAATTTAACGTTTCATGTTTAATTATTTCCTTAATATCTTGTATGTAAACTGATTCACTGTACAATATATTATTTTTTGCTAAGTTAATACCTTTTATTAAGTTAGACAATTCTAAATAAGTGTTCTCTATTATTAAATGTATATTATTATCTTTAAAAGAGTTCCATTTCTCCTGAATACCTTTATATATAAGATTCTGTTTATTGTTGTTAATAGCTATGTTATTTATGCCGTTTTCGATTGCTATTAAGTCATCGTGGTCTGGGTTACCGGATATGCATTTTATTATTTTCCCTAGAAAATGAATGCTTCTTTTATTCCTATGTTCTTGTAATTGTGCAATAATATTTTTAATTTTATTTAATCAGAATTCTTCTTCTAATGTTAAATTTATAACATCATTCTCAATTTCTATAAAAGGTTCTATTATTTCTGTTATGTTCTTCAAATGATACATACATATAATCAAAATTATTAAATAAGTAGACATCATCTATCCTATTTTTTACGAGTTTCGCGTTGTCTACGTTTTCTATTGATACTTTCCCTATCATGCTGGATTGTACATTCTCTAGATATAGTAGGAATATTAACTTGGTCACTTGAATTAAATACATTTTGTTAAATATTATTCTTATGCACTAATTAATTAGTTGTAGTTAGAACTTGTGTTCCTAAATCCTTCTTCACTGTGTATTTAGCGTATCTGGCGTTGGTTTTCTTCCGAATTCCTTTGATTACCCCGAAGATTGTATCTCCTTCCTTATAGGTTTTATTTTTACTTCACTTATTTAAAGTTTCAAGTATCTTTACTGATGCACTTTTTAATTTATTAAACATTTCTTTATTATTATTATATTTTGATTCATTTAAATATATTTCACTAGGTTTCAGACCCGTAACTGAGTGTTTTGTGTTATTTAATTCTTTTACACTTTTATAAATTTCTTCCATGAAATTTGTAGGTATTGTTCTGTTTCAGAAATATGCGTAATAATTCGCTTATTGTGTTATGAACTCTTTCGACTTGTCCGTTCGCTGTGGACGTATAGACTTGTGTCTGAATTTTTTTGAATATTGTATTTCTTACACATTGCTTCCATTGCTGCTGAATTTAACCCTGGTTCGTAATCTGTCATAAGTCTTTGGCAGTGTGGGAAATTATTATTTAGTACTTCTTCAACCTTTGAGAATAAATAAATCCTGTTTTTCAAATACCGTACTACTGCATATTTAAAATATTTATCTTTTGCGGTGAGCCAAATGTCCTTCTCATTATAATAAATATCCATATGTACATGAATTCATACATATTCTGGTATATTGCTCTCTTTTAAGGGTAGGTTTCCCTTGCATTTTTATGTTAGTGCGTTGACTGATTGTTACATAACTTTGTTATTTGTGAAGGTAATTTGTTGAAATTTGGCTTTTTTGGTAATAAATAAATATACGCACATACGTACATCATTATAAATTATATAAGTAGTAATCAATACTTTTATGAAGAGAAGAAGTAATTTTATTTTTTATAAAATGGGACTCAATTTTTCAAAATTTAGGGCTGCTATTACAATTCATTTTTTATTATTTTTTTTTTTGTTTTATGAAAATAGTTAACATGTTTAAGGGATTAATCCTTTTCAAAAAAAAAAAAAAAAATAATACTTGGAAAAAAAATCGTGTGAAATTGTTGAAATTATATCACTTTGAACGAACGTTTTTCAGTATAACTTTTACATTTTTCATTTTTTTTTTCAATGAAGTAAAAGAAAGATTATAGAATATGAATTCAGGCATACAGTGAATCCTTTTGAATTCATGTGTAGCAGGGTGTTTTAACAGAAAAATTGCAATATTACCATTTTTTGACTTCAGAGTCATGGGCTTCCCAGGTTTAATTTTAATATTTTTGATGTTCATTCTTATAATTAGTCCTTTGAATTATCTAAGGCATAGACCTTTGAAAAAAAAAAATTTATTTAATTTTCTCATTAAAAATAGCAATTTAACATTTCAAGATGTGGAATGTTACTGTGAAAAAAGGAGAACCTTTACAGATATAAATTATTTTTATTATTTTTTTTTTGATATTTTTTCTATTAGATTCAATTAAATAAATGCGTTTTTATACCAACAAAATTCTTTCCAGATGCACACAAAGAAGTTTGCAGTTCAGAAGCAATCCACTGAAGTAACAGCGCCAACTCTCTTTGGTCTTTCTCCAATACCAATATCGCACATGCGCTCTCATATATTATTTTGTTCTTGTTTTTTGTCATTATGAATGAAGTTTTTTTTCGATTTCTCATCTTGCGACATAAACAGAATATTATAAAAAAACCTGTTGTAGGATATTTTTTTTGGTTTAGCTGAAAGGTCTTTTGAATGGAGGGAGGAGGAGTAAAAAAAGTATATGGCACGTGCACTCGCATATATTTTTTTGTGTCTTCTTTTCCGATCTTTCATCTTGCAGTAAAGTAGATAATTTGAGAAAAAAACTTGTTCTTCAATATTATTCCATGCTATTTTTTTTCAACTTGCCATAGACGAATTAGGAGAATTTTTTTGTTGGTTCGATGGTTTGTCAGAAAATTTTGAGAGTGGGGTTGGAATGTTTTTTTTTAGCGCAATGCATAATTTGAATGTGTCAAACTCGTATCGTTGTCATTTTTTTGTTGCATTTTTAGTAGGTTTGGTGGTTGATTAGGAATATTGCAAAAGTTAGGGTGGGTTGGAGAGAATTGTTTTGTAAAAAAAAAAAAAATTGCACATTTGTGTAGCTTATCCGTATGAACCTATGTTTTTTATTGGCTCATCTGTTGGAAGGTTTTTTTAAATATCTGTCGTTATAATTATTATGTAAATATAGAATTATTATGCAAATTACAAACCTACTTCGGTGTTTGGTGGTTGATTAGAAATATTTGAGAAGGAGGGTGGAGATTATTCTAAGTGGAAAAAAGTATATGGCACGTAATGTCGCATGTCAGTTGTGGTAGTGGTTCAGAAAAAATTGAAAGGCAGGGTGGGAAGTAAGTCATCGTTGTCAAGTGTATTGCACTTTCATTCATATTTCAATATTAAAATTAGCGCTATTTTCATCAAGATTAGTCTAAGAACCTGTGGGTACTCGTATCTACTTACATGTATATTTACGAAAGCTTCAAGAAAAAAGTTTATTTACCCAGGGCTTTCCAATAAGAGGTGTTATTTTGATATTGAAATGTTTATGAATGATGTTTATGAAAAAGGACACGGTGTTTTTGTTTCTTTAAGCGAGTTTTTATTTATAATTCTGTTTCTTATAAGCATTTTGTTCCTATGAAAGTACTAAGGAGGTACTCGCTTATAGAATTTTTAAATACATTTTTAAATGCAGTTTTTTAAAGGACCGATAAATCAATCAGAATTCCCAGAACCAAAAACGTAAGTATACAGTTAGAACCTGGGTAACTAGTGAACAAAGAAACAGTTTTAAATTTGGCGGCACCAAAACCACTGTAGGGCTGTGTAATAGGTAAATTTAACGTTTCATGTTTAATTATTTCCTTAATATCTTGTATGTAAACTGATTCACTGTACAATATATTATTTTTTGCTAAGTTAATACCTTTTATTAAGTTAGACAATTCTAAATAAGTGTTCTCTATTATTAAATGTATATTATTATCTTTAAAAGAGTTCCATTTCTCCTGAATACCTTTATTTATAAGATTCTGTTTATTATTGTTAATAACTAGGTTATTTATGCCGTTTTCGATTGCTATTAAGTCATCGTGGTCTGGGTTACCGGATATGCATTTTATTATTTTCCCTAGAAAATGAATGCTTCTTTTATTCCTATGTTCTTGTAATTGTGCAATAATATTTTTAATTTTATTTAATCAGAATTCTTCTTCTAATGTTAAATTTATAACATCATTCTCAATTTCTATAAAAGGTTCTATTATTTCTGGTATGTTCTTCACATGATACATACATATAATCAAAATTATTAAATAAGTAGACATCATCTATCCTATTTTTTACGAGTTTCGCGTTCTCTACGTTTTCTATTGATACTTTCCCTATCATGCTGGATTGTACATTCTCTAGATATAGTAGGAATATTAACTTGGTCACTTGAATTAAATACATTTTGTTTAATATTATTTTTATGCACTAATTTATTAGTTGTAGTAAGAACTTGTGTTCCTAAATCCTTTTTCACTATGTATTTAGCGTATCTGCCGTTGGTTTTCTTCGGAATTCCTTTGATTACCCCAAAAATTGTATCTCCTTCCTTATAGGTTTTATTTTTACTTCCCTTATTTAAAGTTTCAAGTACCTTTACTGATGCACTTTTTAATTTATTAAAAATTTCTTTATTATTATTATATTTTGATTCAATTAAATATATTTCACTAGGTTTCAGACCCGTAACTGAGTGTTTTGTGTTATTTAATTCTTTTACACTTTTATAAATTTCTTCCATGAAATTTGTAGGTATTGTTCTGTTTCAGAAATATGCGTAATAATTCGCTTATTGTGTTATGAACTCTTTCGACTTGTCCGTTCGCTGTGGACGTATAGACTTGTGTCTGAATTTTTTTGAATATTGTATTTCTTACACATTGCTTCCATTGCTGCTGAATTTAACCCTGGTTCGTAATCTGTCATAAGTCTTTGGCAGTTTGGGAAATTATTATTTAGTACTTCTTCAACCTTTGAGAATAAATAACTCCTGTTTTTCAAATACCGTACTACTGCATATTTAAAATATTTATCTTTTGCGGTGAGCCAAATATCCTTCTCATTATAATAAATATCCATATGTACATCAATTCATACATATTCTGGTATATTGCTCTCTTTTAAGGGTAGGTTTCCCTTGCATTTTTATGTTAGTGCGTTGACTGATTGTTACATAACTTTGTTATTTGTGAAGGTAATTTGTTGAAATTTGGCTTTTTTGGTAATAAATAAATATACGCACATACGTACATCATTAAAAATTATATAAGTAGTAATCAATACTTTTATGAAGAGAAGAAGTAAATTTATTTTTTATAAAATGGGACTCAATTTTTCAAAATTTAGGGCTGCTATTACAATTCATTTTTTATTATTTTTTTTTTTGTTTTATGAAAATAGTTAACATGTTTAAGGGATTAATCCTTTTCAAAAAAAAAAAATAATACTTGGAAAAAAAATCGTGTGAAATTGTTGAAATTATATCACTTTGAACGAACGTTTTTCAGTATAACTTTTACATTTTTCATTTTTTTTTTCAATGAAGTAAAAGAAAGATTATAGAATATGAATTCAGGCATACAGTGAATCCTTTTGAATTCATGTGTAGCTTGTTAAACAGGGTGTTTTAACAGAAAAATTGCAATATTACCATTTTTTGACTTCAGAGTCATGGGCTTCCCAGGTTTAATTTTAATATTTTTGATGTTCATTCTTATAATTAGTCCTTTGAATTATCTAAGGCATAGACCTTTGAAAAAAAAAATTTATTTAATTTTCTCATTAAAAATAGCAATTTAACATTTCAAGATGTGGAATGTTACTGTGAAAAAAGGAGAACCTTTACAGATTTAAATTATTTTTATTATTTTTTTTTTGATATTTTTTCTATTAGATTCAATTAAATAAATGCGTTTTTATACCAAAAAAATTCTTTCCAGATGCACACAAAGAAGTTTGCAGTTCAGAAGCAATCCACTGCAGTAACAGCGCCAACTCTCTTTGGTCTTTCTCCAATACCAATATCGCACATGCGCTCTCATATATTATTTTGTTCTTGTTTTTTGTCATTATGAATGAAGTTTTTTTTCGATTTCTCATCTTGCGACATAAACAGAATATTATAAAAAAACCTGTTGTAGGATATTTTTTTTGGTTTAGCTGAAATGTCTTTTGAAGGGAGGGAGGAGGAGTAAAAAAAGTATATGGCACGTGCACTCGCATATATTTTTTTGTGTCTTCTTTTCCGATCTTTCATCTTGCAGTAAAGTAGATAATTTGAGAAAAAAACTTGTTCTTCAATATTATTCCATGCTATTTTTTTTCAACTTGCCATAGACGAATTAGGAGAATTTTTTTGTTGGTTCGATGGTTTGTCAGAAAATTTTGAGAGTGGGGTTGGAATGTTTTTTTTTTAGCGCAATGCATAATTTGAATGTGTCAAACTCGTATCGTTGTCATTTTTTTGTTGCATTTTTAGTAGGTTTGGTGGTTGATTAGGAATATTGCAAAAGTTAGGGTGGGTTGGAGAGAATTGTTTTGTAAAAAAAAAAGAATTGCACATTTGTGTAGCTTATCCGTATGAACCTATGTTTTTTATTGGCTCATCTGTTGGAAGGTTTTCTTAAATATCTGTCGTTATAATTATTATGTAAATATAGAATTATTATGCAAATTACAAACCTACTTCGGTGTTTGGTGGTTGATTAGAAATATTTGAGAAGGAGGGTGGAGATTATTCTAAGTGGAAAAAAGTATATGGCACGTACTGTCGCATGTCAGTGGTGGTAGTGGTTCAGAAAAAATTGAAAGGCAGGGTGGGAAGTAAGTCATCGTGGTCAAGTGTATTGCACTTTCATTCATATTTCAATATTAAAATTAGCGCTATTTTCATCAAATTTAGTCTAAAAACCTGTGGGTACTCGTATCTACTTACAGGTATATTTACGAAAGGTTCAAGAAAGAAATTTATTTACCCAGGGCTTTCCAATAAGAGGTGTTATTTTGATATTCAAATGTTTATGAATGATGTTTATGAAAAAGGACACGGTGTTTTTGTTTCTTTTAGCGAGTTTTTATTTATAAACCTGTTTCTTATAAGCATTTTGTTCCTATGAAAGTACTAAGGAGGTACTCGCATATAGAATTTTTTAATACATTTTTAAATGCAGTTTTTTAAAGGACCGATAAATTCCCAGAACCAAAAACGTAAGTATACAGTTAGAACCTGGGTAACTAGTGAACAAAGAAACAGTTTTAATTTTGGCGGCACCAAAACCACTGTAGGGCTGTGTAATAGGTAAATTTAACGTTTCATGCTTAATTATTTCCTTAATATCTTGTATGTAAAGTGATTCACTGTAGAATATATTATTTTTTGCTAAGTTAATACCTTTTATTAAGTTAGACAATTCTAAATAAGTGTTCTCTATTATTAAATCTATATTATTATCTTTAAAAGAGTTCCATTTCTCCTGAATACCTTTATATATAAGATTCTGTTTATTATTGTTAATAGCTATGTTATTTATGCCGTTTTCGATTGCTATTAAGTCATCGTGGTCTGGGTTACCGGATATGCATTTTATTATTTTCCCTAGAAAATGAATGCTTCTTTTATTCCTATGTTCTTGTAATTGTGCAATAATATTTTTAATTTTATTTAATCAGAATTCTTCTTCTAATGTTAAATTTATAACATCATTCTCAATTTCTATAAAAGGTTCTATTATTTCTGTTATGTTCTTCAAATGATACATACATATAATCAAAATTATTAAATAAGTAGACATCATCTATCCTATTTTTTACGAGTTTCGCGTTGTCTACGTTTTCTATTGATACTTTCCCTATCATGCTGGATTGTACATTCTCTAGATATAGTAGGAATATTAACTTGGTCACTTGAATTAAATACATTTTGTTTAATATTATTTTTATGCACTAATTTATTAGTTGTAGTAAGAACTTGTGTTCCTAAATCCTTTTTCACTATGTATTTAGCGTATCTGCCGTTGGTTTTCTTCGGAATTCCTTTGATTACCCCAAAAATTGTATCTCCTTCCTTATAGGTTTTATTTTTACTTCCCTTATTTAAAGTTTCAAGTACCTTTACTGATGCACTTTTTAATTTATTAAACATTTCTTTATTATTATTATATTTTGATTCATTTAAATATATTTCACTAGGTTTCAGACCCGTAACTGAGTGTTTTGTGTTATTTAATTCTTTTACACTTTTATAAATTTCTTCCATGAAATTTGTAGGTATTGTTCTGTTTCAGAAATATGCGTGGTAATTCGCTTTTTGTGTTATGAACTCTTTCGACTTGTCCGTTTGCTGTGGACGTATAGACTGGTGTCTGAATTTTTTTGAATATTGTATTTCTTACACATTGCTTCCATTGCTGCTGAATTTAACCCTGGTTCTTAATCTGTCATAAGTCTTTGGCAGTGTGGGAAATTATTATTTAGTACTTCTTCAACCTTTGAGAATAAATAAATCCTGTTTTTCAAATACCGTACTACTGCATATTTATAATTTTTATATTCTCATTATAATAAATATCCATATGTACATGAATTCATACATATTCTGGTATATTGCTCTCTTTTAAGGGTAGGTTTCCCTTGCATTTTTATGTTAGTGCGTTGACTGATTGTTACATAACTTTGTTATTTGTGAAGGTAATTTGTTGAAATTTGGCTTTTTTGGTAATAAATAAATATACGCACATACGTACATCATTAAAAATTATATAAGTAGTAATCAATACTTTTATGAAGAGAAGAAGTAATTTTATTTTTTATAAAATGGGACTCAATTTTTCAAAATTTAGGGCTGCTATTACAATTCATTTTTTATTATTTTTTTTTTTTGTTTTATGAAAATAGTTAACATGTTTAAGGGATTAACCCTTTTCAAAAAAAAAAAAAAAAAAAATACTTGGAAAAAAATTGTGTGAAATTGTTGAAATTATATCACTTTGAACGAACGTTTTTCAGTATAACTTTTACATTTTTCATTTTTTTTTCAATGAAGTAAAAGAAAGATTATAGAATATGAATTCAGGCATACAGTGAATCCTTTTGAATTCATGTGTAGCTTGTTAAACAGGGTGTTTTAACAGAAAAATTGCAATATTACCATTTTTTGACTTCAGAGTCATGGGCTTCCCAGGTTTAATTTTAATATTTTTGATGTTCATTCTTATAATTAGTCCTTTGAATTATCTAAGGCATAGACCTTTCAAAAAAAAAATGTATTTAATTTTCTCATTAAAAATAGCAATTTAACATTTCAAGATGTGGAATGTTACTGTGAAAAAAGGAGAACCTTTACAGATTTAAATTATTTTTATTATTTTTTTTTTTGATATTTTTTCTATTAGATTCAATAAAATAAATGCGTTTTTATACCAAAAAAATTCTTTCCAGATGCACACAAAGAAGTTTGCAGTTCAGAAGCAATCCACTGCAGTAACAGCGCCAACTCTCTTTGGTCTTTCTCCAATACCAATATCGCACATGCGCTCTCATATATCATTTTGTTCTTGTTTTTTGTCATTATGAATGAAGTTTTTTTTCGATTTCTCATCTTGCGACATAAACAGAATATTATAAAAAAAACCTGTTGTAGGATATTTTTTTTGGTTTAGCTGAAATGTCTTTTGAAGGGAGGGAGGAGGAGTAAAAAAAGTATATGGCACGTGCACTCGCATATATTTTTTTGTGTCTTCTTTTCCGATCTTTCATCTTGCAGTAAAGTAGATAATTTGAGAAAAAAACTTGTTCTTCAATATTATTCCATGCTATTTTTTTTCAACTTGCCATAGACGAATTAGGAGAATTTTTTTGTTGGTTCGATGGTTTGTCAGAAAATTTTGAGAGTGGGGTTGGAATGTTTTTTTTTTAGCGCAATGCATAATTTGAATGTGTCAAACTCGTATCGTTGTCATTTTTTTGTTGCATTTTTAGTAGGTTTGGTGGTTGATTAGGAATATTGCAAAAGTTAGGGTGGGTTGGAGAGAATTGTTTTGTAAAAAAAAAAAAATTGCACATTTGTGTAGCTTATCCGTATGAACCTATGTTTTTTATTGGCTCATCTGTTGGAAGGTTTTTTTAAATATCTGTCGTTATAATTATTATGTAAATATAGAATTATTATGCAAATTACAAACCTACTTCGGTGTTTGGTGGTTGATTAGAAATATTTGAGAAGGAGGGTGGAGATTATTCTAAGTGGAAAAAAGTATATGGCACGTAATGTCGCATGTCAGTTGTGGTAGTGGTTCAGAAAAAATTGAAAGGCAGGGTGGGAAGTAAGTCATCGTTGTCAAGTGTATTGCACTTTCATTCATATTTCAATATTAAAATTAGCGCTATTTTCATCAAATTTAGTCTAAGAACCTGTGGGTACTCGTATCTACTTACAGGTATATTTACGAAAGGTTCAAGAAAAAAGTTTATTTACCTAGGGCTTTCCAATAAGAGGTGTTATTTTGATATTGAAATGTTTATGAATGATGTTTATGAAAAAGTACACGGTGTTTTTGTTTCTTTTAGCGAGTTTTTATTTATAAACCTGTTTCTTATAAGCATTTTGTTCCTATGAAAGTACTAAGGAGGTACTCGCATATAAAATTTTTAAATACATTTTTAAATGCAGTTTTTTTAAAGGACCGATAAATCAATCAGAATTCCCAGAACCAAAAACGTAAGTATACAGTTAGAACCTGGGTAACTAGTGAACAAAGAAACAGTTTTAATTTTGGCGGCACCAAAACCACTGAAGGGCTGTGTAATAGGTAAATTTAATGTTTCATGTTTAATTATTTCCTTAATATCTTGTATGTAAAGTGATTCACTGTAGAATATATTATTTTTTGCTAAGTTAATACCATTTATTAAGTTAGACAATTCTAAATAAGTGTTCTCTATTATTAAATCTATATTATTATCTTTAAAAGAGTTCCATTTTTTCTGAATACCTTTATTTATAAGATTCTGTTTATTATTGTTAATAACTAGGTTATTTATGCCGTTTTCGATTGCTATTAAGTCATCGTGGTCTGGGTTACCGGATATGCATTTTATTATTTTCCCTGGAAAATGAATGCTTCTTTTATTCCTATGTCCTTGTAATTGTCCAATAATATTTTTAATTTTATTTAATCAGAATTCTTCTTCTAATGTTAAATTTATAACATCATTCTCAATTTCTATAAAAGGTTCTATTATTTCTGTTATGTTCTTCACATGATACATACATATAATCAAAATTATTAAATAAGTAGACATCATCTATCCTATTTTTTACGAGTTTCGCGTTCTCTACGTTTTCTATTGATACTTTCCCTATAATGCTGGATTGTACATTCTCTAGATATAGTAGGAATATTAACTTGGTCACTTGAATTAAATACATTTTGTTTAATATTATTTTTATGCACTAATTTATTAGTTGTAGTTAGAACTTGTGTTTCTAAATCCTTCTTCACTATGTATTTAGCGTATCTGGCGTTGGTTTTCTTCCCAATTCCCTTGATTACCCCGAAGATTGTATCTCCTTCTTTAAAGGTTTTATTTTTACTTCCCTTATTTAAAGTTTCAAGTACCTTTACTGATGCACTTTTTAATTTATTAAAAATTTCTTTATTATTATTATATTTTAATTCATTTAAATATATTTCACTAGGTTTCAGACCGGTAACTGAGTGTTTTGTGTTATTTAATTCTTTTACACTTTTATAAATTTCTTCCATGAAATTTGTAGGTATTGTTCTATTTCAGAAATGTGCGTGATAATTCGCTTATTGTGTTATGAACTCTTTCGACTTGTCCGTTCGCTGTGCACGTATAGACTGGTGTCTGATTTTTTTTGAATATTGTATTTCTTACCAATTACTTCCATTGCTGCTGAATTTAACCCTGGTTCGTAATCTGTCATAAGTCTTTGGCAGTGTGGGAAATTATTATTTAGTACTTCTCCAACCTTTGAGAATAAATAAATCCTGTTATCCAAATACCGTACTACTACATATTTAGAATATTTATCTTTTGCGGTGAGCCAAATATCCTTCTCATTATAATAAATATCCATATGTACATGAGTTCATACATATTCTGGTATATTGCTCTCTTTTAAGGGTAGGTTTCCCTTGCATTTTTATGTTAGTGCGTTGACTGATTGTTACATAACTTTGTTATTTGTGAAAGTAATTTGTTGAAATTTGGCTTTTTTGGTAATAAATAAATATACGCACATACGTACATCATTTAAAATTATATAAATAGTAATCAATACTTTTATGAAGAGAAGAAGTGATTTATTTTTTTATAAAATGGGACTCAATTTTTCAAAATTTAGGGCTGCTATTACAATACATTTTTTATTATTTTGTTTGGTTTTATGAAAATAGTAAACATGTTTTAGGGATTAAGCCTTAAAAAAAAATACTTGGAAACAAAATCGTGTGAAATTGTTGAAATTATATCACTTTGAACGAACGTTTTCATTTTTTTTCAATGAAGTAAAAGAAAGATTATGATTATAGAATATGAATTCAGGCATACAGTGAATCCTTTTGAATTCATGTGTAGCTTGTTAAACAGGGTGCTTTCACAGACAAATTGCAATATTACCATTTTTTGACTTCAGAGTCATGGGCTTGCCACGTTTAATTTTAATATTTTTGATGTTCATTCTTATAATTAGTCCTTTGAAATATCTAAGGCATAGACCTTTCAAAAAAAAAAAAAATGTATTTAATTTTCTCATTAAAAATAGCAATTTAACATTTCAAGATGTGCAATGTTACTGTGAAAAAAGGAGAACCTCTACAGATTTAAATTATTTTTATTATTTTTTTTTTGCTATTTTTTATATTAGATTCAATTAAAAAAAAATCATAACATCCATTAGTTTTTTTGATATAAATGTTCAAAAAGAGGTCTTTTTTGCGTTTTTATACCAAACAATTCTTTCCACATGCACACAAAGAAGTTTGCAGTTCAGAAGCAATCCACTACAGTAACAGCGCCAACTCTCTTTGGTCTTTCTCCAAAACCAATATCGCACATGCGCTCTGATATATTATTTTGTTCTTGTTTTTTGTCATTATGAATGAAGTTTTTTTTTCGATTTCTCATCTCGCGACATAAACAGAATATTATAAAAAAACCTGTTGTAGGATATTTTTTTTGGTTTAGCTGAAAGGTCTTTTGGATGGCGGGAGGAGGAGTAAAAAAAGTATATGGCACGTGCACTCGCATATATTTTTTTGTGTCTTCTTTTCCGATCTTTCTCCTTGCAGTAAAGTAGATAATTTGAGAAAAAAACTTGTTCTTCAATATTATTCCATGTTATTTTTTTTCAACTTGCCATAGACGAATTAGGAGAATTTTTTCGTTGGTTCGATGGTTTGTCAGAAAATTTTGAGTGTGGGGTTGGAATGTTTTTTTTTAGCGCAATGCATAATTTGAATGTGTCAAACTCGTTTCGTTGTCATTTTTTTGTTGCATTTTTAGTAGGTTTGGTGGTTGATTAGGAATATTGCAAAAGTTAGGGTGGGTTGGAGGGAATTGTTTTGTAAAAAAAAAAAAAAATTGCACATTTGTGTAGCTTATCCGTATGAACCTATGTTTTTTATTGGCTCATCTGTTGGAAGGTTTTTTTTAAATATCTGTCGTTATAATTATTATGTAAATATAGAATTATTATGCAAATTACAAACCTACTTCGGTGTTTGGTGGTTGATTAGAAATATTTGAGAAGGAGGGTGGAGATTATTCTAAGTGGAAAAAAGTATATGGCACGTAATGTCGCATGTCAGTTGTGGTAGTGGTTCAGAAAAAATTGAAAGGCAGGGTGGGAAGTAAGTCATCGTTGTCAAGTGTATTGCACTTTCATTCATATTTCAATATTAAAATTAGCGCTATTTTCATCAAATTTAGTCTAAGAACCTGTGGGTACTCGTATCTACTTACAGGTATATTTACGAAAGGTTCAAGAAAAAAGTTTATTTACCTAGGGCTTTCCAATAAGAGGTGTTATTTTGATATTGAAATGTTTATGAATGATGTTTATGAAAAAGGACACGGTGTTTTTGTTTCTTTTAGCGAGTTTTTATTTATAATTCTGTTTCTTATAAGCATTTTGTTCCTATGAAAGTACTAAGGAGGTACTCGCATATAGAATTTTTCAATACATTTTTAAATGCAGTTTTTTAAAGGACCGATAAATCAATCAGAATTCCCAGAACCAAAAACGTAAGTATACAGTTAGAACCTGGGTAACTAGTGAACAAATAAACAGTTTTAAATTTGGCGGCACCAAAACCACTGTAGGGCTATGTAATAGGTACATTTAACGTTTCATGTTTAATTATTTCCTTAATATCTTGTATGTAAAGTGATTCACTGTAGAATATATTATTTTTTGCTAAGTTAATACCTTTTATTAAGTTAGACAATTCTAAATAAGTGTTCTCTATTATTAAATGTATATTATTATCTTTAAAAGAGTTCCGTTTCTCCTGAATACCTTTATTTATAAGATTCTGTTTATTATTGTTAATAACTATGTTATTTATGCCGTTTTCGATTGCTATTAAGTCATCGTGGTCTGGGTTACCGGATATGCATTTTATTATTTTCCCTAGAAAATGAATGCTTCTTTTATTCCTATGTTCTTGTAATTGTGCAATAATATTTTTAATTTTATTTAACCAGAATTCTTCTTTTAATGTTAAATTTATAACATCATTCTCAATTCTAGAAAAGGTTCTATTATTTCTGTTATGTTCTTCACATGATACATACATATAATCAAAATTATTAAATAAGTAGACATCATCTATCCTATTTTTTACGAGTTTCGCGTTGTCTACGTTTTCTATTGATACTTTCCCTATCATGCTGGATTGTACATTCTCTAGATATAGTAGGAATATTAACTTGGTCACTTGAATTAAATACATTTTGTTTAATATTATTTTTATGCACTAATTTATTAGTTGTAGTTAGAACTTGTGTTCCTAAATACTTCTTCACTATGTATTTAGCGTATCTGGCGTTGGTTTTCTTCCGAATTCCTTTGATTACCCCGAAGATTGTATCTCCTTCTTTATAGGTTTTATTTTTACTTCCCTTATTTAAAGTTTCAAGTACCTTTACTGATGCACTTTTTAATTTATTAAAAATTTCTTTATTATTATTATATTTTGATTCATTTAAATATATTTCACTAGGTTTCAGACCCGTAACTGAGTGTTTTGTGTATTTAATTCTTTTACACTTTTATAAATTTCTTCCATGAAATTTGTAGGTATTGTTCTGTTTCAGAAATATGCGTGGTAATTCGCTTATTGTGTTATGAACTCTTTCGACTTGTCCGTTCGCTGTGGACGTATAGACTGGTGTCTGAATTTTTTTGAATATTGTATTTCTTACACATTGCTTCCATTGCTGCTGAATTTAAACCTGGTTCGTAATCTGTCATAAGTCTTTGGCAGTGTGGGAAATTATTATTTAGTACTTCTTCAACCTTTGAGAATAAATAAATCCTGTTATCCAAATACCGTACTACTACATATTTAGAATATTTATCTTTTGCGGTGAGCCAAATATCCTTCTCATTATAATAAATATCCATATGTTCATGAGTTCATACATTTTCTGGTATATTGCTCTCTTTTAAGGGTAGGTCTCCCTTGCATTTTTATGTTAGTGCGTTGACTGATTGTTACATAACTTTGTTATTTGTGAAGGTAATTTGTTGAAATTTGGCTTTTTTGGTAATAAATAAATATACGCACATACGTACATCATTTAAAATTATATAAATAGTAATCAATACTTTTATGAAGAGAAGAAGTGATTTATTTTTGTATAAAATAGGACTCAATTTTTCAAATTTTAGGGCTGCTATTACAATACATTTATTATTATTTTTTTTAGTTTTATGAAAATAGTTAACATGTTTTAGGGACCCTTTACAAAAAAAAAAAACAAAAAATACTTGGAAAAAAAATCATGTGAAATTGTTGAAATTATATCACTTTGAACGAACGTTTTTCAGTATAACTTTTACATTTTTCATTTTTTTTTTCAATGAAGTAAAAGAAAGATTATAGAATATGAATTCAGGCATACAGTGAATCCTTTTGAATTCATGTGTAGCTTGTTAAACAGGGTGTTTTAACAGAAAAATTGCAATATTACCATATTTTAACTTCAAAGTCATGTGCTTCCCAGGTTTTAATATTTTTGATGTTCATTCTTATAATTAGTCCTTTGAATTATCTAAGGCATGGACCTTTCAAAAAAAAAATGTATTTAATTTTCTCATTAAAAATAGCAATTTAACATTTCAAGATGTGCAATGTTACTGTGAAAAAAGGAGAACCTCTACAGATTTAAATTATTTTTATTATTTTTTTTTGATATTTTTTCTAATAGATTTAATTAAAAAAAAGTCATAACAGCCATTAGTTTTTTTGATATAAATTTTTGTTTTTATACCAAACAATTCTTTCCAGGTGCACACAAAGAAGTTTGCAGTTCAGAAGCAATCCACTGCAGTAACAGCGCCAACTCTCTTTGGTCTTTCTCCAAAACCAATATCGCACATGCGCTCTGATATATTATTTTGTTCTTGTTTTTTGTCATTATGAATGAAGTTTTTTTTCGATTTCTCATCTCGCGACATAAACAGAATATTATAAAAAAACCTGTTGTAGGATATTTTTTTTTGTTTAGCTGAAAGGTCTTTTGGATGGCGGGAGGAGGAGTAAAAAAAGTATATGGCACGTGCACTCGCATATATTTTTTTGTGTCTTCTTTTCCGATCTTTCATCTTGCAGTAAAGTAGATAATTTGAGAAAAAAACTTGTTCTTCAATATTATTCCATGTTGTTGGAATGTTTTTTTTAGCGCAATGCATAATTTGAATGTGTCAAACTCGTATCGTTGTCATTTTTTTGTTGCATTTTTAGTAGGTTTGGTGGTTGATTAGGAATATTGCAAAAGTTAGGGTGGGTTGGAGAGAATTGTCTTGTAAAAAAAAAAAATAAATTGCACATTTGTGTAGTTTATCCGTATTGGCTCATCGGTTGGAAGTTTTTTTTTAAATATCTCTCGTTATAATTATTATGTAAATATAGAATTATTATGCAAATTACAAACCTACTTCGGTGTTTGGTGGTTGATTAGAAATATTTGAGAAGGAAGGTGGAGATTATTCTAAGTGGAAAAAAGTATATGGCACGTAATGTCGCATGTCAGTTGTGGTAGTGGTTCAGAAAAAATTGAAAGGCAGGGTGGGAAGTAAGTCATCGTTGTCAAGTGTATTGCACTTTCATTCATATTTCAATATTAAAATTAGCGTTATTTTCATCAAATTTAGTCTAAGAACCTGTGGGCACTCGTATCTACTTACAGGTATATTTACGAAAGGTTCAAGAAAGAAGTTTATTTACCTAGGGCTTTCCAATAAGAGGTGTTATTTTGATATTCAAATGTTTATGAATGATGTTTATGAAAAAGGACACGGTGTTTTTCTTTTAGCGAGTTTTTATTTATAAACCTGTTTCTTATAAGCATTTTGTTCCTATGAAAGTACTAAGGAGGTACTCGCATATAGAATTTTTTAATACATTTTTAAATGCAGTTTTTTAAAGGACCGATAAATCAATCAGAATTCCCAGAACCAAAAACGAAAGTATACAGTTAGAACCTGAGTAACTAGTGAACAAAGAAACAGTTTTAATTTTGGCGGCACCAAAACCACTGTAGGGCTGTGTAATAGGTAAATTTAACGTTTCATGCTTAATTATTTCCTTAATATCTTGTATGTAAAGTGATTCACTGTAGAATATATTATTTTTTGCTAAGTTAATACCTTTTATTAAGTTAGACAATTCTAAAAAAGTGTTCTCTATTATTAAATGTATATTATTATCTTTAAAAGAGTTCCGTTTCTCCTGAATACCTTTATTTATAAGATTCTGTTTATTATTGTTAATAACTATGTTATTTATGCCGTTTTCGATTGCTATTAAGTCATCGTGGTCTGGGTTACCGGATATGCATTTTATTATTTTCCCTAGAAAATGAATGCTTCTTTTATTCCTATGTCCTTGTAATTGTGCAATAATATTTTTAATTTTATTTAATCAGAATTCTTCTTCTAATGTTAAATTTATAACATCATTCTCAATTTCTATAAAAGGTTCTATTATTTCTGTTATGTTCTTCACATGATACATACATATAATCAAAATTATTAAATAAGTAGACATCATCTATCCTATTTCTTACGAGTTTCGCGTTCTCTACGTTTTCTATTGATGCTTTCCCTATAATGCTGGATTGTACATTCTCTAGATATAGTAGGAATATTAACTTGGTCACTTGAATTAAATACATTTTGTTTAATATTATTTTTATGCACTAATTTATTAGTTGAAGTTAGAACTTGTGTTCCTAAATCCTTCTTTACTATGTATTTAGCGTATCTGACGTTGGTTTTCTTCCCAATTCCTTTGATTACCCCGAAGATTGTATCTCCTTCTTTATAGGTTTTATTTTTACTTCCCTTATTTAAAGTTTCAAGTACATTTACTGATGCACTTTTTAATTTATTAAAAATTATTTCACTAGGTTTCAGACCCGTAACTGAGTGTTTTGTGTTATTTAATTCTTTTACACTTTTATTAATTTCTTCCATGAAATTTGTAGGTATTGTTCTGTTTCAGAAATATGCGTGATAATTCGCTTATTGTGTTATGAACTCTTTCGACTTGTCCGTTCGCTGTGGACGTATAGACTGGTGTCTGATTTTTTTTGAATATTGTATTTCTTACCAATTACTTCCATTGCTGCTGAATTTAACCCTGGTTCGTAATCTGTCATAAGTTTTTGGCAGTGTGGGAAATTATTATTTAGTTCTTCAACCTTTGAGAATAAATAAATCCTGTTATCCAAATACCGTACTACTACATATTTAGAATATTTATCTTTTGCGGTGAGCCAAATATCCTTCTCATTATAATAAATATCCATATGTACATGAGTTAATACATATTCTGGTATATTGCTCTCTTTTAAGGGTAGGTTTCCCTTGCATTTTTATGTTAGTGCGTTGACTGATTGTTACATAACTTTGTTACTTGTGAAGGTAATTTGTTGAAATTTGGCTTTTTTGGTAATAAATAAATATACGCACATACGTACATCATTTAAATCAATACTCTTATCAAAGTAATCAATACTTTTATGAAGAGAAGAAGTGATTTATTTTTTTATAAAATAGGACTCAATTTTTCAAAATTTAGGGCTGCTATTACAATACATTTTTTATTATTTTGTTTGGTTTTATGAAAATAGTAAACATGTTTTAGGGATTAAGCCTTAAAAAAAATACTTGGAAACAAAATCATGTGAAATTGTTGAAATTATATCACTTTGAACGAACGTTTTTCAGTATAACTTTTACATTTTTCATTTTTTTCCAATGAAGTAAAAGAAAGATTATGATTATAGAATATGAATTCAGGCATACAGTGAATCCTTTTGAATTCATGTGTAGCTTGTTAAACAGGGTGTTTTCACAGACAAATTGCAATATTACCATTTTTTGACTTCAGAGTCATGGGCTTCCCACGTTTAATTTTAATATTTTTGGTGTTCATTCTTATAATTAGTCCTTTGAATTATCTAAGGCATAGACCTTTCAAAAAAAAAAAATTATTTAATTTTCTCATTAAAAATAGCAATTTAACATTTCAAGATGTGCAATGTTACTGTGAAAAAAAGGAGAACCTCTACAGATTTAAATTATTTTTATTATTTTTTTTTTTTTTTTTGATATTTTTTCTATTAGATTCAATTAAAAAAAATCATAACATCCATTAGTTTTTTTGATATACATTTTCAAAAAGAGGTCTTTTTTGCGTTTTTATACCAAACAATTCTTTCCACATGCACACAAAGAAGTTTGCAGTTCAGAAGCAATCCACTACAGTAACAGCGCCAACTCTCTTTGGTCTTTCTCCAAAACCAATATCGCACATGCGCTCTCATATATTATTTTGTTCTTGTTTTTTGTCATTATGAATGAAGTTTTTTTTCGATTTCTCATCTCGCGACATAAACAGAATATTATAAAAAAAACCTGTTGTAGGATATTTTTTTTTGGTTTAGCTGAAAGGTCTTTTGGATGGAGGGAGGAGGAGTAAAAAAAGTATATGGCACGTGCACTCGCATATATTTTTTGTGTGTTCTTTTCCGATCTTTCATCTTGCAGTAAAGTAGATAATTTGAGAAAAAAACTTGTTCTTCAATATTATTCCATGTTATTTTTTTTCAACTTGACATAGACGAATTAGGAGAATTTTTTCGTTGGTTCGATGGTTTGTCAGAAAATTTTGAGAGTGGGGTTGGAATGTTTTTTTTAGCGCAATGCATAATTTGAATGTGTCAAACTCGTATCGTTGTCATTTTTTTGTTGCATTTTTAGTAGGTTCGGTGGTTGATTAGGAATATTTCAAAAGTTAGGGTGGGTTGGAGAGAACTGTTTTGTGAAAAAAAAAAATAAATTGCACATTTGTGTAGCTTATCCGTATGAACCTATGTTTTTTATTGGCTCACTATTAAAACTAGCGCTGTTTTCATCAAATTTAGTCTAAGAACCTGTGGGTACTCGTATCTACTTACAGGTATATTTACGAAAGGTTCAAGAAAAAAGTTTATTTACCTAGGGCTTTCCAATAAGAGGTGTTATTTTGATATTGAAATGTTTATGAATGATGTTTATGAAAAAGGACACGGTGTTTTTGTTTCTTTTAGCGAGTTTTTATTTATAATTCTGTTTCTTATAAGCATTTTGTTCCTATGAAATTACTAAGGAGGTACTCGCATATAGAATTTTTAAATACATTTTTAAATGCAGTTTTTTAAAGGACCGATAAATCAATCAGAATTCCCAGAACCAAAAACGAAAGTATACAGTTAGAACCTGGGTAGCAAGTGAACAAAGAAACAGTTTTAATTTTGGCGGCACCAAAACCACTGTAGGGCTCAAGAGTTCAATTTCTCCTGAATACCTTTATTTATAAGATTTTGTTTATTTTTGTTAATTATAAGGTTACTTATGCCCTTTTTGATTGCTATTAAGTTACCGGATATGCATTTATTATTTTTTCTAGAAAATTAATGTTATGTTCTTGTAATTGTGCAAAAATATTTTTAATTTTATTTAATCAGAATTCTTCTTCTAATGTTAAATTTATAACATCATTCTCAATTTCTATAAAAGGTTCTATTATTTCTGTTATGTTCTTCACATGATACATACATATATTGAAAATTATTAAATAAGTAGACATCATCTGTCCTATTTTTTACGAGTTTCGCGTTCTTTACGTTTTCTATTGATACTTTCCCTATCATGCTTGATTGTACATTCTCTAGATATAGTAGGAATATTAACTTGGTCACTTGAATTAAATACATTTCGTTTAATATTATTTTATGAACTTATTTATTAGTTGTAGTTAGAACTTGTGTTCCTAAATCCTTCTTCACTATGTATTTAGCGTATCTGGCGTTGGTTTTCTTCCAAATTCCTTTAATTACCCCGACGATTGTAACTCCTTCTTTATAGGTTTTATTTTTACTTCCCTTATTTAAAGTTTCAAGTACCTTTACTGATGCACTTTTTAATTTATAAAAAATTTCTTTATTATTATTATATTTTGATTCATTTAAATATATTTCACTAGGTTTCAGACCCGTAACTGAGTGTTTTGTGTTATTTAATTCTTTTACACTTTTATAAATTTCTTCTATGCAATTTGTAGATACTGTTCTGTTTCAGAAATATGCGTTATAATTCGCTTATCTCTTTCGACTTGTCCGTTCGCTGTGGACGTTATAGACTGGTGTCTGATTTTTTTTGAATATTGTATTTCTTACACATTGCTTCCATTGCTGCTGAATTTAACCCTGGTTCGTTATCTGTCATAAGTCTTTGCCAGTGTGGGAAATTATTTGTTAGTACTTCTTCAACCTTTAGTATAAATAAATCCTGTTATCCAAATACCGTACTACTACATATTTAGAATATTTATCTTTTGCGGTGAGCCAAATATCCTTCTCATTATAATAAATATCCATGTGTACATGAGTTTCTACACATTCTGGTATATTGCTCTCTTTGCATTTTTATGTTAGTGCGTTGATTGATTGTTACATAACTTTGTTATTTGTGAAGGAAATTTGTTGAAATTTGGCTTTTTTGGTGATAAATAAATATACGCACATACGTACATCATTCAATATAGTAAATTCAATACTTTTATGAAGAGCAGTGATTTATTTTTTTTATAAAATGGGACTCAATTTTTCAAAATTTAGGGCTGCTATTACAATACATTTTTTATTATTTTGTTTGGTTTTATGAAAATAGTAAACATGTTTTAGGGATTAAGCCTTAAAAAAAATACTTGGAAACAAAATCGTGTGAAATTGTTGAAATTATATCACTTTGAACGAACGTTTTTCAGTATAACTTTTACATTTTTCATTTTTTTTCAATGAAGTAAAAGAAAGATTATAGAATATGAATTCAGGCATACAGTGAATACTTTTGAATTCATGTGTAGCTTGTTAAACAGGGTGTTTTAACAGAAAAATTGCAATATTACCATTTTTTAACTTCAAAGTCATGTGCTTCCCAGGTTTTAATATTTTTGATGTTCATTCTTTTAATTAGTCCTTTGAATTATCTAAGGCATAGACCTTTCAAAAAAAAAAATTTATTTAATTTTCTCATTAAAAATAGCAATTTAACATTTCAAGATGTGCAATGTTACTGTGAAAAAAAGGAGAACCTCTACAGATTTAAATTATTTTTATTATTTTTTTTGATATTTTTTTCTAATAGATTCAATTAAAAAAAGTCATAACATCCATTAGTTTTTTTGATATAAATTTTCAAAAAGAGTTCTTTTTTGCGTTTTTATACCAAACAATTCTTTCCAGATGCACACAAAGAAGTTTGAAGTTCAGAAGAAATCCACTGCAGTAACAGCGCCAACTCTCTTTGGTCTTTCTCCAAAACAATAATAAACAAAGGTACGTACTGTCGCATGTCAGTGGTGGTAGTGGTTCAGAAAAAATTGAAAGGCAGGGTGGGAAGTAAGTCATCGTTGTCAAGTGTATTGCACTTTCATTCATATTTCAATATTAAAATTAGCGTTATTTTCATCAAATTAAATCTAAGAACCTGTGGGTACTCGTATCTACTTACAGGTATATTTACGAAAGGTTCAAGAAAGAAGTTTCTTTACCTAGGGCTTTCCAATAAGAGGTGTTATTTTGATATTCAAATGTTTATGAATGATGTTTATGAAAAAGAACACGGTGCTTTTGTTTCTTTTAGCGAGTTTTTTTTTTATAAACATGTTTCTTATAAGCATTTTGTTCCTATGAAAGTACTAACCAGGTACTCGTATATAGAATTTGTATTTGTTTTGTTTTTTTTTGTTGGCAAAATGTACCTGTATATTAGGGTGTCCGCTATTTCCCAAACTCATTTTTTTGGATAGCGCACCCCGTCAATCGAAAGGTTATGCAAAAGAAAAAGTTATTGAAAAAAAAAACTGCATTAAAAAAATATTGAAAAAATGTTAGAAATAATTTATTTCGATTTTTAAAAATATTAAATATTTTTTAATTTTAATTTTTTTTTTATTAATTTTTGAATGTGGTTTTTTTAAACAAGATATTGATAAAAGAAAAATATTGATAAGAAAAAAAAATAAATACATACAAAATAAAAATATTAAATATTTTGAAAAATTGAAATAAATTTTTTTAATTTGTTTTCATTATTTTTTTTAATGCAATTTAAAAAAAAAACTTATTTAACAACAACTGCTGAGGATCGAGAGCGAAAAATAAAATAAGAGAAAAATATATAATATTAAGGTATTTTTTAACTTAAAAAATCGAAATAAATTATAATTTAAATTTTTTAAATACATTTTTAAAGTTTTTTAAAGGACCGATAAATCAATCAAAATTCCCAAAAAAAATTAGAATAACTGTTATAGTTCTAGTAGTAGCCCGTAGCGTAATGGTTGGTGCGTTCGACTGTCACGCTGGAGGTCTGGGATCGCTTCCCAGCCTCGTCCACCTAAAAACTAAAAAAAAGGTTTTTTTTCAGGGCTACTGCCTCTTGCGAGGAATTGACAAATCCTCCAAGAGTATGATTTGTCACGAAAAAGTGCTTCTCGTCTAGCCGTTCGGATTCGGCATAAAATTGTAGGTCCCTTCTATTCCTGTCGAAAGGCGCACACAGGAATGGTTGCGAGTTGTTAGTCACTAGGCCCTGGTTCTTCATGAGCCGTCGTGCCACCCGATTTATTTATTTTTTATGTTATAGTTCTAGAGAAAAAAAATAAAATGTGAAAAGTGTAAAGTTCCCACAGAAATTTGTATTGGAAAAGTATGACCTTAGAGGCACGGGTTAATGACCTCGGAAAAATTTAGTTTGGTCAATAATTTTTTCTTTCGGCATAAACTTTCGATTGACAAGGTGTGCTATCCAAATATGAGTTTGGGAAATAACGGACACTCTACTGTATATAGTACCTCCTAAATGGGCCGAGATAGACCCTTATTCAATGATAAAAAATGCTTTGTTTTGACCCCTCTAGAAAAAACCGGTATCAATTTTTGGGACAAGAGTTATCGTACTCTCCTTGCAAACTTTTTTTCTAAATCTAATTTCCAACATTTCAAAAAAAAAATCATTAATATCAGAGCTATTCCCCCAGGTTCGGAAATAAAATACTAGTGAGCCTACTCCGATTCTTTTGTTTTTACCAGTTCAACGAAAAGAATTCTCAAAAAAAATCAAAATAGGAATCAACATCTTTTCAATTATTAGAAATAGTCGACCAACAAAAGAAATTCAAGAAAAAACATCTCCATGGATAACAAAAATACCCACTTGCTTTATAAGATTCGAACCATATGCAAAACACAACGACAAAATATCTAGGGAGGTACCTACCCAGCCAACAAAAAAAACAAGATCCTGTTTACAAACAAAATCAAGAAAAAACATCTCTATCGACAGCAGAAATACTCTCTTGCTCTATAAAATTCGAACCATATGCAAAAGAAAACAACAAATCTACCTTAGACTACCCACATGTAAAAAAACATGTTTATCATGCAACGTTGTTCATGCATTATCTTGCTGCGTGAATGTGTATATGTATACCTATTTCCCAGCGGGAAAAATTCAAAAATTCATTGAGGAAAAATCAGCTTTTTCCTTGAGGAATGGCAGCTGCACCGTCCACTTTTTAGGTGATTCCTTTGATGAAATTAACATGGGCATGTCCTAGGCGGGAAGCACATGCTGAAAATCCGATGCAAATTCGCCAACGAAGTCACTACTTCGTTGGAAGTTGTTTATTCACCGACCCAGATGATGAAAAACATGGTGGTTGCATAATCTATTAATTCACTGCATAAATGTATGTGGTTTATTCGTCAGTTCAATATTTTCGATGAAAATGGTAATGAAAATTCAATTATCAAATCACAAGATATAGAAGTAGGTAGTTGTTTATTCAGCAATTAGTTAATTCAATATGAAAAATGTGAAGAAAATTAAATAAATAGTAAATTCATTAACTCTGTTGTGTTGTGAATTATTTGTGATTTGGTTAATTAAAATATAGAATTAAAACTTTAAATTAAAGTTAAATCACTAGGTCAGTGGTTGTTGGTTAATCACCACTTCATATGCGAAGTGGTGATTAACCAAAAAACTGAAATACTTTGAGAAAATCTGAGATTGCCTCTTTTTAATGGAAATTCATAAGTCCTCTTATAATGTTTACTGTCAGTAGACAATGTCAACCCAGAGAACACAAAAAAAATCAACTTCTATCAAAACACACAATGGCGGTGCACACTTTACAAAGCATATGAGTGGACATAGACGATGAACTGATGAACTTCTACATGACTTTTCAACGTTTTTGTCATCTTATAATTTTCCATATCAAAAGCAATTTTTAATTCAACGGGAGAAAGGGTTGTTTTCTAAACACAAAGCAGAAAGTGGGTTCAAATCTATGAACTGAGGAAACCTTGCATGACTCTTCACTTATTAAATCATTACATGTCGTTTCCTTGTATTATCTGGCTAGTGGATTGATTGCTGTTGTCTTGTTGTTTTCGACACACAAAGCAAAAAGTGGGTTCAAATCTATGAACTGAGGAAACCTCGCATGACTCTTCACTCACTAAATCATTGCATGACGTTTCCTTTTATTATTTGGCTAGTGAATTGATTGAAGAATTCAGCTATAAAATTCATTGGGGACGATATTTCCCGCTGGGTTCCTTGATTGGCTGCTTGTGCGTAAATCTATCCCTCGCCCTTAAGGGTAGGTTTCCTTTGAATTTTGATGGTAGTGTTTTACTGATTGTTATATAACTTTGTTATTTGTGAAGCTAATATGTTGAAATTTTGTTTTCACATAGTTATTTAATATACGCACATACGTATATCATTAAAATCATTCACTGATTTTATGAGGAAAAGAATTGATTTATTTTTTTTTTAAACTGGGACTCATTTTTCAAAAAAGTGGGGCATCTATTTCAATTAATTTTGTATTAATTTTTTTTTGATTTGTTAGAAAAAAAAACATATTTTAAATGCTGAACCATTCAAAAAAACAAAAAAAAATACTTAAAAAAAAAAATTATTTGAAATCGTTGAAATTGTATCAATTTAAATGAACGATTTTTAGTATAACTTTTCTATTTTCTATTTATTTTCAGTGAAATAAAAAAAATATAAGAGAATATAACTTAACGCATGCAGGAAAAAAAATCCGGATTAATGTATTATTTGTTTAACAGGGTGTTTTAACAGAAAAAATAGTAATATTACCATTTTTGAACTTCAAAGTCAAGGGCTCTCAGGTTTAATTTTTAATATTTTTGATGTGCATTCTAAATATGCTTTAAAAAATATTTAATTTAAACATAAAAAAATACAATCTTATATTTCCAGATGTGCAATGTTATTGTGAAGGAAGGATAACCTTCAAAAATTTAAGGTATTTTTATTATTTCTTTTTTTTATATTTTTTTTATTGGATCCAGTAAAAAAAAAGTCAAGACATTCATTAGTTTTTATTTAATATTTATTTAACGGACTTACCGCGTAGGAATTAAATTATTCAAATTAATTGAATTACTTCCCCCGACGTTTCGACAAAGTTCCATTTGTCGTGGTCACGGGTCACCTGATGGCTTATGGGTGGTAATTGCTTCTTCTTTTGTTTTTACATTCTCCTTCGAAAATTGTAGCGGTGTGTTGATTGTTGGGTCAGTTGCATTTGAGATGGTAATTGTTGTTGTAAATGCACTGCTTCGTGTTGCGATGATTGTTTTTGTTGCAAGTTTATATACCCTTGTGAGCATGCAAAGCTCACCGTATCAGCTGGCGCATTAATTTTGTTTTTGATTCTGTTTTGTTTTAATTTGTGATCAATGGATCCCATGCACCAGATAAGTTAAAGCTTTGGTCTCGTTGAAATTTGTATGCACTTTAATTTCAATAGCTTCTCGTACTAATCTTGGTACATAGAATCTCTCCGTTGCAATAGATTTTGCTTTGTCATATTGTTTTTTTACATATATAAATTTTCGAAAATAGGTCTTTTTTGCGTTTTTTTTAACAAAAAAATTCTTTCCACACGCACACAAGGAAGCTGCAGTTCACAATAATTCCACTTCAGATCAGCGCCAACTCTCTTAAAAAAAAATAACAAATATCGCACATGCGCTATCATATTATTTTGTTCTGTTTTTTGCATTTAATTATTTGTTAATCTTCTTAGGAAAAGACTTTAGTTAAATTTGGTTTATTTGTAATATTTATTTAGTTTATAAGTTAACATTAATAATAATAATCGATATTCAATAACTTAGATTTATTTTAAATTTAGGTTTAACAATTACAAAGTCTGCTCTTAACTGCACGCTTGTTGGTTCAGAAGTGAAAATAGTAACGAAAAGGAACATATGTATAACATAAACCAACCTAGTGATAAACTGTAATAAAAGCTAAGCTTAATCCTCTGGCGTCGCTTGGTTTCTAGGTCGTTAATGATCATTATTAATTGTTCTCCAACTCCATCTTCGCGGAAGATGGAATAGGAAAACAATTTACGATAGTCTAATTTATGAACACATTGTGGTATCTACTGTGCAGAAACTAAGTGTGATAAAGTTTATTGTAATGAGTGTATTAGGGGGAATATGGAGCGCATTTTTATATAATTTTTTTTTTTGGTCCCCAAAACATTTTCATACAAATATTTAAACTATAATAGATTTTATTTATTTTTCTTTGAAGTTACTCGTTACTTTAAATTTTTTTTGTTTCGATATTTTTACATATTTCATTAAGTCAACTTGAAAATTATTTTTTTTTTATAACCAACATAAATATTTATCTTATCTGAACATTGTTTCATTAGTAAAAAGAAATATATAATAATTTATAAATTCAATTGTTTGTTTTTATAAAATTTAATTAATGTAACGAATGATTTATTCTTACATAATTTAAATGAACGCATTCTTATTTTTCCATGTTGTATTTACTTTTAACAATAATTCTTTCAAACATTTGTAACTAATTTTTTTTTTTTTAATCTGTTTAAGATTAAAAAAATAACTTATTAGTTCATTGAAAAAGATGTTTATGTCTATAATACGCTTATTTACCCTATTTTACTTGATTATCCTGGCCAGGGTATATTTTGTTTATAATTTATTAATTACAATCCGCTACATTAATTGCTTAAATGGTTTAATTTCTAAATTCAGCGAGTGAAAAGCCGCTGTACCCGTTTGCGAAACAACAAATTTGAAGAAATGCATTCATCGGCAGAAGCGCAGTGGAATGCACTCATTTTGTGACAGATGAAAATGAATAGGAAGGAAGTGTTTTATGTTTCTTGTTTCTTCTCTGTTTGTTATTTTGTATTAAACTGTTGTGATTTAAAACGGCTTCGAATTGCGAATTGAAATTATTTAATATTTTTTTTGTATCTGATTATTTAATTGCTTATAGTTTGAATTCGAACAACAAGGATCAATAATCAAAAAGACCCACACAATGAGTATTTGTGTGTTTAATAATCTGTAGATGGAATACCTATAGGAATCGCAATTTTGCAAAAAAAAAAAAAAAAGAAAAATGGAAGAACGGAAAAAAAATTGAGTCTAGTGCCCTGCGCAGTTGCACATATAGATTTAAAACTGTAAATGGAATATGGAACTGGATGTGAACTTGAAATTGTGAGTTAGGGGCCAGTTATAGCGATCAGTAAAAACCATCACTCAAAGTTGAAAACTGGAATTTTGTACGTACGGCCGGTTATTGACACCTGGTAAGTTGCTGTCCACGCCACCTGCATCTCAAGCGCTTAAGCTTCAAAAGGCGATAGAATTATTTTCGATTTGACGTTCAATGTATTTCCCATAAGAGAAAACGAAAAAAGCGCCTGATGAAAATTAGTTATACCAAATTATTTTATATCAACGGGTATTATGATTGAAATAGAACCAAAAAATATGTAAGCTTATAAATCAACCCGAAAATATATTAAAATAGATAGCTAAAATGCTTTGCTTTGTAAATGAAAAATGTAAACAAACCACCTTTACAACCAGAAACAACAACAAAAGTGCTAGATTAGAAATTGAGACAGGCAGAGGCGTAGTCACGATTATTAAAAAAATATGTTTGTTCGTAATTGAATAAAAATCTTCTTGTGAAAAAATTGTTAAAAAAAATATTTTTCAATTGGCTTGACACATTTGTTTCTTGGTTTACAAGAGAGGCAAGGTATGAATGAAGGTCAAGCTCGATCACTCTTAATTAGTTCTATTTTTAAGAAGAGTGCTAACCTTTTTTTAAATGGAGGATAAAAGTTTTTTTTTGCCCGAAATTACGTTAAAAAATTATTCTTAGAAAGAAACTTACGAGGTAGGATAAAACAAACGAACACAGAGAAATCAAATGATGCCCCTATAATTTATATTAACTTTATATTAACCTGCGCGTACCTAATACAAAAAAAATAAAATGAAGATTTATATCACTTAAGTGCATTATAGGTGACTCCTTTTGATAATTTGGAAAACTAATTTTCGTTGGCTTATTACATTTACTTAAGTGAGCGCTTTTGACTGTTATAATTCTATTTTTACGAAAGCAAAAGTGAACGAAATTAATCGAAAAATAGAAAACCGCAATTATTGGTGCAACACATAATTTCCTGGTACCTATTATCTTTTTTTCTTACGATCACTAAAGTGGACCTTTAACATTTCTACTTCATTCTTTACTTATAATAAAAAGTAAAATTAATGTTTTATTAAAATCCATAAGAAACTCTAGCCCCCTAAACTACTACCTACCTACGCACATGATATCGTTCTGACTGATGCCTTGCATCCATTTTGAAAAACAACATCAAAAAAGCACGTTTGCTTACATATCTCATCTGCAAAATAAAGCAAATTAGTAATAAGTTTCGATATATTTTACGTTTGATTTGCAAACAAGCATGTTCAATTATTCTATTGCAATTATAATACAAACAACTGTTCATATAAAATTAATTTGTTAAAATAATGTTTCTACGAGCTGTTTTTGTTTTTCTCTTATGGGAAATACATTGAACGTCAAATAGAAAAGAAATCTATCTCGTTTGTTAGTTTCACGCGCTGGCTGCTAGGTGCTGTGACTCCATGTGCCAATAGCAATCATTAAATTCTATCAGTAATTAAATGTCAAACCTCCAGCAACTACCTTTTATTATTTTTAATGATGTAAATTGCTTCAGTAATTTTTTTACTGATGGAGTGGAACAGTAAAAAAATAGAACACAGAAAACTGAAACGAAATGTTCCATTTATTGTGAATTAGCAATCAGCTGTTCAGTAAAACGAATTTTCATCAGTTAAATAAATAAATGCTCTTTTTATAAAAATTATTCTTCCTTGTGATTATTTCTTAAGAGAAAAAAATATTTTAATTGATTTGCCATCGATTTGTGCCATTTTTATGTTTCAAATCTTTTTATAACACATGAAGTTATGCAAAAGAAAATTTTTACTGATGGTTTTTACTGATCGCTATAACTGGCCCCTTAGGTGCCAGTTATAGCTTTCATTGAAATCCATCATTGACACACAAATCAATGAAACAGTGGAATATTTTCTGACAAGTCGGTTATAGCTATCATAAAATTTTCTTTCATTGAAAATTCCTTTCCCCATACAAAACACAACTTTGAGGTTAAAGTCGATCATTGAACGAAAAACTGACAGACGAGAACAGGAAGAGAAAGGAACGCATTTCATTGGAACGAATGTGTTCCACTTTTGGGAACAACATATCAGCTGTTCTTTCAAAACGATTTTCATCATTGAAAAACAAAAAATGATTTTATATGAAAGTTGTAAAGAAAACTAAACAGTTTTTTGACTAAAAAAATATATAACTGACAACCATCATTTTGGTACCAAAACGCCATCAGTTTTATTTGTTTAAGTGCATCAAATTTGAAAGACAAAATTTTCAATGATGGTTTTCAATGAAAGCTATAACTGGCGCCTTAATGAGTTTAAAGTGTTTATATTAATTTTGTGCGTTTTGATACTTATACCTTCGTTTGAGTTGTTTTTTATAATATTTGGTTTTCTTTTGGTATGTTTCTTTCGGTATGGATGTATCTATAACGTAGTTTCCGTCGGTTCTAAATTTATTTAACTTTTTATATCTAGATTTGCTTTTTACAATTGTCCTGGTTTGAACGAAGTTGGGACATTGATCAAAGTTTTTGTTTTTTATGCGGGAGTTTTTGTTAGTAATTAATGTTTCTTTCTGTGTTTTAAAGGCTTTGGATAGTTTGTCGATCTCTTCCCTGGCTATATTATTACTAATGAAATCAATCGGTTTGAATTTCGTCGTAGGTTTTTATTGAAGCAGTGGTTATTCGGTTTTCCTAAAAATTGGATTCTTTGTTTGAGTGCACCTAGAATTGCTATCCAATTCCTATCTTCTAGGCGGTGAACTGTCGCATATTTTGAAAACTTATCAATAGTCGTGAAATACATTTTTCCGCGCTCGGGAAACCAGATATCGACGTGAATTATGTCATTAATGCAAATAGGTGTTTCGGTGATTTGCATTGGGATTTGCGTTGGTTGCCGATCATGTTTGTCTTCATTACAAATATCGCAGTTGTTAATATATTTTTGGATTTCGATTTGTAACTTTGGATAGAAGTACAGCTCTCTTAATTCAGAAAAAAACATCGTTTATACCTCGATGATTTTTTTTCAAATGTTCATTTTTGATTATGGTGAGTAGTTCATTTTTGTCTGTAATGTCCTTGAGTCGTTTAGTTGATCTCAAAATTTTCAAATTTTTATTTAGCGCAAAATACTTAACATATAAGGATTGAAATTCAAGAAACAAAGATAAATCATCGCAGTAAATACAAATAAGTCCTTAAGCAGCAAGAAATCGTTTCATAATTACGATTCAAATGTTTTTATTTCTCTCTAATTGCATGTAATTTTGTATTTTTTGTGTACTATTTTGAATGTTAGCTTTTCTTTTGGACCGTAGGATAAATATACTTGATTTTTGAACAAATTTATGGGTTTTTCAGTGATAAATATGTGAAGTGTTTCGTCCTCCATACCACTGTGAATGGTTGCACCAGTCGAGATAACTTCATTGTTATCGTTCTGGTCTGTTGAATAAGCGGTTATAACATCTTCGTTGTTTCTGCTTGTATCAACATTGGAGTTCACTTCGTTGTTGAAAATTGCTCCTAAGTCTTCATTAGACTTTGAAAAATTCTCAACAACACCTACACCATTTTCAACATTGTTTCCTAAAATAACTTCTTTGTCGTTTTTAGAATGACAATCCTGAATCTGCTCAATATATCTACTTATTCCGTCCGCTACACAGTTTTATTTCCCTTTAAGGTTCTCGATATTGAAGTCATATTCATTAAGCATTATCTTCCACCGCTGCAGTTTTATATTCGGTTCCGTTATCCCACTCAACCAAACAAGAGGCTTGTGGTACAGTGAATTTCCTGCCGCATAAGTACGTTCTAAAGTACTTTACCTACCAGACGACCGCAAGAAGCTCTTTCTCAATAGTTGAGTGATGAAGCTCATGCTTGTTTAGCGTGCGAGAAGCATAACAAATGGGATGGTTGCTTTGGCTAAGCACTGCTACCAGAGCATAGTTCGATGCATCGGTGGTAAGAACAAACGATTTGCTAAAATCAGGACTCCTGAGGATAGGCTCGGAAGTTAATAAAGTTTTTAAATTGTTGAATGCTTTTACATACTGAGAGTCGGATAAGTTAATACTTTATGACTTTTTTAAATACCTGATCATTGGGTGAGCTGCCTTGGCATAACCCTTTATGAACTTCCGGTAGTACCCAGTTATACCTATAAATTTTCGTATACCTTTGATGTTAGTTGGTAATTGCATTTCTGTTATTGACTTCACTTTATCTGGGTCCGGTTTAATATCACTGCTTACAACAATGTTGCCCAAATAAGATGTTGATAGTTCAGCAAAACGACACTTGTTTACCTGAATTTTTAGATTATATTGTTTCAGTGATTGCAATTGTTCGTCAAAACTCGTCGAGTATACAACGATGTCGTCCAAATAGACAACAGAAATAACATTAATGAAATCTTTAAGGATGTGGTTCATTAGTCTTTGAAATGTTTTTGATGCATTTTTTTAGACCAAAAGGCATCCTTAAAAATTCATAATGCCCTCTTTTGGTTGAAAATGCGGTTTTTGCACGATCACGTGGGTCAACTTCTATTTGGTGGAAGCCTTTGACGAGATCTATGACTGAAAAGTAATTGCATTTACCAAGCTTATCGAACATTTCATATGAACCATTTATAGGAAAGCCATCATCGATAGTATTTTCGTTAAGCTTCCTATAATCTTTTACAATTTGCCACTGTTTCCTTCCATTTGGGTCATATTTTTTAGGAATGACCCAGAGAGACGAATTGTAAGGGCTGGTATTTGGTGCAATTATGTTCTGCCGCAGCATCTCATCAATTTCGACTTCTTGCGTATGGATTTCAGGATACCTATACATTTTGCAATAAATCGGTAGTTCGTTTTTAGTAATAATTTGGTGTCGTAATTCATTTGTAAAGGTTAAATCATCGCCTCCTCTATTAAAAATTGACTTGTAAGAACGAAGAAGAGATTTTAGTTTCGAAGTATCATCAGGACTAAGGTGCTTTGCAAATATCTTATCATCAATTACAGCTTGAAAAACCTCATTAGAAAAATTTTTGAAAGAATCATCTTCATATAACTGTCCAGCATAAATTTCTTCTTCTTTATTAAAACACATTTGAATTCTCGTCGTGTCTGTTTTAAGAAAACGGTTTTTGAAATCTAAAATTGGATTCAGATTCATTAGAATATTATTACCTATCAGTCCGTCGAAATAGTTGTAAAATTGATACTCTATAAAATTTACAAAATGGTTGGGTTTTTCATTCAGTGAAATATCCATACATTCGTTGTCATTGGACTGGCGGTACCTATTCGTATTTCATGACTGACTACTACTATTTGAATTGTTATTATTTTGACGAGATTGGTTGCTACTACTTGCATTGTTGTTGTTTTGACGTAATTGGTTGCTGGGGTTATTATTGTAGTTTCGACGTGATTGTCCACTGTGATTGAAATTATTATTTTAGTTATCAAAGGAGCGATTATTATATTGTCTATTATGATTTCGAGATAAATTGTTGTTTTGATTAAATGAACTATAGTTCGGGGTAGAATTACCATAGTTCCTGCCTACTTCATTAAAACTAGTATCCTAATACTTAGGGCCAATCCGTTGTCGGTTAATCTCTTGTATAATTTGAAATGCATCACGTAATGATTTTGGATTTCTACTAAGAATTATTGACCTTATTGGCTCTGGCAAATTGTGCCTAAATGCTTCAAGCGCAATTCTTTGGTTAGACTCAATCATCTGAGTCATGTCATTTAAATTATTCTTTAATAAGTAAACGCTATTTATCCTGCTAATCAAAATGTGGATTTTATTATAATAATCTTCGATTGATGTCATAACCCCTGCTGTGCGAATATTATCTATAAGTTTTTCAACTGACATTCGCTCGCCAAAGTTGTATTTTAAAACTTCTTTAATTTCATCCCAAGTTGTTAATCTACCATGTCTTTGCAATAGACATCTAGCCTTGCCTGGAATTTTATCCTTAATGTACCCAACAAGAATTAATTTTGCGGATGTTTCAAAATCGTTAATGGTATGAATAATACAATCTACCCTGTCTAGGAAATCTACTAAATTTTTATAATTTCCATCAAACTCGGGAATCTTAGTGATTAAATCTAATACTTACTTAAACTTTTCAGCCGGACTTAAAACTTTCATTTTGATGATCCAGGTACTCACTTGGCAGAAATTTTCTTCACTTCTTCTTCTGATTTGGGTTCAGTTAATCGGTGATGATGATTTGATAAATTAACAAATAGTTTTTTTTTTTTTTGTTGTCTTTCAGTTCTTTTTTTATTTATGTAGTCTTTTTTTATAACTTTTTTCCTTTAATGAAAGATTTTTAAAATTTTTGTTTGTTTAAGGATTAAGGATTGTTTTTTCACAGTTTTTAAATTTATTTATTGATTGATATTTTTTTTAAAGGTTTTATTATGCAATACCTTCTATTATATTCCCAAGGCGGAGGAAGCGTTTTTTAGTGCGGTGTTGGATACTAAGCTCAAGGTTTATCACTTTATTAGAATAATTTATAACTTTTTTTATGATTTAACTTTAAGGAATTAGTTATTAAGTACGATGAGGTCAATTGTTTTCAGTTTTCTTTTCTATAATTTTAAGAAAAGGCACTGAGGCACGTGTTTTTTTTCCACGCACACTTTTTTTCGACTGCGCCAATTATTTGTTAATCTTCTTAGGAAAACATTTTAGTTAAATTTGTTTTTTTTTTGTAATATTTATTTAGTTTATAAGTTAACATTAATAATAATAATCGATATTCAATAACTTAGATTTAATTTTAAATTTAGGTTTAACAATCACAAAGTCTGTTCTTAACTGCATGCTAGTTGGTTCAGAAGTGAAAATAGTAACGAAAAGGAACATAAGTATAACATAAACCAACCTAGTGATAAACTGTAATAAAAGCTAAGTTTAATCCTCTGGCGTCGCTTGGTTGCTAGGTCGTTAATGATCATTATTAATTGTTCTCCAGCTCCATCTTCGCAGAAGATGGAATAGGAAAACAATTTACGATAGTCTAATTTATGAACACATTGTGGTATCTACTGTGCAGAAACTAAGTGTGGTAAAGTTTATTGTAATAAGTGTGTTAGGGGGAATGTGGAGCACATTTTTATATAACAAAATATATATTTGTTCACAACTGAACTAGCGTATATAAAAAATCTTTTGTTGAATATGCCTTGGATTTTTTCTTCAGCTGACCACCGATAAAACGGTGGTTGGCAATAAAATTATGTGATGGATGGTGGGAGGTTGATCCAGGTGGAAGCAGAAGTATATGACACAACTGCGCTCTTCATCATGAACATCATGATTTATGAACAACCAAATGCAAGTGTAATTCGATGCATTGTCGTGGATCGGTCGTCGTCGGTGTTCATTTCAGGGTAGGTAGATTTAAGATATTTATTTTGATTTGTTTATTGATTCAGGGTCGGTGGTTTAAATTCGCAAGAAATTGGGAATAACGCGGTGCTTGGGCGCATTTATTTTAAAAAGGGGTTAGTTTTTTTGTTTGTATGTAGGTGAAATATGGTATTATATTATTATGAATGAACGATTTTATTTCATCAAAAATTTAGTAGGGCGTATGTAGGTCAGTTATATATGTATCTATTTTTGTGTAATCAGTGTTTTTTTAGAAATGGGTTGGATTTGACAGAAAAAAAACTGTTTTTTGTTTGTGTTTATAGTTTAGAAAAGATTTATGAATGGATGTATGCGTAGTGTGGTTGAAAATACAATTATACAACACATGATCATCAATATCTGCAACATTTGGCTTTATGTAAGTTAGGAATACCTACATAATATACCTCCACAAAAATAGGAAAGTTTTGAGATACTGTGGTTTCCGGACATTCATTTTAAAAAGGATACCTGACTCCTTTTGTTTGCCTTTGGGGAATGTTGAAACACCTTTCCAAAAATTTTAAGTCAAATACATAGGTATGCAAATGAATGAATGATTTTAATTTGGTGGAAAATGTCCGTGTTTTTCGGTTACCAGTATTGTTTTATTTTTTAAAGAAACGGATTCTTTTAATCTATTGTTGGTGATTTTATTGGATTTGAACAAAACGAAAAAACAATTTATAAACAATTAAATCAAGATTTTCATTTTGATGATGTGATAGTTGTATAGTGTTGTGCTGATTGCAGTTATTTACAAAAAAAAAAGAGTGTCAGTGCACTTATATAGTGTTTGTCCTGATTGTAAGATGATATAGTTTAAAATAAAAAAAGAGTGCTTGTGTGTTATCCTTCCATTTTATTTTTTTTAATGAAAAATGCCTAAAACACCAATTTTTGGAGCTCGTAGAATGAAACATGGGTTTAAAAAAAGAATTATGGAAGAAGATATGTATGTAATTTTGTTTTAATAGTTTCACGTTTTTATGAACCTACCCCCACATGTTTTATTTGTTTTATGTTTTATACTGCTTTTGTAGGTACATAGCTAATTTTATTATTTTCTCGAATACCTATCATGGGAGTTTGTAGTTGATTTCAAATGTATTTTGTCCTTTCTAGCTACTTGTGCTTTCACTTGATTAACATATACAGTTATGGACAAAACAATATTAACATTCGAAATAAATTTAAATTTCATATGAAGTACCTATCATAATTCAAAAGTGTCCACTATTAACAAGCACCTATCAACTTGCTCTGATTTTTTAATTGTAATCAGTCTCACGCACAAAATCTGAATCAAATTTGCAGATCCGTATTTTTCGGTGGACTGTTGGATGATTTATTTGTATTTGTTAGCTTATCTTATACCATTTACAGATTCACAGATACCAATACCATAACCACAAAAATAAATTAAAATATCATTCCATTTGCCACGAACAAAATCAAATTCTTATTTTACCGATGGAAAACCCCCAAAGAAATCTTTCCCATTACCATAAGATCTGACCAACCAACAAAATGTAGGTAACCTTACCTACCTACTTGAATGTGTATCGAAAAAAACTACCGCGATTGCTTCATAAAATTTATTCAAGAAAAAGGAAAACAAAAATGTCTTTTCTTTCAGGCCGACCGACTCGACGCCAGTCAGTCTAAGGATGCGCAATATCAATACGTACCTGCCAGTTTCAAACAAAAATATTTTTTTTAAATCTCCAAACTAGAAAAATAAGATAAAAATATATAATGTTAAAGTATTATTTCTAAAAATCGAAATAAATTATAATTTAAATATGTTTCATACATTTTTAAATGCAGTTTTTTAGAGGACCGATGAATTAATCAGAATTCCCAAAAAAAAAAATTAGAATAACTTTTATAATATCAGAGAAAAATAAAATAAAATGTGAAAAGTGTAAAGTGTAAAGTTCCCATACAAATTTGTATGGGAAAAGTATGACCTTAGAGGCACGGGTTAATGACCTGGGAAAAATTTTGTTGGTCAATAAATTTTTCTTTCGGCATTAACTTTCGACTGACAGGGTGTGCTATCCAAAAAAAAAGACTTTGGGAAATAACGGACACTATACTGTATATAGTACCTCCTAAACGGGCCGAGATAGACCCCATGATAAAAAATGCTTGGTTTTGACCCCTCTAGAAAAAACCGGTATCAATTTTTGGAGCAAGGGTTATCGTACTCTCCCCGCAAACTTTTTTCTAAATCTAATTTCCCACATTTCAAAAAAAAAATCTTGAATATCAGAGCGATTCCCCCAGGTTCCGAAATAAAATACTAGTGAGACTACTCCGATTATTTTTTTTTTTACCAGTTCCACGAAAAGAATTCTCAAAAAAAAAGAAAACAAAATCTTCTCAATTGTTAGAAAATGTCGACTTACAAAAAAATTCAGGAACATTTCTGAAGGGAACCCACCCGTAAGGGTTGGCTTCTGAACGAAACCTACCCTTTAGGGAAGATTCCCTTCAGAAGCCAACTTAAAACTCATGTAAATGCATTTCAATGTATTAGTGAAAGAACGTGACTCTCTTCATTATCAAAGTCAAAATTTCGAATTTCCAATTACTCTAACTTGCCTCTTAATCTTTTTTTTATCTCAGAGCGAGGGATTGATTTACGGACAAGCAGCCAAGCAAAGAAATTCACACAGAAAGATATGGATGAACAACGTTGCATGATAAACAGTTTTTTTTTTGTGTCCAGTTAGGTAGATTTGTTGTTGTCTTTTGCATATGGTTCGAATTTTATAAAGCAAGTGAGCATTTCTGCTGTCGATGGAGATGTTTTTTTCTTGATTTTGTTTGTAAATAGGTTCTTGTTTTTTTTTCTGGCTAGGTAGGTAGGTACCTACCTAGATATTTTGTCGTTGTGTTTTGCATATGGTTCGAATCTTATAAGGCAAGTGGGTATTTTTGTTATCCATGAAGATGTTTTTTCCTGAATTTCTTTTTTTAGTCGACATTTTCTAACAATTGAGAAGATTTTGTTTTCTTTTTTTATTTTTTTTTTGAAAATTCTTTTCGTGGAACTGGTAAAAAAAAAATAATCGGAGTACTCTCACTAGTATTTTATTTCGGAACCTGGAGTAATTCCTCTGGTATTGATGATTTTTTTTTGAAATGTGATTTGGAAAACAGTTTGCGGGGAGAGTACAATAACCCTTGCTCCAAAAATTGATACCGGTTTTTCTAGAGGGGTCAAAACAAATCATATTATTATCTCTCGGCCCGTTTAGGAGGTACTATATACAGTAGAGTGTCCGTTATTTCCCAAACTCTTTTTTTTTGGATAGCGCATCCCGTCAACCGAAAGTTTATGCCGAAAGAAAAAATGAATGACCAAAAGAATATTTTTTTCCGAGGTCATTAACCCGTGCCTCTAAGGTCATACTTTTCCCATACAAATTTGTATGGAAACTTTACACTTTACACTTTACACTTTTCACATTTCATTTTTTTCTCTAGACCTATAACAGTTATTCTAAATTTCTAAATTCTGATTGATTTATCGGTTCTTTAAAAAACTGCGTTTAAAATGTATTAAAAAAATTTAAATTATAATTTATTTCGATTTTTTTAAGTTTAAAAATACTTTAATATTATATATCGTTCTCTTATTTTTCTCTCTTGTTGTGTTGTGTGTTGAAATAATTTATTTCGGTTTTTCAAAAAATCAAATATTTTTTTTTTGTATGCATTTACTTTTTTTTTGCTTATCAACACAAGTTCTTTAAATGATTTTGTTTGACCAATGTCTTGTTTAAAACTTACTTACTTTACACCGAGTGCTTTGATGTCGTCATTCACTTGATTGCGCCACTTGTTACGGGTTCTTCCTCTGCTGCGTACCCCATCGTGGTTGGATTCGAAGACTCATCGGGCAGGTGCGTTGCTGTCCATACGCTCCACGTGCCCCAGCCATCTCAGCCGCTGTATTTTCAGCTTTTTGACCAGGTCGCTGTATAGCCCGTATAGCTCGTCGTTGAATCTTCTCCTCCATACTCCTTCGATACACACCGGACCGAAAATCACACGAAGAATCTTCCTCTCAAAGCACCCTAGCAGATTTTTATCCGAATCTTTCAGTGTCCATGCTTCTGACCCATAAAGCAGGACCGGGATGATTAGGGTTTTGTATAAAGTCTCCTTGGTTCTCTGAGAGAGGGCCTTACTACTTAAATGCCTTCATAGACCGCAGAAACAGCGGTTGGCAAGAGTAATTCGTCGCTTGATCTCTGCACTGATGTCATTCTGCGATGTAATAGTGGAGCCCAGGTAGACAAAGTCCTTGACAACTTCGAAGTTATATCTGTCCATCGTGATATTTTGCCCGAGTCGACGATGTTGAGATTCCTCTCTCGATGACAGCATATACTTCGTCTTGTCCTGATTAACCGCCAATCCCATTTTAGCCGCCTCCGATTCAATGCTCGCAAATGCCCCTGCCACAGCTCGCTTCGTTCTGCCGACAATGTCTATGTCATCCGCATATGCAAGCAATTGAACGGACTTTTGATGATAGATTGTACCCCTGGTGTTGACATGTGCGTTGCGTATAATGCCTTCTTGTTTAAAAACGACATTCAAAAATTAATAAGTAAAAATAGTAAGACCTTAGAGGACCTTAGACCTTAGTAAGACCTTAGAGGTACGGACCTTAGAGGCACGGGTTAATGACCCCGGAAAAAAATTTGTATGGTCGATAATTTTTTTTTTGGCATTACCTTTCGATTGACGTGGTGTGCTATCCAAAAAAATGAGTTTGGGAAATAACGGACACCCTAATATACAGGTACATTTTGCCAACACAAAACAAAATAAAACAAATACAAATTCTATATACGAGTACCTACTTAGTACTTACATAGAAACAATATGCTTATAAGAAACAAGTTTATAAAAAAAACGGTTAAAAGAAACAAAAACACCGTGTCCTTTTTCATAAACAGCATTCATAAACATTTGAATATCAAAATAACACCTCTTATTGGAAAACCCTATATATAGGTCAATAAACTTCTTTCATAAATATACTAGTAGGTAGATACGAGTACCCACAGGTTTTAATACTAAATTTGATTAAAATAACACTAATTTTAATATTGAATTATGAATTTATTGAGACACCTAATATTTTTTTTGTAACCCACCTACTTTCTACCTGCTCATGATTCAAAATAACAAAATAATGCATAATAATAATAACCTTCCACAATTCTTTTTTTTTAATGATATTTTCTTTTTTTAATCCGAATATTTTGGATTATCTTTTATTGTTTGGCATTTTGTAGCCTTGAACAAAACCCAAGCACCGCTTAATTCCAAATTTCTTGCGATTTTAAACCACCGAGCACCGACCCTAAAACAATAAACAAATAAAAATGAATACCTTAAATTTACCTACCCCGGTACGAACAACGACACGCGACCGATCCACGACAATGCACCGAACTACACTTGCATTTGGTTGTTCATGAATCATGATGTTCATGATGAAAAGCGCAGTTGTGTCATATACTTTTGCTTCCACCTGGATCAATCTCCCACCATCCATCACATAATTTTTTGCCAATTTTTGTATATACTTTTTATAAATATATATATATATATATGCAAAAAATAGACCAAAATATGTGAGAGCGCATGTGCGATATTTGTTTTTTTTTTTTAAGAGAGTTGGCGCTGATACTGAAGTGGAATCCTTGTGAATTTTAGCTTCCTTGTGTGCGTGTGGAAGAATTTTTTGTTAAAAAAACGCAAAAAAGACCTCTTTTCGAAAATTCATATAAAAAACTAATGAATGGTTTAATTTTTTTTTTATTGGGTCTAATAAGAAAAATTTAAAAAAAAAATAATAAAAATACCTTAAATTTGTGAAGGCTCTCCTTTCTCCACAATAACATTGCACATCAGGAAATATTAGATCACATTTTTAATGTGTAAACTAAATATTTTTTTTTTTTTAAAGCCTATCTTTTATATAATTCAATAGACCAATTATTAGAATGAACATCAAAAATATTAAAAATTAAACTAAAATTAAATTAAATTAAATTAAAAAATTCATATTTTGCACCGCTTACTGCAAATGCCGTTTTTTCTCTATCTACTAATTTTATCTTGATCTGGTTCTAAATCTAGCGTTGTAAAGTAATTTGCTTTAGGTCCCAGTTATAGCTATCATTGGGAACCATCATTGAAAAAGTTAGCTGTTTATTTTGAGACCCTTGGAAAGTTTAATAATTGAATATTTTAATGCAGAAGTATACCTTACGACTGCAAAATTATTTCTCCTCAAAAAAAAAAAGTCATTTTGACCCACATCTTCCCCATAACGCAACTTTTAATTTTTTCAATGGATCATTGGTAGTTCATCATTGAAAAATTAAAAATCATTTTATGATAAAAGTTGTGCAAAATGGAATTTTTTTTACCTAGAAATAAATATTAAGACAATTAGCTTTACTTTGGCATCAAAATAATCATATATTTTTTCTTCAAAATCTCTTAAAATTCACAATTAATATTTTCAATGATGATTTCCAATGATAGCTATGACTGGGCCCTTACCTTAGTTTTGGATGGTCATATTTACACCCGGAATTGGGTATTTATCCGCAATTGTGTGTGAATTTAGTTTCTAAAAGTCGATAACCATTCTTCTTTTAGGTCTAACGTTTTCATCAAAACCTTTTTTGAGAACTGTCCAAATGGGACTGTTGGAAGGGGAATTACTCCTCTGAATTATATTATCATTTAGAAGATTCTGAACTTCTTTGTTCACAAATTCTTTATCTGCAATCGGGAATGGATATTGTTTCACATAACCGGATTGTCATTCTGTGTACGTATTGTACATTCAATAATGTTTGTGAATGGGAGTGGCCCTATACTAAAATTGTCTTTCATTTTTTGTTAAAAAAACGCAAAAAAGACCTCTTTTCGAAAATTCATATAAAAAACTAATGAATGGTTTAATTTTTTTTTTATTGGGTCTAATAAGAAAAATTTAAAAAAAAAATAATAAAAATACCTTAAATTTGTGAAGGCTCTCCTTTCTCCACAATAACATTGCACATCAGGAAATATTAGATCACATTTTTAATGTGTAAACTAAATATTTTTTTTTTTTTAAAGCCTATCTTTTATATAATTCAATAGACCAATTATTAGAATGAACATCAAAAATATTAAAAATTAAACCTGGGATTCCCATGACTTTCAAGTTCAAAAATGGTAATATTACTATTTTTCTGTTAAAACACCCTGTTAAACAAATAATACATTAATCCGAATCGATTCCCTGTATGCGCTGAGTCATATTCTATTATATTTTTTTTTATTTCATGGAAAATAAATAAAAAATATAAAAGTTATACTTAAAAAGGTTAATTTAAAGTGATACAATTTCAACGATTTCAAATGATTTTTTTTTTGAAAAGCCTATTCATTTATAATATGTTTTTTATTCTCATAAATCAAAAAAAAAAAAAATATTGAAAAAATATATTTTAAATAATGAAAAAGAAAAATGAGTACCAGTTTTTATAAAAATAAATAACTTCTTTTCCTCATAAAAGTGTCGAATTTAATATTTATATGATTTAAATGATATGCGTATCAACAAATAAGCTTCACAAATAACAAAGTTATATAACAATCAGTAAACGCACTACCATCAAAATTCAAAGGAAACCTACCCTAAATGTTTGTTTATTGGGATGGCGTTCATAAGTCATAACTTCCATATGTATAAACATAAAATACATTTTTATTGTATTCTTTAGTGTTGGTTTCAATTTCTGGCCAATAATAATTTTCTAATATTTCACACATGTTATTCTTATAACCTCTTTGTGCTCTATTGTGAGTTTCTTTCACGATTTCTATCTGTATATCTCTTTCTTTCACATCCTCAAGTAATATTTGTGTGAAGACTATATTTGCATTAAAAGTATCCGTGATAACTTTTTCATATTCATGTATGAGCTTTAACTCACTATGAGCCCTTTCACGCAGGGAAACCAGTTGCCGGAGATTTTGTTGACGTTTTCCTTCAATTGCCTTGTAGCTTTCACACAAGGAAACTGAATTGCCAGAGATTTTTGTTTATTTCCATATTAAGTCTATTGGCTGAACGCACACTAAGGACAGTGTGAGAAAGAATGTGATAAAAATCTCCTCAAACGTTGACCGGGGAGATTTTTTCATTCCCCTTGCTTCTTGCCCTTCTGCCCACAAACTCCCAGTTTCCAGCAACTCAGTTTCCTTGTGTGAAAGCAGTCTATGTATGGCGTTTATAGTTTTTGCGTTTTTGAGTTCGTTAATATTTTTATCGTTTCTCAGGATAATAATTTGTGTATTATAAAAGTTTAGTGGTTTTTTCACATGATTAATGAGTGGCTCACTCGAACTTTTTTCCGAATGTACAGTTTCTATTGTACTAGTATGAATTTCTTGCCTACATAATGCGTCTGCTACAACATTTTCTTTCCCTGGTTTATAAACTTATTTTGCTCCATAATCTTCTATAATGGCTTTCCATCTTTTTAGTTTTAGGTTTGGGTTTTCTCTGAAACACAATAGGTCAAACTTTGGTGATCTGTATATATAGTTAGGTCTTCTATACCATATATATAATTATGCAATTTTTGCAATGCCCATAAAAAAAAAATAAATCGGGTGGCACAACGGCTCATGAAGAACCAAGGCCTAGTGACTAAGAACTCGCAACCATTCCTGTGTGCGCCTATCGACAGGAATGGAAGGGACCTACAATTTTATGCCAAATCCGAACGGGTAGACGAGAAGCACTTATTCGTGACAAGTGATACTCTTGGAGGATTTGTCAATTCCTCGCAAGAGGCAGTAGCCCTGAAAAAAACTTTTTAGTTTTTAGGTGGACGAGGCTGGGAAGCGAACCCAGACCTCCAGCGTGACAGTTGAACGCACTAACCATTACGCTACGGGCTACTACTTTGCAATGCGCATACTATGGCCAATAATTCCTTTTCATTCGTGGAATATCCTTCCTCTGTCTGGTTTATAGTTCTACTAAAAAAATAAATTGGTTTATTAAATTGACTAAGTACTGCTCCTAATGCTATATTGGATGCATCCGTAGTTAATTCGACGGGTTTATTGAAATCAGGTTGAAATAGTTCAACTGTTTCTTTTAGCGAATTCTTTAACCTATTCACGGCTACTGCCATTTCATCTAATTTTATTTCAATCTTTTCGCTCATTTTAGCAGTTATTTTACCAATATCACTTTTAAGGTAATTAGTAAGTGGTTTACTTATGTCTGCATATTTATTTATAAATTTTCTATAGTAACCTGTAAGTCCTAAGAAACTTCGTAGTTCTTTTATATTCCTAGGTATTGGGAATTCTTCTACTGTTTTAATTTTATCAGGGTTGGTACATATTCTATTAATTTTTATTATATGTCCCAAATATTAATGTCTGGAAAAACTTACTTTTTTCGTCTGAAATTTTAAGTGTTGCTTTATTTAAAGCTGCAAATACTAACTCTATATGTTGCATATGTTCTTCTTCACTATGTGAATAAATAAGAACGTCGTTTATATAGACATGTACGAATTTTCCATAAAATCTCTTAATATGTCATCGACACATCTTTGCAATGCGCTTGGGGCGATTTTTAATCCAAATGGCATTCTTTTGAATTCATATTTTGCACCGCTTACTGCAAATGCCGTTTTTTCTCTATCTACTAATTTTATCTTGATCTGGTTCTAAATCTAGCGTTGTAAAGTAATTTGCTTTAGGTCCCAGTTATAGCTATCATTGGGAACCATCATTGAAAAAGTTAGCTGTTTATTTTGAGACCCTTGGAAAGTTTAATAATTGAATATTTTAATGCAGAAGTATACCTTACGACTGCAAAATTATTTCTCCTCAAAAAAAAAAAGTCATTTTGACCCACATCTTCCCCATAACGCAACTTTTAATTTTTTCAATGGATCATTGGTAGTTCATCATTGAAAAATTAAAAATCATTTTATGATAAAAGTTGTGCAAAATGGAATTTTTTTTAACTAGAAATAAATATTAAGACAATTAGCTTTACTTTGGCATCAAAATAATCATATATTTTTTCTTCAAAATCTCTTAAAATTCACAATTAATATTTTCAATGATGATTTCCAATGATAGCTATGACTGGGCCCTTACCTTAGTTTTGGATGGTCATATTTACACCCGGAATTGGGTATTTATCCGCAATTGTGTGTGAATTTAGTTTCTAAAAGTCGATAACCATTCTTCTTTTAGGTCTAACGTTTTCATCAAAACCTTTTTTGAGAACTGTCCAAATGGGACTGTTGGAAGGGGAATTACTCCTCTGAATTATATTATCATTTAGAAGATTCTGAACTTCTTTGTTCACAAATTCTTTATCTGCAATCGGGAATGGATATTGTTTCACATAACCGGATTGTCATTCTGTGTACGTATTGTACATTCAATAATGTTTGTGAATGGGAGTGGCCCTATACTAAAATTGTCTTTCATTAATAAGTCTATTTTTTCCTTATATTTTACTTCATTTTTTATTAAATAGTTAGCTTAGCAACTTCAACAGAGTTCTCTGTACACATGCTGATAATTTCTAATTTGTTAAGATCTATTTTTGCTTTTAATATTTTTAAGCCGGTTAGGCCTAATATCATATCGAATCCGTCGATATCATCCATTTCATAAAAAGTTAAATTTTGCCCAAAAATAGTTATTTCTCGCTTATATTCTATAATCGTATGTCCATGCATACTTCTCATTTTAACTTTATTAATTTTAATGTTTTCACTGATTTTACATTTTTCCTTTACATAATTGTGGGTTGCTCCCGTATCTATCATTATATTATATTTTTTATTTGTGAATTTACTTTTAAATTAAGGCTGAGTAACCCGTCTATTAGTTTAAATGATCTCTTCTTAAATTATTTACCTGAGTACCATTACCTTCAATAGAGCATAGTTGTCATCATTGCCTTCAGTGTATGGGTCATCTTCTTTAAGTATGTTCTTGTTGACACGTTGCTGTTTAAATGGTGCTGCTGCTGCTTCATTGTTGTAGGTTCTCACTTGACCTGAATTTTCTCGTTCTCGCTTAACTGCATGTTGATTGTAGAACTGTTGTCACTGCTCCGGTTCAAATCTGCGATGAGGTTGTAGTGCCTCTCGATCATTTACTGCCATTGGTAAATTCTGTTAACTTCTGAACGGATTCCTGTTCATATCATATTGATGTACATAGTTATTATTTCTATTTACTGAATTCATATTATGTTTTATATTATTATTTTGTCCATGATTTACATTATTATTTTGCCCATGATTTATATTAGGGCGTCTTTCATGTTTTTCTTCGTGATGTTGTCTTATATTATTATTTTATTGAAATTTTTTATAATATGCATGTTTCTGTAATTATCATCATGCTCTATTTTTCTTGCTATTGCGAAAGCTTGTTCCAATTCTACTATCGATGCTGTGTATAGTGCTCCTTTAGTGAAATGGTCATTTATTCCATCAATAAATGTTCTTACTGCATCTTCCATTGCATGTTGCGACATTCTCTAATTGACGTCATCTTTTTCACCACTAAGCAGTATTATGTTTATAATTTGGTTTAGAGCACAACTTATTTTATCGTGGTAATCTGTAAGATTATCTCTACCATGTCTCATATTTTAAAGTTTATCTTGCAGAACGTAAAGTGGTTCTTGGTGACTATACGTGTAATCCAATCTATTTTTTATAGCGTCGAAATTAAATATCGTGCTTGTTGTTTGCTAAGGTATTTGCTGCATTGCCCTGGATTTTGGATTTCACTATCGTAATGCTGCGGCGTATTTAGGATGAGTTGAAAATTTTTTAATTCAGAATTTTCTTCTCTTAATTTTTATTTCTATCTTCGACTATCTGTTGTCTAGCTAGGATATCTATGATTCTTTGATCCAATTTATTTTATTAATTATTTGTTTGGTTTTTAAACTTGTTGGTTTTATAAGGCTCAATACTTATGTTGATACAACCTTAAATTCTCAAGCTCAATACTTATGTTGATACAACTTGATATTTTGTCACTGAATTAAATTACTCGAAAATCTCTATGCACATGTAGCTATTAGTGTCGTAGTTTTTATTTAGCTTCAATCACTGAATATTATATTGAGTTAATTACTTTATTTATTATCCGGATCATTAACTTTACAAGCGGAATTTGCCTAAGTATTATTCAATATTGACACACATGTCAATACTTTGCTGAGTAGGAATAT